>JAPSGF010000003.1:16990128-17074132 GCA_035772895.1 Perdix hodgsoniae
CCTGCTGGTCACGGAACTGGGCCGGACCAGCCCATAAACCGTTGACAAAAATCAAATTTGCATGTTTCGGATGTGATTAAGAAATACCTATCTGCTATAAATAAACAAGCAGATGATATGACACAAACAAAAGCCGGGCCTGCCGAGTCCTAACAAGTCAAGGAGATGACATTGTTTATACACGCTTGAAACCACAGAGCAACGAATGCTTCCAACCCAGCAAGCATTGCCATGCCTGCACAAACAAAACTAGGTATGTCCATACTTCTGATATGTTTCGTCTACACTTTTCTATACCAGGCCACCATGGAAATTTACTTGATGTGTGGTTTGGATGTCTGATCAAATGTTTTTCAAAATTAACTTTGTGATGAAACTGAGATGGGTGTGGGCTCAATATCTCTTATTGGGTGGAGTGATCCTTCGTAGTTCTCTGCAGATTACACCTTTGCTTTTCTTAGCACACTCTCTGGCTGTGTAACGTCAGGGCCTATAGGGTGAAGCAGACAGTTACTGGGAATGGAAACTGCGTGTGCACTTTGCAAGACCCTATTTCAAAACCAGATCTGACAAAACAATTTCAGTGGCTTCAGTGAGTTCATATCACAAAAGTTAAGTTTGAGCTTTGTCCTGCTTTCATTTTAATTAGGTATTTCTAAAAGTACCTTTGACTACTCTGTGCTCTGGAGGAAGTAGTTCTCAGGGAGAAAAAGCAACATACCTTTGAATTAATAATTTCCATCATTTTCTAATACTTTTATAGTAAAATAATTCTACAGGTACCTCAGTGCTTTTATTCATATGTCCAATGTCAATTAAAAAAGCAGACTCCTTCTTTGTTAAGGACATGATAAGTACTGTGATACCAAGTGACAAGTCAATGAGGTATATTAGGTATTTTTCCATTTAATTCTCTGCAGGATGTCTTTTAAAGGGAAGAGAACTGATTCACTGAATAGTCTTTCGCACAAGCATCCTTATTGCTGGCTGTTTTATGGAATTCGTTTTATAGAAAAAAGGGATTTAGTTTCTGATAGAAAGTAAAAACTCTTTGAGTTAGTGAGCAGAGAAGGAATTCCCAAAATGAAAACATGCAACAGCACGAACACCTAGAATTCCCTAATTCTGTGTTAAGGGACAGAGCACTCTGTTTTCTAACACTGTTGTTACCATTCTTTGTTAATTTTATGGTAAGCTGAAAGTGCCAAGCTTAGTAATATTCACATCCAGCAAGAACTTCAGGAGGCATGTGCTGTTCAGACTATGGGCTTGACAGCTGAGACATCTAGTCAGATTTAAAGAGATGAAATAATCAGAAATCCTTTTAAAAAAAAAAATTATTTTGTTCTAAGCTGCTTTGTTCTTGTATCCTAGAATTCTGACTGGTCAAGATAACTTTGTTATCTTCCATTTTTGAACTCTGGGAATCTTATTTTCTCAAATCCAGTTACAGTATATGAAATGGTCTGCGGAGTGAGAATCACACTAGTAAGGAGAAGATTTGAAATTACATCTTCATGCAATTTGAAGGTGAACATGTGTTTACCAATACAGGATGGCCATGGGATTCTTGAGTAGCCTCTTTCAAAACTCCTAATTAATACTTCTAAAATGTTCTGATGAGAAAAAAAAAAAAAAGAAAAAAAAAACATGCTTAGAGGGCTAAATTTAGACATAAGCTTTTCTTTGTCACTGGACTTGTATTTGGCACATTTGAAAGAGAAACAATATTAGAACAGAGTGTAAACATGCTGCTGTGATGATTATTGAAAACCGGTTCCAGGTATCCCAGGGCACATGAAACTTCACAAATACCTGTTATTTGTTGAAAGTATTTGTTTCATCTTTAAAAAATAGCACCAGAAACTTTCACTTTTCTGTTTATCTTCCTTTGATTATGACTTTCCAGACACGCAGCTTTTTCCCTACCCACTTAATGTTACTTAATGTAATAAGGCCCGAACAAAGTGAAAGAAGCATATATAAATGTGAACCAAAACCAGTGATGAACAGTAGAAACACTGAGGTCATCAAACAGGACACTAAATCCTGCATGTTCTCCTGACCTGATAGAATTATTATCTCCAGAGACCAGAAAGACAGCCAGCCTCAATGCTCTCTGAATAGTGACCATTCTATTGCGAGGTGATAGCAACAGTGTATAACCGCATTCAGCACTTGCCCTTATTTGCTGACTTTCAACTGTGTGAAAATCAAGTTCTGGTTTCAGCTAAACCCACCCTCCTACAGACATCCCTTTGTATTTCTACTAGTTTGAAACCCCAGCCCAAACTTAACCTGAATTTTGTTTGTCCAACTAAGGGGTATCTGGAGGGTAACAAATTGAGGTTTTCTTCTTAAAAAAAGAGTACCAGATAATCAGTTGAGGAAGTGGCACTATTTCAACACTAAAAGTATTAGATCAATACAGGCCAAAGAATCTCTAAAGGCCAAGGAATCTCTAAACTAATTCCTTTCTAAATGTACAGAAACATGCAGAATGTGCATGGTTGGCCTCAGGAAAACATCTACCTCGTGGAGTGAAGCAGCTGAAGGGTGTATATTTCTCTTACTCCAGCACTGAGAAACACTGATATATTTAAGAGTGGATATTGATACGTTTAAGAGGAAGAAAAACTGTACACCTTTTATAATGAAAGTAAGTACATTGGGTTTTGGGGGGGGCTGGACAGTCTCAATGTTCTCTAATCCTTATAGGCTCACACTCCTAAAAAGCTTTGATGCTCATGTGCAGGAAATATTGTGCAAATAATCAAAACTGATCATTAATGCCACACAAAGCATCCATCAGGATCAGTGCACAGAACCTAGAAACAATGCACAGAACCTAGAAACAGTCACAGGTAAACACATTAAGTGGTTCTGACTGATGCTGTTAAGCTTAAGAAAGAATGAAGAAATTGTAAGTGGTATTTACTCGTATCTTGCAATCAACTGCATGGTTGATATTGACCGCCTAATTATATGAGGAATATTCCTGCAACTGATGAACCAATATCATCCACTAAGATGGACATTGGAGAACTGGATTTTTGCCACTGAATTTCACAGAAGCAAAGCTGGATCTTCCAAAAGCACTGCTCAGTTGCTGAGGTTTTTTGATCTCTCATTTTATGACAGCACATGCAGCATTCAAAGATGAGGTTTTCACAAGATGCGACAGCTCCAAACTGTGAAAAGAACAGGAAGTTCCCTCCTCATGCTGTTGTGGAAATGGCTGGATATGGAAATGCAAAGGCACGTTGAACGGCAAAGAAGTGCCGAGCTGCAAGAAATATTTCAGTTAAAAGTAATCACAAGTATCATCACAGAGTAAATTTCCAAATCAATATTTACACTCATCAAAAGTCACCTTAATTGCCCATTTTGGCTCTTCTATTAGATTATTTCGAGCCCAGGAACTTCGCCTTGATTTATAATCCAATCCACTTGTCATTAATAGTGAATCTGAAAATATATTTGCAAAATGAGTCAGTTGGATACAGAAGGCAAGCTGCCAAAAGGCAGCGAGTTATTACTTCTAAGAAGAATTTGGTCTGATCTGATATCACTAGTTTCCAAGGATGCAAAGAAGATAGAGAATCATCATATATGAATCAGTGAGTAATGAAAGTATTTTTGTACCCTAATTCTGTTTCACGCTATTTGTCAAACCTTCACCCACCTGGGGCAACTCAACTCATTCATCACAGGATTTAAAAGTGGCTCTTAATATCAACTTGCAGAAGATTGCGTGTAGTCATAATTTCTTTTTACTAGCCATTAGAGTCACATAGGGGTACATTTCCTTAAAGCACTCATACAATTTCAGGACATATCTGCTCTGGGTAACAAAAAGATAAGGCAGAGTTTCTTGAGCCAGTGCAAACCTCTGTCTGGAAAGCCCTTATGGTCTCCTCTGTGGAAGCTGTATGTTGGATCGAGAAATAGACTAAATATTTTGGGTCTGAAATATTTAACAAGTTTCTTGAAAACATCAGTAACTGAGCTCCTGCTTCTGAAGACTGACTTTAGTGAACATCACAGTGGTTCCTACGCTATGGGCATTTTCAGCAGTTTTGGCTCCATAAATTAGTGCAGCTTTATTACCGATCATTTTAGCACAAATGGTAGCCTCACTTTGAACTCCACCAAAGAATTGCAACTTTCATCTTAGAATCAGGCCCTACTCATCAAGATTGATTGTGACAACCTGAGTTTAAGCACTTGGCTAATTGTTGTCCAGAACCCTGCTGAGTTTCAATTTTCTTTTTTTTTTGTCATTCATTTATTTTATTTATTTATTTATTTATTTATTTATTTATTTATTTGAAAGAGTATTAAATTCAGTCAGATTAGACTTCCCTAGCAAAAATGTGACAAAGTAGTTCCAGTGCTACCTACACTTTCAGTAGTAGAAAGAAAGAGTACCTTTCAAGTCATATATTTATACATGTAAATTAGAATGCAATCACAGTCTTTTTTGTTTAAAGTTTCAGATGTAATTCCTGAGCCATTTAAAATAGCTCATGTTTGTATTATTTAAGCCATACACAGATTTTTACCACCTGTGAGTGGAGAAAATACATTCATAATTTCCTCTAGCTTAAGTAGTACAATTAAATAGTAGATACTAATGACTATATCTTCTTGAAAATGCATTTGTTTTTTAATTGAATATATTTTATGATTAAAAAAAAATAGATTTCTTGTTCTAAAGAAGCAAATAGTTTAGAGATACAGCCAGAACAAGAGGCACAGAAGGCAAAGACTTCCAGCATAATAAACTTGAGAGAAAGAAAGGGCCAGTAGTATTGAGTAATGACAGCGATGAAAAATAAAATAAATTCTGTTCCTGAGAAATCTTCTCAAGCATAGACTACAGTGACAGTGAAAACACAATAAACAAAAATTAACTGTCTCTTACCTTACAATTCATGTTTTGCTGTTTCTCTTTTCTTAGCACTCATTTTCTTTCAATCTCTCATGTTCTCCGTTATCTCTTCCACTCATTTTTCGTTTCCTTGTGCATTCCTATATGGTGTTCTCTTCCTTTCTCTTGCCATCCAATTTTATTTATCCTCTCCAGAGTTACGACCCTGCCTTTGTACTGTGTCACCTTCTTCCTTTACTGTCTTCCCTCAAACATCTTCAGATGACCACAGCCCAAGCTTTTCACTCCTACCTGTTCTTAACAGACCAAAACTAGCCTTGCTGCTGAATCCAGGTGCTTGGGGTCCCATTTGGATACTCTTATTTTACAGTAAAGTTACAAAATGCTGAGCATTGTGCAGTGCAGATAAGTCTTTTTCATTACCATGTCCTTACTTGTGCCTTCAGTCCTTTCTTAAATGTCTTCCCCTCTGTTAATCAGAGAAGTACTGCCCTTGGAGAGATGTTTTTGTTTTTTTTCTTTTCCTCACATCTCAGTACTGACAAGATATGTAGACTATGGGAAAGCCAAGATCTGCCCACCACTATCCTATCTGAAGTAATGGTAATGGCCTTCCAAACACTGCTGTTTGTCTGCAGGATGAGCACTTGACAGGGCAGCAGAGTTGCTCTCTGACACTCTACTGCTCCCCAAGCTCTGCAGTGCTGAGGTGCACACAGGTAACAGAGTAGTTGATACCTACTCTCATCAAACTGAAGCTTGCTGATGCTTCTGGGATAACTGGAGTTCAGTATGGATGATCGTTAATGCTCTCTGCACTATTCCCTTTATGGGATCATGGAGGTGGAGCACGAAACAACCAGAATGCACAAAGCAAGGATCACTTCCATAGCCACAGTGACAACCAGACTTGCTCAATGATTAGAGGAGCCAAAAGGAGCTTAATCTTTACAAAAAAGGAGAATCTCTAACATGCTTTTTATCTCATTCTTTCCTGTTTAGCTCTTTTAATGATTTTCTTGCAGCTGCTGCTGAGTGATGTTGTTTGTGGAAGAAGAATGCAAACAGTGCTGGACTGTGGACACAAGGAGGCTAAATCAGTTTGCCTTTCTTTGATGACTCTCTGGATAGAGACAGATTCCCATGCATGATCAAGCTTTTGCTAGCCAAGGAGTGGTATTTCTGACAGATAACAAGCAACTTCTTGTCTCTCTTCTTAGCTACATGGTAAAGGCTAAGAAATAGTCCTGTGTTAATGAGGAAGAAAACAAGGGATTAAAAATGATTTTTTTACTTTTTTTTTTTTTTTGGAAGTTAAATGACTCCTCCAACTGAATTAATTCTGTTGACTTTCTCCTTACTATGATACTGCTTTCCATACTTGACAGCCTTCCCTTAGGCATTAAAGCTAAAGACTAGAAGTTACTTTCCAAAATCTCCATGTACGTAGGTACATTCCCACTCCCCATTTCATTCTGCCTAACCAAATGGGCAAGACAAAATGAGCTATTTATTGGCTCCCTTTCTTTTTATCCAGGAGTACCATATAATTATCTGAATCTAAATCCCAACTTGTTTATAATTTGAGTCTGTTCCTTTCTGGGGCTCAGTTCCAACTTGGGCTGCATGCCAGCCCTAAGTCAAGGGAGCTGCCCAACTGCATGTGAAACCAGAATGATGCTAAACTTCCCCTAGCAAGTATTTGGGGGCTTGCAGAGCTTCAATCTAAGGCAGAGCAGCAAAAATTCAGCACCTTGAAAAAACTGAGAAGGAGTGAACTGTATAATTTAGAAACATCAGTTATTTTGTCCACTGCTTGAAGTGCCCTTCCACACCTAATTGTCACTTGCAGAATACAGCACTACCCATTGTGTCAATCATTGTGTGTTCTTAAGGAGAAGTCTACTGGGAGGGTGGGAGACATAAGGAAGTGTAATCTACCTTGCCTCTCCTTGATGGAGTCCTGATAGATATTTGTTATGAACCCCTGATGTTAGGGACCTATAATAATTGGCATTTGATTTTGCAGTAAGAAAATCACAAAGAAGATAATTCATTGAAAACAAAGATTTTGTTAAAGCCCGTAGAATGGTGTGCAGGTAGTCCTCCTCTGCCAGCCCTTTAGCTGCAGGTCACAGCACAGCTGCCTGCTGTTTAATTCACTGCCTCCTACACAGACTGTGTGTGCTTTCTTTGTGGGTGCAGAGCCAAGCAGCAGACTCGTTAGCCTTCCCTACAACATCAGCCCAGAGGAGTAAGATGCATCTGCGGAGGGCATACGACACAGGATGCATGCATGCATCCCCAAATATTCCCAGAAGCTGAGGGCAAAATGTTGCTTCCCTGAACAGTAGATTTCTACCTGTATAAACAATTTCATCATCTATTTTGAAATGGAAAACAAGATACTGATCACAGGATCTGGGGATACTTGTGTTAAAACAGTATCAATAAGGAATTACATATTTGGTGCATTTGCAAGACATAGTAGGGCAGGTGCCAGAATTCTCCACCTTCAGTAGGTCCCTCAGTAGGCCTGAAGATAAAACAAAACTGTGAGGATGGTCAAGAAGCTGTGGTGCAGTGCTATGCCCCTTTCATACCGGAGGAATGGGCCAAAAGGATTCTTGTGATGTTCAGCCAAGAAATGTGAAGACCTCCATATCTGTTGGTATAGGCTGATGACTCTGGTGCTACAGCTTTGCAGAAGGGTACCTGGGGCTTCTAATGGGCAGCAAGTTGAATATGAGGCAGCAGTATGCACTTCTAGCAATGAAAGCTGTGTACTGGGCTTCTTTAACAAGAGCATCACCAGTAGGTCAGGGTAAACTGTTGTTTCCCTCTGTTTGCCACTCATGAGGAGGAGAAAAGACAAGTAAGGCTCCAGCAACAGCCTTCAACTATCTAAGGAGGGCAATAGAGGAGAGGATTACAGAAAAGACATGTCTAAACTCTTCTCAGAGGTGTTCTTAGAGATCACTCCTATGTGAGAGTTTTCAATGATGTTTTACAAAACATATGAAATGACAGCATCCAGAATGCTGTTACAGAGTACCAGAGATGGTGAATGTTTGGACTGTGGTGGATTTAAGTACTGGAAGAAGAGGGATCCTCTTATTTTACTGCAAAAAAAAAAAAAAAAACAACCTTTGAATGATCTCTGAAGTGTGAACAATCTTCTTTAGGATCTTCTTCACAAATGGATGCCATATTATACTTCTGCATGCAGGCTGGAAAGAGGATTACTCCTAGAAATGACTGCTCCAACCCATGAACCAGCAGTGTGCCTGTGTGGCCAAGAAAGCCAGGCTGTGTTAAAAAGAACGTGTCCAGAATGCTGAAGGAGGAAGAGAACCTCCTCCTCTACCCTTCCCTGGCAAGGAAAATGTGTCTGGAATACTGTGTCCAGGTTTGGACTCCCCAGTTCAAGAAAGAAAGGAAACTACTGAGTCCAGCTGAGGGCTAGAAAGATGACTGGGGCCTGAAACATCTCACTTATGAGGAAAGTCTGAGAGATCCGGGAGATTCAGCCTGGAGAACAGAGAACTGAGAGGATAAATAAATAAATACGTGTGTAATATGTATATATTTATAAATATCTAAAGGGGAGGGAGCGAGAATTCAAATGGATGGGGCCAGACTCTTTTTGGTGGTGCCCAGTGACAGGAAAAGGGGCAACAAGCAGAAACTGGAACACAGGAAGTTCCATGTGAAGATGAGAGAAGCCTTCTCTAAGGTTGACAGGGCACTGGAACAGGCTGCTCAGAGAGGCTGTGGAGTCTCCTTCTCTGGAGATATTCAAACCCCTGGATGCTTTACTGTGTGACCTGCTGTAGGGAACCTTCTTTAGCAGGAGGTTGGACAGGATGATCTCCATAGGTCCCTTACAACCACCATGATTGTGTGATGCTGTGATGTGAAATAGAGTGCTGCATTTTATAGTGCTCTTGTGTCACTATCTCATTTTTCATGAGTACATTTAGTAACTTTCTTAAAAGTTCCTGAAGCCATGAGATTTGGGGAGAATTTCAGTTTTTGTTTTCAAGAAAAAGCTGTGGGAAGAGTAGTGCAAGATTGTCAGGAAGGACATCTGATTTCCTAGGAGATGAGCAAAAAGACCTCAGACTATTTAAAAACCAAAAGTAATGCGGGATTTTCAAAACAGTCTGATGACTTTATGAAGCCTGGCTTGTTATTAGGAGATGCCTGTGGTGAGTTATTGGCTTGTTATTGTGAGATGCCTGTGGTAAGTCATGTTGTACAGAGAATACATCTGAACAAAATTCTTTTCAGTATTTTGGGAATGAGCTACTAGAATCCTTCTTATCTCCACAGCATAAGGGATCAACCTCCCAGAGCTGTGAGGGCATAGTCCAGAGTAGAGTCAGTGAACACAGGTTCACTTCCAATGCTTAGGAGCCCAGTGTTTGCATCAAAGCAACTAAGACATCTCAGAAAGGTCACTTGAAATTTAACAAAACCAAGAATAAGCAAGAATCACAGATTTCTGCTTGAGAGAACAAAGGCCCCTTATGGCTCTTATCACTTGTGCAGTCGGACAGGAGCTGCTGACCTAGAAGGATTTTTTTCCTAGCACTGAGTGCTTCAGTAGGCAGACAAGAGGGAAGAGAGAATGAATTAAATAGCTGTGCACAAAAAATTGAGCTGATGAAACACTTTCTGGAGATGGCAGGATATTTTCTACTGCCCTCTTTTTTCCCGTGATATTAAAAAAAAAAAAAAAAAAAAGCTTTCCTGAGCAGCCTTGAGATTAGCACAGTATTTAAATCTATTTAATTACTGTGATGAATTACACGCCTTCCATTGATCTCTTTGTTCTGATTTGCCTTGAAGTACTAATAGGCTGTTCATTTCGCCTTTTAAAAGTACTAAGTTTGAAGTAGGTTCCTGTTTACTTATGCTAATAACTAATCACAGGAATCAAAATGAGCTGTACATGACTAATTGACCGGTTTGTTTTACTGTCCTCCGTGGCAAAGCTGATAAACTTTTCTGACAGCATGCAAATCACACTGCTATCTTGCAAGAGAGGACTGCACTGTAGAAATGCAAAAGGAGCAGGCAAGCTCTGGTTATTAGCTAGGAAAGATAGCAACCGCTTGGGGACAAGGAGCTCCCTTTAGCTGGAAATAGCAGACCCGGGAGGGGGACAGGATTTAATGAGCTGTGAGAACAAGAGACCTGCAGTGTAATTAACTCCCAGAAGATCTCATTGAGGGTTCAGCAGAACATCCGCTCAGCGGTGCTTCTACCTTCCCTGGAATTAAAGTTTAATTTGGTGTCAAAGGGCAGAGGAAAGACCTGCATTATCAAGCATAGAAATCAATGAACTGTGTGAAGGAAAAGGTCACTCCCCCCCATCTTTGCAGCACAGAAGGTTTGAAGAAAAAGGTGAAAATATAAAACAACTCAACACTTTCTCATCAGTGCTGGGAGAGGAAGTGGTGGAGGTTTTACCCCGCAGGCTTGTCACTACCTCTCTTTCAATAAGGAATCTCAATTTTCATGGAAAAGGGTGATGAATACTAATGGGTTCAAGACAGATTTTTTTGTTCTGTACCTAGTTGCCACTGATGTTTCTGAAGAGTTCTTGCAGAAATTCTTACCTGGTTTATCTCAGATATGCATCAGGTAAAATTAACATTTCCATTCATAGTGGCCTCAGCCTTTTCAAGACACCACAGTTAACCGCATTTTCCGTGTGTAGCAGGGCCACATATCCACTCTGCTACACACACAAGTAAGAATACCGCCAACATCAGTGCCAAAGGACTTACAGTGCCCTGCTATATGGCAAATGAAACAATTTCAACGCAGAATCTTTCCTGAGCTATGACTAGTGGCCTAAAACAACACAGAACTGAGTAGCACTCCGGTAGCCACAAGACCAGTGGAAAGTAGTAAACCTTTCAATGACATGCAGCTTTCCCCCCAACAGCAGAGCCCTCTCCCTGGGAAAGCACCATGTTAAGAATGGCAGAACTTCACCATGTCAAACCTGTCCCTCTCCAACTCTGTTCCTTGCCTCTACTCAATAATATCACTTTCCAAGTGAATCCAATCTTTGCTCTCCCTCTGCCATTTCTCTCCAGCTACCCATCAGTTCCACCCTGTGCTGTATCCACTGCAGAAACCTGTCATTCTGTCCCAATAACTGCTTCTTTCTGAACATAGTGGGGACACTTACCATCATAATCAAAGCATCTGGAAATTAATAAGGATTTTTATTCCTTTTCAGAGTAAGTGGGACAAACCCATGCGAAACAAATGAGTAGTCATTCTCTCCCATCCTGACTCCATAGGCAGCTTGCTCTTTGGAAACAACGCCATCTCTAACCACACAGTTAATGCCTTAAGTAATAGCTGCATGGAGTTACTTCACTGGTTACCTCACAGGAGGGCAAGTGGTCAACATTCCTCCATACACACAAACACTGCTCTTGATATGAATTAAACACTTTGCTCCTGCTGTTCATTTTGCTGACACAAAGGTGCTTCTGCTGGCAGAAAAGTATATTTGTTTCATTCTGCAAATGAGACTGGTGCTATCATTGCACATATGTAGAGGGCAGAAAGCATAGCTTGCCATTTAATCAAGAGAGCATCTCACAGTCTTTTTGGAGCAGAAAGTTTTCCTGAAGTTTCTACTTCCCAATTTTGAGCATTTTGTCATGCTCAGAGAAAAGTAGCAGTCCTAAAGGAGAAAGCTTTCCTCTGTGCACAAGGATTTTGCTGAGCTGAAATTGTTAGCTTCAGCAGACCAGCTTGCAGGCTGCCCGCAGCTGTACTCAGCATTGGCTATACTTTCAACTATTTTCAATTGAATTTCATCTTCACCAGCACACATTCATTGCCTTTCCTTTCACATTTGCACTATCACCATGCAAGCATCCACCATGCCAATCATATTGGAGTCACAACTGAGTGGCTTAGTACCTAGCTTACATGGTCAGCACTGGGCTTGAACAGACTTCAACTTGAACAGACTTCCACTTCTGTCTGCCAGATCATATTGCTGTTCTGTGCAATAATAAGTTTAGCTATCCCATGGAACTTTTATGTCAGATGCCTATATTACAGATGTTTCTGCCCATCCTTCATAGAACACAGTGGCAGCATAGGGTGGTAGCAGTAGCATGTAGCAATGGACGCTGGCTCTCTCTAATTTCCCCCATGAGTCAGTAGGTTGTGCACCTCACATACTTCTTTAATAGAAAGATGAACCACCTCACTCTACCCAGTCACTGAGTTCAGGTGAGAATGGCTCCTCCTGTGCAGATACATTTGCCAATTGATAAAGTCAAGCTTTTCTGTACGACTGCAGCAGAGCAAACCACATCGCTTCAGCTGCAGATAATTGTGGTTCATCAAACAGTCCCTTGAAGAAACAGTGGAAACATTATCTGAATTGCTTTTAGAATTAAGCCATTGATTTCTATTCATCTGTGTCATAAAGCCAGAATTAACCCCACATAAATAAACCATTTGTGATGCAACTCTTACATATCAAAAAAAATAGGAGCTTTTGATACATGGTTTTGATGGATTTTACGTTATTTGGGACTAGATGTGGACTTCATAATTACTCTACTATAGATAGTCTAATATTGTTGTTTTTCATATGTTATTTGAAAGTGTCCGTGGTTATTCAGATTAATTCTTTCAATACAAAAATACAAAAGCCATTCTCAAGCCTTTGTACAATGATCATTTCACACAGGAAACCATCAACTTACAGAAAATCTCTGCTGCTATTCCAGCTTCCTTGCAAAATTCTTCATACAAATTTCACTGCACAGAGGGGATCTCAGTCGTTTAATTTTTTATTTTTTTTTTTAATAAGCCACAGATTAGTAGCAGAAGCACTCTCCAACCTCCAAGCACATTTATCTATCAGAAATACATTTTCACTTTCTTAAAACAGCTGTAGAGAAATTTTAACTTTCCAGTTCAATATGCAGTGTCTGCCAATAGGTTTCCATAAACTTACAGAAGAAATTAATTTGAATACACAAAGAATTTGGCCAAAAGCAACAAATCATACAGCTAAGTTTCATGTCTCCTTCACAAAATAAAGGAAGTTTTAAAGATGCTTCTGTTTGACAAGTCTGAACAACTGCTCTTCTGTTGAAAGTGACTAACATGTGAATTAGAGTTAAAGCTGTAACAGAAAGAGACATTTTTGTTAACACTCATCCAAAATGCCTACGTTACCACAAGTTTTCTTGATGGCTTTTATAATCTTCTCTATTTGCTTTCTGCACTGTTTAGACTAGCAAGACCTAATTCACAAGAGTATTTCCAGAAAGGCTCATGAGTTAACATGGGTTGGAAGTGTTTGCAGACCTGCCTCCACAGCAGAATTACAGAGGCAGACAGTCCATTTGTAAAAGCTTTACCACATGGTTTCAGTGACCAACATCCTGCACTAACAATGAGAAACCAGCAGTACACAGAACAGTCTCTTCAAATTGCCCAGAGAGGTTAAAATGAACCTTCAGCAATCACTCCTTGTGTATTCTGGAGTATTATTATTTTCAAATTCTTTATACAGTTACTTTGCATGCAGAAAAAATGGGCAAAATACCAATGAAAGGAAAAATAACATTTTAGATTACCATGGGGGCAGTCAGTCGTGGAGAGGTATATGGCAGATCTGACTTGCTTTCTATCATTTGTTTGGGCCCCTGCTATATGCTGGAAAATTTTAATTCCTTATCTATCCATGTAGTTTCTAGAAATTCAAGCTACAGCTTTCTTAACTTTTGATTTTTTCTGCAGTGGAACTAGATCTTGTAGGGTGCTGCAAAGTGTCAAATGCCCCAAACCTCAGAGAACAGAGTTATGCTCCACTCCCAAATGAATCTCAAGCTGGAGAACATTGATTTTAATGATAATGCAAAACTGCGTGCAAACAGAAATCTTTGCTTGAAGCTAATGGCAGAAGCATAGCTATAAAATTCTATGTGCCCAGAGAAGAAAGGGAACAGTACCCACCTTGCTCTGGCCAGCCCAACCAGAAGTATACCTCAGTGGCCCTCTGGGTCCTTTCTTTGCCCTCATGACTTTTTTGAATCCTTTATTTGCTCTTATGTCTTTTTTAATATTTCTTATAGGCATGTATTTGGTGGACCAGTAGAGAAAGAAGGCACATACATGCTCTGTTTGTGCAATGTATTCCTTTATAAAAGACAGGCATAAAGTTCCCACAGCTCTACTGATGGGCAGAGGCTGCATACTGAGCCTGCCTATTACCCTGTGCAAGTGGGTAGAATTAACACAAGATACAACAGCAATACTAAGGCAATAGAGGAACTGCTTGTGCTGCTGATGTTAACAGGTAAAAAAAGGTGACCTCTGTCAGTAGGGATACAAAGGCTGCCTAGAACAGGGGGGTACTAGTTTGGGGCATCATGGATGCATTTCCTTGATTGGCATGAAACACCTACACAGAACCCCGCAGACTCAGACTGAACGCAGCTGATGATTGTGAAATACAGAATCCCAAATACTTTGAGACATGTCTGCAGGGCCTACAACAGGGTGTACAATCATGAAGTCCTTTTGTTTACTCATGGGCTTTGTTACTATAACTGCTGAATCCCATCTGAGGAACTGGTACCACAAAGCAAGATGAACTAGAACAGCAAGTACACTGGAAGCACTGCTGAGGTCAGATATCTCTAGTTTCTTGCAATTTTCAGAGTTCAGATGTGGTGTGCAGCAGTGCTGAGGTGAAGGTTTGTAGACAGTTGTTACTTCTCTGCAGAGGTGTCTCTGCTTTCCTTGCCTCTGATCGTATTGCAGCCTATGTGTTACAAATGATCAAGTGTCCAAGAGCCTTAGGAAAATCTCGGGTAAAAAATAATTCCAGGGAAGGCTTTGTGGCACATAATCTTTACAGTGCAGCAGTCAGATTTACTGTGAAAGCACTGGCCATAATGAACAATGAAGCTCCAAATTTATCCATTGCAGGTATTACCATACCAAAAATGTTTTCACAGCTTCAAGGAAGTGATGGTTTCTAAATAAAAATGTCTTTGTTGCCAGTTATCACAATCATTCTGAGTAGTTCTCAGAATCTGTAGTAATTGGTGTAACTAATAAGGCCTGGCCATAGCCGAACCACTGATGCATAAAAGGATGAGACTTAGTTTTGTCATCTGAGGACTACTTTATTTACTATGGTTGGAAGTAGGTCAAGTGCCCTCAGGAAATAGCTGTTTGGTTCTCACTGAGAAGTAACCTGATACTCACACATCTTCAGCCTTATTAAAATCTTGGTGTAAGGCAAAGCTGAGGATATCAGCTAAGTTTCTTGTTTTATTGAACAGACAAGGAGTGAGGTTTGAAAGGAAATAGTTTATTATTTTCAAGCAGACGCTTGTGCAAATCAAACTGTGAATGCATCACGTGCAGTCATGTTTGGTTTCCCAGCAGCCTCTACAAGACCTATGCTCTGAGGAAATAGCAGATCTGCTAGAAAATTGATTTTGCAAGGTGCTATGTACCACAAGGCCATGCAAAAGCTTAAGTGTGTGCTTAATTTAAATGGCATAAGTATTCCTTATCTTTTTTTTTTTTTTTTTTTTCCCCAGTAGAAGCATTTGTTTACATGTTTGGCTGAGAACAGGAAGAGATAAAGGGCGTAAGGAGAAATATCCCTGCATGATAATAGGAATGGGGAGTACCACAGAGGTATCTACAAAAGATTTGCAGGAGTAGCTGTGTGTTGGGCCATAGCATTTTGCTTCTCCAACCAGAAGTGACATTGTCTGCTAAGACTAAGCACATACTCTTTCCTGAGCCCTGTTATTAATTACATTAATTTTTAGCTCTACGACGCTTGCTTTTCCTTGGGGAGAGGATTATGTAACTGCAGTGTGCATTCCATGAGAGGATTGAAAACTGGGCTAGATGGGCTGCATGCAATAATTTTTTGACTTGTCAAGGGGAGTGACGTGGTCTCTGTTATACGGGTTCCAAATGAAGACACATGTTGATGTCTGATTTGACACAAAACTCACATGATGGGAAAAGAAAATCCTTCAAGAAAAGACACATGAAGTATATCCTTCAAAAGTTTCATTCAATTTTTAATTATTTGTGAACGTAAATATAAAACTTAGCTAAGGTAGGAAAGGAAGGTAGGCAAAGTAAGAAGTATAGCAATTCCCACTTTCCCATAGCACTTTCTCTGCCTTCCACGCTTGTCTTGATCTGAATCCTTTCTCCAATCCATTTAGGAAAATTTGGAATCCTGCCTGTTTCCCATTCAGACCCTGGCACGCTATCTGAAGGCTACCATGTGGATGCCAAATGGCATTTGTGGTTGACATCTTCCACCTCACCCATTCAAATTAGCAGTCCTGACCAGAAGAGGAAGGTCTCCACAGATGTCAGCTAGAGTCAGCCAGTGGGGATCCCCAGAGCAGGAAGCTCTAACATAGTTCATCCTACTCACAAAGAGATCTTGACACTTTTTGCAAACTCCTAGTAAGTTAACTCACTCAAAGCCTAGCTCATTGAATATGGTGATTTCCATCAGATAGCCCCATTACACAGGGTTCTCATGCTGAACCAGAGAAACATGCCAACACTTGAGAAGGGTTACTATAAGAGTACAGGTAGAGAGTTCTTGACTCCAACTCTCTCCTCTAAATACACCTGTTTCCAGTATGAGGGCTTTTGTTTTTAATTATTTTTTTGGGAAGCAACATCTGAGGGGGAAAAAAAAAAAAAAAGAAAGAAAGAAAGAAAGAAAAAGAAAACCTAACATTTTCAAAATAGACTGTCAAAGCCTTGTATGTGTTCTGAAGTGCCAAGCCAAGAAACGTTCCTTAGCAACTTTTGATAGAAACAATTAACATTTTAACTTTACCTTTTCTTTCAGACAGCTAGGAAAAGATTGTCAAAAATTACTATAGTAGTATTCACTGGTGCTGACTCAGTCCTGCTCATTCTGAACCTTCATCAGCACAGGCTTGTGCTGGAAAGGACAGCCTGAAAAGCTCAAGGAGACTTTCTCTCCAGTCTGATATTCCTAATGGCAGGAGGAAAATTCAACAGTGACATGAAAGCAGGCCAGGTCAAACAGCACAGCAAATAGCCTGATTTCCAACAGTAAATTATTTTCCCATGTTAATACAAGATATTTTCATGTTGTTGTTAGTTTTGCCTGCAGCTGGTTTACTTCATTTACTCCCAAGGAATCTTATGAATCAGAGAGGTTTTCCTCTTGAGCCAAGGTCAAGAAATGCCAAAGGAAGAGTGGGATAATCACGTTGCCTAGCTCATTCCTCACCCTTCCATAACCTTTGAAAAGTTTGAGAGAAATTACATCCATTTCAATGGTTAGAAACAGAACCTCCTCATACTTACCAAGGTACAAATCAAGAATATATTGGGGAATTTAGGTCAGCTATGCTGATGTGTGAGGGGAGTCAGGACTTCTGCTTAGCCTTTCTGTTCTTTAGATTATTTATGCCCTGCAGAAATGAAGAAAATGCACGACCCATTTCTAACTCCCAGTTTAAAATTAAGCTCACTAAGTCAACCACAGCTGGAAGATAAGTATCACATTCTCCATAGGGCAGTATTACTCAGTAATAAATCAAACCACAAAGAACAGTGACATTTTCTTTTTTTTTTTTTTTTGTTCTTTCCTTTAGAGCCTAAGAACTCTTTTCTATAACAGTTGCAGTCTCTGTCTCTTAATAAACTTATGTGTTACCGAGTTCCACTGATATCCAGATAAACAGTCTTTAGCAAGCTACATCCAGATAGATTTGTTGTCAGTGGTAGAATTAATATCTACTTTAACTACTCAGGTAGGCACATTTGTTTCACTGAATAAAAACGCTGATTCTCAAAGCTAGAGTTTGTTCTGTTGGCTTTGTTACAGCCATCAGTGCCAGTCTCATCTTCATGAGACAGGTCTCCACTGAAATGTATTATCAGGAACAGCATCCCTTTGTGCTGGTGAAACTGACGTCACATCGACTGTATTGTGATTTCCTGTTGGAGATTCACAACTCTTCTCATAATTTTGGAGGGACACAACATCTGTAGCACCCTGCAGTGAGAATCTTCTTGATTACTCTATATGGGAATTATGCAGGTGTTTAATTTCTGTAGTCTCCATCATGTTTTGGCATAGTATTACAATGGGAAGGAAACTGATACAAATCTGAGCTTTGAAGGCTAATGACACACCAAATAGACAAAATGACAGTAGCAGGACTTTCCTCTAGGAACACTTTGCCATCAGATCACAAAATTCAGATTTGGGGATAGACAGGGTGAGTATGGTAACTTGGTTCAAATATCCAGAGGTGCAGGGAATCTAAGAAAAGGATTCTTGTTCTAACAGTGGGATCCTACTAATCTGAGCATCTCATCTCATTAGCTCAATTGAAGTGTACAAGAGGCTGCTAGTACAGACATACATTCTTCAAACATACAGTAATGTTGATCTTATACCTGAAAATAAGTAATTAAAAAAATAAAAAAAGATTTTAACTAGCAGTTCTAAAACATGTGATTTGAACATAAACATTTGCAGCAGTAATATCCACAAGAACAGTGGACAAATCAGTTTAATCAGCTCTCAGCTAAGCCACTCTGATTAGCAGGATCCAGGAGCCTGATTCTGCAATACAATGAGCTGCCCTGGCAAGCAAACAGGAAGCCACTACAGAAATTTGGATTAAGGTATGGGATGCCACTTAGGCAGCCAGAAGCATATTGTGCTAGTGCTGGAGCTGCTCAGTGGGCTTTCCTAGAGGAGGCAGCAATATTTCTGCTATTGTCAAGGTGACAAGACCATGAAAAACAACAGTGTTTCCCAGTAATGGCTGTAACTTTTCTGCTTTTCTGGTGTATGTGTACCTTAAGTGAGTCTGGCAACAGCTGTGGATGCAGCAAGACCATGACCTATTCTGGCAGCTGGTAATGTGCAGCAGAGTAAAAAGAGTTTTCTTTTTAAAACTTTTAAAACTTTTCAGAGTTTTATCTGTGAGTACACGTACAAATGCTAACTTGAATTCATAGAATCATTAAGGCTGGAAAAGACCCCTAAGATCATCAAATCCATTCATCAGTGCATCATCATCATGCCCAGAAAATCATGTCTATAGGTGCTGCATCTACACAGAATTGAAGCGTAGTTGTTAATTTTACCTCTCTGGAAAAAAAGAGAAAAAATGCTGCTAATTTGTAGCAGTTGAAATAATTAGTATGCAAGTAGATTTTAGCGCAGAAAAAACATTTACTGAAAGATTAAATAATATTGAACACAGAGAGTAGATTTGTGCAAAGCTCCCATTTAATGTGCTAAAAGGACTCATGTAAGTACTGCCTTTTAGTTGAAGTTAAATGAAAAGCTATATATCAAGAAAATAGAAATATTAAACTTTGTTAAAAAATGGCTGCAGTGGTAAATTATATGGAAAGTGACTTTGATAAGGAAACTTACTGAATGATGGTCTGGGTAGTTATTTTAAAATATCATAAGCCTGGTACAAATAAAGAGACTGCCTCCCAGTTCCACACAGGTTTAAATAAGTGGGTGAGATTTTGTACTGGCAGACAAATAAAAAGAAGTTAGAGATCAGTCCAGGTAAAATTTAAATGTTTTAACTTATAGTTCAATTAATAAAAACAACAAAACAGATCCTGTTCAAGACATTTAGAAAAAAAGCAATGAAAAGGAAGGGCTAGCCTTATTACCCATCTACTAAACCACTGAGGTGGAACAAGTCTCTAATCAATAACACAGAGTGTACAGAATTAAGTTCTTATTTCAATCTGTCTGAATAATGTTTTATGTGATATTCAGTGAGGAAGGTGACATGATAGACACACATCGCTCTCAATTTATCCTAACGGTGTTCTATTTTGCTGTAAAATACTTAAATACTCAGGAACCAAAGGGAAGGAAAATAACTCTATAAATTCATGATAAATTGGATGCCTCCTGAGAGGTAGGATATAGACTTGCATCTTAATTTTGAGGAACATTTTCTACAGAGTGAAAAAACATGTGCAGAGAAGACGGAGTAAAACAGAAGATGATTGGAGAAGGAGACAACAACTCCAGGGGCGAGGACATCCTCTTAAAAGTGGGGAACACCAAGATATTAATTCCAGGTTTCCATATCACAGACAAATACTCTGCTGCTATCTTTTCAATAGGAAGAGAGATCAACACCTCCCCTGCTTCATGAGAGTAGCCAGGAAAAAAATGTTCAGCTTGAGAAATTTGACTTGAATCCATAAATAGAGATTCTCGTGAAGCCAACAGATTTGCACCGGCACAAAACTGATTAGTCACACTGGAAAATGAGGCCTTCCACTTACTAAAGAGATTTTACAGCTGAGGTCAACACGCTCTTGGAGCCATGCTGTTTCTCCATTCTTTCCTGATTCATTCTCCTGGGCTGTACAGCAGGGAAATTTGCCCTTCTGCTTTACTGTCTGATGCTCACTAACTCTCTAGTTCAACATTTAATACTGCATCATGTCTGAGGATTGGAATATTAGTCTGGAAGCACAATTATACAGACCATCATTATATACTGTGGAGGAAAATCCAGCACAGGATGTAGATTGGTGATCTTCACCTTGGGACAGGCTTCAGTGTGTAATTCTCTAAATTAACAGTGACATAAAGGCAAGTGTCATGAATAACATACTAATGGCTATCAAATAAGCATTTTAAAAACATCATTTTTCTTCACACTGAAGAAAACAAACAAACTGGGGGAAAGCTGCAAAGATTATGTTTCACAGCATGCATCTTGATCAGTCAAACAATTAATAACTGTCTCTACTTACACCACATGGACTTCCCTTCATATCCAGATGTCAGCTGTATTCCTTGGAAAACTGGACTCTCATTTTACTTCATTTTTAGTATTATTCATCCTCGGTGGATGTGCAGACTGGCTAAAATAACATCATTCTGAACAGTATCACTTTGAGGTTAGCAAATTACAGAGGATATTCCAGGCTTCATTTGAAGGAAGGATGGTAATCTTATCTTGTCTCCAAGGTACAGTTGATTCACTGATCAATTTGTGATTTTGTTAAATCACAAATCTGGTACTTCGATCTGGAATATGTTCCTAATTCTTTGCATAGTAATTTCCATTCAGTTCTGCATATGCTTCTAAGTGCTGGTTCCTAAGTGACATGACAATGGCATCAGGCAGTGAGACCACATGCTGTCCCCGGCAATCACCAGGGACACGAAACACCATCTCACGAAATAAGCAGGACAAATACACTGTGATGCTATGCATGTTATTCCATATGTAAACCAAGTATATCACTAGCATGTGCTGACATACTCTTCTGTCATCATTCTTCCTTTAAATTGTCTGGTCACTATTTTAACTTATTTATGCACTTGGCCTCCATAATCTCTGTAGCAAACAATTCCATAATGCAATGATGCATCGTGTGACACAGTACTTCTTTTGTTTGATTTAAACCTCTTGCCCAAAAGCTGTTTGTCACATTGGCAGTACTTTACATTTCCAGAATAGGATTTCATTTGTCACTTTACTATCTTGTCACTTAGGGACTTCAGATCTTCACACAGTTCTTTATAATAATGCTGAGGTTCAGCTTTTCTGAATGCTTTTATATATCTCCTGATCTTGTTACTTTACTGTTCACTCTTCTTTTAGATTGCACATGTTAAAAAATACAGATCTCATCATGAAACCATGCAGAATTGCTTTATAACTTTCATTTCCATTGGTAAAAATGCCCTTTTATTCTTCTTGTATTTTAATCAGCTGTTTGTTCCTGAAAAGGCCTTTTTCTCTTGCCTTGCCTTGCCTTCCCCTTCCCCCTCCCCTTCCTCTTCCCTTTCCCTTTCCCTTTCCCTTTCCCTTTCCCTTTCCCTTTCCCTTTCCCTTTCCCTTTCCCTTTCCCTTTCCCTTACTCTTTCCCTTTCCCTTTCCCTTTCCTTTTCCCTTCCCCTTCCCCTTCCCCTTTCCCTTTCTGCCACAGCAGTTTACTAACTCAAACTTTTTAAAATCTGATGTTTTTTTTCTTAAAATCCACATATTCAATATTATGTTTTTTCTGACTCCTTCAGAGAACTGTCACAGTGTTACAATTCTTGGTTTTCGGTATTCCACATCATAACATCATGCAGTGCACTGGAAGTTAAGGTATTAATGCTCCAGTTCTGGGCACCTGTCCGGAAGAGAAGAACTACATATCCCAGGGGGATTTGCAGTCAGAGAGGAGATATAACCCCTGGCAAAGTCACCTGTTGCACTCTTCTTCGTCAGGCTCCCCTCCCTGCTGCTCAATTGGACTGCACATCTCACCTCAGTGTTGCAATGAGACCTATCTACCTTTCGGACACTCTCATTATATTTGATTTATTAGCTTCAATTCTAATTATATTGTATTCTTAGTGTGTTATCTTGCATTCTGATACCATATTTAGTATATTAGTTTGTTTCTCTTCAGATAATTGCCACTGTTTTTAATTATTTGGGGGTCCTCTGTTTTCCTTTTCCAGAGGCGCGGATTCTGTGAAATCCCTCCACTTTGCTAGTCATGGAACTGGGCCAAACCAGCCCTAAAACCATTGACAAGAACCCTAATGGCTTACACAGCACTCCTTTCTTTGCAAAGGTGATAGTGGCTCCTTTCTTATCTTCCCTGTTTTCCTAATAGTGTTCTCCATTATACCAGCTACTTTATTCAAAATGGAAGTCAAATTCACTGGTTTATAGTTGCCTAGCTTCTCCTTGGAAGCTCATTTAAAAGGTAGTGCCATATTCACTTAACCTTTATTAAGTTCACTTAACCATCTGAAAAAAAGCTTGTGTAAGGTTATGGGCTACAGGTACGTAAGCATCTATTGGGCATGATGTCAGTACAGTTTCATCCTGCTGTTCACCAGTTTTCAGCTTATTTTATTCTTATTTACATCACTTGTCATTTCCAGTGTGATAGTCAGGGTAGAGGCTTGGACTTTCCAATATGAAATCTACAAATTCAGCCACTAGTGTTGACCTAGATAGGAGTAGTAAAGATACACACTCTTGAGATAACTCCAGACAATCCTGTTAATGACTCTGTCCCTGAGTTTCCTATGTATTACAGGGAATAATAATAGTTCCTTGTTCACAGCCCAGTGACTTTCGGTCTCCCTAGGTTGTTCAGAGTGGACATGTCTGCAAAAATGCTTTTGCACACCAGAAGCCTCTATCCTCAGTGAGGGTGTCTGAGCCCTTTGGTAACACCAGCCATAAATAATTCCAGTAATGCAACACAGTTACATTAGTCAGAGGTGACCCTATATTCCGTTTTGGCTGGAGCAGGCCAGGGCTATTGGGACTGTCCTGATCTCTTGTCAAACGTCTGTTTGGATGTTATTTCATCCTGGATTTTTGCCTGACGGGATTTTTTCCTGTCTCCATCCCAAGCCAGGGCTCTGGAAAAAAGCCTAGAGTAATTACACTGAAATCTTTTCATCCTGTTCACAGCCCAATGTGCAGTTAGCAAAAGGCTCATGTCTGTTTGGAAAGTTTGGTTTTACCACGGAATTTAGGGACCTGTCACCTTTGGCTCTGGGTCTCTCAAGTCCACCTATATTCACTACACTCCTCATAACTAACCCTATATCCAGCTTTTCTCTTAACACCAAGTTAGCAATTCTGGAGTAGCCCAGATTACTTCCTTGAGCAAGGGAGGCGTATTGTAACACCAGTGTGCACTATGATATCAGCCCAGAGCTGCCTAGGTGCCTGGTGACAGCAGGACTCATGACACTGGCAGTCCACGGGTGTGGTAACCTCAGGAGGGGACAATACACATCACCTATTGTCTGTGCATAAAGCAGCCTGCCTTTGGTAAGGCTGAAGTAAAAGAGAGCTAAAATTGCTGTCAGAAGATATGAAGGAGTAAATACATTTAGTCATCTGAAACAAGATCTCTTTAAAGGCCACTGAAATCAGCAAGATT
Source organism: Perdix hodgsoniae (assembly GCA_035772895.1). Taxonomy (NCBI): domain Eukaryota; kingdom Metazoa; phylum Chordata; class Aves; order Galliformes; family Phasianidae; genus Perdix; species Perdix hodgsoniae. The sequence continues at coordinate 17,014,040 of JAPSGF010000003.1, forward strand.
CCACCACTGGAATCAGTAGATCTGCTTTGAGAATGACACAGCCCCTGTACATGTAACAGGGCTGCGCTCTAGGGCTGTGGACAGAAGCCTCCCAAACGATAAAATGGAGAAAAATGTGCTTCAGTTTGTGTTTACAAATGGTCAGGAAGTAATGTGAATGTGCAAAGCAGCAGTAATGTGAATGTGCAAAGCAGCAGCCAGCTACGCATCAAAAGGGAGGCACCTGAAAGCGTGGGAAATGGAGTTCTTATTGACTGCAGGGCTAAATTGCCACTGCTGGGACCAAATGACTTTCAAAAGCCACATCATGTGTTTGCAGCCAGACTGGCCAAACTTGTACACGCATCTGTAGCCTAAGCAGATTTTAACTTAATTAGCTGCCTATTTCCATAAACACATGGACACTGCAGTAATTCAGAACAAGAGGGTCATTAAGGCTGGAGAGGTGCATGCTCGTTACTTTAGCACATATACCAGAAGTAGCTGCAGGGAGACTGCGGGGCTGTGACCAGTCAGCTGGCTGCAGGGGCACAGAAGGTGTGCATGGGGCAGGCACAGCTCACTGCAATACCTATTTTCATTGCACCACCAGTAATGCTCACACTTGCTGGGGCAAAGAGCTGGTGGCAAGTGAGAACTTGGCCTAATACATGTATCATCCCAGCAGGTCCCGGCAGCCTTTAGATTGCACAGGTACATTTGCACAGGCTGCATCAAGCTCTCAGAGACTGTTTGCATTAACTGTAGGGGAGAAAAGGAAGAGGGGGAAATCCAGGGAGCAAATGAAAGAATGCATGACCAAAACTGTGTGCTGTTCCTTTATCTGATGAGTCAGTAGGGTTTTTGCCATCACGCTGATGCTTTTGAGTGTGAGGTGGAACACATCAAAAAGAATAACAGGTTTTTTTGTTGTTGTTGAGGAAATCCAGAAGCCAGGAGTACTTACTTGAGGAACCACTGTTTACTGGGGATAGTAGGAAAGCAATTTAAGGATTTTTCAGGTGACATAAGCAGTCAGGTCCAGAGCCAGGCCTGTCTTGGGGCAAGACACCAGCACCAGCAGCACAGATTCTGCCTAGCTGCATAAAGATGCAGCTCACTTGTCTCCATTGCCTAAACCAGGAATGACTCCACAGAATTCTGTCATGTTTCCCAGAGTGATCTGAGTGTAAGAACATAATAATACCACTTGAGTTTGAAATTTCTAAGCAAATCTATTGTTGTGGTTTTTGTGTGTTGTGTGTCTATTTGTTGTTTTTTTTGTGTGTGGTCATCAAAAACTAAGATGGGGTGGTCTCCTTTCCCACGGCATAAATCAAGAGTGAAGTACAACTATGCCTATATTCTTACATCTGACATTCATTCTGGAGGCAACAATTTGTGCCTTCACTTGGCTTAGCACTACAGCGATCTTTGTCTTTCTGAAAACTGTCAGCTCTGCTTGCACACTGAGCCAGCGTTCACTGGGACACTTCCCTGCCAAGCAACACTGAATTTTTATGGCCCAGACATAAGTGCAAGTTGTTAAAGCAGAGGCACTTGGATAGTGCTGTAACTATGGCTATTTATTAACAGTCTTGTGAGCTGAAACATGCCATTTTTAAAGCACTTTAATGCTTAGGAGGAAAAAAGGTCTCAATTCCTTGTTTAAGTAATACTTTTCTCATTTTATGTATTTCCCTCTTGTAGTGTATGCCCCCAATATCTCAGTTCCTACTCCGTCCTTTTCACATTCTCTCCCAGTTCTCTGCCCCTCTCTTGCCACTGTCATCTCAGTGTCTCCCCCCTGCAGACCCCCAAAATGCACTGTACAGGCCCTGTCAGCATGCAGAGCCCTGACAGGGGACACTTTCAGTGATGGAAAGGTCCCTACAAGCCCTTTGTTTCACGGTGCAGTGGAGCAGCTTGAGGAGAGATGGCAGAGCTCAGCTCTGTGACCCTGCTGATGGGCACAGGGCAGTCCTGCCATGCAATGCAGGTCTCATTCTGAGAGCATGCTATTCCCTTTCTTGGGGGGGAGTGAGAGCAATGTGCTGATCACAAGGCTCAAGAATGCTTCTGGACTTCTATGAAATATCTGGAATTTTTCAAAAATCTTCTTGGTATCTCCCTTTCCTACTGCTTGCCCACACAAGAGGCTCTTGTGTGATTGTATTTGCTGTCACCCACCAGCTTCCAGTGTCCTGGAAGTGTGCTGCAGGAATGCCTGAGGAGGCAGCTGGCAGCATTGTGCTGATTCCTCAGCTCCTCAGGCCTCTGCTCTCACATCTCACAGGGGATGCAGACCCACTCTGATGTCACCCTACCCTATCCTGCACTCAACAAACACAATGCACGTAGGAAGGTGGGTGAAAGTCCGCCTCTCATCTTTCCTCACTACAAGCTGTGAGTAACAGAAGCCAAGGAACTCATAGCCAGTGCTCCCACCGCATGCACCATGTCATGGTTCTTTTTAGAGCTCTCTTTCTGACAGTATTTAGCTATACCCTGCCTACCTCTTGCATATTGCTAAGGTCTTTCTCATGATCTTTATAGCCCTATGGCTGCCTGGGTTACAAGTGATAACAAATTGCAATTTTGCATGCCACATCAGCAACTTTCAGCTTTTGCAAAGACTTCTTTTGCTTCACTGAGTAAGCTGTAGTCCATGTCTAGCCTTCAGGAAAGTCACTTATATTCTGCATAATTTTAAAACCTCATCTTTTAAAGGAACAGTCTATTCTATACCCTCAATTATTCAAGTAAGTCAGCATAAATAGATGGAAAAAAAACATGCACTTTCCACAATGAAGTATACTTTTTGTGAATTTTTTTTCAACTGAGAAACACTTGGATTGATAGAAAGCTTTCTTTTCTTTTAATATCAGATTATTGGCCAGCTCTGAATAATATTTCCATCTATTCTGATTTAGTTTAAAATCAGTTCCTTATTATCTTCAATGAAATCATTAATGTCAGTTAAAAAAAAAAAAAAAAAAAGTAGGATGTCAGAAAGTGTATCAGTTCAAGCAAACTGTTTTTACTTTCCCAAGTCCTCAAATATACCAATATTTGCATGAGATGACATTGCTCCATATTTGCATTTGCAGATACTTACAATTGGAATTGAGCACTGGAAGTTCTAAGCTGCTTGCAGGGAGATTTCCTGCCCTGAGAGGTGAACTGGTTTGTGGGACCACAAGTTCCTGATCCAAAGGATATTTCTGCAGGAAAAAGCACAAGCTGAAATTCCAAGATGATTAAACTAGATAAAATCACTACACAAATGTTTTAAAACCTTTGATTATATTCAGGCTGTTTCTTCCCATCATCTACAAGAAAGCTTTTTGTTGAGCTTTACTGAATTTGCGGATGAAGATTTGTCTGTTTTTCTAAGAATACCAGATTTGTGCCGTTACACTCCCTGTGTAATCTCTATGTCATCTGCTAGGTGAATGCACTGCAAACCCTGTGACCAGCTTTAACAGAGTTTGACACAACAGCTGAGTTCTCACAAATACTGAGTCTAAGCTTCTTGAAAATAGCGATTTGCTTTCCACAGGGTGTAGCTGTCCCATGACTGCTGTGTGTTTTCATTCTCTTTACTTTTGCTCACTCATTTGCAACAGCTCTCTTGAGTAGAAGGGGGTTGGGAAAAAGGAAGAAAAGGGAAGAGGGGAGCATAAGCAAAGTAAAGGCAATGGATTAGAAAGCAAAGGTTGCATCTAGAAATCAAAAGTGCACTTTAAACACTGCACAGGCCATGGCTTCCATCCATGTTACATTCATAATCCCTCCCTCTCCCCACTGTCCTGACATCACACACAGTGCAATTACTGGCACAGGAGGTACAGAGATAGATGCAGAAATGTGTTAACAAGGGGAGTGATGAAGGAAAAACAGATGAAAAAAACCTCACTTGTTGGCATTAAGAAATAATGCTCCCAAGAAATAGAGAGGCTTTATATAGCATCCACCTGGCTGCACACATGTATCTCACTTACAGTTCAATGCATCTGGATCTAAACATTTCTGTTTTACATCTCTTCGAACCAGACATGAAGTCCAATCTTCTAGATGCATAATGAGGCCATATTTTACCATCCTGTGTGATAATTCGGCCTTTAGTCACAAATGCCCTGTGTGCAAACATAGGCGATTTTCACTGCTAAAATAAAGGATGGAAAAGACGTGCAATTTGTACACAGATTTTTAAAAACTGAAGTACATCCCATTTGTGCCAGTCAAAACCATGGTCAATCACTGGAGCATTGCCACATGTTTGCATAACAAGAAGTAGATTTTACAATGGCCACTTCTCTTTCTCTGCATTGTTAAATACACTCAGCAAAGCTGTGTTTGAAAAAAAAAAAAAAAAAAAAAAAAAAAAAAAAAAAAAAATTTTAAGTGACTGGAGTAAAATGCATAAATAAAGTTGGCCAGACTTGTGTTGTTCTTTTTCTCTGTATTTCAATCCTGTCCCTAAGGCTGATGGGCTAATAACAATTTTAAGCAGTCAGGGTTCAGATGTGAAAAATACTTGTGCCACGGTTCCTGACTCAAGTTGCAAAGCAACAGATGAAGAAACAACCTCTCATGCCAGCAAAACTCTGGTGGCTCAGACTGTGTTTAAATACACACCATCAGGACTCTGGCAGATCTGCCTTCTCATCCAGTCTTCCCAAAGAAATTGTCTGTATACCTACAGTAGGCCTCTATCCCTAGAGGCCCAAAGTGAAGTAAGTGTACGCAGAAATAAACCACACAGCTTACTCACCCATCTTAGACCAAATCATTTCTTTAATGTAGTCTTCTGTTGAGATTCAGGCCATTCTTTGCAAGCACCTCTTTGTGATGAAACTGCTATCACCTGCAGTTTAGGCATTTATTTATTCTTAGTATTATTTGACAGTCTCCTGCCCTCACTGCAGCTCTGAGAATCCTGCTGAAGTACTCAATGTTCAGTAAAATGTCAAGAGCACTCAGTTTCCATTTACCTCAACAAGTGCTCAGCACCTGGCAGGATCCAGCCCCAAGCCTCATTTCAGGCCATTCATGGCAATTCTGCATTTAAACTTTGCAAATGAAGGTCTAGCCACGCTCAAAATTGATGTTACTCCTCTGCTGGTATGAACTTCAAGTAAAGCTTGAGAAAAATTGTGCAGTAGAATGGATTTCTGTCCATCCATAGTTAAAAGAGCTGAGAAGCATAACATGAAATCACTACTTATGTAACAAGAGCCTGAGAACTGCACTAATATTTAATTGAGGGAAAAGTAACTAAAAGAGAATTGCTTGGAGATCTGCCAGAAGGATTTTAACAGCTGGAAGTTGAAAAGTGATTAATTTTGACAGCAATAAACGCTCCATGTTCATAAGTAATTATGTTTAGATTTCCGAGCTGCCTGAATCCTTTTCTGTGCACTATTAACTTTTTATTATCCAGATAGAAATTTGAATCATCTTTATCTGGAAAAAAAACACTTTTTTTCTTAGCATGTTCCCAGTTATCCCTGCAAAGACAAAAGTGAAGGCAGCCAGGAACAAACCATTCAGCATAAATGGTCTGGTAGTGCAAAGTGACTGCCCTAATCCTATTCCTTGAGGACCAGGGACATCTGTCAGGGCAAGCCCGAGAAAAGAGACGGAAATGTAGGATGAAAAAGCTGTAGCAGGCAGTAGCTCAAAGAGGCTCTGTTCTGCCTTTTGGATGGCTTATTGTCTCTCCTGACATACAACTGCTACCAAAGGCATAACATTTGCAGAACATAGTCACTTCTGAACAGATGCAAGCATGACTACATCAAGAGAAAGGGCAAGAGCAGCAAGGGTAAGTTAAAGATGCAGAATATTTTATCTTTCTGGACACTCTGCCCTGAGCACAGCCCAATACAAACCTCAAGACAGACAGGAAGGATGACCAGTTCCACTGCTTTGGGTTATCAAGATGAAGGCATTCAGCTTTCCAGTCAGCTCTTTCCCCAAAACAAAGCCTGAAAGAACTGGCTGAGGATAAGAGTGCTCAGAGGAAACTAATAAAACCACCGCTTTTAGCAGAGAGCATAGCTGGGAATTTTTTCCTGCAGTTTTCCTGCAATTTTATGGCCATAAGAAAACTCATCAGAGTTAACAACATTTTCCATGACAGCCAGCTCTGAGGGCCTGCCAGTTCTGACAAGAAAGCTCTGATGAGCTTGTCACGAAACGCTAGTTTCTTGCACACACACACCTACTGCCTTCAGGAGGTAAAGATGGTTGGTGTGGTTTGCAGGAGGCTTCACAGAGCACGTGAAGGAAAGTAAGAAACCCAAATACCAGTGAAGGGTGCCACCCAGCAGGCTGGAAAGTGCCATCCCATTGGGTGAGGGGTCAGTATGCCATGCTGCTTGGTTAAACTCATTGATAAACCCATACATGACCTATCTCAGAGCACAGAGCAGGAATGCATCAACAAAACTTCCTTTTTCTGCTTTGCAGATCATCTAACCTGTGCTGTGCTTAGCAGGGGCTCACTTGTTTCTGGGGCAGTTTTGTCCCAGCATGGGAGATTCCAAGGTTCATAAATAATCTCCTGGCTCTCTTCCTCATTATAAGAAATATTTAAAATATTTTCCAAGACCATGGCAAAGCTGTTGAAACAGAGACCTGGTATGGCAAAGAGAAAAAAATGCAGGTGCTGGAGAGTAACTACATTTAGAAGATGGCACATGGGGGATTCTCCTGTGCTCCTTTGATCTGTGCATTCACTGGTATTTACACTGCATTCCTTCTAAGCCAGTGATTAACCCAGATGAGATACACTGCTTTCAAACAGCGTCACTGGGCAGACAGATTAGTTAGTTCATGGACTTTTTGTAAACTGGATAGTAACTGGCCGTGCTTTCTTAACTAGTGATCTGAGAGGTGTGCCTTCACCGTCTTTATCCCCTCGACCCAGCCTTAAAGAGTTGAGTCAGAGTGAGGCACAGACGGAGAAGTCAGGTAAAGGATGGGGCTTATGGTGGCACAGTGTATTTTCCGGGTGGGTCTGATGAAACCAGACAGAGCTAACACTGCCCTGACCATCAGGTTTTTCTTTCACAGGAAAACATACAGGGCTTCTGGCAGCTATGAAAGATGTTTCATAGCAGCTGGAAGTGAAAAAAGAGCATCATATCCCTGTGTGCACAGCCCAGTTCTCCAGCGACTGTTGCACTGAGCCAGAAGGCTTGTTGGGTGAGCCTCCAGTCTGCTCCAGTGTCAAAATTAAATTGCGCTCATATGAAGCATCCAAGAAGTTGCCAAGGAGGAATGGACACTTCCTCCTCTGTAACCTCACAGGGTTTTATTTCAGGAAGGACTGAGCAGGGGCTTGGCATTTATCTCCAGGAAGCATCGTACTTATCCAGTACCTTCCTGCTCACCACATCCTTGATGTTAAGTAGCTTCAGCTGCAGAATAAGGCAGTATGACTGCTATCGCTTTTGTCATTTCCACTCAGCCGTGCATTTAGCCCCTTGCTTTATATGCATGGAATATCTCATTTAATATTTCACTCAGCTAGTTCAATCTTAGGAAAAGAGCTTCGGGAAGATAGTTAAAATAAGCATCATGTGATATTAAGTGTTTTTGATGTTTAACGTCATGGCATGTATAACAGCACTGTGCAAATTGGATTAGGTTCAGAAACAGTCTTCTTTAGACCGGAATAGCACATGGTTATTAAGCCTCCTTTTAGTCATGTAAAAGAGAAGATTCCTTCAAAGTCTGCTTACCTCCACTCCCCTTTTGCTTATTCCCTCATAAGCCTCTTTGCATCAGATGAAACAGCAGAGGGAGGACAGTTAAGAAGGAAAATGCGGTAAGAAAAATGAACAACTGTTAAACCAGTTGGTACTCTGTAAAAACCTAGCAAACTCTCTGGATTAGGATACTTCTTAAAAATCCTGATTTCCCTGTGCACTTGGAGATTCTCAGACATGAAACTGGTATTACAGTTGAAAAGGCAAGTTATTGGGTCTCTCACTTGGACAAAAAGGACTGGGCAATGATTTGGGCATATTCCTGACAAGTGCTGCCATCCCACAGCAATTTAGTATGCCTCCAGGATCAAACCTAAATGATTCTTCAACATGGTACAGTAAGGAAAGAGAATCACAGTGCTGACATTTTTGTCTGCATTGATAAGATGTACAAAACATGCATCCCACCTCCGGCAGTATTTCCTCTCTTCCTCTTCATGACACCAAGCTTTGTTATTGCAACCCTTTAATAGTCAGCTGTCAGCAAACTACTTCCGACAGCCACTGCTAAGTGCTCCTGCACATTTGCTTTACAGAGAGTTCAGAGAGGCAGGATTTGTTACCAAGCTGCATGGAAATGCACTATTTTCCTCGCTGATTGTTAGCTAAAATGCTATCATACTGCTAGCTAGTCAGGTTAGTGGAAATGCTAATTGTAATCAGTGGCCTTAGTTTCTTTGGAGATGTTTTGATTTTCTCTGTGGAGGAGGTTAATAAAATTCATGGTAGCTACAAACTCACTGCAGATCCAGTCCCTGGAAGATAAGCCAGTTAATGCACAGGCTGCAAAGCTGGCAGATTCAAATTGAGCGGGATCATTTGGTGGGATTTCTGCCAATAAGGGAGCCAAATGCCAGGTCATGCAGGGTCAAAGGCAAGCTATTTGTTTTGTATTGCAGTGCAAGTGTGATTTTAAGTGAGGTCCCCTTTGGCCTTTGAATCTCCCAAAGTGAGGATGGGGTTGAAAAAAAGGATTTCCTAAATCCAACTCTGTTCCAAAAAGGTTAGTGATAAAACCAGCAGCAGTTATGCACTGTTATTAAACGAGCACCTAGAGATACATGCCAAGAACCTTGCTAAACATCCAGAGATGATTCCTGCTCCAAAGAATTTTCAGTATGAACAGACAAGACAAAGGCAGTACTGTTATTCTCATTTTGCAAACACAGAGACCAAGTGACCATGGCACAGAGTTTCGGTCACTTGCTGAGGTCATATGAGGGGTCTGTGTTAGGGTCGGGACCTCAGTCTATACATATAGCTGAATCATAGCCCTGTGATTCATAACAGCAGTCTTCACAGTCATCCTGAGTTTCCAGAATAGTACTGGTCCACTTCTGATCATCAGAACCAAAAACCAAAGACAATTAGTCTTGAAATTCCAATTCATCCATTCACTACCCACCCCCAAAAAGCATTTGAAAGCAGAATAAATGTGTTTCTGTAAACCAAGCCATGTTCTCTATAGGCCCATGTCTTGAAGGGCTTATCATATGCACTGATGTTGCCACCCACTGTTACTTGGATGCACCAAGCAACTGCCCATTTCACTGCTTGCTTGCCATATGACAGTGCCTTTTCTTTTTTCCTATGTGCAAACAGTGGGAAGGAAGCCTGCTTAACTACAGCCCTGAGCATCAGATCAGGCTAAATTTTCTTTTAACTGATTTACTCCATCAGCTTTCTAAATATATTTTTGATGAATGTCTTCCTTAAATAGTAAAATAAATAAATAAGTAAAAATATAAAAGCCGCTGTAATCTTCATTTCTTTTCCAAGGTCCAAAGTAATGAAGGGGATATTTCAAAAGCAGAAATGACAAGAATCTAACTCTCACTCAGTTTCAAGTACATTAGAATCTGCTTACCCTTTACACTTTCACGGAACTTTGAATCTTCTGGGTCTTGTATCCAGAAAGCTGTACTTGGGCTATGCAGCGTTACCGAGAATACTTCACTTTCAAAATTCTGACAGTGACATTTTATATGGATGATACAATAAAGATATTGGTGTTATTCTAAAAGTGATTGCTTATCTCTTCTGCATGACACTGCCTTCTCCTTTAAGCATTTTACAGGAAATGAATAGGGAGGAGAGAGATTTTGTTCTCTCCCCCACCTTCACTGCTAATTTAAGAAACAAAGCAAGCCTTATCTATTTTATCTGTAGCAGTCTGAACAATTCAAAAGGATTTCTAATGAGATTCATACGTTTTACTGACATGCTATTTGTTATGAAGGAGAGGGCAAAACATTCTATGCTATCATATTCTGCAAGCATTACTTCAAGTGAATTTTTGATCTCCCCTGTCTACTTCACCACCACTCCTTAATTAAGAGATCAGACATAGCACTCTGGTTATTTCTCTTGTATTCATTAAAATTTATAGTTCTTTTCTGATTATTCAAGATAGCACAAATAATAAAAGTCTGTTGGTTTTGTTTTTTCTTTCTGGCTCTCACTTCTGCCTGTACAAAGAGCTATAAAGGGATAATATCCCACTTGTTTACAGAAATGTTTCCTGAAAAGCACTTATGGTTGCAGCCATTGAATACAAAGCTGAGATTTCAAAAAGCCCTAGTGATGTAGGAACCTATTGCCCCTAATTCCGAGTCCCAACACTAAATTCTGAAGAAAGATGAAAATAGGAAGGAAGAAATTATTTCTGGAAGTATTCTGTCTCTGTTACAGAAACTGGGTAAGATGTATGTCTCTCATAAAATAAACCAAACCACAAGCAACAGCAACAAACAAGCAAACAAACAAACAAAAAACCCTACATAATCATGTATTTCTCTTTATTTACCCTACCCTTATCTTATTATTTACCAAACAAATATCTCATCCTACAGATCAGCATGTGGATCAGTGTTTTCCAGAGTGACTGAGAAATGGCCAGAAAGAAAGTACATCTTGGAGCTAGAAATGCTTAACTCCAGCTCACCAAATTAGCTGTAGAGATTCGGGCATCTTCAAAGATACTATCTCACAAACAAAGAAAGAGCACTTGTTTCCTCACGAAGTAATTCTGGCTTTAGAGATAGTATCAAAACTGCTAAGCAGATAGCTCTGCCTTTAAAAATACAGCTTTTTTTCATTGTTTTATACAGAAGATCAAAACAGGAGCACTTCATGCACTTTGAGCAAAAAAATACTCAGCTGTGAATCAGTATATCAGATAAGATCGTCTTCATTGACAAATTAATTATTTCCATCATTCATTGCTGTTTTTTACTTTTTAATCAAAACATTGTTAAATCAGTGAACTGTTCTGAGGAAGAAAAATCAAAAGATAATCACACTAGACTTGAGTAATTTTATCACGGTTCATCCATGTATACTTCTCTAGTGATTTAAAGGATGAGATCTGAACTTCATTATGAAGTGATTACAGATTTAATTCAGATGGATGGGAAAGTAATTTGAAGAATTTTTAGCCTGGTAATGAGTTCCCTTCGAAGCTTGTGAGCTGGTTGTTGGACAAATTTGTGAACAATTACTGCTTGTTTACAAGTAGTTACAACATTGAAGAAATTCTTGGATTGTATTAATTAAATTAGTTTCTAAGCAGAGAATGAATAATGAGGATTTTCTTTTCTCATGTTAAATGACTTCCCCTACTCCAAAGGGCTGAAGGTTTCTATAAGCCCCATCATTTGGCTTGAGACCATGCCCATTTTTTCATGCTACAACGTCTGGTCTAATAATGGAGATGCTCTCCTTTTTCATCCATTAAATAATTATACTTGGGTACTTAGACTACTGAAGTATTTCAGGATGTCCGTATACTGTTGAGAACAGTGTTGCTGTTCCGGTAATGTGTAGCTTACTCAACTCCTTTAAAAGGATTGTTATCATTGCAGATCATATTTCCAGCACTATTCAGCTGCTTTCAGAGACACAGAAAAATAACCTGGTAGGTGGTTCATCATGATCACTAGGAGTGGCTATATATCATATCATCATAGCAACAGATTAATTACCATTACAAATTACTCAACTTATTTTCCTTATACAGCACCCATATTTCATTGTACTCTTCCAGGAGAAGGAACCATGTTGACAATGTGCCTTTTTATACTGACCTAGGGCAGGCCTTTAGGAATCATCTCCATGCATTTCAGTAGGTATCATATTGGCATCCTGTTTCAGTCATTTATAGGGCCATGCTTTGCATCGTGGTAGCAAGACAGCAAGTTTTCTTTAATACTTGCATGCACATCTCACATGAGCCCACCCCTCCCTTGCAGTAGTCTAGGTTTGCAGATTAAGACAAACAAGACCCATAAACCTCCTTCAATAACCTGAACTTCCCTACATCTGGCATATCTATAATCCACATCCATTTTTTAGGAAATGTGAACCAGGACTATTCTTGGACACACTGTTGTACCATAACATCGTATGTAGAAACCACCAGTCCTGATAATAACGTCCTTGTGCTCAGTGCAGTGCAATGAAGACTGTTTTTACCTTAATGCTTGGTGTCCAAGAAGTGAGTCTGAACCACAGCCTCCAAGCACGTCCAAACACTGATAGGTTTTGAGTTTTGAAAATTGCTTGTTACAGACAACTGCTATAGTAAAAGTACCAATTCAGTAGCACAGCTACTTTCTCCTTTCAAGACACATAACAGTTTGTCATAACAAGCCTGTAACAGCCCTCAGGAGGCTGTATCAAATGTGGTAATGCTGCTTCTATAGTCAGGCAGCTGGAAGAATGAGTGCTCTCTTGGACTAAAAATGTCTTTAGCTCTATGTATGCTATGATAAGGTCCTTATTTGTATGCTGATATCTATACATTCAGCCTCTCAGACTATTGGGTAGACATGAAAATAGCAGTAAACACAATACACTAATTAATAATGAATTGATTTTCCTCTACAGGTCTGAAGGCATTTTCTCACTGAAGGCATACATCACCATTGGTACTTTGCAGATGTAAAATGTAGGACTTAGAATCATGCCTGCACAGACAACACATTTTGCTACAACTGTTCTTGTCCATTTTGAGGGCAACATCTTGTTAACACATCTTAATCAGTTTTTAACATAATGCATTAGCTCATTACAGATAAGCTCTGGGCATAAGCAGTCTGGGTAATCTAAGTGAGAGAAAGAGTAATGCTTTTCGAAAGAATGAACTGATAGAATAACAAGCATAAAATTATCTTCACTAGAAAGAGACTCAGCATCAGCACCTATACCACAGGCACAGGACCTTCAAATGCTTATTGTTTTTCCTCGATTTGCCTTTAGGCTGCCAGCTGTTCCTACAAGTGCTGAGGGTTCAAACAAACTGTTTTGACTTAGATTTGGGAACATACATAGGAACCAGTTCAGATCTGAGTTGTGAATTTAAGACCTACCTTAAAAACAGCTACATATTTTTTTTTTGCCTGATGGTTCACTTAAGCAGCTGTTAAAAGTCCTTACTTTTTTGTCCAATAAAAACCTCTTAACTTCCAGCTTAATCCTATTAAACCATGACTGTTGTGCTTCAGCTAACGTGAAATTTTGCGTCCACAGAAACTAATGACAGAATTCCTACTGACCTCTGTAGGACAGACAGCGCTTGCTAAGACTTGCAGTATATTAATATTAATTTGCATATGCATTAAACCAGAAAAAAACGTTTGAAATAAGACTGCACAATACTCTACCTAAAATGCACTTTAGAAATGGTAGTAGAATTTGTATTATTGACTTTCCACAGAGATGTATATCAAAGCCACTGTACTGGGCAGCTTTATTGCTCACTCATGCTGCAAAGAGTTATTATTCAGCACTTCAAATTCCACACTTTTAAGAGCATTATATAAATCAACATATAAAATAATCAGTCCTTTCTCAAATATTTATTACTTTCTCTTAGAAGAGAAAGCTATAAACAAAAAAGAGAGCTACATTCAAAAACTGATTAAAAATGGCAAATAAATCACTCTTTACTGCCATTTTAATTGTCAAACAAGAAGAATAAGCTTTTGCAAAGACAACACACTTTTTTTGGTGCTTAGATCTCAGTGTGTACAATTAATAATTCATCCCAATACAGACCAGACTCTGAGCCTATCAGATGCTGAACACTTTCACCTCTTCCTCTCCAGTAATTGCTGAGGTCACGATCTACACATTCTATGTGACCATCTCTTTGTTTCTAAAAGTTTGGTAACTTTTCACCTTCTCTCAGTGAGCAGCTTGCTCCACATCTTTTTTTATGGAGTTTTGTGTATCATGAGGCTGCTTGTCCAGAACACCAGAGAGACTGCTGATTCAAACAGTCATTTAAACGTACTGCCACTTTAATCTTTTTAAAGAAGCCCATGCACTTTGTTGCTCTGAAAACATAATGAAAAAGTAGCCCCTGCTATTTGAAATCTCCTATCTATAGCAGTACTTGTACTTTTTCACAGTCTCAGAGGCAGAGCTGCGTAGGCAGTGCTGTGAAAATCTCTGTAACTGAACCAGATGGCTGCTGGGGTAGGTCTGCAGAGCCAGGGCATCAGCTGCATGAATGCTTTCAGCCGCTCATGCTGGAGAGGTTGGAGTCCACCCAATCTTGCATATTGCTGGAGAAAGAACACATGCTTGTCTGCATGCTTGCATGGACATACCTTGTATCTTATCATGATATGATACAAGGTGGATGGCACTGGTGCTCAGACAGCCTAGATTTTGATGATGCGTAATTTAATGTGTCGTGTGCGATACTGGAACAGGCTGCCCAGGAAAGTACACTGTTCAAGTGTTCAAGAAATGTGTAGATGTGGCACTGAGGGACATGATTAGTGGGCATGGTGGTGATAAGCTGAAGATCTTAAAGGTCTTTTCCAACTTTAATGATTCTGTAATTGGCGAGAGGCAAGGAGCAGGTCGCTTACTATCCTGATGCATACATTTGTTGTATTTTGCTGACTATAATCAGAAGTCAGGACAGCTGGATGAGAGGAAGACATCTACACTGCAGATATCAGAGGCTGGGCATGCTAAGGCCCATTTTTGTTAGCAAGTCTGAGTTTCATACTTCAGAATATTTCACAGCTGAACCACTGGGGATAACTGTTCATCGCTCGCTTGCATAGTACATCTATCCATGAAGGAAAAGACTCTACATTTATTAAAAGGAGCAGCACTCCAGCTACCATTAACATAGGCATTTCCATCTTAACTTTTTATTTCTGGTATTAACAAGACATAGGAGTTCAGATTAATTCTCAATACATTTTTCGATGACATTGATTAAATTTATGTCTAGTAATAACTTTCTCCTTTGCTTCCTCTTTAGAGCATTAGGAAATTAACAAATGTCCATGGTTTGTTCACCTTAGGTTCCTTGCAAATGTGTCACAGATCTATGCATATGAGAAAGATTTGTTTCAACAGAAAGTATCTGCCATAAAGAAAGACAAATACCACAGTGTATATGGTTCCCCCTGTTCATTTCCATGATTCTGTGTATTAAAACGCAGTTGTCTCCCCCGGAAATCCTGGACTTAGACTCCAGGTCTCAGACACTGCCATATAAATGCTAAATTTGGTAAGTATAGCACGTATTTTAAGAAGCAGACTGGAAAACTGTGTTCTTCTAGCCTCAACTGAAAGGCCTCAAACTAGAGGTCCAGCAAGCCTTGTCCAGCCAGGCCACCTCCTAGTGACATGGGACCATTCAGCCAGGGTGCAGGAGTGGGCTGCCTGCTCAGCAGTGACAAGCACACTGATGTGCAGCAAGGAGGAAGCTGATCTCTCTAATTACAGGCCTCTAATAAGAGGCCTTGGCACAGGTTCAGATGTTGTCATGCCTGTGACTTGATAGGTTTAGAGGAAATATATATCTGAAAGGAAGATCTGTCCAGAATGATTGAGTTATACTGCAGTTAAAAGCAGAACAGATGTATAAGCAGAAGTGATGGTGTCACTGAGAATCAGTTACATATCCTATGGGAAAACCTTCATTTGTTGGATAAGAACAATATGCTACACTGCACACATATCCTCCTATAAATGTAATCCATTTTTCCTGCTCTGAAAGCATGTGTGACAGCTGTTCTGCCCAGAAGCAAAATGACATTTCATATCAGAAGCATTATTGATTCTTTTTCTTAACTAATTTTGGTAAAATATTAAAAGAAAAGATTAATATGAAATACAAATCTACAGAATTCATCAGTTAGCCTAGGCAGTAGAAAGGTTTTGCAGTTTTCTGCTAACTCTTTCCATTTTCACATCTTTTTGCAATTTCTGGTTCTGCCAGAAGAAAAGGCTTCATATCTGGCTTGACCAGAAACAAAGTGCAAAAATCCTAAGAAAAGCCTGCTTAGGGAAAAATTACAGACAAAAGAGCTGTGGTCAGTTGATTTCAGACATGCATCCAGGACAGAAGTGAACCAGAACAGGATGCACGTGTCTGCATTTGTAAGCCAAAGTCCTATCTCAAGTACCACCATGGCCTACTGGAGTGAGGCACTTCAGTACTTGAAATCCACTTAAAAACAAGTGAACATCAGTTCCTCAAAAAGCCTGTGAACTGCTTCTTGCAGGACAGTGTGTCCCCCCTGTTCATCTCCTGGCTGCTTCCCCAGATGAAGGAAGAGCTCTGCTCCCTCCTATGAAGACTGACCCCCCTCCCTCTCTCCCTCCTTCCCCCTCCCTCCCTTCCCAACCCCCCTCTCTCCCTCCTGCCCTCTTCTCCAGGGGGTGGTGGTCCCAGGCCATCTGCCTGGAAGTAGTTGCCCATCACACTAATCCCTTTCTCTTTGGTACCTACTTCCTGAACTCAGGCAGCCCCTGTACCTCATTCTGTCTCTGTGCTTACCATATGGTCTAGGACCTATTCTGTCCATCTGGGAGGATAAACCAAAGCACAGATAGGACACAGGTGAATCTTAAAAGAAAAAAAAAATAGTACCTCATTAGCTTCTCAGAGTACTCTTGCACGTGTGTGGTGGCTTCCTGCTACTAATTGCTGGAAGGCATGTCATCAGGATATCTCAACCATCAGCTTACTACTCTACAGTTAGATTTTGAATGCCTGTGGAATGATTCCCATGTTCTGCAGCAAAGGGTCTGAGAATGAACACTGTGAAGCAGTCCAATTTTTCTGTTCCCTTTGGACTGAAGCCAAGACCATGGATAGCATTGTGCTTATTGTTTTGTTCCTTCCTTCCTGCCTGCCTTCCTGCCTTCCAGCCTTCCTTCCTGCTTTTCTGCCTTTCTCCCACCCTTACTCCCTCCCTCCCTCCCTTCCTTCCCTTTTTTAAAGGAGGTGGTATTCACTGGACCAGGAAAAAAGAGTAGTCATACAGATTCCCTGATCCAGAAGAATTGTATTGATACAAAATGGAACACCTCCAACAGGGTAACAGCAAGAATTCCCAACACCAAATACATCATAGCTCAGTAGTTAAGACAATCACATAGACTGTAAGAGAATGAGGACATGATTAAAATTCGTTTCTCTCA
This sequence comes from Perdix hodgsoniae, assembly GCA_035772895.1. Taxonomy (NCBI): domain Eukaryota; kingdom Metazoa; phylum Chordata; class Aves; order Galliformes; family Phasianidae; genus Perdix; species Perdix hodgsoniae. The sequence goes on from JAPSGF010000003.1 coordinate 17,031,259, forward strand.
TAGATACCTTTCCTGTCAGGAGCATAATGTAACGTCACATTAAGTTCTCATCTCAGCAAAATATATATATTATTATTATCATTTTAATAAGAAACTCTCTTATAGGGAAGTTCCCAGCCATTTCTATTTCTAATTTTATCTCCTGGGAATCCATTTACCAGGTGCATACAAGAACTGGGAACATTTCCTTTTTGGCCATTTACCCTCATTTGTGCTGGCTGCAAGCCAGGCAGGTGAGCCTCAGCTGCTGTTATCTGAGCTATGAAACACTTTGGAAAAAGAGAGAAAGATACAAGATGATATCTGCATTATCAAAGAGCCACATTCATAAGTTTCAGCTGTTGGCATCAGCTGGTAAAAGGTAATAGTGTTTCCAATAATTTTACATTCATAGGTTATGTTTAGTTACTACCATCTTTGCTGAAGAATTGCAGTAGCAATTTCCTTTGTCACAATTACACTTCAGATGGTGAGAAATACTCTTTTGTATGATAGGACGCATTTTATCTATTTATTGATCAAAATAGAAATTCTTAGGACAGACAAGGAATTAAGTTATCAGTATTCAAATGTGCCAAAAAGTGTCCAAAATTTTTACTAATAAGAGTAGCTTAAGTTTCTAATAACTCTAGATATGAATTTATAAAATCATCATAATACTTATTCTTCTCTTCAGAGTTTAAAACATAAACATTCTCCTTTGTCACCAATGTTTTCTTCAATGAAAATCTGTATCTTCACAGAATCACAGAGTCACAGAATTATCAAGGTTGGAAAAGACCTACAAGATCATCCAGTCCCAACCAGTATTTTTCCCACAAAACCATGTTCCTCAATACAACATGTAAACAATTCTTGAACACTTCTAGGGATGATGACTCTGCCACATCCCTGGGCAGCCCATGCCAGTGCCTGACCACTCTTTTGGAGAATAAGTTTTTCCTAACATCCAACATGAATCTCCCTTGGTACGACTGAAGGCAATTGCCCCTAATCCCATCACTAGTTACATGGGAGAAGAGGTCAACCCTCACCGAAAGCTCCTTTCAGGTAGTAGTAGAGAGCAGTAAAGTCTCCTCTGCACCTCCTCTTCTCCAGACTGAACAATCCTTTCACTTTCAGCTGCTCCCTGTAAGACTTGTGCTCCAGACCCCACATCATCAGCTTTGTTGTCCTTCTCTGAACGCACCCCAGGGCCTCAATGTCTTTCTTGCTGTGAGGGGCCCAGAAGTGAATACAGTACCCAAGGAGTGGCTCACCAGTGCTGAGTACAGAGGGATGAGCACTTCTCTGCTCCTGTTGCCAGCACTACTTCTCCTACAAGCCAGGATGCCATTGTCCTTCTTGGTCACCTGCTCACACTGCTGGCTCATGTTCAGTTGAGTGTCAGTCATCATCCCACATCTCTTTCTTCTTCAAGGTCTTCCAGCCACGCTGCCCCAAGCCAGTTAGTTGCATTGCCTGGGGTTCTTGTGAGTAAAGTCCAAGACATGGCACTTGGTCTTGATGAACTTCATCCCACTGGCCTCAGCCTCATGATTCAGCCTGTCCAGATTCCTCTGTAGGTCCTTTCCACCCCCAGGCAGGTTGACACTTCCTCCCAGCTTGGTATCATTTGCAAACTTACTGAATCCCCTCATCCAGGACATCAGTAAAGATACTAAAAAAGACAGGCCGCAATGCCAAACCTTTGGGATCACCAGTCATAACTGCTTGCCAGCTGGATCTAATTCCATTCACCACCACTCTCACGGCCTGGCCATCCAGCCAGCTCTTTACCCAGCAAAGAGCAGAGCTCTCCAAGCCACTTCCTGCTGCCAGCTGCCAGCTTCCTATACCATGGAAGACAGTGTCAAAGGCTTTGCTGAAGACTATGTAGGCTACATCGACAGTCTTTCCCTCATCCACCAGGTAGGTCACTCAATCATAGAAAGAGATCGTGTTGGTTAAGCAGGACCTGCCTTTCATGCATCACCATCTTGTGCATCTCTGATAACTGAATCCCCTTCTCATGCATTTACAGGCATTAAATCCAGCAGGAATTAGCAAACTCACATTTTATAGTCTCCAAGGTAACTTTGCTGTTCTGATAAACTGATAGATGACCCAGTTCCCCTGCTACTAGCAAAGCCCAGCACAGTGGATTCACATTCCAGCCTTGGTGTCCACTTGCAGGCAGGTAGTTTGCATACATTGCATACAAAATAGAAAGGTTCTGAATGATTGAAGTTTTCATGTTTAACCATTTTCTTGCACAGAAGAAACAATTACTCATGTTGACTGCAGTTTTATGGATTACCATAAGGCATGCAAATCACTGTAATTCCTGAAAAATCTAGCAAAGACATCCTCTATTCACATTCTTACTGAGGGCCAATCAATATTCTACATGCATTAAATGCAACAGAACATGGTATGTTATCCCAGTGTATCTGGTCCAACCTTCTGATACAATAAGAATGATGGATAGATTTGTATCTGTTGCTGAGATGCAGTTTTCACAAAAACACCACACATGTGCCTCTTGAAATTATTTGCAAAATCTCATCTCCTTATTCTTGCCTTTGAATAGTTTGAAGCAGAGGAACTCATATATGACGTAGGGAAGTCATATTAGCCATCTCTAGCATGTGGGTTTGTGCTAGTAACTGGCTTCTTTCTGAAGGCTCTGCTAATATCTGCTAACACCAGCACCTTTGATCTGCACTCCTCTCACTAATAACACAAACAGAAACTCCAAGATGATTGGTTTCATCTATGCTTGCATTGTTTACTCTCTCTAAAGGTTTCTGGTTTGTTTGGTTTTCATGCCAATCTACCCTATAGTGTCAGCATAGGAAATTTAAGCTGGCATAGCAGTCAGACTCATGCTTCTACAATACAAATATCTGTGCTTTGGACAACAGTTAATTGGTTTCCTGCTTCATCTGGCTTCCTTGTTCAATAACTTTGTAACCATATTTTCCTTCACTGTTTAGACAACTGGTCTTTTCTCAGTGTAAGATGGCCGAAACAGAGGTTTCAGCAGAAGAAATCCATTGTTGTTCTAATGTACATAGTAGATGACCTAACCACATTCAAAAAAGTATGCAATTGAAACTCATATTTGTTGAAGCATCAGTTCCACTCTGATGGCTGTGGAGCCTGTTACTCATTCATACTTTTACTGGTATGGTCTATTTCAACAGTAAAAATAATCTACAGAAGCCTGCTAGATCTGTTTCTGTTGAATTGGTTATTTTCAGTTCCACCCTTAGTGGCAGTTGATTTCTGTTATGCTTTGACATTGGCAAATAGAATTTACATGAAAAATGCCTTTGTCATCAAGAATGACGTAATGATCTTCAAAACTCAATCCCACTTGTGAGCCCTATGCAGAGTATTGCATCCAGGCCTGGAGCCTCCAGCACAAGAAGAGCGTGGAGCTGTTGGAGTGGGTCCAGAGGACCACAAAGGTAATCAGAAGGCTAGAGCGCCTTTCATATGAAGAAACGTTGAAGTAGTTGAGCTTGTTCAGCCTGGAGAAGAGAAGGCTCTGAGCAGACTTCATTGCTGCCTTCTAGTATTTGAAGGGGGCTTACAAGCCAGAAAGGGACTGATCTTTTCTATGTTCTGACAGCAATATGACAAGGGGGAATGGCTTTAAATGAGAATGAATTTAGGTTAGATACTAGGAAGAGACAGGCTGCCCAAAGAAGCTGTGGATGTCCCATCGCTGGAGACATGTCCAGGTTGCATGGACCCTGAGCAGCCTGAGCTGGTGGGTGGCAAACTTGCCTAAGGCAGGGGGTTGGAACTACATGATCTTTAAGATCTCTTCCAACCTGGCCCATTCTGTGATTCTATGAAAAAATACTCCATATCATCCAGATGATGATGCAGCCTCTCTCAGTGATTTTGTGATATTTTCTCCTTTGTTAGAAATACTGCAGCTTTCCCTTTTTGACACAATATAATCCATAGTCTTAGACAATGAGCAAGCAAGGCCTTTCTGCTGATTTGAATTAAGATTTTAGGCCCTCACAGGGAGGAAGATGCAGGTAAAGGCAGTCAAAAAGATACAGCTTGACACTCTGTCCTGAAGAGATGCTAACTGTAGTAACTGTAATCATCTTCCCTGACTGTTTCAGAGGGTGTTCACCATCTCTTGTCTTCTTCTTCAGGAAACAAAACACTTCCATGTAAAAAAAATAAATCTAAACTAAAAGTTTGTATGACAGGACAGTGGTCTGTTCAGCCCCAAGCAGAGGAAGCTGATGGGAGGGATGCCTCATGGCAGCTGCAGCTCCTCTGGTGACAGAGACAGGGCCTGAGGGAACAGCATAAAGCTATGTCAGGGGAGGGTCAGGTGGGGACTGGGGAAAAGGTCTGCACCGGAGGGTGGTGGGAATGGAGCAGGCTGCTCAAGGCAGTGGTCAAGCTTGCTGGAGTTCAAGAAGCCTCTGGACAACACTCTCAAACATATGGTATGATGTTTCATATCCAGTGTGGAGCCAGGGGTTGGACTTGATGATCCTTATGAGTCCTTTCCAACTTGGGATATTCTATGATTCAATGACTAACAGAAATCTATCAGATCTAAGTAAATAAGAGCAGCACTGACAAATATAAAAATAAAACTGAAGTGACGACATTTGTTTTTTATTCCAGCAAGCTCCCTTACAAAACTAACTCATGCAGAAAAATGTACCATAGTCTGAAAGGTCATTAAATAATATAAATAGGCCTATCTGATTTTGATTTCACTAGTTGCCACCTGCCTCAGGGACTTTCAGGTCTCATAAAAAGCACCTTGGTATATGACATAGATCTTAAGCTACATATCAGCCAACCTTGCTACTTGGACAACAGCTACAGCATGATTATTCTGTGGTCTCTGCTTGGTTTGAGACAGTCAAACTCTGCTTAGACACCAAAGTAACACAGAGCTTCTCCCTTTTGTTTCAGAGGATCTCCTTACATATAAGGAGATCCTCTAAGTTCAACCAACATCTAAAACTGGACACAATAAAGATCATCAAAAATAACAAAATGATGGGATAGCTGCTTTGAAAAATATAACAAATACAATGATTCATGTGATTAATTTTCTAGTATGTTAAAATCTGATGTTGTAATCCTTAAATAGGGATTGCAGACCTGGGGGTGTAAAGACTTAAATAAAAACTTTGGTTTGTTTTCAAAGATATTTTGTATTGAGATCTCTCACTAAAACCCAAAAAGGCTAATACCTGTTTTGCTCAATAGAAAGAAGAGTAAGAAAGTACTTTACAAGTGCTAATCAAGGCATGGATCTGTATCTGGCGCCTCAAGACAAGCTCAGAAATAACAATCAAGATTCAGTTGCACAGAAGTACCTAAAGCTGCGTGAAATGTCTAAGACATAAATGTGGACTTGGTGAAAATGATGCAGGAAACCTAAAGGAGACCCATCGCATTCTGGAATGATACAAATCAGCCACATAAGATATCTTTGCACATTCTAAACAGCACCAGGTATCTAACATGTGATGATGCCTACCACATCAGTACTGCTTTGGCTGTTTGGTATGAGCTTTTTCAACAAATTTGTCCATTGGAACAAAGAAGTGAAGACTCTTTCCTTCATTTGCTCTTATCGGTCAGTGTCCAGGAGACAACCTCAGAGTTTATAGAAATCTCTTCCTGTCCAAAAGTATAACATCCCAATACACACTGTGTGTGTTTGTACAGGCATGTGAGCACAGGCATGTGACTCTTTCAGGGTCTCTGGCAGTGTAAGAAAAACAGTGGATAGACTGGAAGGTGAAAAATGGCCAAAAATATGCAGAGACTGGATTTCCTTCTCCTTCTTATCTGTTTTTCTATTTTCTTCACATCTATTTTTTCAATTAAAAAAAAAAGTCTATTTTTTTCTATTTTTGAATTTAAAGTAAAAAATGATAGTGACCACATTCATTTTCAATATGAGAAAATTCATTTATAAACAAACATAAAAAAAAAATCAGTGACTATCCCTAACTTTAAGAAACCCCCAACATGAATATGATATTAGACAGGAGTCCTACAATCAGTCAAAAATGGGTCTCCACTTATTTGAGTTAACAGTAATCGCTGAATTTTTGTTTCTTCTTTAACTTGAGGACACTATTTCAGAAACTAAAATCTTCAAAGCCTCTATTTCTCCGTGGTATAAGTGAGCTTTTGTCATGCTTCTCACTGTATGAAATCTTCCAGCAGTCCCACCTAATTTTAAAGTCTTTCCAATCACTTCACCTTTGCTTTTTTTTTTTTAGTTTAATAAGATAGAAATAGAGATTAGATTAGTGTGACCAGTCACTGCCGTTCTGATGCCTTTAGAAATTTCAAACAAACGTGTTTCCGGTACTAAAAAAAGAAACCCTAAACAAGTAGAAATCTCTCTGCCAGAGCATCTGTCCTAGTCCATGACTTATGTCTCTTCCATGCGGTCATTTTTTCTGAACAATGACCCAAGTGTCCTTGTTTTATAGGAAACTCTCTCATCAGGAACTCCCTCCTGCAAATCCAGACATGTAGAAGTTCAGCTCAGGAAGTCAGTCTGTCATGGCTCCAGGCACTGTTAATCACTTTAAAATGATCATTAAAAAGCAGCAGCAGCAAAAGGATGCAGCTCTGGTGAGGTCAGATAACAAAAATGCCTCTTTTTTTTTCGATGGTAAAACTAAAACACATTTTGCAGGCTGAGTTTTAAGACCCTAGTCAACACATCAGAGTTTAGTACAGGAAAAGAAACATATACTACTGAGTTGACAGTTTCTGAAGCAATTCTTAATCTACTTCCCCTGCACCTCTCCCAAAATAGAGGCCCACACTCCTTTTGTCTGATTTAGGGCAATCACATTGCAGACACATTTCTCTATCCAGTGCAGCCTCAGGTCTGATTCTGGGCAATCCTAGGCTTCCCAGTTCTAAGACCTGCTTAAAGTGTTAAACACTGCAATAAGATTTCATACTCTGCAGTTGCTAAGTGCTGTGCTCCAGAAGCTTTTAAAACCTTTGTCTTGTTAGAATCTTTGAGTTTCATACCTCTTAAATTCAGATTTAAACTTAAGTCTTGGTATGCAACTCAATTTTGAAAGACCATATTCTTTGTATAGATTGTTTGCTGTACATATTCTTTGCCAGTAGAGATCATTCTGGCTCATGACACTGTTGCTATTTGTGCCATCAACTAATGCTGACATAAATGTCACTGACCATATTGTAATGAGAAACGAGAAGTACAATGTATTTCCTTTCCTTTCTGAACCTTTCCTATACACTACCATATGGTTTCTGTACCAAGGGCTCTTTACCATCTGGAGCACTGAGGCTAATGCCCTGAGGAAGACACTGACATAAACCAATTTATATTAAGATCCAGACCCTAGATATATGGTATCAGCATGATCATACATCTGGCCCCAGCAAATGAGGATGGATTACCGAGTCCCATGATTCCCCCCTCCACTACATGTCCCCCCTGTCATTGATCTTGAAGCCATCAGTGTTTCTTAGCAGTGTTCCCTTGGCCGGGTAAGGATGATCTCAACTGAGGTATCAGAACCCAATCAGTGACCAACAGCTTTTTTCTTTTAACATTACTCCCTCCTTCTGTGAGCCCCCCAGTTTAGCCTCATAGTTTCTTAGCTCCAGATACACTCCTGCTCTTCCTTCCCTAAGTCTAGATCTCCACTGTGTCTCCAGGAACTGAGCTTTACACCACCTCCTTTCCCCACCTGCCCAAAAAATACATTCCACTCCAGCAAGGAGGAGAGGATGAATGTAGACAAAACATTTTCACACTGGAGAAATGCAGAACTTTTGCTTTCAGTCCATTTGGAGGCAAAGTGTTTGGAGGTTGCCTGTCATCATGCTGGAGGCTGTGCCGCCTGGACCAGTGTCTCAAGGGGATGCTCTGTGTCTGGGTAGTTCCTCATCAGGCTGCCACCACTGCTTATAACCTGGCAATACAGTTGTGCCAGGCAGTACAAGACTGCGCACACTGCCAGGAGACAGTTAAACTTTCAATCACAAATGCATTTTTATTTATTTTTTAAAAAACATGAGAATAAATAATAAGCTGATGACCATACAGAACAAACAACAAATATTTGCATATTAGCCTGCACTTAACTTTACAAGTCTTTTGTTTCACTTACTTTTTTTGTTTCTAGCTTCATTGCAAAGCAATGAGATGGACTGCTTGGCAGCTAATTCACAGCTGTAGTTGCTAAGAAACCATCCAAGAAAGTAGATTAGTCTCCAGAAACCTGCTTCATTGTTAGAGATGTTTATTTTGCATAAAGGCAGTCGCTGTATACAAAGGGCTTTATTGAATTTGGATGAACAAGCAAATCATGCAGCATTATGTTTCCTTCCAATAGCTTTCTTTACTGTCACAAAGCTTCACACAAACATTTGAGCTCTTCCTCAGGGAATAGATCTATTTGTTCAAAGTTGTGAGATCTAAGCAGGGACAAAATAGAAGCTGCAGGATTTCAGGATGCATCTTAGTTCCTCTGTGCATGAGGGACATGCGTCTACTGCCCTTCAAGTGCATTCTTCTACCAGCCACATCACGCCCTGGCTCACTTCAAACTGACCAGAGTCTGATGACCTGCACAGACCCAAAATATCACTTCGCTGTTTTGCAGAGCTGGTTTTCTCTGCCTGTGCTGCCTGACATGTCATGCCCCAGGCCCTACTGCATTGCAGGTCACTTCCATGCACCAGAGAAGTGCTAGAGTTACTCCCAAGCTCTTTGCCTTCAGGCAGGAACAAATGCATTACCAGCCACTTAACGAAAGCAGGGGAGTCTGACTGTCTTTTTATTTTCCCTCAGGACCCAGTTCCTTCAGTGATCTTGCTCTAGAGCTCTTCTTCTGCACCCATGTGAAGGGACATGAGAGAGAATATGACTAGAACAGAATGCCTTTTGATTTGGTGAATATTTGGTGTTCTTTCAAATCTTTGGATATCAATAAAGGAATACATTGTTCAAGGGTTACAGTAAGTTGAGATTTGAAGTTCAAAACCAAAATAAATGCAATTGGTAGTAACCCCAAGAGACTGCTGCTGTCCTCAGTGGTCCCAGGCAACACTGGCCACGCCACCTAATCCAGCAGCTCTGTCCTGCCCTTACACTCGCTGCTTACAATAGAAGAGGCAAACTTTTGTGCACAGACTTCTGGACATCCACAGACCAATTCAAAAAGGTGTACAGAACTAAGTGGTAAAAATAAACCTATCATGTTACGCTTAAATGTGTCACTACTTCTTCACTGGCAAAATGTACATACAGCTGCAGATTAAAAACAGTTTGAAAGACAGAAACCTAAAACCCATATCTTTTACAGAAGATCGTGCAGATCTTCAAGAGGTGAAGTGGTGAAGAGCTCAGTCTATTGATGTACTAGACTAGTAAATCCTGTCACTTTTTTTTTTTTTTTAAGGTAACTTCTAAGATGACTTAATTTGTATGACCCAGGAGGTCATCTAGGGCAAGGAGATACACTCTATGCCTCAATACTGCCTCCATCAAAAAGAAAAGAAGGATAATTATCATGGGCAACTCACTTCTGAGAGAAACAGGGGGCTCCGTATGTCAGCCAGACTCTACTCAAAGGAAAGTAAGCTGCCTCGCCTGGGTCAGGGACATTATTAGGAGACTCACTGGTCTAGCTTGCTCCTCTGATTATTATCCCTTACTGATAGTTCAGGTTGGCAGTAATGAAGTTGCTGAGAGAAGCCTGAGGGCTACCAAAAGGGATTTCAGGGGATTGGGGCAGTTAGTTGATGGAGATGGAGTGCAAGTGGCATTTTCCTCTATCCCTTCAGTGGCAAGGAGGGATATTGAGAAGACCAGGAAAACCCACCTAATAAATATGTGGCTCAGAGACTGGTGCCACTGAAGGAATTTTGGCTTATTTGACCATGGCGCAGTTCACTCAAGCACCTGGCCTGATGGCTGCTGGTAGGGTCCACTTAGGTCACAGAGGGAAAAGAACTCTGGCCCAGGAACCATCTGAGCCCTTTAAGGGCTTTAAACTAGTTTTGTAGGGGGAAAGGAATGATAGCGAGCCTGCTCACAACAAGGTGAAGGATAGTATAACTAAGAGGGACAAGGTGCTAGCAGAGGCCCTTCAACCTACTGTATCTTATGATGATGATAGGCAGGAAGACTAACAGTAAGTATTTCAAAGGAATTAAGGAGCTCCAAGAAGCTGACAAGACCAGTTGCCCGGTTGAAGTGCCTCTACACCAATGCACACAGCTTGGGAAACAAACAGGAGGAATTGGAATCCACCATGCTACCGGAAGACTGTGTAGTTGCTGTTACCAAAACCTGGTGGGATGATTCCCATGACTATGGGACTATGGCTACTGATGGCTACAAGCTGTTCAGAAGAGACAAGTGAGGAAGGAGGGGAAGGAAGTCAAGGAAGGAATAGAGGGTGAAGAGCTGCTTCTGAAGAATGGCCATGAACAAGTCAAAAGCCTATGGCTGAGTTTGAGGTAACAAAAGGAGCCTTGTGGTTGGTGTCTACTACAGGCCACTTGATCAGGTGGAGTCTGTTGATGAAGCCTTCTTCCTCCACCAACAGGAGGCATCACAATCACAGGCTCACGTCATGCTGGAGGACTTCAATCACCCTGCTATCTGCTGGAAAATAGCACTGCATGCTGTAAGTGATCCAAGAGGCCCCTGGAAAGTATCAAGGATAACTTTTTGAGCCAGGTAATAGACAGCCCCACCAGGGAGGTGCAGTGCTGCATCTGTTGTTACTCACCAATGATACTGAACTGCCTGGTGACATCAGGATTGGAGGCTGCTGGGGCTGCAGACCACACAGCAGTAGAGTTCAAATTCTTGAAAGATATTGGCAAAGGGTAAAATCAGGAAGCTTAATTTTAGGAAAGCCAAATTCCAGCTCTTCAGGGAGTTAGTCAGCAAAACCTTGTGGGAATCTGCCCTCAAAGACAAAGGAGCAAATCAGAGCTGTCAGATCTTTGAGGAAGCTTTCCTTAGGGAACAAGAGTTCTCCATCCCAGATGGACAAAGTCAGGAAAGGAAGATGAGATCGGCACGGCTGTACTGAGGCCTGCTGATCAAACTGGAGAGCAAAAAGAAAATGCACAGGCTGTGGAAGTAGGGACAGGTAACCTAGGAGGAATGTAGGGATGTTGCTAGACTGTGTAGGGAGGGGGTCATAAAGACCAAGGCCCAACTTGGCAAGGAGTGCAAACAATAGGAAAGACTCTTGCAGGTACATCAACTAGAAAAAGAAAGTCCAGGAGGACACACCCTCTCCAGTGAGCAACACAGGTGGACTGATAACAGCAGACAAGAATGAGGATGAGGTATTCAACAAGTTTTTTGTCTTGGTCTTCACTTGCAACTGCTCTACACACAACCCTGATTCTGATGGTTCTGAAGGTGGGAACTGGGAGAGCAACGCCCCTCTCACCATAAGCAAAGATTATGTTTGTATCTGTCTGAGGAATGTGAAAATCCATAAGTTTATAGATCCCAATGAATTGCATTCCAGAGTCCTGAGGAAATCGGCTGACAGTCACCAAACCACTCTATGATATTTGAAAAGTCACGGCGATTAAGTGAACTCCCTGGTGACTGGAACAAAAGCAAAACAGCACCCACTTTTAAGGGTAGAAAGGATGACCCAGGGAACTACTGGCCTATCAGCCTCACCTCAGTGCTAGGGAAGATCATGGAGCACATCCTCCTGGAAGCTAAGCTAAGGCATATGGGAGAGAGGGAGGTGATAGGGAAGGTCCTGCCTGACCAATCTTGTTGCTTTTTATAATGGTGTAACTATGTCAGTGGACAAGGGAAGAACTATTGATATCATCTATCTCGGCTTCACTAAGGCCTTTGACACAGTCCTCCATAACATCCTTCTTTCCAAATTGGAAAGAGACAGATTTAAGGAGTGGACTGTTCAATGGATGAAGAATTGGCTGCAGGATAGAGTCTAGAGAGTGGTGGTCAATGACTCAATGTCTGGATGGAGATCAGTGATGAGTGATGTCCCCAGGGGTTGGTGCTAGGGCCAATACTCTTTAATATCTTCATCAATGACATTAACAGTGGGGTTGAGGGCACCCAAGCAAGTTTTCTGAGGTCATCAAGCTGTGGGGTGCAGTCAGCACACCAGAGGGACAGGATGCTATCCAGAAGGACCTAGACAGGCTTGAGCAGTGGGTTCAGGTGAACCTTGTGAGATTCAACAAGTCCAAGTGCAAGATCTTGCACCTGGGTTGAGGCAACCCTCACTGCCAATACACTGAGGGCTGAAAGGATTGAGTGAAGGTGCACCAAAAAAGACTTGGAAATACTAGTAAATGGAAAATTGGACATGAGTCAGCAATTGTACCTTCACAGCCTAGAAAACTAACTGCATCCTGGGCTCCATCAAAAGAAACATGGCCAACAGTTCAAGCGAGGTGATCTCGCCCTTCTATTCTGTGCTGATGAGGCATCACCTGGAGTACTGTGTCCAGATGTGGAGTCTTCAGTAGAGGAGGAACCTGCTGGAGCACATTCAGAGGAGGGCCACAAAAATGATCCATGGAATCATGGAGAGCTGAGGCTCTTCAGCTTGGAGAAGAGAAGGCTTCGAGGTAACCTAAGCCTTTCAGTATCTAAAGGGGAGCTACAAGAAAGAAGCAGACAGACTCTTCAGCAGGGTCTGTAGTGACAGAAGCTGGAGTAGTCTGCCTACAGAGGACCTTTTCAACTCTCTGTAGGGAACCTGCTTTGGCAGAGGAGTTGGACTCGATGATCTCTGGATATCCCTTCCAACCCCTATGATTCTCTGATTCTGTGATTTTATGACACCAAACTGTGTGGTGCTGTTGATATGCCCAAGGGACAGGATGCCACCCAGGGAGACCTAAACAGACTCGAGCAGTAAGACCAGGAGAACCTCATGGGGTTCAACAAAGCCCAGTGCAAGGTCTCACACCAGGGTCACAGCAGCCCCTGCTACCAATACAAACTGGAGGATGTAAGGATAGAGCACAGCCTTGACAAAATGGAGTTGGGGTACTGGTATACGGTAAGCTGGACATGAACCAGCAATGTACCCTCACAGTCCAGAAAGGCAACCATATCGTGGGCTAAGTCAAAAAAAAAGCATGACCAGCAGTTCAAGGGAAGTAACCTTGCTCCTCTACTCTGCACTGCTGAGACATCACCTAGAGTACTGCATACAGATGTGGAGTTCTCAGTACAGGAGAGACATGGATCTATTAGAGTGGGTGCATAAAAAAGATCCAAGAGATGGAACACATTGTCTATGAGGATGGACTGAGAGAGCTCTGGCAGTTCAGCCTGGAGATGAGGAAATTGCAGAAGAGTAGCCTTTCAGTGTCTAAAGGGGGATTATAAGAAGAAAGAGGACAGACTCTTTTAGCATGGTCTGTTGTGATTGGATAAGGGGAAATGGTTTCAAACTATAAGAGGGGAGATTTAGATTGGACACACGGAATAAGTTTTTTACAGTGAGAGTGATGAGGCCCTGGCACAGGTTGCCCAGAGAGGTTGTGAATGTTCCGTCTCTGGAGGCATTCAAGGTAAGGCTGGATGGGGCTCTGAGCAACCCGGTCTAGCTGTAGGTATCCCTGCTCACTGTAGGGGAATAAGAACTAGAGAGCCTTTAAGAGTCCCTTCTGATCAAATAATTCTATAATTTTAGGATTCTTGACAAAAGGAGAAAAATTTCCAAACATAAAATCTTGTGTTGATTAAAATACTGATTAGATCTAAAAATCTTGTGTTGATTAAAATACTGATTAGATCTAAAAGGAAAATTTCAGAAACTTCCTATTTTGAGTGAATTTAAGTTTCAGGAGTTATCACTGTATTGCAGCTGAAAGTACACAAGATGTTATAACCCAAAACATTCTTCAATGAAGAGCAAAACTAATAAAAGTAGTGTTTACTGCAGATTTGTTTACTGCAACTTCTGGTGACCCATTCCTTCACATCACCAATATTCCATGACCAGTTATATTTATACATGAAGGCTGGCTGGCTGCTAGACAGCTTAAGTGTAGCTGCCTTTTCCTCTGATTCTTTCCTCTCTTCAGCCACTGATTTTCAAAAAAAAAAAAAAGGAAAAATTGGGATGGGGGTGGAACATATTCTATGTTAAGACTTCTATCATCTCCTTCAAATTCAGTTAAATTTGGGCAGTGGGCTGCAATTTCCAGAGGAGAGGGAACTGATCTACAGTTGGAGATACAGCTTTTGTTGCCACCGGAACCCCCCAGTTCCTTAGGAAACCTGTCTAAAAGTTTACATACAAGAATTATGATTACTTTTAAAATTATACATAAACGTAAAATTATGGTTTAAAAAAAAAAAAAAGCTTTTGGAAAAGGGTAGGCAATCCATAATTCAAGTTTAAGTGAAAAAATGACAAATGAAAGGTATTGTGTGTAAGAGGGCTGCTCCAAAAGTAATGCCTTTTATTTTATGATGTCGGCCCACAACATCAGAGGCAGATCTTGTTGGTATGGCAGAAGAAACTGAACCCTCCCACCAATATTTCACTACATGTTGTCACTGTGCAACACATGGCAGCAGAGGGGCACTCTGACAAAATGGCGCCTGATATGGAAGTGTGTATAAAGCAAAGATGCATCACTGAATTCCTCCATTCAGTGCAGGCACCCACTACCATTCACTGATGTTTGCTGAACCTTTATGGAGACCAACAGTGAATGTGAGCACAGGGAGGTGGTGGGTAGGGCGTTTCAGCACTGGTGACAGCAGCAGTGGCCACCTCCGCTGGTGCTGATTTTTATGAGCATGGCATGCAGGTTTTTGTTCATCAGTGGTGAAGATGCTTAGCTAGTGCTGGTGTCTGTGTTGAAAAAGTGTGTTTTGTAGCTGAGAGTTTATTCTATCAAATAGTGTTATTGTGATCTGTTGTAGTTTCCATGGAAACAAATAGGAGGAATTACTTTCAGAGAAACCTACATAAAATATTTGTAGTAATTCTGATCTAGGCACTATTACAAAGCATTTACAGGAAAGAGCTATGGACCATATACTCTGTGTATTCTAAGTCAGAAAGGAAGCTGTCATTGCAAGTGTAATGGAGAGAATTGTGCACTTACATTCTGTAAAAACTGATGAGAGGGACATCATTTTGAATTTTTATTGTTCTAGCAAGCAATGCTAGATAATTGCCACCAGTGCAAGATTATGATGTCAGCATGATACTGAGGTGCCAGCAGACGAATTCACAGCTATATTTCCAGAATGCTACCATATAGACTCCTCATGGATGACGTTCAACAAAAAACGGTGCCATCAATCTCTCTTCTCCATTCCCTTCTTCTCTCTAGGAGATCCCTAATTGGGGATGTCTGTGTTATACTACCTTATGTTGCAGTGTCTGGAGACTGATGTAACTTCTTCGGCAGACTGCAAAATCCAGCTGATAACCAACCTAGATCATTTTCTTAATTTACCACTGATTAATGATCAGTCCAGCTTTTGCTAAATTTTCCCACTAGAGCAGTTTGTTAGGTCAAGGAGACAAGGGGAAAAAAGATCCCCACTTAAGATAGAGCTGTTTTCTGTTTTGTAGAAACTTCTACAAAATAAGTTGTTACAAACACTAAATATTCCAAGTCCAAGTTGTGAAACAATTGGAATGTTTCTGTTGCATTCCCATGACAATTTTCTTTAACAAATAGAGAGGGCTGTAATTCTCTTCCTTGTTTTCAAAGGATGATCTCATTCTCCAGATCTCATCAAGGCTGAAGCAGTTTGCTATTGTAAGGGCAAGAACAAGAAGGACATCTGTGTAAATGCTCTTTTCAATTGTTCATGGAATTATTTTTACACTCGTCTCTACAATAACCTGGTGTAGCAATCCAAAGTGTAAGTCTAATCACTGCAGTGTATCAAGATGTCCCCCCAGAAAATCACGTAAACTGTACGTATCATGTCATCAAAATGTACCACTGTTATCCCCTTGGTCTGTTTGGAAGAATTGCATTTTATGAACTCCATGTAGTGTTTTAATGAAATTTTACATTTGTTGCCAGTAGTACATTTATGTACCAAAAAAAGTGATTTATTGCTAAAATTTTAATTTCTTGTTTAAAATGATGCAGGAAGGATTTATTATCAATTAACTCTAAAACATACATAAATAATAATAATAAAGTACTTCAAAAATTCTTTCAAACCAGAATTGGCTCAAAATACACTGAATTTTAAGCATGTTTGAAGGCTTCAAAACAATCCTCTATAAACCAAGATGCATACATGCTCCCATTTTCTATGAGTCTGAAAGTTGATTCCCATTGTATTTCTGTAGAAGTCATGTTTATTGTAAAGATTTTCTAGAAAAGTTAGGAACTTAAAAAAAGAAGTGTTTGATCTTAAGTTTGTCCTTTTTGGTATTACTTCATGGACTTTATTCAATATTTTGAACATATGAAAAGAAGAATGTTGGTCAAAAATGAACTCGATCGTCATCATTGTGCTGAAGTCTTATGAGACACACATCACTTCCACTATTTTTCACCTTGAAGTGATTCTTTTTACCAATACAAAATTATGATAGATTTGATGATCTGGAAGGTCTTTTGCAGCCTAGATGATTCTGTGATTCTATGTCAGCAGGACAACAGTAATGTTAAAGACTAAATAAGAAAAGGAGGTATTAGTATTTTATTAGTACAAGGCAACAAGAAACACAGAGTCGCATAATGGTATTGTTTGGAAGAGACTCTTAAAGATCATCTGCTTTGGGCAGTGAAATCTTTCATTAGATCCATTTACTCAGTCCCATCCAACACATCTCTGAACTACACCAATAATGGGGCATCCACAACTTCTCCAACTTCCGGTTCTAGTCACTCTCATCATGGAAGATTACTTCCTTATATCCAATTTAAAACTAATCCCTTTCCGTGTAAAACTTTTGGCCATGTTCTGTCACTTCCTTGTCATATCCTTCTTATATATTCCCTTTATGTGTTTATAAGCCGAATAAGCAGAATAAAAACAAGAATCTTCAATCATTTATATATAACGGACTAGGCAGGAAGATAGGTAAGGCCGTTAATGAGGAGAGGGGAAAGGTGAGTACATTTAAAAAAAAAAAAAAAAAAGATTTTCCATTTTTTTAATTTGGGCATGAAAGTAGCAAAAAATTTCCATTACCTATCTTTTCTTTTATTTGCTGGGTATCTACAAAACTTCTTTGGCTTCTATCTCTTGATAAGTCTGAATCAGCTGTGATTCACATAAGAGTTGCTTCTTCTTTATATCTTAAATCTTATTTTGTTCCATGAAAAACTTATATCTTATTTTGTGCATGAAAAGCTAAAATTGACTGTGAAGACAAAGCATCTCATTAGAGTTCCAGATTTTAAGAAATACTAACAGCATTCAGCCTGACTTTGTGAAAAATACAGTGCATAAGAGGTCATTATGCATCTCCTTTATTAAGACAAGTGCCTCCTGGTTGAATTAACGCATGTGAAAAGATATCCAGGCTAGATTTGAAAACATCAAGTGATACAAAATACAAAGCATCCCTAATTGCATTGTTGCCCTTATAATTATAGTAATTCTGAAACTAGCTTCAGCCTCTAGCCAGTGACTGAATCCCTTATCTGCTAGACTGTAGAACCCTCTGTAACCACATATACGTCCGTTTCATGGTCTGAGTGTCCCTGGTGTGGCAAGCTGTACAGATGACCTCTGGCTGTACTGCACTACCTGTCTGGAGGCACAGGACACAAAGACAACAATGCAGGGAACATCTTCTGTGTATCGATTTTCTTCAGTACTCAAAACCTGCAAATGTGCCAGAAGTTCCTACCTTCTGCCTCCATCTAAAGAGAAGAAATACAGAGTAGAGGCTGTGGCTGCTGAGCAACTTGCCATGTCTGCATCTGCATGGTACTGTTTTGAGCATCTTCCTGAGAATATTTTGTGGCCGCAGGAGAGAGTTTAAAACAATGGCATCTGACCTGTTTAATAATTATGTAGACATTCATCACAAGGCAAAAGCTTTTCCAAAACATTATTATTCATTAAGTTCATTTTCAACTATATACCTAGTTTTTTTTTAAGATTGGATGGAGTACTTTCCAAATGCTCTGACTAATTGCCACATACAAGGTCTGTTCAGCTTTTCTTTTCCTACTCTGTCTGTCTTCTCACACACTCAAGAAAAAAAGTTCCCTTTACAGCAGTTTTGGGGCAACTCCTGTTCAATATTTTTATTGATTACATGGATGAGGGCACTAAGTGCACCCCCAGTATGTTTGCATATGACACCACGCTAGAAGGAAGCATCAACCTGCCTGGGGGTGGAAAGGACCTACAGAGGAATCTGGACAGGCTGAATCATGAGGCTGAGGCCAGTGGGATGAAGTTCATCAAGACCAAGTGCCATGTCTTGGACTTTACTCACAAGAACCCCAGGCAATGCAACTGGCTTGGGGCAGCGTGGCTGGAAGACCTGGAAGAAGAAAGAGATGTGAGGATGATGACTGACACTCAACTGAACATGAGCCAGCAGTGTGAGCACGTGACCAAGAAGGACAATGGCATCCTGGCTTGTAGGAGAAGTAGTGCTGGCAACAGGAGCAGAGAAGTGCTCATCCCTCTGTACTCAGCACTGGTGAGCCACTCCTTGGGTACTGTATTCACTTCTGGGCCCCTCACAGCAAGAAAGACATTGAGGCCCTGGGATGCGTTCAGAGAAGGACAACAAAGCTGATGATGTGGGGTCTGGAGCACAAGTCTTACAGGGAGCAGCTGAAAGTGAAAGGATTGTTCAGTCTGGAGAAGAGGAGGTGCAGAGGAGACTTTATTTCTCTCTACTACTACTTACGTTTGGATTTTGTGTTGAGGGATATGATTTAGTGAGAACAATTGGTGATAGATGGATGATTGGACTGGATGATCTTGTAGGTCTTTTCCAACCTTGGTGTTTCTGTGATTCTGTGATTCTGTGATTCTGTGATTCTGTGATTCTGTGAAGGGAGGTTGTGACAAGATGGGGTTTGGCCTCTCCTGTAACTGGTGATAGGAGTAGAGGGATTGGCTTAAGGTTACAGCAGGAGAGATTCAGGCTGGACATTAGGAAAAACTTTGTCTCCCAAAGAATGGTTAGGCACTGGAATGGTCTGCCCCATGAGGCAGTGGAGTCACCATTCCTAGAGATACTCAGGAAACATTTAGATGTTGAACTGAGGGATATGGTGTAGCAGAAAATATTAGTGATAGATAGACAGTTAGATGATCATGGAGATCTTTTCCAATCTTGGTGATTCTATGACTCTGTGTTCACATTGTACACTCATGCTCTATTGATTATCCACCATAACCCCGAAGGCTGTCCAAGTCAGTGCTCTGCAAAATGCATTTACTGGTCTGTATGCTAATCCTTTTTCCTTGATCTTAAAAGGTTAACAAAAACAAGGAGCTACACAAATATTTTTCAGCATTAAAAGGTAGCCTTCAGCAGGGAGAATACTTATATTTAATTTGCTCAAGTATTACCTCAAATTACACTTAGATGTCTCCTGCAAAACCTCATCGCAACTATTACAAGTCATACCACACGTGTTATGTATCTTTATAAGATTAGAACCACTTGAGTAAAGAAAGCAATTCCAAAATATAGTCTAAAGATACCATTAGGAGATCTCAGGTACTGAGACATTTCCAGTGTCCACCAGAGCAGGATCCTTCAGAAAAACCTCACTGGGGGTTGAGGGAATGGAGATGAACAGAATCCATGATGAAAAATTATCTTCTCCTTTAGCACAGGAAAAAAGGTTTTGTAAGAAAGCCGAATGTTTTTCTTAAAAACAGAATGCTCCAAAAGTGAAATACAGCTACAAATCAAATAGGTTTTTAGATTTACACAAGCACATTTTGCTTTATGGAAGTGTTGATGCAGGACTTCACTGGGACCACTGATATGTCAGGGCTCCTTGCCTGTCACGACCTACAGCTGACCAGCTGTCACAGCACTCTGACTCCCTCCTTTGTAAGGCAGACCCCTGAGCTGGTCTGTCTTCTGCATTTAGAGCAAGGGAATACCTTCCCACTCTGCACTGTACACCAGTTCCTGTTCTCAGAGTCAGATCAGGTGTTAGTCTTCAAGGTCATGACATGAAATACTGCCTTTCTGGGCCAGACAAGAAGTGTATCTCAGTCAGCGTTCATTTTCAGGATGGCCAGTAACAGATGCCTGGGGAAAGGATGGTATAAATGCAGCAAACATGTTCAGTAAGATGAGTCTCATCATATCTTTCCATCTATCATCAGTATACAAGCTGCACAAGCGTATACAAAGACTGGAACCATGCCTCCGGATTTAATAAAACAGTATTAAAAATACTCAAAATCTTGCACAGATTATTTTTTGAATCAGTTCTGTTCTGTGTCAATGATTTTTTCCTCTTAATCCTCCAGTGAAAAACCTGAATATATACCCTGCTATCTTCATCAAGTGTCAATTAATTTTTGTTTTATAAGAAAGGGATGAATCATCATTTCCTAGAGATTTTACATTTCTCTTCAAATTTTCTCAGGCCATCTTCCTCCAAATCACAAGCTTCTCTTTATCCTTAGTCTTTTCATTTATTTGCAACCATTGCAGTTTCCCTTTCCCATGACATTTCTTGTGCTACTTGTTCTTCTAGGGTTAACGTGACTGAAACTGCCCTCTGTGTTCAGAAATGTGTGCTACTAGAGATTTTTGCCACACAGTAATGACAATTTTTGTTTTGCTTGCTAGACTGTCATCTTCTCAGTAATGAGAAGGGGAAAATACAATAGAACAAAGATAGTTTACCGGCCAGAAGAGAGGTGAGGCAAGTGGAAGTTATTTACAAAATAATCCCCTTGGGACTCTGGTTTTTGACCTCTGACAGATTTGGAAAACTGATTCCAGATCCCAGGAGAAAACCTAAGAAAAGTCAGAGGGAACAAGGAGTGCTTTCTGGGAGGGAATCCGGACTGTTTGTTGTCTACCAGGCTTCTCATGAATAACGCAGAAAATTACCATGCTTTGAAATCTTAAAATCTACAAACACCGAGTAATCATATAGCCTCACAAAATCTATAGCATCTTCCCACTTGACTACCTGGAGCCAGTTTTCACCTCCTATAGCTGAAGCACTCACAACCTTTACTTTCCCATGCCCAGCTCCCTGTTGGTGGGCTGGCTAGGAAACACAAGCATCTGTTGAACAGCCAATTCATCCATGGGAACAAACTGATGAGTCACATTATATGTTCCAAATATTACATACTTCATCAGCAGGGCCAGTCTGGTGGTACATATGTGCCACAGCATCCCACTTCTATCAAGTGGATGTGTTATCAGCTGTAGCAGACAGCTAAAGGTGGGAGGAAGAACTGTGTTTATTCTCATTTCATGTGGTTACAACAGGTTCTGATATAGCTTTAGCTGGAAGCTCTCACAAAAAAATTACGACATTTATAAGTAGACCATTTTCAATTGGTACTTAAGATTTGTATGAAAATAACAAAGAAAGAGAAAAAATAAATATTTATAAAAGCCATAATTGCACATTACTTTACATTTCACTATATTTCATACACGAAAACAAACACACACCCAAACTTTGCTTTACTTCTTCTTGAATCATCTCTATTCAGGTAGGAGAATCAGTGTATTTATACTGCTTTGTCAACTCTAAGTATATGTCATTTATAGTTTTTAAGTCCTGGAGTCCACCATCAATGTTGTACTTATTTAGGTATCTGACAATATCCTGATATTCACAAAGATGAAACAAAAATACCCAGTAAAAATAAATCAAGGAAGGAATGTTAACAAAGAATTTATCTGCAAATGGTCTAACAAGATTTTGCCAGTGGTTATTTTATGTTGTTTTTAACTAAATGTAGAGAAATAGAAGATGAATTTTCAACACTGTAGTCCCATAACAGGAAAAACATAATCTCTTGAGAAGAAGGAAGGGTTTAATGGGAAGATTATGAACCACAGAGATGAAACAAGTAGATATCCTTCAGAATGGAGCTTAAGAATATAGGAAACATCACTTTGGATCCTAGCACGAGGCTTCTTTGAGGTGGCCCCACTGAAATCAATGAAGAAAAAAAAAATCCAACTGATTTTGATGCAGTCAAATTCTGAACTTCTTAAAAAAAAAAAAAAATGCTGCACAATATACACAAGAACTTGCATTATTATGCATAGAATTTAAGCAGGAAAGGTATTTATTGAATACAAAATGGTCTGCAGATGCCAATAAAAGTGCACTGTCCACAGATACTGCTATATTTATCTCCAACCAACCTACCTACCAGGTATGTCCTGACTCAGACAGAAAATCCATGGGGCCAAAAAATGGATTTGCAGGATGTGTTCTCAGCAAAGCCTGTCAAAGCAGGAAACAGCACCACAGAAGTTACACCCCCAGGATTTTGCTAGGAGTCTCAAGGATTTTCCCAGGAAACTTCAAGGCTTAAGCATGATGCTGAGATTTTTCTCTTAGGATGAGACAGCTAGAATTTCTATTTTTTTCTTTTTTCCCTGAAAAGAAAAAAAAAAAAAGTGCTAAAAATGCATTTAAACTCTCCAAGTAATTTGGTGAAAGACTTGAAAACTCAGAAATGTGAAATTTATTTTCTGATTCTAAATATATGCATGCCAGTAAGTATGAACCTACCGTGTATAATTTCTTTTATTTAAGTGTTAAATATTCTAGTTTTTCTGTGGAAACTTGAGAATCTGCTGCCATATCAAATATCTTTCTAAATTGCTTTAGCTTTGGGTAATAAAACAGAACTGCTGATGCACCATAATTTCCAGAAATACTGAGGACACAGATGGCAGGAGAAAATGGAGCTGTCAGAAAGTATGAGTGTTCATATAGGCTGTCACACTATCTGTCCTGATGCTTTTCCATGAGTACCATTCACTGTAGTCTGTAGTGCCTGAGAACTATTGGCCTTCAGAATGGAATAATGTGCCGAGTCCTCCAAATACAAAAGAGATCTGGAAGCCAGAGGAGAAAGTGTAAAAATCTATATCTAAGCTATTATTCAAGGTAAGGGTGACAGGTTTATAAAAATCGCCTCCTTCTGTCAAGGGCAATCATGAGAAATGCCATGACATCAGCTCTACAACATTTCTAGAAGTTAAATGTCTCTAAATTTAGGAGTGCAGATATATAGCCAAGGGCGGAATTTGGCAATAGATGCATATCTGCTCCTTTTTCTCCCTTTTAACTTCAGCACTGTATTTATAGGTATCAAGATATTTTATAGAGTGATAAATTTAACTTACCTAAGAGTTATTTGTTTATTTGTTTGTTTATTTTTTGGGGGGAGGTGGGGGGGGAGTAAGGTGGGGGAGACTGGAACCTTAAGAAACTAAAAAGAATGAGGTCCTTATATTGTTTCCCTAAAGCAGCAAGGAGATCTACTATAGAATCCCTACTGGAAGCCAGACTTTGATCATAAACCTTCTATTCAGCCAAAGGAACATATTTTAATTTAAGCTATAAGAAAAGAGAAGAAAAATAACTAAAAACAGTACCTAAAAAGAGGGTGTTTGGCTTTGTTTTTTTTTCATACTACATATACATGTACATATACATACAGCATAAGTAAGTCAAAACAAGGGAATTTCAAGGGAGTTAGAGGTATGTACAGATGGGAGATGCTTTTCAGGCAGTGTGAATGAGCAAGGTAGAGATCTCACACTGATGAGATAATGAAACAACAATAAAAAAATAGGAAAGGAAGAAAGGTCCAGATACAAAGAAAATGTTCAACAGAAAGTTTTAGAAAACTTTGTGATAGATTTCATGAGTGCTGTTTCCAGAGATATTCACATTTGATTGGGAAGAATGAGAAGAGCCTGGCAAGGTGAGTATAAATGTCATTTTGCCCCATGATTTTATAGGGACAATTAGGTTAGTAAATGCTTACACAGTCATCCTGGGGGGGGGGGGGGGGGGGGGGGGGGGGAGGGGAAGTGTTATATAGATCTCTCTGTAATTCTTGATGAGCTCTAAAAAATAGAGAGACTGTTACATGTCAGAATACTTCATTTTTTTACAAAGAGAATAAGAGCTTCTACCTAAGGTCTTAATTTAATAATTTAATAATAAAATTAATAAAAATAACAACAATATAAATGACATTCATCTTTCAAAATGTCTACGTTTTTAAGTGCCAAAACATTTTCCCTCCAGTATAATTGACAGGTATTTTTTTCCCTTATTTTAAAGGGAAAATAAATAAATAAATAAATAAATAAATAAACAGATAAATAAATAAATAAATAAATAAAAATAAAATAAAAAGCCCTGAAATGATATTTATTTTGGTCAAATACATTTTTCATTCAAGCTGTAACTGGAGCTCTTATTCAGGTAATTCAGAAAGTAAGGGTGTGGTGAAACATGAAGTCACCTCTGGTATTAGGGCCAAAATAAACTGAAATCTGCTGCAGCATTTGGAGTTGCATGTACCTGAACTTCCTCGTATCTTGACAGGTCAAGTTACTCCCTTCTTCCCAAATACAGTGTCAGTTTTCTATAAATGCTGCATAGCATCTGTATTAGAGAATCTCATTCATCCATCTGAGGAGATTATTCACTTATGGACACTGTAATTACATAGAAACATCTGCTATCAGCAAGCTAATTTCCTTAGCTGCATATGTCCTATTTCTATCTTAATGTGTATCTTCCGCAGTGTAAAGAAGGAAACCAAACGTATCTCTGAGCTTAATAAAATAACATTTAAGGACAGACAGAAGAAGCATTGGTAACATGTAATTGTATTTGAAAACATCTCTAGTTAACTGGATCCACCCTTCTCCACAGAATCGGTAATTCTCATGGGCAATAAATCCTCCTAAATCTGGTTAATTATTTCCTGCCATTACATTTATTTCTATCTGACACATTTTATATCAAGGTAACCAGTCAGACAAATAGGAACATAGGCAACTGGCTTTTTTAAAGAATTTTTTCAAAAGGATTTCTTAAATTGTTAATAATAGTGGTGTTGGTAGGCTTATTCCCACCCTTTTCAAAACCAGGACATTCTATTATTTGTTTTTTCTTATGTGGGTGGAATAACAGGAAGGAAACCAAAGGCCAAGCAAGCCTCTTTTCCTAGGTGCAAAACATTTTGCTCTCTGATCTCCACAGCCCTGCTTTCCATCTGTACCTGCATCCACCTACCCTGAAAGTCAGCAGGGGTCACGGATGCTCACTCCCACTCTAGCATGCAGCTGGTTGGCACTGGTTGTAACCCTTCAGCATGTCAGACCTTAGAAGAGTCACACACTAAAAAGAGACATAAAGACTGCATTTCCAGGCAGAAAATACAGTGTGTATCTGCTGCTCTGATTTATATGCTGAGATGGGACTGTGAGAATACCTCTGAATGGCAGGAAATGAAAGGCTGCATTGTTCCTCTTTCCTCCTCTCCCAGCCACCTGCACCATACCCTGTTGTCCTCGTCACAGGCTGGCTGACCCACGCAGTGACAACAGGAGTGCATGGCGTGGCAGGCCAGCAGGGTCTGCAGCTGATCCTCCTTTTTTGGCAGCAGAGGAGGTCTGCAAGTACAGACCTCTGTGCTCTTCCTTACTAGCACTGTTTGGGATGTTACCCTTATTTTCCTTCCCACTTTGTCACATACATTAGAAGACAGCAATGGTTCTGATAATAGGATCATAGTGTGAAATCTGGGCCAGCTTTGCTCACTTCTATTTTAAGCTGTATCACATTTCATATGTATTCTATATATTTTCAGGTATGCTGAAAATACAGCACTTGAGATTGCTGTTATTGTTAGCTCTAGTGACCCATCAACCAATGATGACTCTGGATTTCTAGGTCACCTCTGGTCTCAGCATACTGTCTTTGAAAGATCTAGGTAGATCACAGCTTTCTGAAACATCTTTGTAAAATTACAGTTTAGTAATATAACCTAGAGATGAGGTTTCTACAAAGGATGCTCATTCATTGAGGTATCCTAGCTGTTAGATGGCAAACAAGAGAGAGAAACATTAAAACAGATCGTGACACACAATTCTTTCCATCTGGCATCTCTTGTAGTCTTTGTAGAAAGTTTAAAGATTTTTTTAAAACAAGTCTGATGTCTTTAATAACCGTATCTGTTATTCTTAGGCATATGATGCTTAATGAAAACTCACATAGGAAAAGACCATCACACACTTTCTACAGGTAATGTGTTTCTGCATTATACACCTTGACTACATTTGTTTAGTTAGTTTGCAATCACAATTTTGTTTAGGAGGCATGCTACTGCCTCAGAACAGCCTAGAGACCTCCCTGAAACATTGCACAAGAATTTCCATACAGAGTGGGGGAGGTATTGCTGGAGTTTGCACATTCTGCAGTGACGATCACTTATGTGTAAATCTAAGTATGTACATATGAAATATATGTATTAGCAGATACAGATTCATAGTTCTGAGCTCCAAGGTCTTCCAGAAGTCTCTTAGTTTTAAATCTCACTCAAGAAACCCATTCTGTGGATAGTAGAAGTTTTGCTAACTCCAGGATAAAAATTGCATCTTAGATCTGGTAGCAGCAGAAATACTCCCCTGTACTTCACCCCCATTCTCAGCCCTCAGCCTGCTCCCTCCTACAGAAGTCTCAGTTATTACCATTACCAAAGAGTTTTGCTTTTCCAAAATAAGGCATGCTGGCTTGATTGCTAGAAACTCGTGGTATTCTGAGCCTGGTTAAAAGCATTAGACACCCAGGGGTCTCTGGTTAATGCCATGAACAGCTGGGATAAATCCAAGAGCTGCTTCAGAGTTGCTTTTATTTCTTTCAAGGTCTAATCTGTCCCAAGCCAGCAGCACCAGAGAACAAGTATGATTTACAACCACCTTTTCTAGTGAAGCCAAAGACTATTCTTTCTTTCAAGCTAGAGATATTTATTCTGACTCCAAAACAACCTCTTTTTTTCTGCAATGCATTTTTTTTTCGTCTCTAGTCTTTGATGTTAATGCCAAAAGTCCCATTAATTTCATCAAGTGTAGGACTCATCAGTGGGAGATACAGGCAAAAGCAGCAGGCTCAAGGTTTAACATGTGTGAGCAGGACATTTCACTTTATGACTAAATCAGTCTCCATTTTTTCCAACCAAACCTGGTGTTACAGCAGCCACAATGCACAAAATGGCCCTGCAAAGTGCACAAATCAATAGACGTTGTAGCACGCAGTAGTCAGGTAGTGAAGCTGGAGGTACATCAGCAGCTGGAGCTCTGGTTGTCACATCAGACCAGCACATTGACCTCAGTGAGCATGAAGGGAGTTGCACACCTGGCTTTGTGGCAGGTTTTCCTGCTCCTTACAAAGAACCACATTTCCCTTTGCAGTTTTGCAAATGATTTCCTTTGTGTCCTTGCTAGGAATGGACAGACATTCATTCATGCAAACCACCTCCTGGAAAAATAAGGAGGCTGTCTGACCTCATATCCCCCTGCACTGAAATCCCGCTGTCAGGCTGAACTTTCCAACGCAGCAACCTGGCAATGGCAGCCTCGTCCACGTGGCTATTTACATTGTTGCTTCTTCAAGATCTCAGTGCCAGCATCCTGCTAGAGAACACTAGAGGAACATAGATACCTGGTTTTGCCAAACAATTAAAACCATATTTTCAGGCTACAAAAGGAGAAGAAGAAAAGCTACATGACTGAATTCTGGCTTTCCACATCAAACAGCTGAAAACTGTTTTCTGAGTAACCAGGCCATTTCACAGTCTTGTACTGACTCTGGTTATGCATGGCTTTCAATCCTAGATTTAAAAAAATAAATCTCTCCCAGAATCTTTCTCATGAGCAACCTGGGTTAGGTGTTGAACAGTTAATTTCTGGAGTGCATAAAGGCAAGCTACATCATAACTTTTTCTCATGACTAATGGCATTCATTTTGTATTACAGGAGGGACACTTACAACAGAGAACAAGAAATCAGCTATTTTTTTTTGCCTACAAGCTGGAAAAAAAAGATATGGCAGAGCTTTTATTGCTTGTAACTCAGATTTGTTTTCCATTTAAGTACGTTTTGGAATGTGAAGGTATAAGTAAACAGGTTTATATCATAGTGCCAGACAGCACAGAAGAGGTGGCAGAATGGATCTATCAACTGTCCAGATAATTTCTAAAAGAAAATAAGCTTCTGCATTATAAAAAAAAACTTTTTTTTTTTTCCCTTAGGTTGTTTATTTGATGGCATGGCAATTTGCATGTTGTTATTTCAGGTGTGAACTCTCCACTGTAAGTACCTAAAATCGGCTCTGTAAACAGTTGCCTCCCCTGGTTGCTATGGAAACAGGATGAGTTTGAAGCTGAGCAAAATATGAGTTTAGGGGTCACAACAATGGTACTCAGTGACAGGCACAAAAAAAAAAAAAAAATTGGTCAAAATGACAGGCAAAATAAACACAAACAAGCTGTTTCCAGCTACATTTTTATCCACAATTCAGATAAAAATATGCTTCCATGGAACTCAGATGTATTTACAAGAAACTGAGGCCCAGTCTTGTGGTAGGTAGCATGTCTGCTACATCCAAGCTCATGACATTTTATTTGTAGAAGCTGAATGTTGCTGGAATGTGGTCATTTACAGAACCAAAGACATCTTGTGCTTCACGTTAGTACAAGAAATGATTAATATGAGATAAAGTCATGAGAAACTGCAACGTAACTGGAATGGTCATAATAATTAGTAACAACTTGATATGCTACGTAGGCTTTTCAACAACCTTTTTTGTGTCCTAATGTAATCCAAACAGATTCTTCTACTCCCCCACATATTAAAGCAGTCTCCAGCTTTTTTTTCCTGCTTGTGTCTGGTGATGATGAAAGTGGGTTAGAGACTGGAACAGCACCTTTAGGGCCTCGGTATGGTGACAGTAACATAAAGCCTTTCAGATGTCTGTCTTAAATCTGTCACCATGCTGAACTCCAAGTTGGCCTGGGCTGCAGGGTATGCTATGACATTGCTCTTCTCCCCTTCCAATGGGGAAATGCCATCCCTACTAAGGTATGGACTGGACTGCTACTAGAAAGAGAGGTGGAATCTCCAAACTATTGCCTTAAGATGTCTGGTTTTCAAAACAGTAAGCATAATTCTCAGTGGCAGCAGAGTTAGGCCAATGATGTTCATGGGAAACTGAACCTTAGCAATGTCTGTATGTGCAAGACTGTCCTCAGGATACACAACAGTCCCTGCTTAGCTTTTGTCACTGTTTTGCATTGACAAGTTTGCATATTTTCTCTGAGCAAATGTCAGATCTGTATTGCTCATGCAAGATGCCAGAGGCCAATTACTTGTTACTATTCACATAGTTTGTTGGCTCTACACAGGTTCATTGAGAAAGTGATCCTGCAGAAAGACCTTCGAAATATAAATGAATATAAATGAAATATAAGTCCATTTTTTCCCTCTTCACATCTCTTGGAAATATTTTTCTTGATGGAAACTTTGCTAGACAAAGACTTAACAGCTGGAACATGACACATGTCACAGGAACTGAAGCGTAACAGGGAAAGGAGAGCTGGGAAATGGCTCCATGCTTTTTCCTTTTCTTTTTCACATACATTCTTTCATTTTCCTTTACATACACATAAATGTAGACAAATGTGATCAGTAAGGAATCCTCTTAATGCATGATCTACTGTGCAGAAATTGTATTAGAAGCTCCATTTTTTATATGCTTTGGCAGCTCTGTATTAAACATACTTCTCCCTAGCTGTCAGCCAAACACATCTTTAAATTGAAAATTAAAGTCTTTTGAAAGGGAACAAAAGACTCCTTTGGTTGGATCAACAACAAAAGAAGCTCTGAAGCTCTGTAAGATAAACAAGCCCCTGCCTCATCTACATTAACCCAGAGCAGTGGTTTATTTGCCCTCAACAATGCACATCTTAAGGATGACTTCCCTAGTAATGAAACTGCATCTGTAAGTGATAATTTAATAGCGGTAATCTGCTCCATCATTTGAAGCAGTTCTCCTTGACACACTTGCAAGCTCAGGTGACATTGCACTGGACCTTAAAAAGCAGGCTGGGGCTGCAGCATGCCTGCAGAGTCTGAAAGAAGATGTGTAATTTAGCTCACTCCCATGCACCACGACTCGAAAGAAAGCAGGAAACACTTTGTGTACTTCAGTACCTGGCTTTGTCTCCAAGCAGACAGAGGTAGGTCGCTATGATATAAATGAGCATTTTTAGAACTGTATCTTCACAGTTTCCTGCCACATTTCAAACACTTTCTTGAATAACTGTCCAAGTTTTTTACAACCCTAATTTGGACAGTTCTGATATTTTTGTTGTTGTTTTTTCCGGCCGTGAAAATATAAGTATCAATCTTCATGCTATGCTCTGATCAAGGAAAAATTTCTGATTCTCAGCAGACATACAAAAGCTCCAGCAGAGATCACTGGTGGCTTTAATCCACAGTACTCATATAAAGCACACTGCTGCCACTGATCATTATTTCTAATAGCGGTAATCCTTCCTAAATGGGTTTATTAAAGTGTCCTCAACATCACTGTGGGCTGTTAACGATCTGCTGCTAACAGCCCATTCTACTATGCCTGCTGCTTAACCCACATCTATTTCTGCTGGGTTGGGTCTTTTTTTGGTGGTTTTCTTTTTTTCCTTCCACATCAATTATCTGCTGAAAGCATTTTTCATATTCCCTCCTGCAGCAGATCTAGAGAAAGCCTTCTGATAGAAAGAAATTCTGGGTCTGCTTATTCTGGGTCTTCTGCATAAGCGGTCTTGTAAAATCAGCAGCTCCGTGCAAAATGAGCAGCTCTGCGTGCCCCTGCCCTCCCATCCCTGTTCCAGAAACAACTGCAATGACATCTTCCAGCTGTGTTAAACAGGGACCACAAACTGCCTGCCTTCCCAGAGACTCAGCCTCTTCCTGCACAGAAACACGGCAGCACATTGCAGCACTCCGTTTCCCTAGCTGTCCAGAGAGATGCCCACTTGGACCACACCTGGCTCCTCACCTTCACATACTACTGAAGGGTCAGAAAGGCCATGATGGGGATGCACGCTCACGTATGCTGCATCTGATGCACGTATCCTGCTGTATGCTGATAAAGTCATGGGAAAAGACATCAGCATAAAATGGGCTCAGGCATCTGGAAATAATCTTATCTTCTCAAGACAAAATCCTAGAAACAAAATTCTACCCACAATATATAAAACAGGAGAAGATCATTGTATATTTGCCATTGTTTCAGATTTATCTGAATTTTCTATTTAGCAAAAAGTATCGATGAAACTACCCCGTCAGCCTTGCAATTTTCTAGGATCTCTCTGGGTGGAAAAAAAAAAAATGTTTAAAAGTTCTCAAGTAATCCCCAGCTGTCAGCTTGATTCCTTCTCACAACAGCAAAAACAATTCCAATAGAAGATCCGAGTATAAATATTTGAATTAGTAATGCCATCAATCTTGACCTTGGATTCCTAAAATCTTAGTTCAGGTGATCCACTGAAGGTTTTCAGAGATACAACAGGAAAACTCTAGCATTTATTTTCTTAATAATTTTGTTAGCTTGATGCTGAATGTTGTTAATATCTGAGGGGGAAAAAAAGGTGAATCAATTATGCAAAGAAAAAGGCATAACACAAAATATACCTTCCCTGCAATTGTTTGCTCAGTTAATTTTTGTTGTTTGCTTGTAGATGGGGAAAAAGAAAAAAAGAAAAAGAACCTGACTGAAAAAATTTAGAGTACTATTCTAGAAGTCTCTAAGATGAACTATGTTCTTTGTAAGAAGTGATGCTGTTTGGCACACCTGGAGATGTTCAAGGCCAGGTCAGATGTGGCCCTGGGCAGCCTGATCAGAGGGGGGCAATCCTGTCCACGGCATTGGGTTGTGACTCGGTGGTCTTTAAGATCCCTTCAAATCCAAGACATTCTGTGCTTCTATGATCTCGTTATTTTATTAGGAAAATTTCTGCTCCAATAAGGTTGCTCAATCAAATTTATCCCAAAAAGAGATGGAGGAAATTTTCAGCTTTCTTTATTCAAATAAATGGCACTGGGGCATACACCCGTGGAGTCTCTCAAAGTACTGGGGAACACACCCCCTCTTTCATCCCTGTACCCCAACACTAGTGAGCCCTTCCTCCTTTCCTCCCTTGCTGATGTACTCAGAGTTCATTCTTCTCAATTCTCCTATCAGCTCATCCCCCTTCATTTCCTTTGTTTATACATACTTTGTAATCTGGATTCAGAGTTTGTTGTTTGGCCCAACTAGAACTGTCTTTTCTGTAAAGTCTATCACTCTTTGATCTGCTCAGCAAATAAGATTTACACAGAGGTGCTAAGCTAGCATCTTCTGCCATACACTTGCAAGATACGTTTGTTCGACCAGATCCTTCTGACTGAAACTCTTCTTCTCAGCTTTTTCTTTATCTTGTTTTGCAGAGACCACCTATCTATCCTTCCTTTGTTCTTTCCAATTTTTTTATTTTGCAAGGACACCTTCTCCTTGTTTTTCATTCATTCCATAGGTCAAAAGTAATGAAGGAAAGGAGTTTTCAAATTGTGTCTCTGTGCATCAGATTCAGGAAAAGGATTGAAAAGGCTCTCAAGCCCTAAAAGGGACTCTAAAAACAGAATAAAATAAAATAGTCAAGACTCAAGATTCAGGACCAAGATCTAAGTCTCTGAATATTCCCCTATAACTAGGAGTTTGATCTGAATCAAAATGTCATAGCATTCATGTTTTGTAAAATAGTTAAGCTGTAACTGACTCTGTGTTCCAAGACATTTTAGAATTTAATTTGGCTGCTTTGCTAAACTTCCATAATAAAAATAGGCTGAAGCTTCAGTTCATTCCCTATTCCACACCACTTTCATTTGTTCCCATGTTGGGAACTAACAGTTTGAATCAAAGGTAAGATTTTTTTTTAACATTTTCAACAATATCCCAGCATAGAGGCAGTAAAGAAACAAAATAAAAAGACAGCCCTTTAGAGAAGACTGTGTTGTACTCAGCTTGAAAGGCTGGCTTTTATCTTTCGCAAGTGCAACAACTTTTGTCACATTATATGCTTTTAACATGCTTAAGATAGGCAAAGCAGTAATATGAAACACGTAAGGACCATTCAACTCATATTAAGAAGTCAGGTTCCTGTCAACAGAGATATTCAGAATTTTATTTGCATCTGTCACAAAAGTAAATGATGCTTTAGGCTGCTACATGTCCATGCACTGTCATCATGGAGCAAGCAAGAGCAGTGACACTGCTGTAAAATGTTCCATTCACAGGCTTCTCACTCAATACCTCCAACTTGGACCAGACCTTGGAGCTACAGAAAAAGCCACTTACCCAACAAAGTCAGAATCAGTATTCAGAAAGATGAATAAATACTTTTGACTAATTGTGGTAAATCCCCAAATTGCACACGGTTTTGGTGGTCTTTTTGTCAATACCCTGTGGTATTAGAACTGCCAGATTTTTCTTTCCCAAGGAAAGTAAAGGCTGCAAGAGGGGTGGCAAAGCTTTCCCAGGCTCTTAGGAAGCACCACCTGCAATGTTTTAGAAAGACTCCTCTGTGGTTTTCACAGGGTGCTCTGAAAGGCTCCATTGACAAACATTTACAGAATACAGTGACATTAGTCTACTTATTTGTCCTTTTTTATTGGTGTTTCCACAAGTGGTTTTGCATATATACATCTTACTATGAAGGGAAGCCTGTTTTTAACCAGAAACTCCCAGTTATGCAGTGACAAGTAGCTGAGGCATGGAAGGAAATCTATGGATTGATGAGTCTCTCTCTCCAGACCACCCTCAGCTCTTAAAAACCATGCTGTGCTGCACACACCCTCATTACTATTTTCCATAACCACACAACCACCTGGTCTCTTCTAAAAGGAAGGCTTGGAACCTTCAACTCTCTGAACTGCTTATATAACCTTCAGCAAGTCAAAAGCTTATGACCAAGAAAAACTTCCATCTTCATGATGTCTTTAAGAGCCATTCATGCCACATTAAAAGGATAGCTGTGCACACAATAGAAAATACACTGAGAAAAATACCAGAAAGAAATAGGTGAGATTGAACCTCCATATTTGGGGCAGTGATATTCTTTCCATTGCACTTTTTTTTTTTTTTTAAATTCCAGTCTCTGTGGAGTTTGCAGAGATCTCATCATTACGATTAAGGTTTGGGGCATGAAATAGTTAAAATTGGTAATATTTCTTGTAGGAAATGCACCAGCTGCAACCTATATTACAATTTCTGCTTCATTGTGATGCCAGCAGCAAAGCTAGAACATAGTTCTGGATTAAGAAAATTTCTTCTGACCAAAGGACAGAGAACGAAAAACTGTATCACAGCTTTGGGCTTTGCTTTCATTAACTGCATATTATCTTGGATCATGTTTATCATGTCAGATTTCTCCAGCAGGATGGCATTAGCCTATTATTCAGAGCTTGATTTCAAAGCTATGTCCCCTCAGAGACTCCTCTGTGTGGCCTCAGGTCACTCTTAGCTGTAAGGCTGAGGAGATGGACCCTGCTGCCCTTGACAGAACCAAAACATCAGGAAACACCTGCATGTCACCAAAACATTAGTGGATACAGATGTGCAGAAGTGGATTTTGTATGCCACTGTCATGTAAACTGGAACTCCAACATCCTTGTGCAGATTTATGGTGTTTTCCAGTGTAAAGCTATACAGATGATGTGAATTCTACCCACATGTCCAGCCTGGGAACCCAAGACGTGTAGTGACACAGTTGTGTCATTAGTCTTCCCTAAAACTTTCTTCTTAAAGTCTTACCTGCCTGTGAAGTTCAGCAAAATGAAACAGAACTGACTAAAATTGCTTTAGACAGCTGCTATAGGAGGCGGCAGGTGGTTAACCTATCTAAGGCCCCAAGGAACATCATCAACACTTTAAGCTGACAACCCACCAGGCCCCTGGAAACTTCTCCTATCACCAGCATTTGTCCAGGTCACAGCAGGTCAGATGAATTCAGGTAAGTACTAGGCAATGTGAAAACATAGTAGAACTCAAATCAGTCAGGGTTACTTTTATTGCAAGAGGCTAGCAAAGCAATTCTGTGAGTTGGCTGTCATCCTGTCACAGCGGTTTCATTGGTGACAGGACTTCACAAACAGCCGCTCTCACAGAGCTGTGTATCTGTAGACATTATCATGTTTTTTGCAGTTTGCATGAGTGCCACCCAATTCTTTTTCCCATCCTGGGCATTGCTTATAGCCTAAGAGCATTATTCTACTCTGTGAAATAAGCTCTGTGGCCAAGATTTGACAATTAAAAAAAAAATCAGGTTTGCTTTTTATCAATTAACAGTGCATTTCTATCTTTAGAATTAAGTATACATCTTCACCTAATTCAGGTAATTGCTTATACATTTGTATTTCAATATCAAATCTTCCACTCTTCTAGGTTTACAACTTGCTCTTTATTTTGGCAGGAAAGGGAGAGATACATTGTGGTAGGCCGCTTTTTTTCTTTTTTTAAACTGTTGAAACAAATGAGGTGCTGCACTGATGGAAATAATGTTTATCAACCTGTCACTCAAAAATATGTTGAAAGATTAACTACAGAATTTTGTTTTATAAATCACTATGTTTAAAAATCTTGCACAAGTGTGTTATTCCAGGGAGACATCCAGCATTTTAAATTAAACATTTTTTAGAGAGAGAAAAAAAATGTTCCTCAGGAAAAGCACTAGTAAATTTCAGTGTTTCCTATCTGAAGAGCTTTAAATCTTTCAAAATATAAAACACAAAACAAACACAAAAGGAAGCCCACAGGATTTCATTATTATTCAGCAAAAAAAAAAAAAAAAAAGCAGCATTTTTTTAATAAGAGAGATTACAATTTGTCCTAACCATGTTTACATTGATATCTTACACACACGAGTGTTTGCTCTAAGGTGCACAGATAGAAATTTTGCATCGTATGGGTGTGAAGTAACATCAACAATAACGAGGATGCTACCAAAGAGCTAAGCAGTGTTTTGAGAATATTGTATTTGTACCCAGTTTCATATTCTTTTATCTGCCAGGTCACTATCTTAAAGAATGCACAATCATGCTGTCTGTAACATTTACTAACTTTTTTTCTTGATAGCAAAATCTGGGAATCTTACAATTGTGTACATCTAATTCCTGACTGCCCACCAGAACTTAAAAATCACAAGGATTTTTTTTTCCAAGAAATGCTGATGCACTTCTCTTGAGAGGCATTTTAAAGCTATTCCAAAACCATCCTGACCTATGGTCTTTACAGAAAAACATTTTGGCACAAAATCAGTCTGGCATCTTAATATAGTCTATAGGTAGAAGGTATGTTCCTGTCTCTATGAAGATCGTATCCCTCCAAGAACATAAACATCCAATTTTTGTCCTTCCAGACAACTAAATAAGCAGACATATTACTCATCTCAACAATGCAACACTGTAAGTGGGGGACATCTGAAGAGATTTCTGCATGCATTCACTGTGGGAAGCTCTCAGAGGTCTGAAAGCTTGGCTGAAGCCATCAGGAACTTCTCAGGTACAGTCATAGTTGGTCTGCAATTTGTATTGCACATACAGCTGCATATTGCATATCCAGGTCAGACTCAGCTGTTAAGGCTAAATGTGAAACTGTATACTCAGCTGGTATTTACTTTTATTCCAACTGCAAGTCGCTGGAGTTCTGCCCAACAGACACAGGCAGATGCAGTTCAGGGTAGGGCAGGATTCAATCTGCTGCACAAAATTATCACCTTGGGGAAAATCTGAAAAGAAGAATGAGCCAGAAACTCACAGAAACAAAGCAGCTGCATGAAACACAGGTCTTTCTGCTCCACACACACACAGACACAAACACAGACTCTGCAATAGCTTGGGAGGCTGTGGTCATTACTTCATGCATGATGTCATGATGACACAGTACAGAATAAACATGCCTACATCTGCTGCACAATGACAAAACATGACACTGTCACACATGTTGTCATACAGCAATACCTTATGCCTTACAGCAGTACCTTATGCTTTCATTGTATTTTCTGCAGTCTGTTTAGAGTCATATTTCCTAGCTGCTTTTCAGGAGAAAATAAATAAATAAATAAATAAATAAAATTGCAGTTCTCCACAGCTTTCTCTGATTATTTGAAAGAAAGGAATCGGAATTAACAGAAAGACCCAACCACCTTTAATTTTGCCATCATCCACTATTTGCAGGCTCAGAGAAGCACTCTGAAAGATAGGCATGGCTGTACTGGAACAGGCACTACATAGGGCCACGAAGATCACAGAGGTACTACATGATTCCCCTACAAGGAGAGATTTAGAGAGCTGGGACTGGTCAGCCTGGAGAAGAGCAGGCCCAAGGAGGATCTTATCCATGTGTAGAAATATCTGAATGAATGGTGTAATTGTCCAAGATGAGCACAAGTTAAAGCCACGTAATCCATACAAGACCAGATTCCAGTCTGCAGTAATGTATACCAGTACTTGTCCAGATAAGGCTAAGAGGAACTGGGAAGGAATGGCACTGTGGAGCAACATCAAGGCCATGGGAAGAAGCTGAGATGATACAAAGAGAGGGTAAGTAGTACCTAGGACACAAACAGCACAAATCCTTTGGGAAATCAGACTTCATTAGTTTCAAGGATTACGGTATGACCTGTTGAATTATACCACACACATAAGCATAGACAGTGGGGAGGAACTCATAATACATACACGCTTTGTGGTACACTGATGCAATAGCAACACATTTACCTCTGTGCCATATTAAAAAGAAGTGACACTATGAATACTGATCAAAGCACAGAACCATGCCACTCTATGGAAATAGCCTTGGTCTAGACAGTCTGAGCAGACTTAGCTCATTAAAGAAGACACCACCCTCAGCCAAGAATTTAATGAGCACTTTCACAACACCCAGGCAAACATCCTAACTTGAACATACAAATGTCTGAATTGATAGTGAACAGCACTCAGTTTTCTGCAACTGGAAGCCAAATTTATCTTCAAAATTAGCAGGGGCTCATGGTCTCTGGAGCGCATGTTCTTATTAAATCATTCTCCCAGAGTGTAATCTCCCAATCACTGTTCCTTTGTTGATTAGAAAAGATTCATACTGAATACCAAGTGAGCAGAATAACTAACCTCAGTAAGAGTTGAAGCTGGATAGCAATTTACAGTTGTTAATTTTTATCAAAGTTTTCTTATCAGAAGCTAACCATCACATCAGACAAGTATCAGCAGCATACTGCTCCCTCACAACAAACCACTAAAAAGTGGATGATTTCCACCTGGTAAATTCTAGAAAAGTCAGGGCCTTTCCAAACAAATTTTAGTTTATATATAGAGCAGAGCATTTTGCTCCAGAAATCTTACTCTAGATAGATTTGAGGAGAACAGTGGTATAAAAAAAAAAAAAAAAAGAAAGAAAAAATTGGGACCTCATCCATATCACCTAACACTGAATAGCATTCAGATATTGCCTAAAATGTAAAAGGATTCCCTCTTATTCTTCCTTCCCCCCTCCTTAAGTACCTTATTCAAGAGAATTTTACTCTTTTTTTCCAAGCTATTTACTTCAGAAGTATATCACCACGATCAAAACTACCATGCAAACTGTAAGTAATAAGCTAAAGCTTTATTAAATTCCAAATGCTAGCACAGCTCTACTGAAAATTACATCTGTGAAGCTTCCTGCTTCTTACTGGCATTATTAAAAAAAATACTGTTTTCCAAAATCTGGAAGAATTCTATCTACATCATTTTTGCAGTTCCTGCAATAAAACAGCTGACCTGATCACTTTAGATAACATAGAGTTGTGCTGTAGCACTCTGGAAACATTTCTGTCTTTCTTTAAAAAAAAAAAAAATTACACTTCTGTAACTGGTTCTTCACTTGTCACAGTGGGCAACACCTTTCCAGAATATTTTTTACTCAAATGATTAAACATTTAATGACCAAATAGTTTCTTGCCCACATACAACAATGTGAGGAAACACAAATAACAGAATTTAGTCATATCATACTGAACAGAGTCCACAAAGCCAAGATATAATCTACTACACATAGAAAGGTCAAATGACAGAATGGAGCAACTGTCATACACCACAAATAATGTAATACAAGTATCATGGAAGGTGAGATGAGGGGAAATATCTTGTTCCACAATTCACCAACCATTCCCAGTATTCCCCATTCAGTAGAGGAACTTCCCACAGACAGATTTCTGATTCCCATAGCTGTTTCTAGCATCTTGTCAATTGAGCATAACTTGACTATGTCTAAAGAAGTGCTTGTTAAGAGCATTAAAGGGAGCAGTTATTCTCTTGCTTACAGTATAACTTTAAGATGGCCAAATCCAGCAGAGTTGCATTGCTGTTAGCAGTGAAAAGTAGCAGTAAAGGAGAAAGCTATTCAATGACAGGGGGGTCTGTCTGGGACTTGAAAAGTAGGGACTCACAGAGTTATACCACCAGGGATCACACTGGACAAATCACTTACTCTATGACCCTTGTATTCTTACCTGGTACATGCAAAAAATAAGCATTATGCTACCCTACTGAAACACAAAAACAGTTTGAGAAAGACAGTGGGAATTTTATGCCTACTAGAGACATTTTTCCCCACAAAATCTTTGCTAGTTAAGGCAACAACAGCATACTTAGAACAGCAAGACAAAATGTATCATTGTATCTCAGTTAAAAGTACAAGCTATGCAAGATGGTAGCTCACTGAATCCAAGGCACTTCAAGCCACATGCAAAGGTCATTTAAGCTCCAAGTTGTTCTGGTCTCTCTCTCACAAAGACACTTGCCAGTAACAGTCTAAAGATTGCAGGCCATGAAATTCAATTACAGCATAACCCACATGACTCTTATTTTCTGGCTCTGTAAAGCTACAGATGAAGTGAAATCCTTCCCAGGATGAAGAATTTTGGAACATGTCACATTGCCTTTGGCTGGCATCAAGTTAAATTGGGCTCTAGAAAAGTGTGTAAACAGATTAGGGAAATTAAGATGGCTCACAATTTACATGTGTGCTATTCCATAAACATGTTCATTATAAAACCATCCCTTCCAACATTTTGCTGAATTATGTATTTCTTCATCCTGACCAGCAATTTCATGCATACCACACTTTTGGCATCTTCCTTCCCAAGACAGACTGACCCTCTGCTGCCTGTGTCTCATCTGAGCATCTCAGTGAGATACGCCAACTACTGGCTGCCAACACTGCCAGACTTTGTTAGCCAAAAAAACTTCATAAACTAATGAGTGGCTTTCATGGCTGGAAATAGTTGTATTGATAAATTATAGATTTTAAACTAAGAAACCAATATATGCAATAATCAACAGCATTTAGAGTATATTCCTGATGTGCAAGACGAAAAGATTTCTAATGGTTGAAAATATACACAAAAGCATCTAAACTGTATTTCAACTAAGCCTCCAAAGTCACAAATAATTCAATCCACCTGTTCACATCTTTTGCACGCATAATAAAGCATACCATGGCAAACCTGAAAAAAACAACTTTCTCCAAGGCAGTATGTTACTCTGCATGTTTAAAACTTTGGGTGGTGGTCTGTCCATTAAAAACTAGCAGAGTCTTTCATAGACAGTTTGTGACAAATCTATTTCCCACAGTTCAAATCTAGTACAATAGGAAAACACCAAGAATATTTCTCCAAAATAGCAGTAAAAATATTTTCATATTTCATTTTGACATAAACTTATGTTCTTAAGGCAAATCATTTTCAAAGAAAAGACCAGCAATGTTTACAACAAACTAAAACAATATCACACCCTGCGTTACTCGAGGTCTTTTTCTGGCCTGTTGAGTATTTTCTTCACTTTTCTTTCATAAAATGAATTTCAAATCTCGTAAAACAGAGCTCATAGAAAGCCTAGATCTCCTTAGAACACTTGAAATTACTACACTAATTCTTCTCAGACCTGGCTTTTCTCTATTAAAGCTCTATGAAATATTGTCATCCAGCTGCCTGCTTTGTAAGATCATGAACCAATTGCACAGTGACTGCTGTATGAAGTGAAGAAAGCTTTTATTAAAACTCTGCAATACACAGCTCTTTCAGCATCAGTAGGTGAGTAATCCCTCAGCTGGACCAGCTGAGAGCAAGATTTGCAAGCTGTATGCCCAGTGGTATTGTTTGTTTGTATTACAGTAATACTTAGAAGTACTAAGCGGAATAGGAACTGCTCTTCTAAAATGCTGTATTTTCCTGTGCATGTGAAAGATGGTAGGTCTTTTGAGACCCAGCTTGAATCCGTAGCCATGTTTCTACTGTAGAAGCAGAAAAAAATTTATACATATGAAAATTATCATGCATCTTCCAAGTTGCCTACGTAGTTGCCTACATCAAAACTGCAAAATTAATACTGAAACAGAACAACAATAAACCACTAATTAGGAAATTATTTTCCTCATGTGATGTGTTTTACTCAGAATATCACAACAGACTCAATCTCAGATTCTTCCTCATCTCTCTAGTGTAACAGACTACCATCACTGCACGCTTTATAGGGCCTATTTTGTTTACTGACTGTCATCACAGGACTGAACTGTAGCTTGTCAACATCTGTTGCAAGAAGCACTGAAGCCTACTACCAAAAGCCTAAATGAGAATGCAATGGTCAGATTTATTATCCTGTTTGGTTCATGTTCCTCTTGATTCATAGTTCATAAATGAATATTGTCAAAGAAGAAAGTGAATATTAATTGCACAACAACAACAAAGTTAAGAATAGGACATCACTGGGAATGGAGACAATAAAGTAAGTTAAATCTGGTAGTAGGGTACCGAATACATGAAAAATCCAGAGGTCATCTATTTGCACACCTTATGTTTGCCTTAATGAGATGGTCTGGTTATCCAAATATCCCTCCTCAGAACAAATTTCCGGTGAATTAATTTGCCAAGATCTGGACCCTCTATTAACAGAGAAGTCCAAAGCAGCAAGTTCATCCCCTCCACTGACCTCAAGATGAGGTTTTATTTTAAAATTACAGCGCATAGCAGTCCTCTTTTCCCTCATATTTATATTTTCATGATTGTCACCTCTACTGATGCCAATTCAACAATTAATGTTTCCTACTATTCCTACTGATACACATCAGCCATTACACACCAGGCTGAAAACAGCCTGAAAAGAGGGCAGAAAAAGCCAGACCATATATTGACAAACTGAGACATGAAAGAAACTGCAGAGTGCTGTACTAGAATTTCTCATATGAGAGTTGCTTTGTAGCCCAGAGAAAGGTTCATGAACATCCTAAACCACTGCCCATCAATGCATTTCCCATAACCCACCATATTATTTCTCACATTCAGCAAGCCTTAGAAGTTAGAGCCATGTAATTAATCCCATTTAAAGACTAGTCTAGTTAATTAATGAAACTAGACTTCATGGGAACATCTCTGACTAAAGCAGGATTATAGCCTTGAGTTCCCCACTCCTCTATGTTGAGTCACACAACAGTCCTTCCACTCACATCCAGTAAGGTTTCTGTTGGGCAAGGACAGGGTTCCAGAAATGAGTCAGGTATCTGTCAGTGAGAGCACTTAAGTAAAAGTGAATTAAAAAGGAAAGAAAGAAAGAAAGAAAGAGAAGAGAAGAGAAGAGAAGAGAAGAGAAGAGAAGAGAAGAGAAGAGAAGAGAAGAGAAGAGAAGAGAAGAGAAGAGAAGAGAAGAGAAGAGAAGAGAAGAGAAGAGAAGAGAAGAGAAGAGAAGAGAAGAGAAGAGAAGAGAAGAGAAGA
>JAPSGF010000003.1:17074532-17155720 GCA_035772895.1 Perdix hodgsoniae
AAGAAAGAAAGAAAGAAAGAAAGAAAGAAAGAAAGAAAGAAAGAAAGAAAGAAAGAAAGAAAGAAAGAAAGAAAGAAAGAAAGAAAGAAAGAAAGAAAGAAAGAAAGAAAAAGAAACAGGTTGGTCACTGAAATGAAAAGAACAAGGGCTTCAGGTGCGTGATTTGGAGTTCCTTTAACATGTAATCACTGTCTCAAAATCTGAGCATTTAAAATAGCTTGAAGGTTTGCAAACATAACTCATCAAAAGCCTTGAAAAAACAGGACTTAAGGAAATTCATAGATTTTATATGCTTGGTTCGCAAGAGTCACCTGTACTTTTTAATTCATTTGTAATCAGTTCAATATTTCAGCCTTCTTTGGGATGTATTGGTTTTACCTAAACTGAAGTTGTGTTTGAATTCAAGCCAAGCATCTTTATTATTTTTTTTTTACATCTTTGTCCTCTTGCTTTGACATCATAACTAACCACTAAATTCAGTTTTAACACTGCGCTGTTGCATAGAAAGTCTACCTAAAGAAATCACATAGTAATGCATTGTTTGGATGACTTGGTGTGAAAACTTGATGGTATGACGCAACCATGATAACCATGATACAGCACTTCCTTTGCATTTTCCAGACAAAAAAAAAAAAAAAATTACGACCTCTGTAGTGCATTTCACTGAGCTATATCTTGTCACTTATTTGGTCTGGATATTACTTCTGTCTGATGTTTAAGTTGTTTGGAAGTGATGTCTTAAAAAGGAAAAGAAATCTTGACAGTTT
The DNA here is from genome assembly GCA_035772895.1 of Perdix hodgsoniae. NCBI lineage: Eukaryota > Metazoa > Chordata > Aves > Galliformes > Phasianidae > Perdix > Perdix hodgsoniae. The sequence continues at coordinate 17,075,300 of JAPSGF010000003.1, forward strand.
GTTACCCAATATTCAAGACAAATGAAATCTCTTTTCACTGAGTACTTTCAGCAGGAAGCTTATCAGATCACTACTGGCTGAACGCTTGCAAGACTAAGAGCCTGAGGCTACAAAGCAAAGTGTTTCCTGAAGTAATGTCAGCCCAAGAGGACAGAAAACAGCATTAACACTTAAAACTTAAAAAGAAAATAAAATGAAATTCAGTTAGTAGCACTACTGCCAATGATGATGAATTTATGAGATACGATGAAGCCATCACTAAAACGTCATACTATAAAACAAAGAATCATAGACCCCCCAGAGCTAATAATTTGTGCCAAGATGGTAAGCAGATCACAGCAATGTATTCTCGTTCTGCTGCTTTAGACCAAAAAAAAAAAAAAAAAAAGTTAAGATTTACATTTAAATTACTGATCCAAATGCATCTCTTGTACGAGCAGCACTGCAGCAACTCCATAATGCCTACTGTGAACCCCTCATTTCCTTGTTTGATAACTTAAAAAAAAATAAAAAAGAGAGGAAGAAGAATTTGCCTTTAATGACAACAAATAAGGTCATCCTACCCAGGTTTTTTTACAGAGGCCAGCTAACACCAACTCAAGTTATGGCAGAATATCCCACTGTATTCTATCAGGCATTATGTAATTATATCATTATAAAATATTGCACAGTAAAGGGAACAATTGATCTATATTCTCAAAACACCAATTTTGCTGGAGACTTCAGAAAAGCTTCAGGGCTGTATTTCTTTTCAGTTCCCTATATTTAAGGTGATGATTAAACCTCCATATTTACTCCATTCTGCTTAGTTTATCTGTTGGGAGCCAAGCCTTCTCATATGTTGTTGGCAACAAATTCCAAATGTTGCCATAAGTTTGTAGGAGCAAACGTTAATGCTCCATTGCCAGAATTTACAGACTTTGCAAAACAGACCAGGGTTCCTGACTGTCTCCAAAATAAGAAATAGTAATGCATCAGAAAAAGAAAGCATTTTTTTTTTAACCATATTTTCTTATGTTAATTTTTAAAGTAACATCATCAAAAAAAGAGTGTGCCTCCATTAGCAGTATAGTGCGGATGAGATACACATATTAGAAACAAATCCGGTAGTACCCACCAAAACTATTTGTATTTGCACTGTAGATGGTCTCAGAGCATACAAACTAGATTCCTTTGGAAGAAACTAAAACAGAGATGCACTCTGAGAGCACACTAGTCCTACTTTCAGCTCACAGGATCAAACTGTAGAGAGAGGAAAGTTGGAGGCAGAGAGGAAGATATCGTAACAAGCACGCAGTGTGGATTTTTGGTCTTAACACCATACACTTCAGTATACTCTATACCTCATCGTGCCACCTACTAATCTAGACATCAGAAAAAATCTTATATTTAGATTTTAAAATATTTTAAACTTAGACAGCTATTTTCTCTACTCAAATAAAAGAAGCAATAGGATTTAACCCAGTTAATATTCTATACAGAAGGTTTCATATACATGCAAGGACCTCTTTTCTTCAAGAGTTAAGACATCCATCAAGCACCTGTTAAGAGAGTTCACGTATCTACATGTATTGAGTTCAGCCTCTACAAAACTGAATTGTAATTTCACAGCTGTATTCACCTTACCTCAGTTTTCCTCCTACATAATCACCTACATTACGTCCACAGATGCAGGTCTCTGAGAACTTTCAAATGCCAACTGCTGAAATAAAATATAATTAAAATCAGAGTTGGAGTGTCTTCTTAATATTTTTGTCATACTGCTCTTATCAGAACTCTCAAGTAGCTATTTCTGCAAAGTGAATCTCAACACCCTCTATCAGACTGCTTTTTCTTCACGCTGCTTTTGGCCACTGGTTTCCACTTCTTCAGCACTTGTTAAGAGACCTTCCTGAATTGATTCACATTGCTAACTCAGTGGAAAACTTTTTTCTTTCTGGAGTGGGTGAGAGATAACTAAATTAATAAATGAAGTAAATCACCCCAAGAAGACATAAACAAAGCAAGGACAGAATATACATAGCCAAGAAGGAGATAAAGAGGAAGAAAGTTCTTCTTCCAGACAGAAGTAACTCTCATTCTGGGTCACTGGTAACGTTCAGCTGGAGTTTCATCAGTATTGTATAGAACCAACACACGAGATACTGTGAACAAGATACCCCTACTCCAAGTCTACATCGCTACAGAAAGGTCCTGTGAAGACAAGTTTCCTTCACTTCACAACACTCAATCCAGCAAAAGGCAAGGACTGGCCTTTCTCCCATTCCAATAAGTCCTCAGCTGAGCTGCAGGCTTTTGGTAGTCCTTCACTGGCCAGCACTGGTTTTGGACACACCATTTAGAGGCCACAAGCCTTCTGTCGTCTGCTTTAATTATTCCTCTATGACACCACAGGGATCAAAATCTACTTATTTCAACTGATGGATCACTTGACATTACAAATTACAGGAGCTTAAACTTATCATTAACAGTTGGACATTTCTAGAAAACTCTATACACAGTGTACTGAGATAACTGCTGTCAAGACAGCAAAGAAGCATTAGAGTTTTCTCCAAATATTTTGTTGCATTTCTCTATACTTGAAATATTGAGAAAACAGAATGCAGAACTAGTTATCAGTTCCAATGATTATTTCCAGCAGCTTTTGTGTAATCACTGAGTTTGCTTGTTAGCACTGGAAATTTGCACTGATATAAGATGAATTTGAACACAGACAGACACAGTTTCTTCTACATAGTCCTATTCTCATCTGAACATCTTTCTTCTTGTTTTGGTTTGTGTTATTTTGGATAATTCCCTCCAGTAACATCAATAACTCCTGTGACGGGGAAGTACTCCTTACACCTTATCACTTAAGGAACTGAACAACCTCAGTGTGATTACTAAGACTTTCCAGTGCACAGAAAGTCTAAGCCTCTCTATCAAGTTACTCCTCTGATGCTATCCTGGAGAGGGATTAGTGCAGTAGAACCCTATATCACCTCCTCAACACACCCTCTGACACAACCAGCCCCAAAACTTCCAGATGCAGCAGCCCTGTGGGAAGCTGCAAGGCCAGAGGAAGGGCATGATCTCATTGCACGTGTTCATGTTGCCACACTCCAGGAAGTCCTTAACTGTCTAGAAGACTCTGAATACCAGGAGTTATCCAGACATCTCATGAAATGAGAGAACAAGGCATAAAAACGGTGCAGAAAGAAAATAAAACCCAGACCCAAAGAGACAAAGCATCAAGCTGCATGTAACAAGTGCAGAGTTCTAGATGAAGGTCCACCTCAAAACAGTTACTTTTGATTGTTTCAAAGATTTTCCAACTCAGGGTTCATGGTTTAGACACACATTTCACAGCGCCTGCGAAAAAAAACAATGTGTATTTTTGAAGTAGAAAATGTACATGAACATGCCAAAATCCTAAAGAAAATCAGACTAAGAAGGGTACATTTTTTTTCCTTCTTAAAGCTAAAAGCAAACTGCAAGCACACAAGATTTTTGTGCAGAGGTATCTGAGTATCCAAGCTACTTTTGTGACGCTGTAAATTGTGAATTAGAATGCCAGTTTGTAAAGAAGGCTTACTTTGATCCTCTTGTTTGACTTACAGTCTGTGTAGACAGTTTCAGACAGAGAGGATGGAGGAAAGTAAACACTTGAAAGCTTGCAGCTTGCAGCAGTGAATTCACTTTAAATGTTAAAGGTACAACCGTCCACGAATAGTTGGGTTTTTGTAATGTTCAGAGCTAAATGTGCTATTGCAGTCCAGAGGGGTGAGTAAATACATATTTTAAAAGTTTCCTTTAGTATGATGCACCGTCGGTAGCAATATCCTGGAATACCACACAGTGTTCAGATGTTCCTATTTGAAAGGAACACGAGAAAACTGAAAGAGAAGCAGAAAGGTATCACAAATGTGATTAAGAGATACCATTGTAAAAGACCCTAAAAGAACATGAGTAATGCTGGATTCTATAACACTTTCTTGCCTGATTGAAAAAGCACAGCAAGAAGCAACAGCTAAAAGGTAAAGCCAGATATACTAAAAGCAGAAATGTCTCAGAATGTGGGTTGTTAACCTGTGGAACAAGCTACATGAGGAAGGAGTGATTCTCCTCTCGCTACTTACAAGGCAAGCCCGAATGCCTCTCTGAAGGGCACTCTGGAAGACATCTACCTCAGCCAGAACAAGTAAAAGGTAGTGAGTGGTTGGCTTAACAATTGGGATTAGTTCTGAAATCCAGAGATCTGTCCCGGGCTCCGCAGAACTATGAGTGACACCAACTAAATTAGAAGCAGGATCAGTCTGTGGTAAGTTCATTAACTTAGTGAAAAGAGATCTAATGAATAAGTAACTCCGCAAACGCCCATCACAATGATTCCTATTTGCACACTGAAAGGCCCCTCACTCCAGCTGCTTGTCAGGCAGCCCAAACCTGTCATTCACCCCTTTGTAGTTCCACCCATTGTTCAAAAACCCTTTTCTTCTAGGGAGAAACCCCTTATTTCGTTCTTATGGAGAAACCTTTAAAAGCTGCGAGGGAGAAAGGGAGCCTTTAGCTCAAAACAAAGAGGAACTGAGCTTCTGCCAGCAGGAGACTAACAAGCAAATGACAATTTCTATCCCCAGGGTCCGAGCACAAGCTCTGCAGGCTGTGTCACGCCCTGCGTCAGCTCGCTGCCCTGCCACGCTTCCACAATGCCTCAGGGTGATTGCCCGCCGTCCCCCGGGGAGGGCCAGCACCGATCAAGGCAGAGGCAAAGCCATGTGGCCTCGTGTTCTGTGCTAACAGTCATTATATTGCGAAATAATGCGAGGCCTGTGCCAGAAGAAAGCATGACCTGAATGTGTGCAGGACACGCAAGCCCAGGGAGATGGATAGTTGCGCTGAGGCAGGTCACTCCGCACTGCGAACAGCCAGCAGCTCAGCCTTTGGGCTTTCCAGGCAGCTCCTCTAGATCGACTGGGAGGAGAGAAGTGCTCTGCAAAGCAGCTCTACCTAAACCACCCCAGTAAGGACCAGAATGCCTTAAGGTGGAAGACTTGCATGGGAAGGAGGCTGCTCTTACACACGTGCCCACTCTTTCCCATGCTGTGTGGAAGCAAGAAAAGAGCGCAGTGGACACAAATGCTCTGCACTTGATACAACATGCCAGGGCCTGGTTCAGAGCACAGGGAAAGGTCACAGTGCCCATGACTCAGCAGCTTTGGCATTTGGGACTCACTGAGAAACCGTAATCCAGAGTCATTCTGAGCCTTCTTCCAGCACTTTTCCGATGACATACACATTTTTTTCTGCCTGCTCCCTTTAATTTTTCAAATTCCTGGACAACCACACTCGTAACTAAAGACAAAGGCCCCAGAATGAGCAATGAAGTCTCTCTCACTGACTGTGTAAAAAATGCTGTTCTAGATGCAGCTTGAGTTCTGTGATAATAACACTGTTGGGAAATCATCACAAGTGAGTAATGCTACTGGCTTCAAGGGAAGCATGAATTTTGCAAAAACTCGTGTGAGAACTAATCTCCCATTAACTTCCAAGGGGACTGCAAGCTTTTATACTCAGACCTCAAAAAAGGGAAAAAAAGCCATCAAGAGATGGTATGGTCAAATGCATCAAAGTGAACCAAGCAAGAGCCTCTCCTTTAACTGTACTTTTTGTTTTTACATGCTCTTTTAAGACATGCTTCATAATCCTTCTTTGATTCAAATAACTTCCTTTTTGCCTTTGCAAAGCAGTGAGTAAAATAATAGCCTTTTTTCTTTTCTTTTCTTTTCTTTTTTTTTTTGTGATAAGAACACCCCAAACAGTAGAAAGTATTCTTTTTTATGGAACTGACCCCTTATGAGTAAAAATAAAAAACCATCACTTGTTGTAAGTGATCCTCTGCCAGCAGCCCCCATGACTGCTACTAATTTCAAGCACTTTATGTTCCCCCTCCAGTAAGGCTTTGTACTCTTTCCCACTCATTAGAAGATGGCTACTGTAAATAGCACTTCCAGCATTAATATTAAGTACAGAAAGAAACACACTCAAACCAGGTTATAGCTGTAAGGCAAACTGACAAAAGCCAGGAAATTCATAAGATAAATTCAGTCCTTAGCTCAAGCTGTTGTGAAAACAAATACGTGGGAGTTACTGAGGTGCCCAGGGTCAGTGCAAAGTGCTCATTTCCTGGTTTTTGTCAGCTGGTGTCAAAACATCAGCCTTACCTAAACAGCAGATTTGGTGGTTTTAAAAATGGCCTTGCAGTCAGAAACAAGGGATGGGTGGATGCACGCCTTCCACTTGCTGCTTGCACCAGCACACCAGTGGGAAGCACATCTCCCAGCCCAGTCAGCCATGTCAGGCTGGGCAGGAGATGCCATGGGCAGCCTGCATGATACCAGGCTCCTTCCCTTCCCTTTGTCCCAAGAGCATCACATGCATTTTTAGGTGGAAGGCAGGTGTACACAGTAGTTTTCAAAGAACATGCTATGTGCTTGCTGGAGTGGCCCTGGGACAAAGGGCTTGACAGATGCTGGGTTTGGACTTGACACATGACCTCACACTCTCCCTTTGATCTGTAGCTAGCAGAGGGAAGAAGGGAAACTTGGCATGCACCATCTTTCACGCTTGGGTGCAGACCTTCCTTCAGGAGCACCTCAAAGCATCCTCCAAGCAATGGGCACCCGTCCAGCCCCAGGGGAACACCAACAGCTCAAGGAGGGAAATGACAGATTAGAAAGATGAGCAGCCCCCCTAGAATGTTCAATTCATTCTAATAATACAGTTATTTTGATGGTTTCTGACTTGACAGTCAATACTGTTGTTAGAGTTTTCCAGTAGGGAAAAAAAGAAGAATGTGGGGAGGGAGAGGAGAGTGGAACTTGCCCAAAAATATTTTCACTTGCATAGGAATAATTTTTCTTGTTCTCATGCTTTTGTATAGGACTAATGGGCTGTGATCCTAACCTCTGAGTGGAGAAGGTGATTGCCTGAGTTGCCCATGAGAGGGGGAGAAAAATATCTAGGCCTAAATTCTTCTCTTTTAAGCAATGCTGTGGGAAAATGTTGCAATATCTTAACTAGCATATAATTTAAATGGCTTCAAACCTCTATCATTAAAAATGCACTGTACGTAGTTATAGTTATAATGATGCCTGACAGCTTAACTTAAATTGCAGAGAGGCTGAACTGAGCTGCATGACAGCTGTCAGTGCAGCTTTTTGGACCAGTTCACCTAACACACACAAACACCTTTTTCTAAGCCAGTGAAGATCTCACCCAGAATACCCTCAGGGCACAATAAATATTTAATTGTATAACAAATATTTTATCTGCCTCAGGAGGCTGACAGGAATACAGGTGGTCAACTGAGTGCAAGCTGAGAGAAAACAGGTGAGTCAATGCCATACTCAAATGTTAACTTATTCCATGACGCCCAGCCTTTGAAGGAATACATCTTTTATAACCTAGGAGAATGAGGAGGAGGCTGCTTAGGGAATTAAAGGTTCCCAGCTTCTAATTAGAAGGAGAGTAATTGCAGCATCATTTATAGAGTTCTTAATAATTTATTTTGCTTTCTGGACAGATACATTTGTGCTGTATAATTTTCATTCATACATATACAAATTTATAGTATTTTTCTTTGCATACATATTTCTGTTCTCTTTAATCGTTTATTTTAAGGTATATTTTGATGTCTTTCATGCAAGGAAAAATAAATAATGAAGAAATACTGAGCTTTGAAACTGATGTTGAAACTGAAAAATGGAAAATTTGAATTTTCTTGAAATTTTTTTTCCCCTTTTCTTCCATGATCCATTATTTGTTCAAGGAATGAAAATACACAAACTTCAGCTCACTTCTTTAGCTGACACCCAATTCATTGGTGATTTTCAGCAAAATTCAATAAATAAATAAAACAACGATTCATTAAGAAAACCACCAAACCACCATAACTGCTTACTTATGGCCTGGAGCATTTTTTTTTTTCCTTTTCAGTATTTTAGATGGAAAAAAAAAAATCCTCTCTACTTTAGGCTTAGTGTCTAAATTATAGACAGTATCATCTAGACACATAGTACATCAAAGCTGAGACTTCAATTAATTCCAGAGTTATTTATTTAAATACAAGTTTCTCATTGGCAAACTACCACTAAGGGCCTCAAGAGGAACATGGAGGCATTGGGGGGAATTCCATTATTCCCATCCTCCAACCTCCTCTCCTGGGCATAGGACCAACATCAAGAAAATAAAACAGTCACCAAATATAGCACAATGTGCCTTTTCCTACTAATTACCTTAAAAATTCCCAACTGAAGAAAGAGACCCCACACAGATTTTCTGTGCCGCGTATTAGCACTGGTTCATCTGAGTGACGAACCTCTGAAAATAAAGCTCCACGATGGAGCTGCTGACACACCACAGAGCAGCCCCATATAACGAAATAGTTTTAGACCAGCCGATTGACTCCATCGTTTGGAGGAGAGGCGTTTTCTCTTTGAAAGGCTCCCTTTTGTATTGCTCACACTCCTCCTATACACTGCTCCCTGGCAGACTATTTGCTATTCTTAGGAGGCTTCTGCAGCTTCCTACATCAGATGGAATTTACCTTCATGTAATTATTTGTTCTGGGAGCTTTGATCTCTACTTCCCTTGTAACTGCAATGTAGTCACACTTTGAACTACAAGAAAGTACCAATTTAAGGCTCTTGCTGCAAACATCATAATGGTTAATCCTAACAAAAAGGTGTTAATTGGTCTCCTGGTGATTCTAAGCCGCAGTCACAATAGGTTCTTATATTTGTTTACCACTGCTGTATTTCCTCCTCATCCCAGTAAAAATGCATTAGACCTGATAACTGATAACCTTTTAGGCAGAATTCTCGGTTTTTTGGTTGATGGTACAAAGTAAAATTAAAATAAATACATATCGATATAGGTGGAGCAGTTCTGGCCTGACCCATTGTGATTACCGACTACAAGCTTCACAAGAAGCTGTTTGAGGCTGTGTACTCATGGGTAAGAGGTAAAGATTTAGATGGCTCCAAAACTCTTTCTGAAGCACAATAGAGCCTCTGTTCTAGATGAAAGCTGTTTCTTCATATAATGCATTCACTCAAACCTTTGGCCTTGACGGAGATTTCATGGAGCAGGGGAGAAGCATTATTCTGTTTCATTTTTGGATCCATCTCCTGCTCAGCAGTCCAAGAAATTTATACTGAAAAAATGCTTAAGCTCAAACTAATGAAAATTGCTCATCATTTTGGACTGTGCTGTTGGGTTTTCAGGAGGTTGTTTTATTGTTTAACTGGCTGGTTTTATAACATAGCCAGGGTAGAGAACACCTTCCCAGCAGAAAACTAAGCCATGGTCTCTCCTGCTCAAGGCAGGGCCACATATTTTATTTGTCTGTATGGAACATGGTGTGCTTTTAAACAGTGACTATGCAAACACATTTATGGCATTACCCAGTGGAAAATTAGGGTTGTTTGGTTTCTGTCTTACACAAATATGGTCCTTATTTTTAATATAACCACTACATTCTGGTCAAATATACTATAACCGTCTCTCAAAAATAAAATAAAGCAGAAGTGACATATGAAATAGAAGTGAGTAGTTGAGGAAAGGCACTGAAACTAACTCTGTCAGGCCCTGGGGCTATTTCTCAGAGCAATGACAAAAGGACCAGACAGAGCTGCAGTTTTGTTGCTCAGCTTATATATTCCTGGAGTGCAGAGGATCCGGCTGTTCAACAAAACATTACTCACAAGATAAACATGAAAATGGTGCAGAACCCCAGACTCCCACCACGCTCTTCTGACCTCCTAGGGACATTCAACATTCTCAATGAGCGCCAAACTGTGAGCTCTCCCTCCCTCTTTCAGGCAATTAAAACATTTTTGTTTGCTTCTGCTAGGCCAGCCCTTCCCACTGACCAGTTCTCCTGAGGGGAGGTTTCCGGTTGTCCTTTCCTGTGATTAGAGCACTTCAGAGTCGTACACTTCAAAAAATCTGACTGAAGATGCTAGGAGAGCCCCTGCTGACTGAGGACAACTCTTGAACCCCAACCGAACTCCTGATTTCTCAGGACAAGCTGAATCTTTATTCCCTGAATTATCTCTGTAGATGGACCACACTACGCAATGTCTCCCCAGTGCACTCAAAATACCTTTAAGCCCATTAAGAGCTGACAAAATTCCATCGTCTTGACCGCTTCAAAATGACACATAAGCATGAAGGATATCAGTGATGGGAGAGGAAGCGAAGTCCAGGCTGGAGCCAGAGAAGCTTAGTGGGAATTGGGTGACATGTGTGCAGGATCCAGGTTGGGTGAAGTACATTTCTTCTTCCTCAGCTGCAAGCAGGGAGTTCACTTCCCCAGTGCTCTGTGTATCCAGCCCAGGAGCATTTACTGATGCTTGTCCACCATGTTGCTGCACACATGCACACATGCACACAGTCGCAAGCTCCTATCCCAGGATTATAGCAAGATGGCAGCCCTGAAACAAAAACACTGCTATGAGGGGAAACATTTGAAAAACATTTGTTTTATTTTTCCACTTTTGTTTTGCATGATTTCCTACAATCTCCTGAATATAACCCAGACCTTCAGCAGCTGCAAACCATGATATCAGGCATTGATAAATTTATTTTGTAAAATATCCGCAGCACTCTCATTTTATCACAATGCCGCCTGTGAGGAGGAAGGGGCAAAGGATCCGTTTGAATTCCCAGCAATCTTGCAGTTTCAGTTTCTGTGTATTTTGCATCTGGGGAAGCTGACAGTCTCTCTAAAAACTTTTTGTTCTCACAGTTAAAACTTGAATCCGTGCCTTCTTTTTCTGGCTCCTACACAATGTTTTGTGCTCAGTTTTCTTTTTCTTTCTTTCTTTCTTTTCTTTTCTTTTTTTTTTTTTTTTTGGTGTTTTTGTTGTTGTTGCTTGGTTTGGGGTTAGTGTTGTTGCGTTGTTTATTTTCTTAACTACTGACATGAGATAACCAAACATTGAATGGGATTTTGTTGTGTCACAATTATTGGGTGTTTGTGTGTGTGTGTGTTGTTTCCTCTGACTGGCTTCAAAATGAAAAAGCATTTAGAACAAACTATACAATGCCATCTCAGTTCTACTATTTGAAGGATATTTGCAGCCCTGCCTTCCTTGGAAAATAAGGCATTTTAGAAGAGTGACTTGATACAATAAATCTAATCATAATCATAAATAATATTTAAAAGTTACATTTCAGGATTATGTAGGCTTTAGCAGTGAGTCTGAGTGTTAAAAAAAGAGTGAAAATTTTGCTATGACAACTGACAGGACAAATTTTGACATCTTTGATTTCAAAGTGTAATTCTTAGCTAGGAGTACAGATCTCTTCTATACCTTACATAAACATCCCTTGAAAGCGAAGAGTTTACAAAATTCCGTCACAGCATTTTTTTTCTTACCTGGGCACTTCAGGTAATCTGCCTGAACCCTGAAGCTCATATTACTGCATGAACATGCAGGTTAAAATTACGTGATTACTTGGATTAGAATGGAAGTGACAAACAGGTTTTCCACTTTTATAACTTTATCAAAGTCAAAACTAGCATACATTCATGTCTGGGGCTTGGGACTTTTTTGTTGAAGAGCGGAGCATATGATGGCACTACTGCATCCTTTGTCTGTTTGCTGGGTTTACCCTACTTGGTAAAAAAATAAATAAATAAAAATCCAATGGAATAATATATTTTATGGCTGCTTGTAACATAGTAAAGAACTTAACACTCTTCAGTGTTTTCATCTTCTGAGAACATGTACAGAGGTAGAAATTTGAGGCAGGAAACTAAGCTCCAAAGAGTGTAAACAGTAGTTCAGTGTCACACACAAAGGCTGTGGGAAAACAATCTTTGTATGAGATCTGCTCAACATCAAACACACACACTTGAATCAGACCGTGTTCTCACCCTTCCTTTCAGGTCCAGTCTTACCAGCACTGATGTTTCCTTGCAGCAAAACATTTTTTCTATCTTGAGCTTTATTAACTGATGTTTGATATTCTGAGTGAATCCAGGGCAGAACTCCTGATGAGAGTCAGCAGTAAACAAGGGCATGACCAGTTACAAAGGTGGCAGCAGTGTATTTAAATTCCTAGCACTGCTGGTGCAGTACGTGTCGCTTAGACTGAGCAGTGACACCCACAGCAGATATCTCAGGAAAGAGAGCACTGTCTTTCCCCTGTGATCTTCCTGAAATGAGCCACTCTTCTTGAAAGGAATGTGGGGGGGAAAAAAAAAAAAAGAAAAAAAAAATCACCAAGTCTTCATACTTCAAGGGAGAAATGCTCAGAAGTCAGCTTACAATTCATAAGGACGGGCTCCTTCTTTTCCAGTGTTCTCATGCTTCCATATGCCAGGATGTGAATTCAGCATTTCTGATGAAGTACAAATGAAAAAGATGGGTCTGGGAGTAGGGACATTCAATATTGTTGTAAACTAAGACAAATCTTTGAAAATTAAATGATAACTGAATTAGTTCTGACTAGCTTACTTTCTGATTCCCTGAAAGCCTGTGGATTGCACAATGGCTGTTCATCTGCACATAGTTATTTCAAAATGAGGATAGAAACCCTATTTTACTCTACAGACAACATGTAAGATTGAATGCAGACTTTATGGACAATGCCAAAATTCAAGACAGAAAGTTGGCCACTAAGAGCCTTGATTTCACAAGTGATCCTTTCCATAATGCACTGTTTCTCCTCCATACCTCCATTCCACAATGTCCTCATAACCTTCATAACTACTGCACCATCTTTTTATACGTCCTGTCCATGCTTCTTTCCCTTTTGTTGACGTGTCCTTGGCACATCCCTGTATTTTCACTGATTTTTTCCTACACAGTATTATAGGTCTCAAGTACAGGTCACTTTCAGACTGCAGTAGATCCACTCACCTATGTACCCTGTGCAGTACATCATGGTCCCCCAACACTCCTGCCTACTCCATTCCATTGTCCTCTCAGTTCCTCTCCTGCCTCCCACAGCAATTCACTCTCACTAGTGCAGTCTACTGCATCTTCAGGGTTCTTCCCCACTGTCTTAAAACCCCAGTGCCCTTCATAGCTCTGGCTAGGGCATTTGCCAGCAAGTGGTGTTTATGTTCCATAGCTGATGTAGAGCCACCCCAGGCACGAGCTGGTACGTATGCAGCAGTAGGCCTGACCACCCAGGAATTCAGGAATGGGAATGAGATATGTACCAGCAAGCTTGCCAGCAGCTGCCTACTGCCTCTCAGGCAACCAGGCTGACGTTGGCTATCAGATGCCTGGCAGGTCCAACAAATGGCTTTGGGAATGGCATCTGGCCCCCAGACCTCTGCTGCTCCTGCCAAGTGCCATTCAGCTCACTGGGATTTTTGATGGTTGTCTGCATGAAAGTGGGATTGGGTTCTGAATGAGCAGATGTCAGCTTCCTTCTCCTGTGATGTCTCTTCAACTCTCTGATGACAGTTCAGTCACCACCACCTTCCCTCTCTTCTCTCTCATCCCTCGTGCTTAGAAGATGCCTCATGCAAAGCCAAAGAGCTTTCTATTTATTCACTTTGAGAAAGTCTGCCTCATCAGGATGAAAATAGCAATCTCAACCTAAGGATGTGGAAAGGCCAAGTCCTCCGTCTCTCATTCTGAGTGTCCTAGAGCATCTCTCTTGTCCTCACTTGTCCACTTACATGTAACTGCTGGTTGCCTATCTTTTGAAGTGCATGCTTTGTGGGGACAAGGACTACATTTCACACTGTTCTTGTAAAGATTCAAATACAATGATCCTGGGAAAGATACCAGGATCACAGACATCAAAACACTTCAGTAAACAATCCAGTAAAGTCTTGCCAGACATTCAGTTTACAAACATATGGTGTTTGACATTAAAAAGCTGAATCTCTGCCACTGCACACTCAGCTTGGTTTTACACTCCAAGTCAGTTGCTTATGGAGAAGAAAGATCATGCAGCAGCAATGGGCAGTGAGATCTTTTCCCAACTGTCAGTAAGAGGTTTTGATTCAGAAATTGATTTCCATAAGGCATGTGGGAAGACCTCTGTCTCCCCAGAGGTGAAAGCACACTGCCCTTGCCAAAATGAGGTGGCTTTTCTGATATTCTGTTATCATCTTCTGCACTCCTAAATCCCAAGGAATCATCTGCAGGCACATTCCAAAGGGGATACTGAATATTTTATTGGCAGGAAAGTACTAAAGCACTAGTTCCCATATCCACTATCTGTAAAAGTCTTTCCCTCAGGGCTCACACAGGGAGCAGAGCTGTCCCTTCCTACATCATCCCCACTGAGAACAATGCAGGGAAGACGGCCACTGCCAGGGAGGCTTATAAATCTCTGTTGATCAATTTTGCTTGCCTTGAAGAAACAACAAATACACATTCTTGAAATAAGTATTCCTAACTCATTAATGGGCCTTTAGAAATGTTCCAGCTGCATTGTCTAGAAATAGAATCATGGAGTCATAAAATGACTTAGCTTTCAAGGGACCTTAAATATCACCCAATTCCAACTTCTCTGTCATGGGCATTGCTGCCACCCACAAGCTCAGGCTGCCCAGGATTCCATACAACCTGGCCTTGAGCACCTCCAGGGATGGGATGGGCATCTATGGCTTCTCTGGGCAGCCTGTGCCAGCATCTCACTACCCTCTCAGGAAAATATTTTTTCCTAACATCTAACTGAATTCTCTCTCTCTCTCTTTTTTTTTTTTTAGTTTAGTTTAAACCCCTTGTCCTATCTTTATCAGACCATGTAAAAAGCTAGTCTCCCTCCTCCTTGGAGGAGGCTCCCTTAGCTCAGGTAACCATGAGAAAGAAGTTACCTGCCAAACTGGGTAAGCTGGAGAGGTGATTGCCCAATTTGCCTCTAACAGCTGCATTCTCAGAGCAAGCATTCTCACACCTAAGTGTGAATTCTCTGAAAAGGAGGCATTTACAATGAATTCCTTCGAGCTAATGTTTATATTTGTTACTGGGACAGCCATCACTGTGAAGTCCTCTTTAAATTTTTAATCTTCCAGGCTGTGTGTGGCCTGTCACATCTGCACTGGATCTTGTGTGTTAACAGGGAAGTATTTCAGGGTCACTACGGACTTCTTTGTAGAAACCATCATGCAGAAGTCCCATTTGGACTAATTAATGCTGCTAACTGACCTCAATATCTTCATTATCACTGTAATCATGACAATTAATTGACTCATTCCCTTTGCCCTGATTCTAAATGCATAGGCAATACACCAGATGTAGCTTTCTTATGAATCAAATTCCTTCCAAATACTCCTGCTAAAAAATTCCAAGTCCTAGCCCATGCCAGCCAAACAGATAACTAGTCAGCATTCTACTTTGTTATCTTCTCCAAATGTACAATCAGTCTTCTCTGTTCCGTCCACTCAAAATGTCTCTCTGCCCTGTTTGCTCTGTGGACAAAAGCTGCCTCTTTTCATGGCTCATGCAGCCACATACACATGGGAATGGCTGTGTCAGCAATGCTGAAGGATGAAGTTCAAAACAGATTTTCTTGGCAAAGCTGGTTTGGAAATTCTCTTACCCCTCCCAAGAACTACTCATTTCTCTGCCGTGCCACAGTCTTGTGTTCCACCAGTGTACAGAGCCATCTCAGTGACCTGGTTAGCAGCATGAACCACAACCAGTTCCATCAGCACCATTAGAAGGGTGGTGGCTGGAGAGTAGGATGGAAAGTAATGAATGAAGAGGAAGAGAGATTTCTCATGCTGACTTAGTTGTTGAAGAAAGCATGGAATGACTTGCTCAGATAGGAAAGATTTTTCTTATCTGCTCTCCTGCCTATTATCGCCCCTCCCATATCCATAACGTGAGCCAGCACAGCTACATAAACATGTAGGAGATCACAGAATAATCAGTTCAACTACTGCTAGAGGCCTCAGATCAGACTAGTTCTCAGGAAATTTGCTTGATAAGAGGAGTAATTATACAGTTCTTTCCAGACTACTATTGCCAAGTATCTGGTTTGAACACTGCCTGACTTTTTGTGTTAAACGGCTTTTATATCTACCTTCAAGCTGTACTTTGCTGCCAAAAATACTCTGATGTCCAGCTATGTTCTTTACAAAGAAATTTTGCTAACACCACAAAACCCACTCAGGCAGTACAACCAGATCAGTATGGAATTGGCTAATGGCAACCCAAAACTGACTAGAGACCAGGTACAGTGCTTCTGTCTAGAACCTCTCATATCCTTCATCCCTGCCAGAATGCAAGACTTACTCAGTCAGAGTCTGGCAGTCTCACATAAAAGTCCACTTAAAAATGCAGTTTGTATGCATGGTCTCTGCAGTACATACAGCCAGCTCCTAGCAGATATGCCATGCAGTGCATTTAGGCAGGCACATGAAAGTTAGTATGCTTGCATTAAACAACTGCAAGTGTGTGCAGTACCCCTGAGCACTCTGGTGGCACAGTGCTTTTGGTTATGTTTCATGCCCTAGGATTGCAGTGGAGAAATACAGAAGCCCAATGTATGCACTTCTGCCTCAGCTTCCCTGAAAATGCCACACTGCAAAAATGCAAACAAAACAGCAAAACTGTACTGTGTAAAAGATGCTCAGTGAGAATCCTTTATTGTGTCAAGAATTTACAGGGATATAAATAGTGGAATAGAACTGGTACCAGCCTTTGGCTCATAACCAGCTCTTTGAAGAACTATGAAGATTATTCAAGATTTATGTATTACTCTTCTGAGAACTGCAGAACTGTGCAAAAAAAAAAAAAAAAAGAGAATACTCAGGATACTAGATATTTACTGGATCAATACAAAACCAGAAGGTACTCACATTTAAGTTATAAAATACTGTAGAACAAGTGTTTTTGTTTGTTTGTTGTTTGTTTGTCCCCCATGGAAGTTTTAGCAGAAAATACCAAGTGGATAAAACAAATATTAAGGAAATAATCTCACTCAATGGACAGTGGGGTGACAAGGCCCAGAAGTAGAACAAAAGGTCTGTGAAACATAAGTTTTATATCTACTCACTCTGAATACAGGATAACAAGGAGTCCTTTCCAAAGTAAACAGCACTTACACTAACACAGAAAGGATGAGATACAGTAAAATAAAAATATATGGTAATCAAAGAGAATAGAAAAAGAAATGTGTCTGAAGGTAATGGCTACTGAGCAGATAAGCCACTTGCAGGAAACATTTTAAAAGATTCCTCTGACAGCTTCAGAATATTTGCAAAGTCCACTATAGGTGAAGGGCAAGGAGAAAACACTTAAAACTTCACCCCTCAAAAAACAAACAAAAAAAAAACCCACCTTTTTTGCTTTGCTTTACTTACTTCAAGACACTGATATCATGAAGTGCTTTAACACAAGAAAAGCAAAGATCATAAAAGTGATTGTTGTCAAATGACAAGATGTTTAGTCTTTTGCTTCAGTTGCCTCATAAGTCAGCTCATGGGTAAATTTTTGTAGGAATAATTCCATTAAATGAAATTTCCTGTTCCACTATGATTAGCTCAATTGCAATAATACCATCTCTGCATCTGAAAAAAGCTTCATTGCCTGCTTATGCATCTGTTTATCCATATTGAAAGAGATATCCCTCTCTCAGGAAAGAATGCTGGGAAGCCAGATAGCCACTGATACGAGCAAGACCATCCTAGATCACTTCTTATGCATTCCAGGAGATGTACAAGCTCAGCCTGGACTCACCAAGGGTCACTAGAAGTCAGAGGACAAGTAGAGAGAGCAGTGGTGTGTATTGTAGATTGTTCCTTCCCAGGAATACTCTGGTAAACAGTGGCAATTAGAGTCTGTCTAAGCTTGGGAAAACATCACTCCTTTAGCTCTGTGCTTGCGACTGACCCTTTCTAATCATGTCAGTTGATGACTGCAGCTTTATGCAACATCCCCAAGTTTTGTTCCCATCATGCACTAAGCAAGTCTGCAGGGCTGACCCGCTGCAGTCATCTGGCAGCTCTGCTCTATCCATCTCCCAGTGTGAACAAAGCCAGACAGCAGCCAAGAACAATCTATGCCTTGTATGATCACTCACTTCCGCAGCCCTCAAGCTGCGACACAAAAAGACTTTCCAGCAGTTGCTGGGCTGGGTTCACTGAAATGAAGATGGTTTCCTGCTGCTTTCTACTAGTAAAAAGTTATCTGCAATTTCTCCAAACTGATGCACAAACAAGTCTGAGGAGAACAAATAAAAATTCTGGCAAACTAGAAGACACATCATTCCAGAGAGTAGGTTTCTGTTCTGAAAACAGGATGATTCCAGTTGCAGCGAGGTAATGGTGAATGGTTGCCTCGCAAGCCATCTCACTGGGAGCAAGCAGAATATCTGCAATGCACAAAAGTGTTGAGTCTCTATGGTGAAATTGCCTTAATTCATATTCCCTGATTTCTCCTTTTCGGTTCTTAAGAAGGGCAGCAGTCTACTTGCCCAGAGTTTTGCCTGCAACTGATTGAAATATGTGCCCTGGATTGATTTTGTTCTAAGCATCTAGCTGAAAAAAAAAAGCCTGGGATGATTGATATGAGGATAGTGCTGGAGAAAGTCATTTTACAACTTAAAGCATAACAGATTTCACTTGGTGCTATTCAGTGGGAAATTGAAATCAAATACAGTAGCAGAGCAATCTGTCAAAGAAAACTTGTTTCTCCGAGCAGCAGAACCCACTTAAAAATACATAAGTCACCAGCATATGAAACAAATGAAGTTTTCATTTATTTCAGTCCTCATATCTTAAGGATATGAGACCTAATGTCTAAAATCTATTATTATAAATCACAGAAACTGTGAGTAAAAGGCAATGGTTACACAGGTTACTCTGTGCATTTGAGACTGCTCATTCTTCCCCAAGGCTTATCTCTGAGCCACATCTGTCTTAGTAAGAATGACATAATGGGAAATTGTTACGGGTTTGAAGACTTTTTAAAAGGATTAGGCATTGTGCTTCCTGCATTCCACAGATAATAACAACTTACTATCTTCATCTCTAAAAATTTTTCAGGGTGACATATTACTCTCTATCAGGTGATTTGGAAGAAAGGGCACACTGTGTAACATACTGGATTTTTACAATGACTGAAATAGTTTGTCCTTTAACATCACATATGGTGACACTACAGTACATGTCTTGCAGGCAAGTGAATCTGTGAGTAACTTGGGTTGGAGTTTATCATCTACCTGCAGACAATAAAATAGACAGTTCCAGAGCTAGGCAGAGTTCCATTTTGTCATTTTTAATTATCCTAAGCTACTAGAAAAATTATAATATGCTGTATGTTCTTTTGTTTAGAAAAGGAATAGCTTTTTTGTTGCTGTTGTTTGTTGGGTTTTTTTTTTTTTGGGGGGGGGGGGGGGGAGGGGGGGATTGGTTGGTTTTTTTTTTGTTTGTTTTTGTTGTTGTTGGATTTTTTTGTTTTTGTTGTTTTGTTTTGGCTGTCTGAAAATGTATGGAGCTTTTATTTGCATTTTCTATTTATTTTAGTGGCAGTAGTAGTTGAGAGGAATTAGAGCTCTCTCTGCCTGAATCCTCACTCAGAAGTTCTCCCTATAGAAGAGGCAAAATAGTGGGAGAAGTGGGATTATAATCTCTTCAGTCCCTACAACTGAAGTGTACAGGAACTGTGGCTTGGAGATCTATAAGCAAACAATTTCTTTTTTCGCTTCCCCACAGCACCCTGTTTCATGCATATTCTATTCCCACTCTCATCTGAACCCAATTTATACAATACCATTTGTGGTACTTAACTTGGGGTTAAATGTCTAACCTAACCTGCTCATGTTAAACTGTCAGAATGCCAGAGAAAAGCATCAGCTTTTCTTGTCCTGTTTTAACTCCCACCCCTTGCTCCCATCAGGACTGCAGTGCTCTGGAAAGTCATCTATATGGTGTGAACATGTATACCACAGATAAGCTCTCTCATGCAGGAGTATGCATTTCTGATGTCTTTTCTTGTACTGCTGACCCTGCATTTTCCTTGTGGCATTTTGCCTGTCATTTTATGTTAAACCTGGAATTATGGAGAAATCTCTTGGGCAAAAAAAGGCAAAAAAAGGAAATGTGCAGAAGTATGTTAAAGATACCTTTGACTGTAACCATTACCATTAAAGTTTTTATTCTATTATTTGACAGCAGAAAAAAATAAACTTGTGAATGATAAATCATTAACGGTAGGCCCATCAATATTGTGTTTAAGGTGTCATTACAAGCCAGCTAGAAATCGAACACATATCGATTCACACTGTTACAGGATTGGTAACACATCCCTTCTCAGATTTGTACTGCAAACTGTTTTGTTTCTGCAGAGTAGACTTAGGATGGAAGAATGGTTATGATTTTTCTTTTTGTGTCTCTCAGTTACACGCAGCATAGCACAAAAGTACCGTCAAGAATCATATATAGAGAAGGATATCTGATAATTAGGCCACCACATGACATGGCTGTAATTTCACATAAATTCTTCGTCCTGAAATATGTTCTCTTTTCTTGCCCAGATAGGTCACACTGACACACCGCCCTTGTATCAAAAGTGCAAATAGTTATTTTTGATATTGTGCCACCACACTCAAGAGCAATGAAAAAAAATCTTGTCTGATGATCTGACAATCTGATGAGAAAAGTAAAGAGGGGGAAAGCAGTACTGTCCAAAGCTCCCTGCCACCAGAGTGGGAAAGATACCACAGACTGATGCATGTGACAGCAGTATTGGAACAAGTCCAGAGCTGGCCACTGCGTGCAAATCCCACTTCTTGGGAAGCTACATGGTTTTGAAATTCTTTCTCTTTTTAAATCAGAATAAACATTTGATGAAAGGTTGCAGCTGCACATGCACACTGCCAGTGACACTCTTCAGAGCACTCACAGGAAAACCCTCCCAGATTACAATTTTTGTTACATCTGATCTGAGGCCAGACTCAAGACCTCCAAGTTAGAGCTCTTACCACTGAGCTATGACTGGTTTGAGCATGTGCAATTTCTCTCTTTCCAGCGCCTGGCAATTATGCAAAGACAGGCTTCACATGTTCATCATCCAATGCTTTTTTTTCTATGTTCATTTAGTTCCAGTCACTTTGGTCGATAAAGTTAGATTCATATTCTTCCCCATTTCATAGAGTCATAGAATTGTTTGAGTTGGGAAGGACCTTGAAGGTCATCTAGCCCAACTCCCCTGCAATGAACAGAGACACTTACGTCTAGAGCAGGTTGCTCAGAGCCTGGACCTTGAATGTTTCCAGGAATGAGGCATCCATCACATCTCTGGGCAGCCTGTTCCAGTGCTCCACTACCCTTATTTCCAGCTTATTTAATAGTCCTGCTTCTCCCTTTACCCTCCCGAAGCCTCAGTCCTCCATAGCAGCCTTTCCCAGCTACGCATTGAATGCAGGTGATAAGTTTCTCAGGAAAATTTCTTTTTCAACAAACTAGTGTTTTACAATAACATTTCTCATGACAGGAAAATCTTCCATCTCAGCCTTACTAAGAATTTCCACTGAGAAAGGCAGAAGTTTATCCTTACACTTCACTGATAACATTTAGCCTGTCATGCAGATAAAGTCTAACTGACTGGGTATGCAAGACCTTAAAGTTAAAACACTGGCTCTTTCCTATGAGGCAGCAGCCTGTGTCAGGTAGGAAAGTTCCTGGCATCCCGCCAAAGCCCATGGAAATTACTGTAAATTTCAGCAGGCTCTGGTTTAGATTCTGTCTGCACAAGCATCAGACAAGACCAGTATAAGTTTTATACCTAATTGTATTACAAAATAAAAATCATAGCATTTTAAAATTCAAAACCAAATGGTATTTAGTGATTATTTTACTTTGGCACCTATGTGGCTTATATCCAGCTTGTTTCAAGAGTGTTCACAAGAAGACTCAAACCTTGATACTGCATTGAAAACAAGAGCAAGATAGATCTCTTCCTTGTGGGAACAAAATGGGGTGATTTTGCACCTACAAGAAGAGGATGGATGAATCCAAACAGTCTCTGACCTGAGCTGGCCCAAAAATGCCTGGGCAGCATTGGACAAGCTGCTGCCCATTCTAGCCTATGCCAGCATGACCTCTGTTCAGAACAGGGAGGGAAGATAGCGTAGAGCTGTCATAGCTGAGATCCCTCAGGCTGTTAGTGCAACGGACCATCACAAAAGGGCCATAGATTCTTTAGGATCCCATGGCCCTGAAACACTCCCTAGAAACTAACTGTATTCCAATGACCCAAATAGTCGAATCTGAAAAGATCAATTCATTGGTCTGCTACATTCCCCAGTGACCCAGAACCCAGAACTGTGATCCTAGAAACTTGGTCTGCTTGAGCTTTGTGACCAGAGACTACCCAAATAACCACAACAGGTGATTTAATAGTGTGTGGAATTGTGAGCCTGACTCCAGGCTCCTAAGACTCCTAGTGATGCCAACTTTTTACTTACAAGCCATCAGGAACAATGGCACTGAAAGCAGTAATTAAACTGAATGAACTTCTCAGATTGGAATTGAACACAAAGTTTCACAATGCACCAAAACACGTACCATGGTGCTTGGGGAATTCAGGTTTTTCTGCAACACTGAGCTGATGACTTCTTCTGCTCAAAATGGGCATTGTCTGCATTCCAGCAAAGAAACAGAGGATTGTACAAATTAGTGCTGGAAGGGACTGAAAGGGGTCACCTCATCCATCCCCCTGCCCCAAGGCAGGCTCTAACCCTCAGCTCTAACCAAACCATTCCTGACAGATGTTTGTCTAGCCTGTTCTGAAAAACATCCAGCAGACATCCCACGGACTCCTTCAGTGATAGCAGTAACTTATTCTGAGATTCCAGAAATTAGTACAACATATGTATTGTCTTACTTCAAGTATAAGGATGAGGCATGCATCAACCTTTACATATGCAGATGTATTACAATTTATCAAATGTCAAGAAAGCCCTCATCAATGCAAGACTGATTGCATAGTATCGTACACACACTTCTACCAAAAGAGAGAGGAATTCCAGAGCAGCTGATATGCTCCAAACTAACAGACATGTCTCTGAACAACACTTCTCCCTCCGCACCAACACAGAGGCTTTTCAGGCACTTAGAAAGTACTTGCAATACATCTGAATGTACTCAAGTGCATTGGCTCCTCTGCTTTGCAGAGCAGCATTTTCCTGCAACACCAATGGGGCTCACAACCTCACTCACTGGAAGGCAGAGTCTTGAAGGTATGTGAGGAGTCTGCTGTGGAACAGTTCCCCATACTCTCACTTTGAAAGTTGCTAGGAGCAATTGGTGCAGATAGGTAATGCTGTTTTTATCATCTCTTTCATTCTCTGGGATGCTCAAGGCCAATGGTAGTACAAGGGTTTCTTTACTGATATTTCCATTTTCAGCCTTTTTTATAATTTCTGACTTCCCTTATACTTACTGGAGTGTAGGAGACAAAAACAAAACAATGACAACAGCAACAAAACAGGTCTCACCTGATTTCAAGATGGGTTTTGAAGAAAAGAAAAGCCTCTTGTCTCTTGATATCTTTGGGAGGGAAAAAAAAGGTTGTTTATTCTTTCATGTGGCTTTTCTCTTCATTAAGTTGTCCCCAATACAGTGAGTACTGAAAGCAGTTAGAGTTTCATCATCCTCTCCTCAAAGTCAGTATGTGCTTGGCATTTTCTCCAAAATGGTCCTGAGGCACTCTGTAAAATTTGTGGAAGTCTGCAGAATATAAATTAATAGAAAGATTAGTAAAATAGTCAATTGATTTTAGTACCATTAAGCAGGCTGTTCTTAGAAGGAGAAAGATAGGGTGACCAAGAAGCAAGTGCTAAAGATTATAAAGAAGAACACAGAAGAGTGGAAGAGAAGTTTCTCTGTGCCTGATGGATTCACTGGTCTCATCCCTGTGAAACAAATGAGGAGTCTACACCATTCTTTTCCCTGGAAAGGCACAGTTAGGTGAGAGATGGTGAGTTACTCCCAGAGATAGGTGTAATTCCTGGGTTTCACGACTGCCCTGAATTCATCCTGTAGCACTAACTGAGTAACAATCAGTGCCCAAAACCTTCCCTCACATGGCTGCAAGTTGCTTTTACAACATCAGTGACCTGAATATATGAGAGCAAAACTCTCAGAGAGAATTAGATTCAAAAAGCATGAAGCTTCCCAGGAATCTGAAAGAACTGGCATTTAGGCCTTCATGGCCCGCTAGAGCCAGTTAAAAGGTCAAAAATAAAAGGTTATTGACCTGTAGATTTTCTTGAGACTCAGAGGGCAACATGACTTCAGCCCTAGAGTTCTTCTCACAACACAGGGATCACAAAGAAGTTTGTAGGTCACTGACCCCACAGCATACGAAATCACAAAAATGAACGGTAAATTTACTCTGCATTTTATTTGACTGCATTGAATGTAAATAAATTACTAAGAGATTGTCACTAATTGGAAAGCTCATGAAAGCCATAAGTAACTCTCCTCACTGGAAGAAATACTAAAGTACTAAATACTAAAGTTTCTGTGGCAAAACACAGGATCATGAATGTCCTAAATGACTTTATAATATATGAATATATGTTGCATGTCTTTGGTGAGGCAAAGTCTCTCTGAGTTTAGTTTTTCCTCATAACCTTTAAATTGTATCTGAACAGCTCCTGAAAACCTACACAGTTACTCTCTTCAAACAAATGCAGGTCATATTATTATATATTACACACAAGAAGGGGTTGTTCTTGACACGTTGCCATGAAAGCTTGAGAACACAAGTCTGTATCACTTTGATCATGAAAGACAAGTGGCTCCAGTTATTTGAAATTGTATTTGGCAGGATGGAAGTAAGATAGGAAGTGAAATGTTAAAGTACGAAGATCAATGCTTTAAGAATATGTAAGCAAAATAGAATAGAAGTGGATTTTCAAAAGGTCAGGGAAGGACTCGAATATAAATTTTATTAAATATCTATTCGAAAATCTGTCCATGATGCAAGTGAACTCTTGACTGCTGCTATATTCAAAGCACCCTCGCTAATTCTAGAAAGCCACTTGCTGGCAACAGCAGATTTCCAATGTTCAGCAGTGCTAACAGGCATCAAAATGCTGCCACAGCTTTATGGGCACCTTTTCACACAGATTCTTCCCTTTTAGTGAAATCCTTACAGTCAGTAGAATTAGTCCTGATCCATGCTGATAGAAACGGAAGGAGAATCAACATCTTGTCCCTTCAAGTGCTAATCCTTGTAATCGCCTTTTCTAAACATGATGGCAAAAGTCACTCCCTAAAGAAGTTACCCCAACTTTCAGATGGACTTTGAATACTTCACACACAAAGGAAAGCCTTAGAAAATGATATCAGAAATGGATGTTTGTTTTAGTGTGGCTCTCCTGACATTACTAAGTAACTCAAACTTGCTTCACGTCAAAAGCATATTATACAGGTGAAAGATAAATAGAATATCTAGCCAGCCTGTTAGGATAGAGCTGAGCAAGAGCAAATTTCTTAAATGGAAATAGTTGCAATTTCTTAAAAGAAGATCTGAGGAATTATTGTGTTTTTCTTCATTTGAAGCTTAGGTTTAAAGGCAGTAGCACCCAATATGTTAATGAGACAGAAGCAGGCATCGTTGTGACTGCTGTTTTATTGATATTCTCAAAGTAACCCTGCTTAATAACCCAAGAAGCACTCATCTCCTCTCTAGCTGTGAGAAAATATATCTGAAGCACTAAGTACTCAAGGACTACTGCTATCAATTCCTTTACATGAGGGAGCAATGCAATGCAACACAGCACAGTGCATCTGCCGTAGCCATTAACTTTTCCTCTCTGCTTGGTGCCAGGGACAAGGACACATCACAAGTAACCACTGAATAACATACTAGCAGTCATCATTTTTCTTACAGAAACCATACCTTTATGTGTTTTAATCTCATAATATCATTTGTCAAATGTTAACTGGTTTGTCCATTTTCATCAAAGGACACAATTTCAAACTACCTTGCTTTTAGCACAGGGGAGGAACAGGCATGGGAACCTGCAGATCAGCTGATGTGGAGTAACCTGTTTTCTACAGTGACATACTTCTTCACATACCCATGGTTTGAGAACTTTCATGCTGTTCTGCAATATGGACAATAGACTGCAGGGAAATCCATTTTCAGCTTGCGTATCATAGACTCATAGAATGGCTTGGGTTGGAAGGCACCCCAAGGATCATCAAGATCCAACCCCCTGCCACAGGTAGGGCCACCATCCTCTAGATCTGGTACAAGATCAGGTTTCCCAAGGCCCCACCCAACTTGGTCTTGAATACCTTCAGGGACAGAGCATCCACAACCTCTCTGGGCAGCCTGTGCCAGCACCTCATCACTCTCTCAGTGAAAAACTTCCCCCTGATATCCAATCTAAACTTTCCCCCTTAAACCCATTCCCCCTTGTCATATCACTGTCTTTCCTTGTAAAAAGTTGATTCCCTTCCTTTCTATAATCCATTTTTAAATAACAGAAAGCTGCAATGAGGTCTCCTTGCAGCCTTCCCTTTGACAGGCTGAACAAGCCCACATCCCTCAGCCTGCCTTCATAGGAAAGCTGCTTCAGCCCTCTGATCATCTTAGTGGCCCTCCTCTGGACACTCTCCAGCAGTCCACATCTTTCTTGTTGGGTGTCCCAGACTGGACATGGTACTCCAGATGGGTCCTCATGAGGGCAGAGTAGAGAGAAACAACCACTTCCCTGTCCCTGCTACATGATAAGCAGCAGTCTTCAATCAGTTCTAACCACGTACCTATGAATTCTTAGCCTAAGACATCAATCTTTCAATGATTCATCTAAGGAAAACAATTTCAGCTATTTCTTTTTCTTACTCTAGTGGAATCTTGATCATAGTTACTTTGAAATCAAAGTTCACATCAACATTTGCCATGTGAAATGTGGAATAATGTATTAAAACATGAGGATTTGCTGTAGAGATCTCTAAGATAAAATCAGTGACACGCTATTGCAGCAGAGGCTGACATATCCTCTGACCTGCTTTTGCTTTGAGCAGCTGGGTCTGAGATAATTGTAGAGAATAGGACACTCCCACCAAGTCCCAAAAAAACCTCACATGACTGGGTACTTGGCAGCATATTTCAAAATGAGTCCTAAAGAATGGGTCTGTCCTGATGATCATAACCCTCTGCAGCAGAGTAAAAGCAGCCACCAAACGTATCTGCATCTCATCTTTGCATTTCTTTCACTCTGACATCTAACAGTCCTCACTGTTTGTTCCTCTGTGCTAGACATCTTCCTCTGGGCATAAGAGTCTTTTGTTCCCTGCTGGAACATCTCCATACACAAGAAAGATCCTGTTCTGTGGGGCATAATATCTAGACACACGGTACTAGAACAATAAGAAGTAAATCTTGCTTTTGTTTTATTTTATAATAGCAAGAGATACTACAGCCATTAATCCTAGCTATGATGTGAAGCCAGCAGGCCTGGTTCTCTTCCTTTTGCATTGTTCCCACCACTTAGTTCTGAACGCTCCTCTCTGTTCCTTGCCTGTCCCACAATACTCACTGATCTTCTCTTTTCCTTCCGCAATTTGGCCATTAGTAGGGGCTAAAAGCATTCTTCTCCTCAGTTCATTATTTACTATCTGTTTTCAGGTTGCATTCAAGAGCAGAGTAGACTGAGAGATACCCTCAAGTAACAGAAAAATCAGGAGTGAGAGTACTCTCCTGAAGAAAGATTATCGTGTTCCTTCACAACTGTTTCAATTACGTATTTTCCTCCTGCTCTGTAAACTCTTCTCAGACCTGTGCTTACAGGTCATGGATTTGGGCAGTACTGCTGCTGGCCATTAGCCCAATTGGGTTAATACCAGGCAGCAGCACTGCTTAATAACTCTTTAAGCAGAAGTAAAGTTTCATTCTTGTGTATTGTGGAGGTGACTGGGGCCGTAAAGGTATTTTCACACAGATTCGTCTAACAACGCTAGTATTTAAACTCTTCTCTGAATTGCAGTAACTGGTCAAACCTGTTTTAACAACTCCTGGCTCTGAGAGCAAGAAACTGAAATTAGGGAAGCTGCTGCTCAAGGAGATCTGATGTTTCAAGTGGATTTTATATCAATCTGAACTTTCTCCAGGCAACTATAAATTAGTTTGAGGATAGGGCAGAGTCCTACAGCTATCTGTTCAACTCAGTTGTCATTCTCAGTTTGTGACATTGAATGCAATTTTTTTTCGCACTTAAGAAAAACATATCATTGTAAGCAAAGTGCATATTCCCACTAGGTATTTTAACATATGCTGTTAATGACTTGTGACTTCCTTATGCAGTCAGGCAGAGAAGACTTGTTTCACACTAAGCAGGTAAGCAAAATTTAAACCAGATGGTTCCAAAAAGGAGGAGCTCTTAGAGGAGCAAGATTAGCATAATTTTATATACCTAAGCAGGGGCTTCAAAGCATGGGAGGAAAGCAGCAGTACACTGACAACCTTTAGTGCTTACTCGAGAGGCAAGAAAAGGAGCTCACCACCTGGAGTCCTAGAAAAATGTTATTTAATAGGAAGTTTTTTGCAACTACTTACAGACATTGACCCTAAGCATCCATTCAATCTAACAAGGCCCTTGGTTAACTTCCTGCTTGTACGGTTGAACTGTAAAGACACACTGCAAGGCATTAATCACGTAATAAGGAGAAATCGGCCATAAAAAGGAGGCTGCTTTAAATTTCATGAGCCATCATGTGAATCCAATTTCACTTGCCTTTACAGTTCAAAAAAAACAGCACTACACAGATACATGAACTTAAACAAGTTTTTCCTTTGGTAATAGCAGCTTCAGTTGGAATGGAAGGATGTTGCAAATGAAAGCTTTCTGTAACACCTTACCAGCCCTTCACTCCAAGAGGTATTTGCAATCAAACTTAAATCTGGTTCCAGTAATTAAAGGGATCATCTAAATCTCCTACTCAGTGGCATGAGATTCTATTTACTAGTTAATTAAAGACTTTCTTAAGCCCTTTCAGAACAGACATTAAAAAAAAAAAAAAAACGAAAAACAAACAAAAGCAAAACAACAACAAAAAAACAAAGACTGAGAATGCAAGGCTGAAATTACTGGTTAGGTTTAACCAGGAACAAAGTGTTAATTTATCCACTAGGTCATGTGTGCCTGTATTTTTGAAATGTCTTGTTTCCTTTGATATAGCTGAGGCTGAGAAAGAAAGTGTATATTCCCTAATGGCCCCACAGTCACAGCTGAGCTTGCCCTCAGCTGGGCAGTGGGCGGCAGGCTGCATGGCAGGTCACTGTATTATCAGTGAGGTTGGGAAGCCTGCGTGTACTCCAGGCCTCCAGTAAGTATGAGGGGAAGGACTGTAAGGGACAGATTATCACATCTGTAGCTTTAGCAAAACATAATGACTGTCAGGCTGAATAAGAGGAAAATACTTATGTGATGTCTTTAGATGTCAGCATTATTAGATTTTAAATAAAATTTCCTGTGTTCCATTCTAGCTACTGAATAAAGGTGGTCCAGCGATCTGAGTGCTGTTCAAGGCTCTGGAAGAGAAAGATTTGTTTCTTTCCTATGCCACAAACTTCTTTTATTGCCACTTAACATCATAATATAAGTGAAAATACAAATTAAATCTTACATCTATGTGACTCTGTACTGAAGCTACTGCTCAGCAAAATTGCCTTGTATACACAAGTCTCTCTTTACCAATGCAGAGCACAGATCCTCCCCTTTCAGACCCAGTATACACCAGAAACCATTGGATTTCTTGGAAGCATTTGAGTGGACATCACATGGATATTTCAGCCAGAGGAACAGATTTGGGCCATACTTCAGTCTTAACATTAAACTGCAAAGCCGACTTTCCAAATCCACTTTCTTAAAATATTTTGCTAGTGTATCTGATCAGTTAAAGGTAAGTTCTTGCAGGCCCTGTGCTGAGCTGCCTTCTGGGTGTCATACAGGATACAGTCCTTCTCTTGCCCCAAGCCAACAAGCAACACCGTACTTGGATTAGCACAGTTCAAGCACTAACTGCTGCTGCTTCAGTTAGCATGCTCTGATCCTCAACCAGGCTTAATGCCACACATTTATTATCATGTTATCAACTCCCACACAGCTTTCAGTCATCTCAGGCCATGAACAGAAGTTAGGATCCAGCCACAATATGTTATACAGACTTGGCATTTCTTTCCAGTCCACTGTTAAGAAAAATCTCCAGCATCCTTCCCAAGAATGTAGGACTCTTGAGGCTTGCATAATATTTAATTTCATAGTGCAGTTCTACCTTACAGCTGGGATTGGAAAGATTTACTCATTTCCAATGCACGTCTGTCCTGCCCTATGTAGCTTCATACTGCGCCTTTTTCAGCTGGAGAGTTGTGCTGAGCATACATAGGTGTTGCAAAGGACAGCTAAGGATGAGAGCAGGGAGTGTTTTGTAGGTATACACCTGTATTTACACATGCACATGTACACACAGTCTGATATGTTTTGATTCAAGAAGCGGAGGAAATGTGAGCATAATGGGTCTTTGATTCAAATGAAGTTTTCTAAAATCCCCATTCCCAGTTCTTCTCCCCACACACACCAGTTTTCCCTTCCCACAAATGCCCTCACCTGCTTAGGTGGTCCTAACATTCCATGGAGAATGCTGGAAAGGCAATGCAGAATCCTGCCCCATCTCCTGCACGCAGAGGGCAAAACATTATGTACTGCAAGAACCACGAAGCTGTTATAAAGCAGCTTCATAAGAATAGCTCTCATCTACTGCAGTAACTCAAGCAGATAGAAGTGAAACTACTACAAAATCTGATTCAAAAGCATCTTAATCACTGACATTGAACATCTGAATCATCTGTTTTTTGCTCTTATGCTTAAATCCTGATGAGTATTTTGGAATAGGCACTGCCTGAAAAGAGTTCCTGAGACAAATGACACCTCATTTGGTGGTGCTCTGTGCTGGCTGTGTTCATATTCCTGGATTTCAGTGGTCCTTCTGCATTGCTCCTGGCTCCTGCCTCTCACATCCATCTATTTTTCCTGCTGACCTATTCTCCTATTGTCATTCTCCTCCCACTTGCACATCTCCTTATCCTCCACACGCTCCTGGCTGTTGGGAAGTATCTTTCTCTTTCAGGCAGGTTAGCTTTTGGAAAGCTCTACCTCAGCCTCCAACCCACATAACTCCTTTCAGTCATTCTGCTTATTTAATCCTCCCCTTGGACTCCTTTCTCATCCATAGCAGGGAAGTGTGACAGACAAGTAAATCTTCAGCTGTCGTCACTTCTACCCCGATGAGAAGAAGGACTCACAACTCAGCCTTTTCCCACGGCAAAGCAAACTACAACCCATGGGCTACATGTTTGCCAGTACACTAAACCACTAATCTGTAGTGTTTAACTATTGCAACAGGTCTTGGCATACTTTCTGACGGGGCCAACTAGCATTCTCCTAGCTATTACAGATTTATATACATTATTGATTGGTTAACAAGTTCTGTGCTTGTAACAGGATGCTTTACTTCTTTGTTGCATGCTTTCCTAAGGTAATGGTGTGCTGTAATTAACTGACCAAAGACCCATCACAAAAAACAGACCCTACTGTGGTTAAAGCTGGTGAAGTGCTATGCCATGCAACTCCTTCACAGCAGCTTGCTTTGTTTGTGTAAGTCACTCCAACGCCCAGCATCAATCACGAGGTGAAAGATGCTAATGAAGGCCACCTTTCCTCATCCCACTACTTTCTCAGCCCTTTCTTTCTCCTTTGGGAAACAAGCAGCTTTCATCTCAAATTCTCCCACAAGTACATTTCCCAGCAGTGCCTAACAAAGATGGAGCACAAAGAGGTCACAGAGCATCCCTCTATATGACCAAGTGATGTTCTACTGAAGCGGCCAGATACTGCCAGAGCTCCTCCATGATGACAGCAGGTACAGTCAAGCAGTGGTAGCCACTTTCCATTGAGACTAATCAAAACTCCATGACAAACGAGACAAAAAGCACTCATCTATTCATAGCATGTCTTCAGCATTCAGAAAGTACAAGTATAAGGCATCAGCTACGTAAAAATTCACAACTGTGGGGAAAAAAAGAGTATATGAGGGCTACTCCAGACAACTGCCTCTAAAACTTAAGGGAAGAGGTCCAAAGAAAAGGAGAAAGATTCTTTAGGTTTTTGTTTGTTTGCTAATGAAACAGTGCAACGTTTTTGATCAGCTCCACAGCAAACTGGGCAGGTCACTTAAATTGTGAATTTCATTTCCCTGAAACATTCAGCCTTCACTTGCTGTTTTCCAAGTAACTCCTGGAAATACAGAAGAAGATGCTAATACTGCTAACAACTGAACACCTAAAGGCAATAGTAGGATACAAACAAGATAATGAGTCTAAATTATATAGTTACAGCTGCCTCCAGACAGTTGAGACTTCTTGTCCTTTAGAGATTTTGTGATAAGAACAGGTGATTGCTTCCACTCTTCATAGCAAAATCAAAAACAAACAAAGAAACAAAAAACAGCCAAAGAAACAAACAGCAACAACAACAAAAAACAGGTCTTATTTGATTCTACTGGGTGTATACTTAAGATTTTTAGTTATAACATTTTGAGTTTGAAACTCATTGGTTTTGCAGTCAGGCACCAGTCCCTGACTGGTGGACATGGCCTTCTGTAATGCTACAGCATGCAAACATACCTGTAGATTCTCAAACAGTGATATTTGGGGAAGAAATAGCAGCTTAAGAGCTTAAGACTTGAAGTTTTTCATGCTAATAAAGACCAATTTTTAAAATAATTTAAATGCCAAATTCAGTGTTTCCAGCAAGTTAGAGATTGTTCCCTTGCAAGCACAGACATTCCAGTTTCTGAATACCTCCAGCAGAGAATTTGAACAAAACTTTGAAAAAAAGCTTTTGAAAAAGCTGTTGGGAGGACCGCATAGAGGCCATATTTGATTGGAGGAAAGTGAGATTGGATGTGCACCGATCAGATTCTTCTACCAACCCTCTGCAGCTCATTAACCGTTTTGTAGCTAATGTCTATAGCATTATGATTATGCTTTTAATGCTAAGAGAAAAAGATGGGAGACTAGTTCTAAGCATTTTTGTGAGATGGTAGATATCTTGAAGAAATGTTCTTCACATTCTTGGAGGAAACTAATTATTTATGAAAACTGTGGTAGGGAAAAAAAATGGAAGGATGTGGATGCAGTTCATAGAAGAGAATAAATCTGTCCTGGATCTACAGAAGTTGTTCTCTAGAACATTCTCTCTGCTCTGGAAATCTTATATTCACAAATTTGATAGAGAGTGTTTGTGGGCAAAGGCTGTAGTCAAGGCAAATATCACATTTTTTGACTTTTTTTTTTTTTAATAATATATAGCTATTATTACAACTGCTAATTCAGTGCTAGCTACGCAATCAAGAGAAAACACAAGCACCTGTTTCTCTCTTTCTGTTCTTTAACACAGGTTAACTTTTTAATTTACCAATAAACCAGTGGTTAACCATCTGACAGCCTGTCCTACCTGCATGAATTGCTTTTGTAGCTTTGGTTTCATGATTTGGCTAATAATAAGTGGAGGCCAAACAGAACTTAATCCAGGTCCTTAGAGAAATAAAAAGTTTTTGTCTACAATAATGAAGTTAAACAAAAATAATCTTTCAGCCTTAAAAGTCCCAATAGCACCATCATTGCTGTTTCCCCAGAGGAGAGCTCCCACAACAAACAACCACAAGGTGTTTGCTTTGCTATCTATCCTGAAATGTGAACGTTTTCTTGTTTTGTGAGAATGACTCCAAAGCAGAGCTGTGGAGTTCTGAAACATAACAGAACATTTTCAGTCCAAAATCATTGTTTGCAAAAGGGCTGAAATGTTCCTTGGTGATTTGTATTTTATCTCTATATATTGGGCTGATGAATAAAACGTCTATTTTACTCTCTGTGTCAAACACAATGCTTTATTTATTCACCTGTTCATATAATTACTCTTCCTAACAAAGTCTCTTATTCTGTCATTTTATTACTAGCAGCACCACCTTCTCTGCCTGTAATATACTAGTGCCATAATAATGCACTATTAGCAGGCTTTATACTTAGCTGTTTGTGGGCCTATGTAAGTCCCACTCAATTCACATACTCATGTCCTACCAATCCTGAGCTGTGATTAGTGCTGACAGAGCATTCACAAAGCACACCTACATCAGAGGTGCTGATGGTGTTCAAGAGCACCAGAAAGTGGGTGAATCATTCATTGTTGTGAACATAAGAATGAATGAATGAATAAATAAATAAATAAATAAATAAATAAATAAATAAATAAATAAAATCTGTCTTTTGCATCTCATGCTTAAATCATAGCCCATAGTGGGCTAGAAAAATCAGTAAGTACATAGCTTATTCCTATTTATTCAGAGAAGAAAAAGTAATGTCGTTTCCCTGCCTGTCAGTACAATTATTGGCATCACACTGGAAAGAAATGTATACAATATTGTTTTAATGCACACATATCAGTGTAGACAAGGTAAAATGGAGTTAACCTTATTATGTGTCTGCATTTTATCCTGTCCTGAAACTACATGAAGAATCTAAATAAATTTAAAAGATGACGATGTAAAGCAATTGAAGCTGTAGTGTTCATACCCTTGGTACTAGGATTTCCCAAGTCATCAGAGTTGCACTCAGTTGCCTCTCTAATGCAGGTCAAGTGCCACTAGAGGCAGGTAATCTATGTTTTTCAGAAAGGTAACTTTTTATGTCCTTGAGAGCAAGGTTAAACAGTTTAGCTTTCTCCAATCCCTTAACATCAGTATGCTGTGCCCTACGTTATCACATTGTTTCTTACTTATGCCATCACAGTCCTGCAAGTCACACAAGCTAACCTTATGAACTCTGAATAAATCCACTTGATTCAACAGGAGTACTCAGTCCTGGTTACAAGATGCAGTTGAGGTGGACAGGGAAATTTAAGCATCTTATAGGCCAAAGCGTTAGCAGTTATTAACCAAAAAGTATTTCTCTCTTTTACAGATCAAAATGAATCTTTGATTCATAAATTAAAAATCAACTTGCATGTTTTTGTATAAATATTCTTATTATGGATCTTGACTGTACAACTGTCTAAACACCCTGCTCCTTTACCTCTGGATTAATACAGCTCACATAAATAGAAATATCCCTATTTTTTATTTATTTTTAGTCACAAGAGTTTTTCTTCATTGCAGCCATTGCAGCTTTGATATGTATGAGAGCAGTATGAATGATAACTCACTTTTCCAAGGACAAAAGAAGCTGCAAAGAGCAAGGCATAAAATGCAGACAGAGTGGGCAGTGTGTGCTGGGGTTCTGAGCTGGTTTTGGCTGTGGCTGTAGGACTGTCTGGTGTCTGAGCTTCCTGAGACTCACATGAGCTGAAAAATTCCTGCTTGTTTCAGGGAGTTGCTGTGAGCTGCTTATCCGCCAAAGCTGGCAAAGACATAGTGTCATCTCTCCCTGCTTTTTGTCCAAGGAGTAGTTTGACATGGCCTTGAACAGGGTAGAGCCCTGAGAACAAGAGGGATCACAGGTATCAACGGGTTTTTGATCAGTAGTCATATTTTGTTAAAATATTAGATAAGGTCATCATTTAAAAAGAAACACTCAGATGAACCATGTGAGGTGAAAAAAAAGTGATAATGCTTGGAGAGAAATACTGCGTTTTCTTGAAGGAGTAATGAAAGGTAGAGAAATATGTGTATTTTCCTTCATTCTTGCCCTCTAGTCCAGCAACTGCAAACGTTTAAGAAACTCCACACACTTTCCCTCAGGTGCCCAGGAAACTCCCTTTCTTCAGCACGTGAGAAAGTTCTGCTTTAACTTCTAAACACATTAAAGAGCTGTCCAGTCACCAACTTAATGAAGTTTAACAAGAGATTATCAGATTCTGCACCTGGGATGGAGCAGCTCTGGCTACATGTACAGAATGGGGGATGAGAGGCTGGAGAGCAGCCCTGCTGAAAGCGATCTGGGGGTTCTGGTTGACAGCACAGTGAACACGAGGCAGCAGTGTGCCCAGGCAGCCCAGGGGGCCAACTGCACCCTGGAGTGCACCAGGCCTAGCACTGCCAGCAGGCATGGGAGGGGTTGTGCCACTCTGCTCTGTGCTGTGCGGCCTCACCTCCAGCACTGGGTGTAATGACACAAGATAAGGACTTTAAGCTGCTAGAGAGTGTCCAAAGGAAGGCTGCGAAGGTGGCAAAGGGCCTGGGGGACAGGGTGCATGAGGAGCAGCTGAAGCCCCTCGGTGTGCTCAGCACAGAGCAGAGCAGGTTGAGGGCAGCACTCATGGCGGCTGCAGCTCCTCACAGGGAGCGGAGGGCAGCGCTGAGCTGTGCTGCCTGGTGACAGCGACAGGGCCCGAGGGAACGGCATGGAGCTGTGCCAGGGGAGGGGCAGCTGGGGGTGAGGGACAGGGCCTGCGCTAGAGGCATGGCCCTGAGCTTCTGGAGTTCAGGAAGCATCTGGACAACACCCTCAGGCATGGTCTGATTTGCAGTGGTCCTGCGTGAATCCAGAGGTTAGAACTGATGACCCTAGTAGGTCTCTTCCAACTGCTCCATGAATGCCTCCATCTGCACACCCCATGCTTCCCACCCACAGCATCGCAATTGGGCAGCGGCTCTCCCAGCTGCCTTTCTCCCTCCCAGCTTCCAGCAGTGCGCTCAGCTGCTGCACAACAGACAGGGCAGGGTGTGGTGATCTGTCACACCCTGGGAAAAGTCCCTTGTTTGTACAACAAACTGAGCATGCGAGGGTATACACAAAGAGAACTTACAGGTACACATCAGGTGAGGAAAAATAGGTGGGAAGAGAGAATTAAGCAAGTAAGAAGCAGCATCACTGGCTGGAACAAGGCTGTATGGCTGGCCTGCTCTTACAGCTAATGAAGAGGTGGAGCAGCGGGCATTTCTACCAGCTCAAGCCAATTTGCTGACAATGGCAGCAGCAGATCACTTCCTGTACAAAAGACCTGCAGTGACACAAGGGGTGCTTTGAGGCTTGTGAGCTGCATTTACCAGGAACACATGCATCCATCTGTCCCAGAACCTTTTATCCAGGATCACAGATGAAAGGCATGGTTCAGCTAAACCAGGGAGGACATACACAGCTCTGATGACTAACCCTTTTAAAGCTGACAAAACACTCGCTAATACAACACATCTGATCTCACCTTATGACACGAGCATTTCCAGGGTTTTGCAAAATCGTCCAGAAACAGCTAGATGCAGAGTAGAGCCAAATGCAGCTTCAAACAAGCTGATAGCCATGAGCCACATGAAAAAGGGGCTAAAGCTGTGCTATTCAGGTAGAGAGAGACAGTAGCAGATGCTCTGGGGATTATTAGTCTGGTGGATACATTCTCTGGACCATGTTCAACAACAATTTATAAGCGAATACCATCTACAGCACCTTACATGGAAATTGAGTATTTATAAAGCAAGATGGTTCTACTTTGAGATAAGAAATCATACTGTCTTAAGAATCAGACCTGCTTCTTTCTTCCATTTGCTCAGTACCCCTCTGCACTGTAGCGTGGGATAACACCTTGATTCAGCTCTAATACCAGCTGTGCCCTAAACTCAGCTGCTTCCTATCAGTTCTCCTTGGCTAAACAGCAACCTTCCTGGTGGCAGAACCATTGTTCCTGGCCTGAGAGCACTATCTAAAAAGCCACACCACTCAACTCAATCCTGTAGCAAGACCCTTCCTTTTAATCTTGCAGGATAACGTCCCTGTAAAAACAAAGGTGAGTTCCCACAGGCAGCTATACACAGCAGCCCCAAATCCTGTCTGTGGAGAGATGCCAGGAGGCAGTGGGTGATAGGATGTGGAGAAATCCCACAGCTCCCTGCAGCCCAGCCAGGCTTCCCTGCACTCAGGGAAGTGGTTTTCCTCACTTCCAAAGCCATTGCTGAGATGTAGTGTGATGAGGTGCATTGAAATCTGATGGAAGACCCTGTAAAACATAAGCAATCAAATATTAGTTTATGCGTATGCTTTTAACTTACATAAATGTTCAACTGCAGTTGAATAATACGGCCAACTATAAACTTCTGAATCAGAGCACGGCACATGACCCACAGATTCTGCACAGCAAGTGCAAAGTATCTAACAAACTTAATTGAGTGCAGAAGTATGAAGTAATTTACTAAATGTCTGATACAAAAAAAAAAAAAAAAAAAAGAAAGATATTAGGAGGTGTCCTGGCAGAAATTCTAGTGGCTTTGCCTCCTTCAGAGACACAGATAAAGATTTTTAGGGTAATAGGAGAGAAGCAGTTGAAGAAATGGCAACACTGGCTGTGCATATAGACTGAGGAATTAGATGCTGGAGAGCAGCCCTGCTGAAAGATGTCAAAAGGTCTTTGCTGACAGCAAACCGAATGTGAGTTAACAGTGTGTCCAGGCAACCAGGAGGGACAACCATATACTGGGGCACATCAAGCGCAGCAGGTCAACGGAAGTGATAGTCCCACTCCACACAACACTGGTGCAACCTCTCCTTGAGTAACTGTGTGCAGTTTGGGGCACCACAGTACAAACAGGACATAAAACTATTAGAGCATGTGCAAAGGAAGCCTACAAAAATAATGAGTGTAGAGGTAAAGACATGTGGATCATCTCATATCCCTTGGTTTGTTCAGCCCAGAGAAGAAGAGGCTGAGGGAAACTCTCATGGAAACCTACAACTTTCTCATGAGGGGGGTGGGAGTACAGATGCTGATTTCTCTGGTGATCGGTGATAGAACCCAAGTGAATGATATGGAGTTACAACAGGGGAAGGTCGGGTTGAATATCAGGAAAAGGTCCTTCACTGAGAGGGTGATTGGGCACTGGAACAGGCTCCTCCAGGATATGCTCATGGTACCAAGTTTGTAGGAGTTCAAGCATCTGGACAATGCTCTCAGACATGGGGTCTGATTTTTGGCTGTCCTGTATCAACTCAGAATATTCTGTGGTTCTAAGTACACACTGTCTCCCATGGTATCCAGATAATGCCAGAAGCAAAACCTAAACTTGGTGATGAAAGAGATTTGTCATTTATTTAACCACTCATTTTAACTCTTAGTCATGCCTTATGTACATTTTCAGTCTTAGGGGTGAATCTCATATTCAAATATACAGTTTCTAACAAGTACTGGTGCTTTAAAATTCATGGGCCATTATTAGAAGTATAGGACAGATGGCCCTGTTGTACATGTTATCCACTGATGAACCTGGCACTTTATTCCATGCCGCACCTATGCATAAATTTAAAGGTTTGAATAAAAAGTAGATTTTCCTCTTCTAAGCACTGTATTTCCTGTATGGTTCACATGTGGTAGGCCAGGCTATCATTGCAGATTGCTGGCTCTCGTACTATGGAGGGGAGTAAATTTTGCATCTCTTGCAGAGGTGTGAAGGCTTGAGGTCTCCCTACGCATACTGGATGTGAGGTAGAAGTCTTCCACATTCAGTACCAAGCAAGTGGAATTTGAATCCATGATAGGATAAAAGCCCTCTGAAAAGGAAACAGATGGCCCACATGAAACCAATGAGTCAGTCTGTTGATGCCCACTTCTACAGTAAGCAGCCCAGACCTCTGTACACTGAGAATCCAAAGAGTTCCTGTCCAGCATAAAGCTCACCATGAGCACGGCAAGTGATGCAACCTTGTCCTGTTTGAGATGACTTTTTTCTTCCAAGATCTTTTGTATTTTTTTATTTTCTGTGTCAAGTTTGCCCCAGCCAAGACTGACTGCAGACAAACAGGGAAAATGAGCAGGATCAGGGCCTGTCAATTACACACTGCTGTTCTGGGCTGATAAATGCCTCAAAGCCTGCAGCTAACAAGGGACAGCTACAGGAAGTTTGATACAAGTAAAATTAGAAAATTTCAGAAATCTTAATTGCAGCAGAAAAAAAAGTTATTTCTGAGTCTGCTTTACCTTTCTCTACCTATGTTAAGTAAACACAACACTTGTACTTTCAGGGCCAGGTTGCACAGGCTGGTGGTGGCACCTGGAGCATCAAGCCCATCCCTGCTCTGTGCTACAGCCTAAGGGCATCTCCTCTTTCTTTTCCTTCTTTGGAGCTCTCTAAGCAAAAGGATGGGACAGCAGACAGTGAAAAGCAAGGTCTTGCTCCTTTGCTCCAAAGCAATGGACAAAAGTCCCGTTACGCAGGAAAGCAGGTTAGCACATAGCAGACATGAGGAACTGAACTACCAGGGTGTGAATTAACGCCCTTGCAAAATGCTATATTAGATTGGACATTAAATTACATCTGAGGGACAGAGAGGTACTAAGACAACACGGAAAAAATCAATAGCATAAATAAATGTATACATATACATAAAATGCAAATGAGCTTAAGAAATCAAAGGGCTTGGCTCTATGTGTATATTATATGTAACGACTGGAATGTTTTATACGCAGCCAGCATTTTTTCCTGGCAAATAATTATGAAGGATTCAAGATGCTTAATACCGCTTCCAAGTCATATCAGGCAGTAGCCTGAACCGTGCAGCAAGCACAAGCAAACTTGCATTTCCTGTTCCTAAATGTTTTGAGGCTCTCGGGAGGTTTAACTGCTGAACTTTGAGATACTGATCGTAGTAACAGCAGCAGCATAGAACAAAGGGAAGGGAAGTGCAAGTGAAGCAGAAGCTTAAACCAAAGCAGTAAACTACATGTTGTTGACCTCTTTTTATTAAGAATACTTGAAAAGGACATTATAATGGATTCAAAACACTAGGGGGAATGGAAGGAAGAGACAACACTCAAAAGAAATGATCCATGGAGAGAAAATCTCTAATAATTTATTGACCTTCAGTTTCACATTGTGAAAAAAAAAAAAAAAACAAGTTTTACAAAACCTTAAAATATAGTAGCAAACAAAAAGACACACCATAGACATTTTTCTTCTTCACTTGTACAGTTTCCTTTAAGTACATGAACTACATCTCTTCAACAGCCAGGAAAGAGAATATTATTCTGCTCGAATCACTCTTATTCAGACAGGTGTCAGACCTAGAGAAAAGGGGCTGCACATTTATACCAGGAGAGGAAGGCTGTCCTTTGTTACATGTTTCTACAGCAACCAGCCCGCAGAATAAGAGGAACCTTCTTGTCTTTTGCCAAGGGTTTTGTGTGCACTCTGCTGTGAACCGCCTTCACTTCAAAGCACAGGCTGTGCACAGGACTGGAATGGCCAAGCATGCCACCGAGATTCCCACAACAGCTTCAAGCAAGAGCCCAGTGCCCTCCCTCCAGAGCCAGAAGCCCACCCCAACTCCAGCTTCCTCCAGCCTACCCACAGGAGTTAACACAAAGGGCAGGAAAGCAGACCTTGGAAACAGCTGCAGAAGCTTACCCCATTTTTGGGAGCCACATAGTGCCACAGAGCAGATTTGTGCCCCCAGCTGACAGTAAGGTGCAAAGAGGCTTCGCACCTGAACTCTCATCAGTTTGACAGGGAAAACAGGTCTTTAACCTGGATGCCCTGATTCAAGGGAGGGGCCCTGGATCCTCACTTCCCCATGCCTTGCACCACCAGTAGCACCCGGGAGAGGACATGCAAAACACAGGTGTCCAACATGAGAGCTTGTTTGGTGCCCACAACCCCTGAGCTGCACAGCGCCAGTGGCTCAAGCCGGCAGCAGGGCATCCTGTGCATGCAAAGGGATGTGGAGAGATCTATCCTACTTAAGATCTTTTTCTATTGCTCAAAGCCACCTAGTACAAAGGAGATGATGTGGGGCAGGGGGATTGCTGTGGGCTTAAACACTTTGTTAATCTATCATTTCAATAAATCATTTAAACTAGAATAACTGTTTGCACCTAGCTGGGCCTCACCCTTAAAATAAGCTGCTAATGCCTTTGCTAATCAATGTTGTCTGAGTATTCACAGAACTCCAAGTATTCTATTTCTGAAATGTAAAGGTCTACTCCAAACAGCAAGTCAAACATAAGGCAGCACAGAGAAACTTCCAGTGACCAGTGTAAATACTTTCAGATGACACAGCTTTCACAACTACAGCTACACCACTGTCACACAGAAAGGCAAGCATCACCAATGTGACTATTTTTGTTTTGCATGCACGCATGCAGCTGTTTACTTATACTGCAGCACACACCAACCATGTTACTGAATGTGCCAGTCAAATTGGGCTCCAGAAACATTTAGGGAAAAACACAATACAATACATGCTTTGTAATAGAATCCGGCAAAGAAAGCACCTGTGAAAAATAAGCTTCTGAAATCCAGAAAAGAAAGAGTAGCTTCACATCTGTCTCAAGACCAGACGGATAAGAAACAAATTTCTTTAAAAAATTAGAAGATTGGGCTCTCAGGGCTGTATCAGACACTCTGAGCAACCAAGTGTTTATATACATACCTGGCAATGGAAGAGAAAAGGCAGAACAGTCTGAGGGTTATTTTTAAGACTAGGAGCTTTGAAATTCATTTTCTATCCCCATGAGAATTTGCTAGAGCACTTGGGTCTTTGATTCTTGCCCACTCAGATGATCATCTGAAATCCAGATGGATGAGGCAATCCGGTCAGTGCAAAATTGCTGCTCTTGCATTTAAGACTTCATCTCTAACATATCTTGAGGTTTTTTGCTTTTATTCCTGAATCAGCCGCACTCCACTCACTGGGGTCAATGTGGCTGAATTGTAGGTATCCCCTTCTCCAATCCAATAAATAAATAAATAACTTTGGACAATGACTTCACCTGGGCTTGGTATCCAGAAGCTATTCCA
Organism: Perdix hodgsoniae; assembly: GCA_035772895.1. NCBI lineage: Eukaryota > Metazoa > Chordata > Aves > Galliformes > Phasianidae > Perdix > Perdix hodgsoniae. Next base: position 17,118,057 of record JAPSGF010000003.1, read on the forward strand.
CAGTATTTGCATTGCAATCAGAGAGCTGCACAAAGAGAAATCTGCACATGGTTTTGGCTATTTCCAGATAAGAAATTGAAAGGCATGACCAGCAAATGAAATGTAGCAAGGACACCATCTACAAGATGCACCACATGCAACTTAGGGAGTTGGTGGCCTGAGAAAGTGACTTCCATGGCTTCTTCCTTTAGTAAGCGTGTAATTTAAGATTTTCCTTTTTAATCCTTCCATTTCTGACCGGGAAGCCACCCCTCCCTTCCACCGTTTCCCAACAGTTTTCTTTCTTTGTGCAGCGGAGCAAGTCAGCAATCACAAAATGTGCAAAACATACAACAACTCACACAAGCCCTTACAACATGAAGACAATTGCAGGCATTGTTTCAGCATGCAAGCACAGAACAATAAATAACTGTATCTACAACAAGAAACATAACAAGAATAGGACAGTCTGGGTTACTTATAAATACAGGGAGGAAAGGGAACAAGAAGCATTTGGGGGTGCCACTTTTGCTCCCCACTGTTGCAAGAAGATTTTGCCACTGTGCTCTTCCTCCTCCAGCAGGAGGCCATTCACTGCAGGGTCCAGATGCTGTAGGCGCTGCCCACAGACAAGCAGCTCTGGCATACAGAGCTCTCCAGCAGCACAGCTCCCTTCATCCTGCTGCTTCTGACCCAGCCTGCTACCCTGCAGCTGGCGCTGACACTTCAAGTCATCACAAAGGGTAGTGACAAGCATTTCAAATTTCTCATACAAACAGCAGAGTCCATGAAAACTGGGAGCTGTGTGCTGCGCTGCTCAGAGAAGTCTTGTCTCTTCTTTCTCTTTTGAAGGACTGATTAATATTAGCATTAATCCACAATTAATAGCAGGACCAGATCATAGGTTCATTCATTTGTGTTTAAAACATGTGCTGAAGTCCAGAAGACAATTTTTTCCTCCCATTCCTTCATCTCTAGTTTAGATAATTTACAAGGTGCAGATGATTTTCTTCAAATGCAAGAGATGCTGAATGATTTTTCTTCATTAAAACCATTTACCCAGATCCAAGTTTCCAATTCTCTTCTCCAAACAGTGGAGTAAACTAAAAGCATGAGAAGGAAAAAAAAAAAAAAAAGAGAGAGAGAGAGAAAAGGCTTAAAAGGCTTTGCAGAGACAAGGTACCATAAGGTTTCTGTTAGATGTCAAAGAAAATCTAACAGCTAGGCTTAGGACTCCGTCCAACTGATGCACTTTCCCACCCCCTGCCACCTTACAGTTTCAAGTACTGATAAATAACCCAGCCATGAACATAATTACTTAGGGTCAGATTTGCCTTACTAGCCCTCCTCAATAAACCATCCTACTCAGCCACAGAACGGGGTCAGCTAAATTTTCAGTTATAAATCCAATCATTTGAAAGCTCAAACTGGTCAAACACAGCTTAACATGATGGGCTCTGCATTCTGCATGCCTTAACATTTCTCTGTTCCCCCTGCATGCCCATGGACTTCTTTTAAGTGAAGTTTGTGCAACTTCTCTCTCACAGAAGCCCAACTGAACAGTTCCTTCTGTCCCTGGGCCACAGCAAACCTGGCAGGAGTAATGCAAACAGGGAGGTGAAAGCGTTTCACCCCAATGCTTCCATTCACTATGAAGAACTCTCAATTGAATTTATTCATGGTATAGAAAAGGACATATTAATCCCCTTACTTAAAACATCTCTGCTATTCATTAGAGCAGAAACCTGCTTCATTCCTTTTCACACAGCAGTGCACCATGCATCAATAATTCCATCCTGGAGTCTTCTATAAAAACTGATTATTCAATGAAAAATTCAACCTTTGGATCCTGAGATTGTGCTCTCTCTATTTTCACTCTGAAGCTGCATTAAAATGCCAACACCCAGACCATCATCAGCTTGTTAGCAGTCATTTCTGACAGCACTGCTAGCATTTTCAGAGTCAGACCCAAATCATTACAACGCCAAAGAGCTGCAGTGAACTCAGTTCGCTTGAAGGTAACATGTATTTCTCAAGCTGTTATGTCTAAGTACAACAGGGAGCATGCACTGGAAACGCAGTAGCCCACATAACAGCCCAAAGAATCGCATCTTTTTTGCAACTGTGGGTTTCAAACAAGCTATCTTCATTACATCCAAAAAAGCTTCTGCTCTTTGTGTTGATTAGTGTTTTCTAGACATTCCTCGGGGCAGCATGTCATTCTTCCTGTTGAAGAACACACAGATTAGCTCTGAAGCCAAAACAATCTTCCCCCTTACAGGATGAACTTTTTTTTTTTAAAAAAAAAAGAAAGTATATAAATGATTCAAAACCAGAGAGGAAAAAAAAAATATTTCCAACATACTCAAAAGCCCCAAGTTGGAGGAAAGGGACAAAGCAGTCTAAAGTCATCCTAAAAGCTGTCAGACTGGGGCCACACAGAGCCATGAAAACAGAGGGTAATCAGAAGTAATTTCCTTTTTGTCCCTCCCACCCACTGACAAAGCAGCAGGAGTCAATGGGAAAAAAAACGCACTTGCTGGATGAGCACACAAAAATCAGAGAGACTTTCAGTCTGTGGCTGCGTTCATCCAGTTATCTTGTGTGTCAGTGTAGCTAAAGTAATGGCTTTAACAAGATACTGCAAGGCAAATGAAAGCTTTTGCACCTCTATATTCTGAGGATGACCTTTCAAAATAAAACATGCTGTCTCAGGCGCTGCAAACGTAGGAACAATTAAGTCAGTCTCAGAAGAATAAGTCAATATTTTTCTTGGCACAAACCTCAGTCCGGGCATTCAATACTACTGTTCTGGTAACAGTGAGAAGCACTGAAAGCGAGTAATAATAGAAATTGACCGAAGATGTAAAGATGTTTCACCAGTGAGGGGGGGAAGCCATGTCGCAGAAACGAAGCTTCCCTCCTGCTCTCCACCAGGGTCCCAAACTGCAGGACCCTGGGAGTCTTCAAACACAATGTTCTTTGTGTCTTCTGGAGAACCCACCTTAGTCTGGACTTCTGCGGAACTAAGACGCAAATGCAAAGCTCATGTCATTACTTCAGCTGTATTTATTTCCCTAGTTCCTGCCAGCCTTCATGGTTACATTACACACACAGTTCAAATCCAAAAAAGAAGTTGCCACTCCTGGGGCACGGATTATTTAGGATTAGGCAAACCACTATGTTCCTTCAGCTGGCTGGTGGTAATGGTGATTCTGTCCCAGTGTCTCGGGGGGGGGGGGGAAAGAGCAACACAGCACTAACGGGAGTCTGCCAGATTTGTTGCAAAACAGACAGAGTGACAGTTCTGGAAAATGTCAGCAACTTGCTTTATGTGATGTAACTCTTGGAAAGATAAAAATTAGGAAAAGCTAGAAATGGTTGAAACAAGTAGTAGTTTACTTGTTACAACAAAAAAGCAGTTTGGGAAAATATTGGCAATGTATATGTACCCAGATTTTATTTTTTAATGAATGTTTTCTCCCCTCCTTCTAAAAACTGGAAGGTCACAATATCCCAACAGGGAGACCAGACTGAGACTTGCCTGGGAGAAGATACAATGCTGAAGATGCATCTGTAAGAGCTTGGCCCATTATGTGTAATTACATTGTTTTGGAACAGTAAGTGCTATAGACAGGTAATTATTTCAGCCAGCAATATTAATTATATGTCTTCCTGACACTATATGCAGTCCAACATATATGTCCGTAACTATTTAGAAAAAAAATCTGTATTTCAAAGTGTATTAATGGGAGAAATTCAACATTAGTCCAGGTAGGTGCAGCCTTGCTGTCTAGGTGAGACAGCAAATTTCATGTGAAGTCCTTGTAAAACACTTCTCACAGACATAAGACATCAAGTTTCCCAAAAGAGGAAAGCATGCAGCCTGCCTGGAAGTGCAACTGAATTCTCTATCATGCTTCAGATCAGAATTTACAGTCTCTGCTACTGGATGTACATAGTGGCCTGATCCATACAGTCAGGAGAACAGCTCCAATCCCTTGTTTAGCCTATAAAAGCAGAGAAGGATTCAGTTTCAAAAATATCATCTGCATTGCCCCAAAAGGACAGGGCCCAGAAAAATAATATCTTCCAACTTCTAATTCGTGCAGCAAGAGGTCCTGTGAGGAGAACTAGATGCAGAGAGCATGGCAAACCACCTGAAGCACCTGCTTTGTCACGGGTTGGTTTCTGGACAGTTGCACATACCTTATCGATCCAGCTGCACCACCGGACTGCACATACTTACCCTCCAGAGCGGAGATTGGAAGCTGTGTGAAAAGCATTTTTATGGCGGAATTCACAGGTGCTGTTTCTTACCTGATAATTGCTAATTGCAACACGCACACAATTATGAGGGGAGGTGCTTCCATGTGCTGACGAACGCTGTGGGAATCAGTGAGTAGGGCACGGTTGTTATGCTGTTCCATACGTCCAGAGTGGGATCGTAGCAGTCCAACGTTTTGCATCTCTGAATGCCAAAGTAGCCTCCAACAACATACAGCTTGTTTCCAGATGCCACTGCGTGGCAGCTCATCCGCTTGGCTGTCACATCTCCCACCTTAGTCCACTGGTATGTCTCACTGTTGAATTTGTAAGCAGAGCATGCAGAGAATTCTGTATCTCCACCCATAATAAAAATCTGGTTACCCAGGACAGCTGCAGCAGTGTAGCGCCAGGGCTGGGGGCAGGTGGCTGGTACCGTCCATCTGTTCTCACACTGATCGTAGCACTGAACTTTGGGCAGTTTGTCATGGCTGACACTAGTCCCTCCGAAAGCAAACAGCTTCAGCTTTGCGCTGACCACAGCTGCATTGCTTACTCCCTCTCGCAGCGGAGCAACCATGGTCCATTTGTTGGTCACAGGATCGTACTGTTCTACTTGCTTTAAGGATACTGAAGGGGAAGCCGGAAGGCATCCAGTTGCTGCAGTGTGTCCTCCTACCACGTACAGACAGTGCTTCAGCTCTGCAGAGCCATGGCCAAAGCGAGCCACCAGCATGGGAGCAGCCTTTGACCATTCCTCATGAAGGGTGTCATACACCCACACATCTTTGGAGACTCCGTTTTCTGACCCACGTCCCCCAGTGATATACACTTTGCAGCCTATGGCACAGGCACTGAACTCTTTCCGCGGACTCGGGATGTCAGCCTTCGGAATGATCTCCTTCGCCTTCTGGTCCACCAGGTACAGTTTGTCACACATGAAAGTCTGGCCACCTAGAAGAAAAAGCGAATGGCCAGTTTTGCGGGGTCTGGCACATAAACTAGTGACCACCCCATCGTTCTGTAGGATCTTTAACTTGCATCGTATCGATTCTTCTACTATCTCTTTGCTTTTCCTTTGCTTGGTGATAAGTTCTTCCATTGCCACGTTCTCCATCAGGTATATGGCTGGCAAGAGAGCCAGTCTCACTGTCTGAAGTAGCTCAGGCAGGTAACAGTGACGCTTACTCAGGTCGTAGTTGACCCAGTTCATAGCTGATTCATACACGAGCCTTTCATCTTCGGTTTCTAATTCTTCACTGGAAAGGAGCTGCACTACCATGTCTTTCGGCAGCTGGAGGAAGTCTTCACTTTTACTGATACTCTGGAAGTTGCTAAGGCACATCCTCCAAGAGAGCTCATAAAGCTTGGTGCACTGGTGAGCATCTGACAGCAGCAGCATGCCAAGACAGTTGGTAGGATGAAGGTTTTTCTCCAGAAACTCTGCACAAGCATCCCTGATGTCCTGGAACTCCAGCATGTCACCAGCCTCCAGCAGCGACTCTGCATTCTCCTCATTGATGATAACCCTGGAAGAATACGCATAGTCCAGAAGCAGCTCCAAGACTTCTGGGTGAATGGAGTTATGGAAGTTGACTTCGCTGTCCTGGCTCTCTTTCAGTCCTCCACTGAACATTGCTTCGAAATAGCGGCTGCAGGCAGCCAGGACAGCTCTGTGGCAGGGGAATGACCTGTTCCCAGCATGGAGAAGAACATCTGTAAAGAGACGCTGCTGACGCAGAAGGTTCAGGTGAGTCAGGACACTATCAGCATAGGATGACTTGTGGAATAAGTATATGTTTATGGAGCCAGTACTGGCCCTAGATTTGCGATTTTCATGCATGCTGACTGACATTTTCTTCCACACCTACAAAGAAAAAAAAATTAATGAGATTAATGAGAGTTTAATTCATCTTCTTTTCACACAACAAAAAGTATATCTGTTATTCACTAGAAGATGAGGAAAAAAAAAAAGGCTTAATTTGTAGATGACTGGACAGAGAACTGTGTGCACCTCTGGCATGTGTTTATTTTTTGTAAGATGAGTTTCATAAATTACATACTCTAAATTTGTTGCCCAAGAGCAGGTTTATCTTGGGAAACCTGATCTCCAACTTCCACAGCAATACAGTAGGCAAGTAAGTCATAGGAGTAAGAAAAGGAACCAGGGCTGAGTTTCTCACCCTTCCCCAATCTAGACCAGCTGATTCATTACATATGTACATATGCACATGCTTGAAACATTCTCCTGTACTGAATCATAGCAGGAAGAGCTACTAGACAGAATGCCTAAGGAATGTCAAAAGCAGCATGATGAACAAAAAACTACTAATCCCATTAGGAAGCTTTGCTTTGTTACAACAATTCCATATGCAACAGCAGAGAATGAAAAGGGGAACCTTAAAAGGAAAACTTAACAAGGATCATAAGTTTAGACTTGCAAAATCTTAAAAAAAAAAATATTACAGCTGAATTTCAGAGATTACATCTTGAACTCTGCCAGCGGCCGCCTGCTGCAATGATACAGCACACACAATGGGCAGAGTCAGCAGAAAGATGTTTTCACTGCCAGCTGAAGTCATCAAGGCATCACCATCACCTCAAGAGCCAGGTACTCAGAGCACAAGCCATCCAACAGTTTTTGTGGAAGCAGCAAAACAAGGGAAAAATCCTATACCGTTCTATTCCTGATAAACACAGTGCTTATCAGTTCTTATCAAGTGAATGTTCCTGTTATCTGCCATGATACATATGATTACCAGAGCAAGATTCCAGGTTTAATTAAGAGTTGAGCCAAAACAGCACAGAGTACACGGGAAGGGAGGAATACTGGGAGTTATATAGAGCTAATGGCTGAAAAACCACAGTGCAATGAACAGGTGAAGCATACAGAGCCCAGTGCAGCTATGGCTCTGACTGCTACTGTATAACCTCCCTTCTCACTCCAAACTGCAGAGGAAGCTTGGAGAAAGAAGAGATGAAGCTTCCCTATTGCTAGGATACTCTCTTACACAGAGTCCCTTTTACTGCACCTTCAAATAAGGAACAGAGCAAGAGCCTACCTGGGAAGCTCCCAGTGCTCAAAGTCAGAGAATGACCTGGGGCCACCTGCAGATGTTTTTCATGTGGATGTACTTCCCTCTCTCACAGACTGGAACATTTTCATATTCCTGAGCATGTTTAAGCAGTGCACAACTGTACAACTCTATTCCCACATTTCATGCTTCAAGCTGACACAAGAGCTTGAAGAGCCTCAAAAAAAAATCCTCTAATGAATGCATCTGTTTTTCTAGGTTCAGAACGCTGGACAAAATCAAAACCATACATGATTCACTTGGACAACAGACTTCACTTCAGAATATCCTATTTATTCATACTGAAAGATACACACATTCTGCCACATGTGCAGCACAAGCAGTACCATCCTGCTTGCTAAATAATATACATAATAATCAATCTGTCACATACAACAGAAAGTTTGTGACACACCCTTCACTTCAGTTGCAGGGGGGGGAAAAAAAAAAACGAAAAACCCTCAAACCAACACCAATTAGGAAACAAAGAGGCACCTTACTGCAAAACTACCATAACCCACTTCCTTTAATATGGAAAATAACTTCCCTAGTACAATTCAACTGGGATTGAAAAGAGCAAACAATACAGCTCCTGTAGAGTGCTCAGTCCAAAATCCTTCAAAGCTCATTGGAATCCTTCCCCATCAGTGCCACAACCTATGTACCTGACACACAAAAGTTTGGAAAGGTTTTAAAACTCTGACCCCATGACCAACCTACAAAGTGCATCGATACCAAACACCTAGGATACAGAACAGCTTCAGGAGGCCAGTACATCTTCTCAACACAAATTCCTTCATAAGAAAAATGAAATTACCTTTAGAATAATTCTATTAACTAGCAAAGAGAATGGTGAGTTAGATGCCATTCAAGGATTTTCAACACTAATCTCAGACTAAAATAACCCATTTAATCTACAGCCAAAAAGACTGTACTGACCACATACTCTCTCAGGCTGAAGCCTGCTGGAAATGAAGGATTACAGAAAGGGTCATGGCTTAAAGTATATATATACATAAACAATGGGGAGACAGGTGGGATGAGCCCTTCACCAGCAAAAATCCCCCGAAAGCTTTTAGAACTTTTCCAAGCATTTTACTTTTTTTTAATGCCATCACAATGCAATGAACAGCACCAACTGGATCTCAGCTTTCCTCACTCCGGGGTGGGAGCTGAACTGTGAGACAACAGAGCCACCAGGAACCAAGGATGGTGCTCAGTGCCCCTGCTCCCTGTCCCAGCCAAGGGAAGGTGCAGACAAACAGCCCTGGCACGTCAGGATCTCCGCAGTAAGGCAGGGAATACAGTTCTTCTCTTTTCCTTCCATACACTGGGGAAGCTCACAGCATGCAGAATACCTCTTACCATGCACTTAGGGCAGGTAAAGTTCACGTAAGAGGCTGCAAACATTCAGCAGCTACAGTCCACTAAGAACCACTAGCAAAGATCACTTGGAATGAGACCACAACCACAACAAAATAGATGCAAACTTAAAAAAAACCTCACCCGGCAACTATGCAGACATTGGAGGGTACAGAGCTACAAGCGCTTGTGTAAGGGAGGAATAGATTGCTGCATGCTGCCCAAGCCCACCCACAGCCCCAATACGGAGCACTGTTGTTAAAAAAAAAAAAAGGAAGAAACTCTCTGAAGCAGCTACAATATAAGGCAGTCACATTTCACTCCACCAAAGGAGAAGACTTGGTCCCTCATCGAGTGATGCCAATTCTAATATGTGAGTGATCCCAGTCCTTATGGAGCACTTGCAGTGCTGGTCTTTAACTGTTCCGGTAACACTGTCTTTATCATCACAATGCCATCCACTGAGAAGAATTCAAAGTATGCCTGTTCACATTTAAGATAAGCTAACATATTTCCCCAAACAGAACAAAGATATGTATCTACACATATCTTTTCCTCCTCCGTGGTTGCTGAGATGAGCTCACACATGGACGAGCCCTTAAGAGTAATTATCATAATTCACTAATGAGCACTGTTTCTGTGAACATGTCTTTTTGCAGCTTCTGACAATTAGCTCCGTCCAGAATTCTACAAGAATGTTAAACGGTATAAATGATATCTCTGATTCCTCCGTTTGGTGCTGGAAATTATGCAAGCCTCAAATACTTCAACGGAGGTAATTTAGTCAGTAAGCAAATGCTCATCTTGAATAAAATGAGTCAACTCCCTTCAGGCGACTTTTCCTTAGAAATATTAGTAAGTTAAAAAAAACAAGAAGTGGTCAGTAAATTACAGATATAGATTTTATCTAGGAACAGAGGTTCAACCAAGACTTTGATTTATAATTACACTTCAACAGGCTGCTTGTCACAGCAGCCCTGTAGTAAACACGATTTTAAAACTGAACAACAGACTCCCTGCCCTACTTCTTTGCAGCTCTGCAGCATGCAGGTCACAGCCTAAATCAAATTAAGAATTAAGTATTTTCAAATCACCGACACAGCCACGATGTAGATTCATTTTCATACGAATCTGTAATTACTTGGGGCTGGCTGAGTTTTAGTGCAGAATCGGTGAAACTGCTGGGGAAAAGGAAATCTGCCATGCATCCCATTGATCTGACTGATACTGCTTTCAGCTGCTAACCCCGCGGCGATACTGTCGGTAGAGCCGAGCCGAGCCCCGATCCTGCCTGAACTCCTACCGCAAGCTTAGCGGCTCCCCAGGACCTGCAGCGAGATGGGAAACAGAGCACGCTGCTCCTGCGAGGAATGCAACGCTGCTCACCACACGCAGACAAAGAAACCCAGCTCTAAATTCCCTGTAGTTCATTCCATCGCGGTGCCTGAACAACCCCCTCTCCGAAAAAAAAAGACTTCCCGGTTTTCTTTCCAACCTGATGCAGAAACAGTGCGAGAAGTCAAAGCGCATCTGTTTTTCTTTACAGAGCAACAACCACGTGGAAAAGTTTCTGCTCCAGAGCAGGCGGAGCAGCTCCGCAGCCAGCTCCGGCAGCAACGCGGCGCCGGTCCTTCCCCCGTGCCTGTCACCGCCGAGGGATGCCCCGGCCCGGAGGGGCAGCCGGACAGCCTCGCAGCAGCGCCCGGCGCTCCGCAGGACATCCGCGTACCGGAGACGCTCAATCCCAGCGCCGGCATCCGCCCGCTTCTCCGCTGCGGGCAGAAGGGAGGGACAGAGCGGCGCGGGGAAGCGGCTGCGGTGCGACGGGCGCGCAGCCTCCCCGTCCCACCCCGACCGCGCGCAGCCCCGCGCTGCCCTCCCGCCTCCCTCCGCGCGCGGCTCGCCGGGCACCGACTTACGGCGGCTGCTGCCGAGCGGGCGTCCCTCGGCCTCCGCGCATGGGAGGGGAGAGGCGGCCGTGCGGAGAGGCGGCCGGCGGAGGTGGTGCCGGCAGCAGGAGGCGGGCCGCGGCGGGGAAGGAGGAGAGAAGGACGGGAGAAGGGGCGGCTGCTGCTGGCACCGCCGAGCCGCAACTCTGCCCCGTCGGCCGCGAGAGGATGGGTATATGGGCTGGGGGCGGGGAGGCTATGCAAAGCGGCTGGGTGACACCCGGGGGAGGGACGGGGAGGGAGCGGGCGGCTGCGCTGTCATAGGAGTTCGCGTTCCCGGGGAAGGTGCGGGGTACCCCGGCGCCGCTCCTCCAGGGCTGCGGTCCCGAGGAGCGCAGGGCGCGCTCCGCTGTGCGGGCACAGGAGTACCCGCGTGGTGCGGGCGGCAGCCGGGATCCTGCCACCGGCGCTGCCCCGCGGAGAATGCGCGGCCCTGCAGCCCCGAGCGCCGGGGCCGCGGCGGAGCTGCTGCCGCTCGGTGGCCGCGCGCTGCAGTGCGAGGCTGCGCCTGGCTTTAGTTACTTACCAGTTAACGAAGTATGAGAAAAACGCACGTGTGCAAAAGGCCGATGTGAAAAACAAACACAGACAGAACAGCAGTGTTTACATGATGGCGTTGCGCTGCTCTCGACCATTCTACACACCGCTGATTTACCGTTTGCTAATATACTTGCAGCAATGGCGTTAGCCTAAAGAGGCTTCAAGAAAGATACGAACAATTCGTTTACCCCCGCCAACTCACAGCTGCATGTAACAGTTTGCACAATTCATTTGTTCCTCATGAGGAAACATCACCGTTTTTTCTGTCAGAAAAAAAAAAACCCAACCCCCCCAAAAAAAACTCAAACCAAATAAACAACAACAAAAAAAACCCCACCCCTGCAAGCAATTCACTAACGTGCATATGGTTACTTGTGTTCCTGTTGCTGCACTCCAACAATGCAGATAAACATGAGCTCAGCGTGTAGCAGGACACATCTGAAAGGTCTGGAGAATCTGGGCATAGCAGCCCAGACATGGTGATTTTGGTTAGACAAAGAGCAGGTGAAAGAGAAATCTCTTTCATTCATATGGATATTTACAATAGTTTGATGATGACATGAAATTCTGTAGATTGCAAAGTTAAAAATGCAAGGTTGCATATCTATATGTAATAAAGTGTATTTCAAAGTTATCTAGGTGTGAGAAGCTCTTGGAAATTGCGAATCACCCTATACAAGGGGTATTTATGGACAAAACGGCTTAATCTGGTGCTCATTTCAGTCAGGCAGTGCTAGTGGATTCTGGATTTATGACAGTTCATGACTGAATTTTCTAGCACCATGGGCTGTTTTTCCTTTCATCATATCATGTTCCATAACATCTCATCCTGCTTTCTCCCATTTTACCACCAACAAAACATTCAGAGATTCCAGCCAAATCCTGCCCTAGTAGAACAAATTCCATTATGGTGAATTCTGCATAGTCTGATGTCAGTAAGTCAGATGTTGTCATCCCATACCACTAAAAACACGGGGGTCACATATTTTCATACAGTGTCAGGTTTGTTCTCCTCCCTCCATGCAGGCAAAACAATCACCAGGAGTGAAAAACATAAATGTGAGGACAACAATAGATAGGCTGTAGTTCAGCATTCACACCTTTTATGTGAGTCTGTTTTTGCTCCTAGTGATGAGGAATGGTCAGTGGAAAACAAACTCTGTAGAGAGGACAATATGTAAGGCTTATGCAGCTGCTCACGGCACGCATATTTGGGCAATGCTCTGGGTGACTGAAATGAGACAGTAATCCTCTGAGCGACCTCCATAAAACAAGAAACCTGTTGAGGTTAATGAGGGCAGAATAATTGGATGAAGCAACATGTTGCCTGTTGGAGAAACAGCCATAGAGCCAGACAGCCCCTTCTGCGTGCATGTAACAGCACACACACACTGTGTGAAACAGTGCTACTGGTGGGGGAAGAGAGAAGGAAAAGAAGTCATTGGTCTTCTGTCAGTTCAACTGGAAGATCTACAAACCACAGCAGCAGATCTCTTGCATGTCTTCATGGGAGCTACTTTTCATGCTCAGAAGACGAAAAGCATCCATACCACCTCTACTCCTTCCTGAAGAAGTTTTAGGACTAGGTAGCTCTCATTGTAAATGCAGCTCAGAACACATTCATAACTGGAGTGCTTGCTTGGTTAGCATGGGATAAACAATCAACAAATTAACCTGGTCCAAAGCAAATCTTTGGCCCAGTTTACATTGGTCTAAGTCAGGTCACATTTAAACACAGTTCCGGTTAAGCCAGTTTTGTAGATGGGCCAATCTGTATTTTGACACTGCTGAAAACAAAGTTAGCCTAGCCTATCCCAGGACATAGCTTAACATGCCCACTGAACTAGTTAGAACATGTTTCTCCTAGCACTCATATACCAGGATAGATAGGATCTTTGAAATATTGCTAAATATCATGATTTTATCACAAATCACAAGACAATCAGCATTATTCTCAAAGCCCCAGTTTCTGGAGTCATGTGAAAATGATAATCTCTTAGGGCTTATATATGTTTTTAATATTAAGTTTTAATGATACCTATGTGGAATGGAAGTGTGCCCTTGGAAAACGGAAGACATACAAAACCCCAAATATTTTCTGTTTTCGCCTCTGGAATTTTAAGTGCCACGTTTGACTTCAGTGCAATTGGGGTAGCAAAAATGTCTTTGTTCAACTCAAATCCAACTTGCTGTGTTTAAAAGCATTCCTGGTTTAACTACACGAGTTTCATCTCCCAGCTTCATTTAAATTGGTTTGGCTTCTGTGTTGAGACAAGTCCTTGGATCACTGAATGTATAGCAAACTTTATAACATGGCCTTTTTGACTCTTAAGAGTTCTGCAGGCATGGCTCTGCAGCTGAAACATCTTCCAGACTAGCCCAGCCACACCAGCTAGAGCTCAAACACCAACAGAGCTGTACTACCAAAATAATCCATTTACCAATCCAGATTACCACAGTCAAGAGATTGATTATTTTATTTTATTTTATTTTGTTGTTGTTGTTCTGTGTCGTTTTGTTGGTATCAGTTGCATCTACATTTGCAGGGTTTGCCAGTACAGCTATCTTGGCAACCCTTTTAAATGCAAATCAGCTGTATGTGCCCGCAGCACAGGCTGAGATCTCATTTTTAATGCTATTAAACAGCTGTGTCTTGGGCATTTGCCTTGTTAGACTCTTTTAACCACATTATTTTGTTCAACTGCTAAATAAACAGCATGGGGTTAAATGTATTAGTGTAATTTATCTTCATTCTTCTTAATTTACACTTCGAATGAATTAATTAGGATGATCTAATTAACACTGTACAATAGCAGTACCAGTGCCAGTGATCTCTTGGGGGGATGAGGCCAGGAGCACCCCTCGGTGACCCACACCTGCTTTCCTTATCATTTCTCTTCGATGAGCTTCTTTGGATCAGGCTGGAAGCAGAGATTCAGTCAGTATAGTCCAGTGTAACTTACTGTGCACTAGGGCTGTTTGAAGGTCAACACCAAACTGTTCTTAGCAACAAACACACCACAAATACACCATCTTTTCCATTCTTTTTCTTTTTAGGGGGATGGGGGACAGAGGGGGGTAGTCCTCTTTGCCTTGCCCTCCTCACCTCTGTCAGTGTTAATTTTTCTAAAGGATTACATTCAGTCAGAATTGCCCTTAGATGTCATTCCTGCATGGCATGGCTATTCACATCTACTGCTCCCTGGAAACCAGCAGTAGCACTAAGGGACCAATTTTGGGGCAAGTGGCACAAAACTGCTACCCTGCAAAACATTAGCCCTGCCTTGTTTTGGCAAATGGTTGTGAGCTGTCAGTCCTTCACCTCTTGCAAAGTATGTGAACACCAGCCCATTTGAAATCAGTGAGCTACAGCATCATACCGTGTGCAAGATAGGAAAGGATAGGTCTTGGTTTCTATGTATGGCTGAGTATGTTCTACACAAAAGATTTTCATCAATCAAGGGTTAATGTGGTTTTAAAATAACATTATAGATGTGTGTAATGTTTGGAATGAGAAAAATTTTCACCAAGGATTTCTTAATCCTCAGGAGAAACCCTTGGAAAAGCCTTACTTTTACATCTAGTGCAGAATTCACAATTCTGCACTATTCCAGCAGTATGTGCTAATTAAATAAGTAAAAATAATAATAATAAAATGTAATATTGAGATAAAATGTCTCAGACTATGAGGAAAAGTCTTCTACTTCTGCACTGTTTATAATCCCTCTATGTCCACTGTACCATTTTCCAGTCCTTCTTGCTCTTTAGTTATCCACAAAACAGTCACTGCAACTTAGCTTTTATTCCTTTTTTGCTGACTGTATTGCCAGCTTGGTCTCTATCTTAGTAGGAAAAATTGCTCCTTGTTGGTGAAGACAGCAGTGACAATGATATACTTTTATTAAGTTTGATTAGAAAGGGTTCCCCATTTTTTTCAGGTATATGAAAGCCAATTCCCAGAGATACATGGTCCAGCACAGTGCTGGGACTACTACTGAAAAGAGGGGTCAATGACATTCATGGTGACGTTCAGCAAAAGCCTTTGCATCTTATTCGGATACTCAGGAGATTTCAATTCCCTGTTCTGAACTTCTGAACACAAGAGGCAGTTTCTTGCTTCTTTCAGGAGCTGCCTCCAGTCTCGCTGCAGCCCTTGCAGCAGTTTCCCTTTGCTTCTCTCTTGCTACGTAGCAGTGGCCCCCAGTGGTGACAGCTGAGCAGGCTTCCCGTTTCAGGTTATTCCAGCCTCGGTTGAAAAGCCTCCATGCTCTAGCAGGAACTTGGCCTTAGAACTTGTGTGTTCCTCATATCTTCCACTTCTGCAGGGCCAGTTTGCACTCCTTCCAGCCCAAAAACACCTGAGTTATTCGTTTAGTCTTTTAGAAGGGACTAGATAATTAAAGCGGAGAACACTGTGTCATCTAGGGATTCCTCTAAGTGATTTTTCTTGCTTTATTTTTTTCTTTTTTTGCTTGTCTTTTATGTCAGTACTGAAAGCAGGAAGACAATAATGTATTCGTGCAAATGAATAGCTTTGGTTTTCTAAGAATAGGAATACACATCCCAGTAGCTATGTCTACATTCTTAAGCATGCATTGAAATACAAGGTATTTAAGGTCTTCAGGTACTTAAGAACCATTTAGGGACTTTCATTCAAGGTATTTAAAGATAAGGACTTTTGACACAAAATCAGAATAGATGTTCTTTCCTGGTGGTGCAGATTTAGACACTGAATTTTGAAAACACATAAATCTGCACATTCAAAATTTTATGTTTTAGTTTGGTGACTTGTTACATTGTTCCCTCAATTTATATGTTACTTTGCCAACAATGGAATTAGCATATACCGACAGCTATCACCCTGAAAAAAAGGGCAATGCATATGAGGTAAAATGCTGCGTGTCACATTCTTAGGAGAACATTTGTGACTTTGTCAGATAGATCTCCAAGGAGACTCTGCAGCCTCTTTGGGCAGCCTGTGTGAGTGCTCAGCCAGCCGCACAGCACAGAACAGCTTCCTGGTGTTCAGAGGGGAGCCTCTGGTGTTCGGTGCTCATGCTTACTGCCTTTTGTTCTGGCAACAGGCAGAAACCACTGACAAAGGTTTGGCTCCATTTTTTTTCACACCCTCCTTTCAGATATTTGTAGACATTGATGAGATCCCCTGGAGCCTCCTCTTCTCCTGGCTGAATAGTCCCAGCTCTCTCAGCTTCTCAGTAGAGAAGAGATGCTCCAGTCCTTTCAACGTCATAGTGGGCTTATGTTGGACACCCCAGTGTATCCACGTCTCTCACAGATGCAGGGTGGCCCACAACTGCACACAGTGCTCTAGCTGTTGCCTCGGCAGTGCTCACCTCCCTCAAACTGCTGGCAATGCTTCACCCAATGCATCCCAGGATTCCATTAAGCCTTCTTTGCTGCATGGGCACATTGCTGGCTCATGTAATTACTGGTTTGTGTCTTGTAGTCATGCTTTCCATTATCATATACATACATCTCAGAGCACTAGTTTCCAAACTACAGGCTGTGAGGTGATGGGAAGTGGTCCACAGAACCAAAGTAAAATGTAAAGTTTATACTCTTTTCAATTCATAAAGTTTGATGATAAGAATACCTGAGAAATTTGGAAGCATAACAGGGTTTGCCAGGGACTGCTGCTTTAAAGAGACAGAGAGCAGAGAATTTCCTGATTTTTATAGGATTAGGACAGATCCAGGCAAGCATTTTAAAGCAAGCTTGTTTGTGTAAGTATGGCTTTCTTAATTTTCCTGCTGAACAATTCACCACAAACATCTGGAACAGCATTATTAGTAGTTTTGAGGCCACATTAATTCTGGATGTTCTTAAATAGCATTTTTTACCTAAGAACACTTAAGAAAGGAACACTTCTGAAGGCACTTGGCAGAACATGAGAAGGTTAAAATAATCTCAGTTCCCTAGTTTTATTCTGTGAAGCATGATGGTTGTGAGGACTAAGTAATCTGATTCCATACATTTTAGCAGGATGAAATGTGTCCTATTGAGCTGGTATTTCTGTGGTTTAGATCTTACTTTTGAATATGTTGCCTACAGCAGGGGTTGTTTCCCAGGCATTCAAATGCACGAGTAGCCTCATCAGCCGATGTCTGTTTAATGAGAAAGACTTAAAAGGACACATTCAGTTGCTTTAAAAGACTTGTTTGTGTACTCTCTCAAAGCATTTACTCGAAACTTTATTGTTCTTATGTACAGAGAAAATCACTGAATGACATACTGTCACAGAGCCTGTGCGTTACGCCAACATTTACAGGTTCCTCGTGAGGTCTTCCTTCATGGTACTGTTTTTAAGCAAGCCGTTATAGATGACCTTGCTGTTGGTGCAATGTTGGTGCATTTAGATCTGCAGCAAATACTTTCAAAGAAAGGATAAACAGCTTAATAGCCAAAACCTTGCAAGTTTCATGTTCATCAGCGAGAGGAAACCAGATTTCTTAGTTGGCTTGTGTTCCAAAAGGCCCATTACCTTTCTGCTCTAAATATTAATCCGGATGATTTCGTTAAGCCTAAAACAAGTTAGAGGGCTTAAAACTGGAAGGATGTGTAGTGTGGGCAAAGCTTCAAAACTTTCCCAACGCAGTAAATGTGACATTTACTCTGATTATTGATTTGCACTTTCAAAGCTCTGCTTTATTTTAGGTTAATGGTGTTTAATTAGAGATCTGATTGCTGTTGAAAGCAGTATAAATGAAACTGTGGATGCTTTATTTGAGCTAAACATTTTCTGGCATTTGTCCCAACCTCCAGGACATGTCTGAACATGCTTCTACTTTCCTACCTGAAGAAGGAACCACTTGGCATGTCAACATATGCGTGTTTTGGCTTAAAAAAAAGACAGCAGTTTGGAAACACAAAAGAGAGCTTCTGCCTTTTGTAACAGGTCACCTGTTAAGAAGAGGTAGTATATTAAACTAGGAAGAATTTGAAGTGCAGAGTTGCAAGATTGCAAACCGATCACTTGGGCTTTCTTAAAGAAATTTATTTAAGGTTTTAGTTAATGGGAGATTTCCTTTCCGACATCTACTTTCCCTCTGTGTGCGAACCTGGAATTTTGCTCACACAGAGTAACAAACCACGGTGATCCACCACATCCAAATAATCAATCAGTACTAACACTGGGGTCTCCTTAAAGGACTAACACAAATTCCTCTGTGGAAAAAAAAAATAAAATCCTACCCTGGCTAAAAGATTAGAACATGCCCACTACCGCTTAATGCAATAAGCTGCACATACTACAAGTATTCTGGATTGAAAAATGCTTGAATAAACAATAAGCGGGAGGAGGCAGGGACAGGCCTCATTAAGACAGCAGCCTTCGAATAGCAGTTGTTAAGCACACATGAATGGATTTTGTAGGTTAGCAGCAGTTCACAAAAAAATCTAACCAGATGTCTTTAAGTGCTCAACAGCTTGTGTAAAAGGCCAGTACATCTACAATGCTACTCACAGAGCCCAGTCAGATCTTCAGTGTTTGTACTTTTGCAGTCTCGTCTTCTCAGCTAGAAACATAAAAAATGAAAACTTGGAAATACCTCAGGTGATAAGTTTTATGAAAATTCATCAGATTGGGAAATCTGACTTCAAACAATTCCAAGCAAATTTTAGATATTCGCTGTGTATATCAAGATTGGACATTTGTAGTAACTCCAACAACAGCTAACACAGCTACCAGATTTTTAATGCAAATTAAAGCTTCAAGCGTATGCAAACAATCCCAAAACATGCCTGAAGGATTACCTGAGCTCCTAGGACTAAGATGCTTTGAACACAGCTTCCGTTTCTCTCTTACTCAAGAACACTTCAGCTTTCCTTCAGCTGGAAGTCACTGAGACTTCAATAACTTCAATGGGGAAATATCTTGGGGGTACAAAATATCTGACAAAAAAACCTAAGTGATTTAATAAGACATAACTGCTTTTCCCAGATCACAATCTGACCAAAAAGGGGAAAAAGAAAACAAAAAGGACTTCTAAGAAAAATATGCACAGTATTCTGCTTTACTATCGACACAGCAGATTCCACATGGTTCTCATATAATCAATAAAGAAAACTACTTCGGGCTGCTTCTTGAGGGAAGTTTTTTGGAGATGGGCTTCTGCATGGCAGCTGTGTTGTCAGAATGGAACAGTTTTAAATTTTCTAGAGTTCCTACTTTTTATTTCCTACCAAATGACATTAACCTGCAAAGTTCTAAAATATACATTAAGTAATGAGATGTAGTTTAGCTTTTCCATGCTAATGCCTCAATAAAAAGCAATAGACTAGAAAATACATTAATAATACAGGGCTCCTAGCTCATACAAATAAAAACCAAAAAGTTTTGTCAGGGTCTTCAGAATAACATTTAACAAGGGCTCATTGTAGACTCCTTAACTTGTCAAATTTCCTTCTAATATATCCCAAATATTCTATATACAGAATGCAGTGTGTAGAATTCTATATATGTATGCTATATTTTAGCATACCTTAATACATTTCAATGTAAAAAGTAAGCACAAACAGTTCCAATCCATTGTATGAAATGACCATAAACAGATAATACATAAAATAAAAAAAACAATAAATAGATTTCTAAAAATCCTTCAGTAATTTCTTACCACAACAAGGCTTTAGGGTTTGTAAGAAGAGCAAATCTCTTCAAACCTTCATTCCTCTTCAAGCATCTGATGGCCATGGTCACAGCACTACCACTACTACCATAGAATTAACATTACGTGGAAGCACTTGCTAGCTAGATGTAATGCTTTAAGTAACCCATAGCAGATGATGCCTTGGCAGGCTGGCTGGGAAACGGACCTTTGTGGCTCTGGGTGGGAGATGAGCTCATGGCAAAGCAAGAAATGGCTAAAAGCTTGTGAGAAATACTCTTACAATCAATTGTTGTCAACGAATGTCAGTTAACTTGGAAGGTGATAGGTGAATCCTGGCTGTCTTGTAACTAGTGAACAGAAGATCAGAGACACGGTTTTGACTCAGTGTTTTAGAGCTATGCAATTAATTTTAGCGAGGCAGACATTCATTTACATATTCTGGGTTCACAGGAATAAAACTAACTCTGCTGTCCCATCTTTACATACATCCTCACATTTTTATTATAACTTGTGATTCAATTATTTACTCTTAATAGATAAGCATACTCTTAAGGAACTCATGACAGTAGTACTTTCTCCTTTGTTTTCTGCATGAATTTCTCGTTGCACATTCCTATGTTGCTTCATCTTGGGACGGTGTATTCAGACCATGTCCTGACTATCCATTTTTCTCTGCAGCCCTTCTGACTTAGCTGTATTTATCCGTAAAGTTAAAAGGAGCTGCAGAGAGAGGAGTCTGCCAATTGCACAGCCAAAATACACTCGGTCACACCCTGGTAATGGACTGACTTTGGAATGACTGCACAGATTCCACCCTGATAGGTTTGGTACCACACCCCCTATCTGATCCACTTATTTCAGTAAATCTCACAACCATGCGAAAATAGGTCTGACCTGTAAATGCCTGCAAGCATTGTTGTCCACTCTATCCTGATCTGAACCAACAGATAAACTCAAAGTTTCTGAAGTACCTTTTCTCACCATTATTAATGAAGGTTAAAATACAGCTCCTAGGAAGTAATGGGAGCTCCGCCAGTGAATGTCGACACCTCTGCTATTTTATTCCTTGGCTTCCTAAGACGGAGCTGCCAATCATGCTGCATTACACTGTAATTTTATTAAGCATCCAATCGTAATTTCCGCAGAGTAGAGACAAGTTATCCTTTGCCTTAGCTGGCAACAGAATCAGGTGCCTTCAGCAAACCACCACATTCTCTATACATTTCTTTTGCTGGAAGATGCAGTTCTAAACATCTTGGCTTCAAACCGCAATTTATGAACTGACAGACTATAACATCATGATATTGAGTACACATAGCATCAAACTCCTATCAGCAAGCCCATTTTCTTACTTTTTTCCTTCTTTCAGGAGCTTAGGATTTTACAGTTTCCTTCTAGATAGCAAAGTTTGCAAATAAGATAGTAGTAGATTCCTTGTTATACTATTCTGCACATTATAATACAAAGTATTGAGAAAAAATAAGAGGAAAAAAAATAAAAATCCACATCCCATTTTTAATCAGAAAATCAACTTGAACTTTATGAAAATGTTATTATTTCAGACTCTGCCTAGAGGTATGTATTTTTACTGTCTGTTTTTTCTTTTTCTTTTTTGTCTGATTATTTTTTAAACAAATAATAAATCTACATATGACAAAACACATGACTAATCAAATTAGGCAATCTCCTTAAAATGTTGGCCCCTTGGCACAGCAGCTCTTGGCAGAACTGAGAGCAGTAGACAGATACGGCTTGAACTTCCTTTCTCTCTTTGTTTTCCTTTCTCCAGTTCCAGCTACAACCAAGGCAAAAAGCCACCTCTGCTTTTTCTACACTGGTTACTTCCAGTAGCCCATGGGAAGAGGAAGCAGAAAACCCGATGTTCTGAACAGACAGAAATCAGAAGGCAGTAAACCTGAATTACATTGTAGGTGTGGTACAACAGTCTGGTGAGGACTGGCAATGTGCTCCACTGTCTTCAAACTCGTGTGGGGGCTGGTGTTACTGTATAGCAAGAAAAAGGCATCTCCTTCTCTGGCCTGACTCTGGAAGTCCAAGCCTTCAGCTCTGTCAACTGTGATGCAGCTAATGGTTTATGTGGGTTCCAGGAAGTCCAGAATGACCACTTCTTCCCTATTCTAAAAGACAGCACACACCAATTCACCCACTGAAGGCTGCATCTTGAACTTTTTCTTTGATGGTGAATTCACGTTTCACCACTCCATGGACTGCTGCTCATGCTGGTGGCACCATATCTCATTACTGATAATGGTGTGACCCAGGAAACTGTTACCTTTAGCAGAGCATTGGTTCAGTAGGTCCTGATAGAGTTCCATTAACTTTTCTTCCTGTTCCTGTGTGAGCATTTGTGGAACCCCCCAGCACAAACTATGTGAGATTCCAACATTGCCAACATAATTTTCAACAGATTGAAGCCAATATTCAGCTCTGTACACAGTTCTCTGGTCATAACCTGATGATATACATGGATGAGATGATCAAGATGCTCTCCATTTTGTGATGGTGACAGCTGTGCGTGGCCATCTGGAATGTAGCTTGTTTTTCACATTGCTGACACCACTGCTGAAACACACCACACGTTGTCTCACTATGCTCACATCCACTGTTTGGTCTCCAGAAACATTCAGCAACTGTTGATGAATGTCTATGGGTACTATTTTCATGCATGGAGGAGTTCAGTGACACAACTTTGCTTCATCCACACTTCCATGTCAGATGCCATTTTGTCAGACTGTCCCTCTGCTGCCATCTGTTGCATGGCAGCAACATGTAATGGAATACTGGTGGGAAGGTTCAGTCCCTCTGCCCCACAAACATCTGCCTCTGACATCATGGGATGACACAATAAAACAGGAGGCACTACTTTTGGAGCAGCCCTAATAGTAAGAGGTGTTTCATGAGTAGAGTCTATTTCTGATGCTATTCATTCACATTAGTACTATGAAAATATTTGCACAAAGTATTCCAGGTGTTGCAAGCAACTAATGACTACAAGAAGCAAGAGTTAAATCATGATCTGACTACTTCTGCTGACAAATTAAACTGTAAATACAATACACAAGCATTACAGCTCACTGAACAAAAGAGATTACTTACAGACAGTCAAAGGGGAATGCAGCATCTGTTACAAGGGTCCATACAAGGAAAATATTAGCTTTTAACTGCAATCAAAACCATTCCACAGCTCTTAAAATCCATGGGTCATTTTAAATGCATACTATTTTATTTGAAACCTGATCTTTTGCAAGATTTTCTTTATTGCTTGAAAAAGCTTTTCTCCAAAATATTTCACAATAAATCTTGAAATTCTTTCAACAGGTCTTGCTCTTTACACATTGCAATACTGCTCACAAATGCCTTATAGTTGTATTACAGTATCTTCTTCAACTGTGATTCAGTGTTCTATCTATAGATCTATCTCCGAGTCTTCAGAGTCATAGCTTCCAGACCACAACACTCAGGCTCCACCATGCACTTGTACATTAAACTAGTGCAATAAATGAAACCTTCAAAGTAATTCTTTAGGTTCTGGGAAGTATGATTGTGCATTGATTGTGTATTAAAGGAATGACTGATTATTTCCTAATTTGATCCTCCCCTGCTCTAGGTACTATCTCTCTCCCACAAACTCTGCTAGCAATTATAGAAACCTGTAGAAGATTCTGCAGTAAAGACTGAAACAAAGAGAGCATTTCTTCCTATGTTCAAGCTCAGTCACACAGCTCCTGCTTGACTGCATTGATTTCCTGCAGTGCCTACTGTATGATTTCCACACCAGAGTAATCTCAATGACCAACAAGTGTCAGACACAAGAGGCTTGAATCTACTTGAAAAAAAGAAAGAGGGCAACATTTTTGATTTTTCCATTAGAAAGCAAGGAAGCAAGGAAGCAAGGAAGAAAAAGATCTGAGATTTTGAAGGATTCTAGTATTTTGATTTAGAATTAATTTCTTTTTTTTTTTTTTTTTTTACAGAACCACGTTGTGATGTCCCACATATCTAAATTACGTAGTACACGCAACTGCCTTAGCCCATCTCTATCAGGGCTACAAATGTCACTGTAAGTCCAAATGTGACTGTACTACTAGAATCAAGGGGCTGACAGAAACGCTGTTTTAATCTTGGACTTGAACGTAAGGCCTTTTTCTCTAAGTCATAATTTGCTTTATTTTATGATGTTACTGAACAAGGCATGTATATCCACTCTGCTCATTACAGACTCCAGATCAGAAATTAAGGAGAAGACACAAATCCAGGAAGAGTTCTTTACAGGAGAAATCTGAACTGAAGGATGCCTGGGTTGGAGGAAGGGATGAACAACATAGATTAAAAAGTAATCTAAGCACAGTATTCTGGATCTCCTGAAGTTTAAGAATATAGGGATCTAGAAGAATTATAAAAGAAAAAGCTGAAATAGTTGGGACAGGAAATGATTCAAGTATGAATAAGAATTTCAGCAGAGCCAGAGCTGAAGCAAGAAAAAAGCCAGGTGGTGCTGTAGAGATTGTGGGAGATCACTTACACACACCCAAACTATAAGGGGTGTAGTGAACTGAAAAATTGGTTCAGATTCAAAGTTTTTTTCAAGATTTCTGGCCTTCAGTATTGTAGAAGGTAGTTAAGCAAATTACTGCATTAGTTGGACTGCTCTTACAAAGCTAAAAATAAAATAAATAAAATAATAATAATAATAAAATACTTGCCAAGCCAGCATCCCTGCAGGCTTTTCCTGCCATTCAATAAAATTTAAGGAAAGTGGAGATGCACATGAAGAACTAAAGTATTCTGGTACTCCACCTGTCAAGGATGAAATGTTGTTTTAAAAGAGCCTTTAACATCTGATTGGAAATGCATATGCAGAGGATTTACTTGTTTACAGAGACACTGCAAATAACTAAAGAAGGTAATGACCACAGAGAGGAACATGGAACAGAAGGATTACAGTGAATGCAGAATATTGCAGGATTATCTTATGTAGACAGAGCTTAGGGTTCAGCAGAAATCAGAAATTAGGTAAATGAATCAGGTAAACGCAAGTAAGTCATGGGTGCTATTCTTGAAAAAGCAGTTATGATTCAGGCTGAAAACAGTACAAAACTTAGATGAAGAAAGGGTCAAGAGGAGAAAGCAGTGCAGTTGCATGCTTTTCAAGGCTGTTTGGACAGTCATGATAACAGAAGCAAGATGGACAGAGTTTAATGGAACTTCTTCTCCATTCTATATACATTAAATTCACTGTAATTGAGTATACCATATATATGGTATATTCATATGGTATAGAAGAGTAAAAAAATGGAGAGTGTGTGCAGCTGGCTTTATGCAAAGCTATTATCTTAATGAGAAAATGTGGAAGTCTGAAGAATAAACATAAAAGAATCACTGTTTCATAGACCTGTAAATGTAACAACAGTTCTAGAGAAGAAATAAACAACTCTTAGATCAAAGGATTCATGATCACCTTCACTGGAGGAATAAGTTGATATTTATTAGTTACCTTCTCTTTATCTTCGCTTTCTCTTTTATTTTTTCGAATCCAGCTCAAAACAAGTATACAACTAACTGTCAATTTAAATTGTATCTACAGTTTTCTGACAGATTCATTACTTTTTCAGGTTTATGTCTAACACACTGACAGTTTCTAATCAATAGAAGACAATTCCCTTTGAGAGCTATTAAAATATACCTTGCATTTAAATGCAATAAAAAGCTTGACTGAACATGCCTCTGTTCCTCATAACACATAAATACCACATCTGGTCCATAAAAAAAAACATGCTTTATACAGAGTTTGTATCAATGCCAGATACATATTATTACATGGAACTGTTTTATCCATCTAGCCTAATTTCCACATGTTTTATTACTTGTAGACAAGAGTATTGTCAAAATTGTTGCTGGAAGTCCATTTATTACAAGAGGGCAAGGGACAGGAATAGCAAGCTAAGCTACAGGGAATGTTTGTGATACAGCTAATGGCAAATCACATGACT
Source organism: Perdix hodgsoniae (assembly GCA_035772895.1). NCBI lineage: Eukaryota > Metazoa > Chordata > Aves > Galliformes > Phasianidae > Perdix > Perdix hodgsoniae. Next base: position 17,143,865 of record JAPSGF010000003.1, read on the forward strand.
GAATCACCAGTATTATCAAGTTTGAAGAGATGCACTTAAACATTCAATTTCAGTCTAAAATTTCAGTAGACTTCATTATAAATAGGAACTTATTCTTCCAGCTGTAAATGTCACATAATTGCAGGCTGTACTTATAATAAGCAGACCAAGCAACTAATGGAAATGAAACAGAAACGGTTAGTACAAAAGGCAGTGGTAACTGGTGACTTTTCAAAAAATGTATCAAGCAGTTGAACGAAAATACAGCACGTACTGAAAACAAACTTACTTCAGATCATAGGTGTCCAACCTTTTGGCTTGCCTGGGCTGCACTGAATGAAGAGTCATTATCTTGAGCCACATATATAAAATAAGTAATACAGTTAATGTACATGAGTAACAACAGCTTTATATATATATAAAACAGCTTATATATATATATATATAAATTAAAGATGAAAAGAGACTAGCAAAAATATAAGGCTAGTGGGATATTCAACCTTGTTTTTCAACCTCCACTAATACAAGAGACTTGTTCGATGGCAGTGACTGCAATTCTCAGTGAGTTCTCAAGGTGTTTGAAAGAGATTTTTGATGAAATTTTACTTGTTCTGTGTTTCACCACTGAAAACAGTTGCTCAGGGCTCCCCATGTCCCGGTGTCAGTGCAGACAGTGCCCATCACACATCACTGTTTGGCTGTTGCTGGGCAGTGGGTGCATGCACAGGGCTGGGCTGCTCAGCAGGACAGAGCAGCCATCGTGATGGCACAGGGCAGGGAGCAGGCTATGGGCTGAACATGCTTGCCTTAGTTTCTCTAGTTAGGAGTTGGACTGTGGGCTTTTTTCTCAGTCTTTCTCCATTTTTATTTTTTTTAATCTGTAAGGGCAGAAATCTGTTTCCAAATATTACTTGAAATGAAAGTGACAGTTCTCAGGGATCCGTATGACATCTGAGAAGCTTGTTTGGATCATTCCCTATTGCATTACAAACCTCAATCTCTTAGTGCTGTGTAAAAACATGAACAGTATGAAGTAGAGGATGAAAAATGTAGGTGAGTATATAACATAAAGGAAAAACAGCAGGCAGTAAATAATAAAAACAGTGTTTTACCAAAATGTCAGAAGTACCAGTATGAGCACAGCAATGTAAAAATGAAACAGTTCTAAGAATGCTACTAGAAACTGCACAACAACATAGGGGTTGGAAAGTAACAACTATTTTTTCTCATAATGAAAGTACATTTCAGTACGCACAGGACTTGGTTTAGTGAGGCACAAGCTATACAATATGCGAAAACTTCCAGTTTAGAATAGAAATAGAAAACTACCAGTATTAGAATATTTAGAGTTTCGTCATGATTTCTGACCAAATCCCTGAAAAAACTTGGGATTAAAAAAATAGTAAAGTATTAATCATGCTGCCCATAAAAAACACGATGGTTACTTCACTGCCACAAGTACTTCCTCAGACATAAGTCAGGATGGTCATCAATTACGCACTCTACTTGTCAGGTTAAGGCCTGTCCTGCTGCAGAAATTTGCTTTCTTTTCTAAAGGTCCAGTGACTGCCTCATTTATTAGGATTTCAGCAGGCTTCTTCGACCACTCAGACAACTTGAGGTTTGCTGTACTGTCAACTACAAGACCATGACATCTGGAATTATGGAATGACAGTCATACAGCACAGAAACTCTCCCTGGTAAACAAAAGACTCACTGCTGTAAATGAGTGGGCCTCCTTACTGGGACTCTTCAGAGTGCAATGTGGCCAAAGCCAGGAGAGTTCTCACCTCACCTCTTAAAAGGTTTGTGTACAATAGTTGAGGTTGCTGTGATAAGATTAAGGAAGTAATTAATATTTCTCAACGCATGCATCAGCTTCATCCCTACTGCATGATTTCCTCCTCCTTCCAATTTGTTCAATTCCAGTAAATGGAATGCTATCTGGACAGAGAGCAGTCTGATTATCAAATTGCTCAGAGATAATGGGAGCATACAAGATTATCGTACATACGAACAACTCCAAAAAAAAAAAAAAAAAAGAAAAAAAAAAAGGAAGACAGTGCAATTGTGCAATGTTAGAAGAAACTCTGTGCAGAGTTTCTATGCTAGAATTGTTCCTTTTTGGATCCCATTAAGAAGCTCTGGTTAAATTAATCTTGAGGCTCTGCATGACTCCTGCTATTGAAAGTAAAAACAACTTGGCTTCTCTGTGCTGCTAACACAGCAGCACCTCTAGGGATCAGATCTGTCACTTAGAATATGCCTGTATTGTATCTACCAGAATGAAGCTAGACTTAACTGACTACAGCAATATAAACACATCGTAGTGAGAGAATTCAAAACAAGCATTGTGTTACGAACATCATAGGACCTACATCTTTAAGCTCAGTATGGATATTTTTTCTAAAGCTAAGAACATAAGAACTATAAAAACTAACAGTAGTGTTTATGTTAGGAGGTCTCCAAATACTTGCAAAGGAGACACTTCTCCAAATATAACGTGCTAGCCAAAAACATGCTAACCAAGTCACAGAGATGGAAAAACCCCAAGCTAAAGTAGAACAGCTACAAATTATATGGCAGGTAAAATTGGCCTCGTCCTCAGCCCTCACAATAATGTATTCACCTATGTCCCACTTCCATATATTTTTACTGAAAGCATCTGCAAGCTCTCACTACGACATTATTTTCCAAGAAAAAGGAAAGTACTGCTAAAAACAGAGCTGTGTCCTTTTTGTACCTTTGGAGATTTTTTCAATACACCCTTAGCTATTTTGTTGTTGAAGATATAGGGTACTCCTTTTGCAGCTCACATGAAATCCAAGAAAAAGAGGATATCAATCTATCATTCATTTTCTGTACTAGAAAATATGTCCATCTTGTATGTACTCTGGACCCTGTTTGCACACATGCTGTAATCCTAACACATGTTCTTGTTTCATTTTATAAGAAGCAATAGAAGAATTTGTATTCACCGGCTTTTTTTTTTACTGCTCCATAAAGCATACCTGTTCTGTAATCAAAGTTTGTGATAAAAAAAAAAAAAAAGAAATGAGCCTAAGGAGGCTAATTTGTACCTCCATACTTATCAACCATCCCATTCTGCATAAAGGAGTCTGCATTTGATACTGCAAAACAAGATTTCAGACTATTTTTGTCTTAAGAGACTACTCCGCAAATAGCTGCTTTTCAATATCCTAGACCTGTTTTAAAATAAGGAAAATCAGCACTAAACAATGTACCATACCTAGCTTGGCAAAGCACTAGTACACATTAGTGGAGCACAACACAATCTGAGTTTCAGCACATACAAATACTGAATAGATACCGTAGGGCAAGTGTTACACATTTTAGCAGGATCTCTGACTTTCATCTTCTACTAACCCCTTTCTGGCTAAGTGATCTGGCTGCCTATGAGCCAGAACTTTACTTGTGGGACTGTGCTTCATTGGAAAATCCGGAGTACTGAGTTATATATGTAACAAACACACTTTCTCTTCTCTCCCCTCCATACAAGATTTACTCCCTTCCAGGGCTTCACAGAAGCAGTTGTAACTGTGCTCCATGTCTAGGTCAGCTGTTCCAGATTCTAACTGTCCTAACAGCAAGGCACAGCCACATCGATGCTGCTAGGTCTGCCTCCAGCTGAAAAAAAGGTAGAAGGGAGAGGCACATAACAGACAGGCGGCATAAAGCAGCTCCCCTAGTTAAAGGTATCTGAGAAGGACAGAAGGCAATATCACTACAGAAATGCATATGGAACCCAGGGGCAGCTTCTAATCAGCTAACAAAATATGTAGACAAAACTAATTCCTATTTTCATCATGCTGTAGGTCCACTTTAGGGAATCATATCCAGAAATGAGAGAGCCAAATACTGATTCAGTGAAAGCACAGCACCACCTACAGCTAAGGCTTCAGCAGGGAAAAATAGCTTTTAATGCCTTATCAGAGAATACTGCTAGCTCTAAGAAATAAAGGGGAAGGGAAGGGAAGGGAAGGGAAGGGAAGGGATCTCCCTGTATATACTTAATTATCTTGATTATTAAAGAAATTTCTAACATAAAACTTTCAAGAGTTCCATGTCATGGGTGTTGTGTGGTTACCGCTACTGTGTGTTTCTGGGCCACTTCAATTACTTCACATTCCTATGAGTACTTAAATATTATATACTATTAATGCTTATGAGTTGCTTCTCTAGAATATCTTTTTGAGCTTGTACAAACAACCATTTTAGTGTAATACAAAACAATGGAGGCAAAGGTATCTGCAATATGTAATTTATCACAATGATGTAACAGCAAAAGATGTTTTAATTGACAGTAATTTAACCTCAAGCATACAGCAGTTCTGATTGTACGGCTCTGCCTTTTGTTCATAATACATTCACAGTTCTCCAAGTGTCTTCCTGTACTATACCTTTCCTGATTCACTAGTCTTCTTCTGTTGGTGTGCTCTACTGCCTTGAAACCTCACCTCTCTGACTAGACACTACTGTACCCTCAGACATGGTCCACTTCCGTCCTCATAGCTCAGAAGTGAGACTGTCTAGCCAGCAAATTCAAAACTTGTCTTATGTGCTATGCTGCCTCATCACATTATCAGCTGGAGCTGTGCTGGGATTATAGATTTTATTTCCTCAGGATGCAGCAGAGAAGCGGGGTGCCCTAAATACCTGATTAACATCAGGAATCTTCTAAGGAAATTACTGTCTTGCACTGCTCTCATAGTTGTCTCATACAAACTAGTAGTTACTTCTGAGTCTCCTCTTCTGAGTTGCACCCTCTCTGTACATATACAAACACACAATAAAAAGTTTTGCACCAGAAAAAAACCTTTCATAGCTCAGAGTTACATGACAGAGGGAATTTAGATGCAGGAAGATAAGAAACTCATTCATATTTGTGAAGACTTCTACTCTGAGAAAAAAAGAAAAAAATGGAGCTATTTTAGGGTCAATGTTATTTAGTAGAAGGAATTATGTGGCTGTTTGATCTGTAGTGGTAAAGATCTAAGGATCTCTAGGTACGGATCCTAGAGGTAAGAAATTCTCCTTCTGCTTGAATAGTCCTTATTCCTCTCTGCTCAGCAAAGTGACTTCTTCAAATACAGCACCACCCTGCCTTATCCTGCAAAATGTATTTGTAGGCATGGATAACGAAACCCAAGAAAACAGCAGGCAGTGATCAGGCATTAATCCTTACTAAAGAACAGCCTGTTTAAGAGCCCTTACTTGATTACTCAATTCAACCTTTTTCCCCTCTGACATCTCATGTAATCACCTGGATGCCAAAGAACCAGGACTGATGAAACTAAAGACCCTGGAGGAGCAATGCATTTGGGTGCAGTAGTTCTACACCCAAACAGCAGAATTCCACACATCAAAATCCCCAGATAGCTGTGAAAAAAACACACAGGAGACCACAAGGAGTTTTACAATCATCCAATAAGTACAGTAAACTATAATGTTCTTGTATCTGACATATGCTGTCACTTTCTTCTAACATCTGTTTTTCACACCTTCGAGGATCTTCAATAATGAAGTCACAGATTAGACTCAGTACTATAACTGTCAGTCAGTTTTTCCTGTATTCAGGTAATACATCAAACATTAGACAGTAGCACTCAATGAGGCTGGCAGCACAACTCCCTTTACAAAACAATATGCACACATTACATATGTGTACATACATATGTAATATGTACATTATATGTACATATTACATGTAATATGTAATATGTACATACATATGTAATATGTACATACATATGTCTACAGTTTGCCTTGTGTCTAGCTCTTATATTTACACTGATCATGCTTCTGGCATGTGCATCCATTCACAAATCATCCTTTCTATTATTTGAAGCAGTTTTGTCCTGTGAGTTTTCCTCAAGTTACACCAGTTAAACATCCTGTTTTGGTTAGTTCTCATCCCTAATTACTTATGCATGTCAACATCCATACCAGCATTCTCGGCATGCAGCTCACACACAGCTTCTTGTAATCTCAAGTGTGAGCACCCTCTGGTCAAATACAGGATTTCTAGGCTGCTGAGGGTTTCCAGCCTACTAGATCTTATACCTCTTGGACATAAAGGATGTCCTTAAATAAATAAATTAATTAATTAAAAAATAAAAATAAAAATAATCTGTACTAAGTCACCAGGAGGAAAAAAAAAGATAATGTCCAGTAGAAAGTGGACATACAATCACTATACTGAAGATTAAGTATTACTTACATCAAGGATTTACAGTGCAAGTTACTTCCTGGTTGTTGTTTATTTTCAAGCTGCAGAATCTTTGAAGGCTTTCTCGTTAGAAAGTTAAGGTGAGCAGCTCTGTGTACTGTGAAATTATAATCCTACCCTTACTCTGCCACAATACCTCTTTGTTGGCAGGTCCTTAGCTAAGTACCATATACCATTTACCAAAACAGTGAACTATTGCATACAAAGGCACTAGTCAGACTCATCTGCAAAGCAATGCGATTATATCTTGGAACAGTTGAACTGCTTTTAGCCACTGTGAATTTATTTGTGATACAAGCCATTTTCAGTTAACTTAGAAATTTATCTTAGCTTTTAAATCGATTTCTAAATAAAAGAAAAATCACACTGCTAACTTTCTTAAAGTTTCTTCAAAAAAAATCATTGGACAAGCTCTAACATACTCTGAAAATGTCTTCAAGAGACTCCAGTGTGGAATTATTGGTATGGTCCCTATTCACAGCCTCTACAGTAACTTTCTCACTACACTGGCTACAGAATATTACTGATAAGTCACTATTTTCTCTCAATCTCTCTGCTATTTCTCAAATAAGAAAGGGAGTGAACCACAGAAGCTCTGTGATAAATACCTCTGCACATCTGGAAACACTGATGAGAGAGTGCTATTCACTTATAAGTGCCTGCTAATAATATAATAATAGCCAGAGCAAATAGGAAGACTGGAGAACCATATTCAATAACCTGAAAATGCCTTTATCACTTCCTTGCATAAAAAAAAAAAATATATTTCTGTCCAGCCCACTGCTTTGATTAATCAAGACTCTTCAATGTCATTTTTTTTTTCTTTTCTTCCCACATCTAGTGGCGGTGTACATATTTTTGTGTGAAGATATCTGTACAACTCTGCTTCAGAATCACAGAATCAGAATCACCAAGGTTGGAAAAGACCCCCAAGATCATCCAACCATCCACCTATCACCAGTATTTCCTACTAAACCATATCCCTCAGTACATCCGAATATTTCTTGAACACCTCCAGGGCCAGTGACTCCACCACCTCCCTGGGCAGTTCATTCCATTGCCTGATCACCTGAATCTGCTCTGGTGCAATTTGAAGTTGTTCCCTCTAATCCTATCACTAGTTATATGGGTGATAAGGCTGACTTCTACCTCACCACAAACTCCCTTCAGATAGTTGTAGAGACTTAATACCTCCTGTGAGCCTCCTTTTCTCCAGACTAAACAATCCCAGCTCCCCCAGCCACTCCTCATAAGACCTGTTGGCCTTTTCTGAACACACTCCAGGGCCTCAGCGTCTTTCTAGCCAACCCCAGCCAGATTCATGTCACGTCATGTCATGCTTAGCAATTGCCACTTCTCAGAAGAAAGCCTTAAACTGCAACTCATTAACAATTTTAACGTTATAGAATGCAAAAGGCATCTCTAACAGAAAGTGGAAACAGTAAAGATTCACCTTTGCACTTACGAGTTTTTAAAAATTTCAGCAGAAATGCAAAATAGGACTCCTAGTAATCATTAGTAGGTATTTATGAGCTATAATATTGCACAAGTCTTAACAAACATACGTAAGAGCACATACTTTGCTTAGGACAAGTTTACAGTCTAAGCAAAAAGTCTACAATAAAAACGAAGACTGAACAATCATCAAAATCCATACTTCTCACAAACATATGAAATATATAGCACAGGCTAAGGATAAAGCATGATAGCTTTCCACATTCAAGACTTGGAACTGATACCAAAGCACAATGATCTCTCAGAAATACTATCAGTGTTTCCCTGGGTTGTACTATGAATTAGAGGTTCAAACTCATAAAAACTTCACAGATATTTTAGAATGGCAGCTGCTAATGGCGGTATACTCTGGAAAAATAACTATATCTGTCATCATTAAAGTTGGTCTTGATTATCACTTGATGCATGAACCTCCCTACAAAATTCAAAAAGAAATGCAATTCAAATAGAGCACTTTTTCATGTAACTCTGACACTTTTGCATCCCACTATTAGTACTGACAATAAAGCGTACCTCATACTTGAAATTTGTTTCTGTTGTCAAAGTCTCTTTGCATATATGAGATTAAAATGTCTTAGCTCAGGAGTTTTCTCCACCCCTATTCCACCTGCTATGGCCCTATTTTGTTATTTCTACAGATAAGAACAAAAAATTCTGTTCTTTCTGTTCTTTCCAGTTCTTGCTTCATCCACCTTTACTCCTTCTACTGTAGCTCATTTCTCTCCTCCACCGCCCACTTGATTTTCTTAAAAAAAAAAAAAAGAAAGAAAGAAAAAAAAGGCAAAGTAGAGATAATTAATGATTCTATAAAAGGAAGAAAAGTTATTCAATAATTAAATCCAACGGTGCATATTCTTCAGGCTAAGGAAACTATTATGACACATCTCACCATTTATATGCTGTATTCATAAATCCCACTAAAACACTCCTTACCTCACAGACCCCTTCCCTGGAACTAGAAGGAAACAGTGCACCACATAAAATATCTGATATCAGTGTTCTGCTTTTCCTAAGAAGATAAGTGATCATTTGTTCTGCCGTCACTGGATACTAGGGTTTGTGACTCACACAGCAGAGAAGACATGCTATATTTGGGGAGGGGGAAATGGAAGGAAGCTCCTGAGTAGTTATGGGGTGTGGTTATGAACTTCCTAACAAACAAGGTAACTAAACATGCTGTCTGAGCAGGTTGTCTGTCACTTCCTTGGCTTGAGTAATAAATTATATTGAAATGTGGCTATTTTCCCTGTACCCTTCTGAATAAAAACTTTATTTTGGATTTATTTAGTCTACAGGAAGCCACATGATGTTAACACTGAATTTTGCTATATCCATATCATTTTTTTCTGCCTTCTTAGTTGCCTTTAAGGAACTGAGAGGGGGGGAACCACTCAATCTTCTAGATCTCATGTTTTCCTACCCTTGATGTACAGAGGAAAAGCAAGGTCTCTCATCAGCAGGCTGTTGTCTAACCTCATACTCCATTCCATACCTTGGTTTCTTTTGTTGTTTTCCCTTGATGCATTCCTCAAAGCAAATAGTCTGTTCAGTTACTTACTTAATTAAGCAGTTAAATAGCATGTTGTCTTGAAAAACACCGATGTCTTCTCATCCAGCTCCTCATGCACATGCTGGAAGTCCTTACAGTCCCAGCGCTGCAGTTCCTCCAGCCTGCTACAAGCAGTGGAAACCACAGTGAAGTCAGCAGGCCTCTAATGCTCAGGAGCCAGCTTACACACTGCAGAACTGCAGCCTACACTTCAGTGCTCCTCCACAGTAAAGCTCCATTCTGCCCAACAGCTTTTAAATTCCAGTGGCCAATTTAAAACTAATCTAGCTGAGGTAGATGTCTCAGGGAGGTTGTACTCCTGGAAGTTGCTTCACAACATCTGAGCAAGAGAAAAAAGTGTGTGTTTCATATACTTACACATGAAAAAGCTACCTTATTGATTATCAGAAGGTCCACCCAGAGAAGAAAATGCAAAACTGATTTAATTACAAAGTTGTGCACAAAGCAGCATGTTTAAAGAGTGTCATCAAGAAATAAATGTACTTAATTGTTACAGAACAGCTCACTATCCCGAAGTTATAATGAGAGAAAACAAAACTGGAAGCAAAAGAAAGGCCAGTGGGGTGGATTCATGGGCCCTCTGGGATGGTGGAGCTTATCTCCAGTCAGCAGGCCTGCCGTTACAGCATACAGCCCCCTACCAACTTCTGTGTCACCATGTCCCCTACTTGCTCAGAGAGCCTATTGATCTCTCAGCTGTGCTACAGAAATATATGAAAGAATCCACATTTCCTAAATATGCCCCAAAGCACGAACAGCGATAGACACCATGAGTGGTTCAAACAGTACAGGTGAGGAGATGGTCAGAGAGGGGAAAGGGTAAGAGTGCATCAAGAAAGCTGGAAGCCCTTGCCAGAACCTGGACTGCATGTACAGTACAGCCTCTGGAAAAGTCTGAGGGTCTCCTGTGTACTGTTTCACAGTCTAAGCATGCCTGGCATAGCCTGAGCTTTCCCCAGGCCCTGCTCCTTCCCCTGCCTTATGCCACCACACTGAAGGTGTGAGACACCAGACTGGCCAGTCATCTGGATGCTCTCACTGTGGCACCACGCCAGCGTCAGCATAAGAACACAGGGCTGTGTCAGACTGCTGAGGAAAACCACCTTGCTGTGTGAACCCAGTCTGCAATTAGTCACAAAAAAAAAGTGAGGCCTTTCGCGGGGAAGCAACCTTGACAACATAGGAGCATCCTCTCCATGCCCCATTTCTTCTGTTTCTTTTATCCAGAACGTGTGTCTGCCTCCTGAAAGATGACGGTGGGTGCTGCTGGCAGGGGTGCTGCTGGCAGAGGCACCACAGGAGCAGTGCGCAGCTCAGAGCTCCCTGCTGCTGTCCTGTGTCACCTGAGCAAGGGCGCTGGCATGCACTGCTCTCGTTAACCATTTAATTAGCAGTGCCTTCAAGACGGAATGCCTTCCCACTGGAATTTCCAGCTTCCAGGCACGTGCTTGCCCTCCAGAACACCTCACGACTTCGGAAATTTACAGTGGGACCTGTCAGTGCAGCTGCTACTTTGTTCCACGTCAGACTGCTGCTACAGCACACTAGTTCTCAGAATCACAAATCTCTGAGTTGTAGTGGCTGGAAGGGACCTCTAAAGACCATCGAGCCCAATCCCCCTGCAAAGCAGGTCAGGCTGCACGGGTAAGCGTGCAGTCGGGTCTCGAGTATCTCCACAGAAGGACAATGCAACATCCTCCCGGGGTTTACACGCTCCATTCCGCAGAAAGCGCTTCCAACCGCTTCTGCAAAGGCTCAAGCCGCTTTCTGGCGATACAGGGTGCGGCCGTTGGCGCTGCGAGGGGCGGCGCGCCCCGCCACGGGGCGGTGCGGAGGGCGGCGCGGAGGTCCCGTGACGGCGGAGGCGGAGCGGCGGGCTCGCCTGGCGGAGCCGCGGCCGGCGGCGGCGCGATGGGCAGAGCCATGGGAGTAGCCGGGCTGCTGGCGGGGCTGCTCCTCGTGCCCGCCGTGCTGCTAGGCGCCGGCTTCGGCCGCGGGGAGCCGCCCCCCGATCCGCAGCCGGCGCCGTCCGAATGGGGGACGGAGTCGGACGCCGCCCCCGAGGACTCGCTGTGGCCGCTGCCGCAGTCGCTCCGCACGTCCCGTCTCCGGCTGCAGCTGGCTCCCGAGCGCTTCCAGGTGGTCCACGGCGCCGGCTCTTCGGCGGGGCCGGCCTGCGGCCTCCTGCAGGACGCCTTCCGCAGGTGAGGGCGGCCGGGCTCCGGGAGCGGCGGCGGTGGAGGCGGCTCCCTGAGCTCCTCGCTCCTCGCTCCCCCAGGTATTACGAGTACGTGTTCGGACGCTCCGGCCGGAGGAAGCCGCACCGAGCGTCGCCGTCCGCGCGAGGCGAGCTGTGGCAGCTGCAGGTGGTGATCACCTCCCCGGAGCCCGGTTGTGACGGCTTCCCGCACCTCGCGTCCAACGAGGCCTGTGAGTACCGCGCCGCTGTGCTCGGGCTTCACGGCCAGCGCAGAAGCCGGACGGCGATTTTGTTTATTTATTGTTATTTATTGTTTACACCCCCCCCCCCCCCCCCCCCCCC
>JAPSGF010000003.1:17155820-17189436 GCA_035772895.1 Perdix hodgsoniae
ACACACACACACACACACACACACCTCCCCTGGGATTAATAGGCTCACAGAGGCTCGTGAGGACAGCCCTTAGCTAGTCACCTAGTCACGCTGGTTGTGAAGCTGAGACCCCGCCAAGTCGTGACATTAGTCAGTGCGTGAAGCGCCGGGTGAAGGCGCAGCTTCACCTGCGTCCTGCAGGGCTGTAAGAATGCTTTTGTTCTGTCAGCGCGCGCAAGGCAGGATTAAAAACGCGATGATTACACTGGATTTGTCCTGCTCTCTTTCTCCATGGTTGACATCCAGACTGGAGAAACGCTCTCAAATTAACTCCTAGCCACTAAAGAAGTTTCTTGTCACAGTTATCACAGGAATCAGTGCGTTCAGCTCGCCTAATTCTCTTCTGAGGTAATCTTCTGTAACACTCTATGCAGTTATGTGGCATCTGGGATACAAATTTTTCGGACAAGATCCTTTTCATCTTAAGTCGTACAGCTTCAGCAGAATTCTACCAGACTTGTTAAAGAATGTACTGGTATGAAATTTACTTAGTCCTTTCTGTACATGTAGTCAAGCAGTGCAATTTTAGTGTGCAGATTTGCCACGCATTTCTGTATAAATGAGACAGCAAAATCATAGAATCATAGAATGGCCTGTGTTGAAAAGGACCACAATGATCATCTAGTTTCAAACCCCTACTATGTGCAGGTTGCCAACCACCAGACCAGGCTGCCCAGAGCCACATCCAGCCTGGTCTTGAATGCCTCCAGGGATGGGGCATCCACAGCCACCTTGGGCAACCTGTGCCAGTGCGTCACCACCCTCTGTGTGAAAAATTGTTAATGCTTCAGATTTTTTTTTACCATAGTGAGGATATTACATTCCTTTACTACTACCTGAACTTTGGACAGCTGTGTGAACTTCAGTTCTTAATAAAAGCTGGTTCTTCTGTTCTGTAAGGAAATTATTCACTTGCTGCATTGAGCAGTTCGGTTGTTTTTTTTTCTTTTTTTTTCTTTTTTTTTTTTCCTAAACAGAAATGGCGTGGTTTAGTGGTTATCTCATAGTGTAAGAAGTGGCACATGAGAATCTAGTGAGGTTTAACAAGGCCAAGTGCAAGGTGTTGCACTTCGTTTGAGGTATTCCCAGATATGAGTACAGCCTGTGAGAAGAACTCACTGCGATCAGCCCTGCAAAGAAAGACCAGGGTGTTCTGGTAGACAAAAAGCAGTGTGCTCTTGTAGCCCAGAAAGCCATCGATATCCTGGAATGCATCAAAAGAGGGAAGAGGCCAGCAGGGAGAGGGAGGGGATTGGCGCCCCATATAGGAAGGATGCAGAGCTGCTGGAGCAGGTCCAGAGGAGGGCTATGAATGTGACCAGAGTGATGGAGCACCTCTTTTATGAAGAAAGGTTGAGGGAGTTGGGCTCGTTTGGCTTGGAGAAGAGAAGGCTCCAGGGAGATCTCATTGTGGACTTTGAGTACTCAAAGGGAGCTTACAGGCAGGAGGAGAACTGACTTTATGTGCAGTTGATACCAATAGGACAAAGGAGAATGGCTTGAAATTAAAAGAGGGGAGATTTAGATAAGATGTTAGGAAGAAATTTTTTACTCAGAGGGTGGTGAGGCACTGGCACAGGCTGCCCAGAGAGGCTGGGGATGCCTCAGTCCCTGAGGGTGTTCAAGACTGGGCTGGATGGGACCCTGGGCAGCATGATCTAGTGTGTGGCGATCCTGCCAGGAGGTTGCAACTAGATGATCTTTAAGGTCCCCTCTAACCTAAGCCATTCTATGATTCTGTGATGAGAATATATCTACCTAATAAAAATAGGTTACCTGCCCTCCTCTCTGCTGACTTCTTACCTTTCTGTGTAAAAGGTTTGGTTTATCCTTGCAAAACTTGTTGTGTTGCATTCATTTAAGATATATGTTGAGAAAAATAGTTGCTATCTCAGAAGCAGATCACTGACTGGCCTACAGTTTACCACAAAAAGAAAAAAATAAAGCAAGAAAAAAAAAGAGGTCCAAAAAACACATAGAGATTGTATCCATCTTCTGTTTCTTTCCCCAAACTTTCAGTATGTACAGAATTGTCTCTAGGTTAAAATGGAAAACTAAATCCTTTCTTCATTTCTGTTACTTTGTAATTAGAGCTTTATAAGCAATATCGCTAAAAAAAGTAATCTGTAAGCATAAAATATCTAAAATAAGTGTAAAAGAAAAAGTGCATTTCTGTGGTTATGTCTGGCTTAGTTACTCAACCTCATTGCCTGCTTACTAAATGCAAAAGCATCATTTAATGTGTGTAAAAATCAATTAAGCTAGAATAGGCTGGTATTCCGGCCACTGTACAAAATTTAACGTTGTCATTTTTCAGAGCCATTTTTGTTTTAGCATCTTCTTAACTATGGCTTCTGACTGGGGGCTTGCATTATTCCAGGAGCACGTATAAAAAAGAAAAGTAATATCACCATTAAAAAGAGCATTTGTTTGAATTACAAAGGAAAAAATACAAAAAAAAAAAAGGGGGGGGGGGGGGGGGGAGAGGCGAAATCCTGAATATCTTACTGCCTGATAATATCTTAGCAATCCTTGCCTTCTCAAGAAATAACTCTTTTTTCCTCTCTTTAGATCACTTAACTGTAACTGAGCCTGTGGCTATACTGAAAGCAGATGAGGTATGGGGAGCTCTAAGAGGTAAGCTGATGCTTTCCATACAGAGCTGTTTTTGTTCTAAGCTTATACAGACGGCATAGCAGAGTAGGAACCAGCTGAGCATTGAGGCTTGCCCTCATTCGATCCTTCATGGGAGGCAGACTTGGGCTTGAGTGCCTAAAGGTACCAAATCATGCACTGCACACTCCCTCAATCTGTGTGCTCTATCCCAGATTGAGTGGCAAACCTTAACTGCATGTTTGCTTTATCTAAAATCAGCCAGGCCAACCAAATCCCGAGTGCTAAAATTTCTCTGATCTATAGTGTCAACAGATTGTTCTGTGACTGCACTAATAACAATGTGCAGCTCCCCATCACCAAGAAGACTATGATGCTGAAGTCTCAGTCTGCTTTTCTTAAACAGACTTTAGTATTTAAATTAGCAATTTTTTAATGCTGAATTGGAAACTTCACCTGTTCCAGAAATGACAGGAATATGTGCATGATGACACCAGACATTCCTACCATAATCTCTGCCACAATCATTCTGTCATAGATTAATTTTGGTATGTCTGAGCCATGCGAATATTCAGTGCTTGTGTGTAAGGGAGAGTTTGAATTGTTCTCTCTTTGATACTTTGTTAACTTTTTTGCTTGTGCAGCAAAGGCAAATGTGATAACAAGAAAGAAACTCAGTAACATGGCATTCCTTCTTGCTGTAAATAATTTGGGTCCTGTTTTAACTAAAATCTTAAGGAATAACAGTGGGTTGTACTCCACATTCCTTTCTTTGATTTTTCCAGGTTTGGAAACCTTCAGTCAGTTGGTTCACGAGGATGATTATGGAAGTGTAAGTATAGATCTTAACTAAAAACACAATTTGATAACAGACAGCCACATTCCTTATTTGGTGTTTTTCAAGGAACAGTAGATCTGCAAGTTTCATTAACTGATTTTCCAGAAAATTATGTTTGGAAAGCTGTTAACAAACTGAGAAATATTTCATGTTTGTAATGATGAACATAAAATGGGAATTCTAATTCTCAAATTTCATTTTTATAGTTTCTTATCAATGAGTCTGAAATCTATGACTTCCCACGGTTTGCACACAGAGGAATTTTACTTGACACTTCAAGGCACTATTTGCCATTGAAATCTATTCTCACAAACCTGGTAAGTGGACTGTGATGTATCATTAATAAGGAAGACTTCTTGTTATATTTTGTTCTCTAAAGTAGGTAGCAACTGATCTTGGTATTAAATGAGAACCTGGCTAACATCTGAAAGGACAGGGTGAGCTTTTCTAAATGGAGGTCAGAGTCTGTGCTCAATATGAATTGAGTGGGCAGATGGAGTGACTTGCAGTTCATCAGGGAGGCTGTGATTTTCAGTTCATCGAGGAGGTTGTGATTTTGTGCACCTTGGGTTTTCGGTATTTGCTGCTGTCTAAACCAGCATAGATATTTCCTAGAAATGTGTTTTGCAAGCATTATAGGTGAGACCCTGCAATTGAGTGCCAGTGGTTACAGTAAGACTACAGTCTATTAAACAACCATGTAGTCAATCCTTAATTTACTAGGAGTGATTCAGTAATGAAGTACAAACAGAGGCAAATTCTAATATGTTCATTGTGAGCTGATTTTTTTCACTACTTCTTTAAAAAAAAAAAAAGAAAAGAGAAGGTAGTAAAATTTCTATGAAGAGATTGAGAAGTAAGAAATGCGTATTCTCACTCCCACTTGATGAGAAGGTCAGAGATCTGTCTAATTCAGCAATAGAAGCTGTGGGTTTTCTTACTTCCTACTGCCATATTTTCTCTTAAAGTACTTGTAGCAGGTCTTGTTTGGTTGAAGTAGAGGAGCCTTTGAATGAGGGAATATGCAGTTTCCTGTCTTGTCTGTCCTGTTTTTCCAGGATGAATTTTTCTTAGATAGGGAAGCCTTCTATGTTCCAGAACTTTGCAGAGCAGGCAAAAACAGAGTGCAGGTAAAACCAGCCTTTATTTCTGAGGCTGTCCTTGAACTGCACTTGGAGCTAGCCCTTCCATGAGTGTTTACAACTTGTTTTTACCTGTAATATCATTCCAAGCTCAGCAATTAGGTTTGTGTGGGTAGTCTCATACAACTGAGAATGTTCCAGCTACTCAGGTAGTTCCTGTGTCAATATTTGTTGTCTTTTCTGAAAGAACAGATGTATGCCTGAAATATAACTTGACTTTTGAGACTTGAGTTTCTATTCATTTTTTAAAATTTTTGTAACTGTTGCTCTTCCGTTTTTTTCCCTTCAGTTATGTCTGTGGTTCAGCTACTTCCTCAGAGCTATGTTTTATGCCATTTTACCAGTTTAAGAAAAAGTGTACTTTTCCTCCTTTATGGCTGCTTGAATCCAGACTAGCCTAATAAAAAACAGCAGTAATCCCTTCACTGACATGTGGTAATTAGATGCTTAAGGCAGCAGATTAAGTACATTTCCTGTTTGTGTCTGACTACTGTGCTGTATCACAAGGAAGGGCATTGTCTATCAGGAGGGAGAGGTTGAGGGAGGATCAGGAAGTGTAATTTTTATGTGGAAAGGTGTGAGTTGGTGGAGATGCATGAAGACAAGTAATTTAGTTGCTTCAGAAAACTCAGCTTGGATGAAAAAAGAGGGGAAAAGATGTGCAAGCAATTGGAAACTGTGTTGCAATTACTTGTCCCCAGAAGAGTAGAAATTCCTTCCAGCATACAGCACTTGCAGTGACTCTGATAAACTTATGTAGCCCACAGTATGTGTGTAAGTGCCCATCTGGAGTTATGATTCCATAACAAATGTGTTTACATTTATATTCATAATGTGCAGTTCACAAAATAGAAATACTGACACTATATTGTCTGAAAAAATGCAGAGTTTATTTTGCCTGCATTTGAAATGCATTCTGAGGAGATTATTGTCACATGAGGATGTAATCAATAGTAGGAATTTAGTTTTAAAGTATAAAGTATTTAGGTAGAAAAATGTAAGCTTTCCTATAAGCTGAAATAGCTGATCGTTTATAGGCAATCAACCAGATGTGTTGAAAAGTGGAAAAAATTCACAAGAATTTGTGGCTGAATAAGTTGAAAAATGGTATGCTTTTGCTTTGATTTAGTCATTGAGCTAGGCATGCAGGGTATACTGGGACAAGACCATCTTTTTTGCATAGATTTTCTGTGAGAGTAAAATGCCTAAGTGGACTTTCTTGCGTTGTTTATTACAGGATGCTATGGCTTTTAACAAGTTCAATGTTCTCCACTGGCATATAGTAGATGATCAGTCATTTCCCTACCAGAGTATTTCTTTTCCTGAGCTTAGTAACAAGGTGAGTAGACATCTTTGGAGTACAGTGGGGGGGCAGAAATTTGGCATATTTCATGAAAACCAAATGCAGACACAGGAACCTATAAATGGTTAATTACATCTCCCTTGGCCTATTGTGAAATGGAGTTTCACACCATCATCTGTATGTTTGCATTAGTAATGACTGTAACCTTATGAGGGTCGTCTGTTTCAGAATCAGTGACGAAGAGAAGGAGGGGAAGTCAAATTTACTTCTTTGTATTAAAAAAAAATAACATGTATCTACTAAAAAAACTGATGGTATAATGTTATGTAAACTTTCTCTAAATGTGTACACTCCACAGGGGGCTTACTCTTATAACCACGTCTATACTCCTACTGATGTCCGTCTGGTGATTGAGTATGCCCGATTGAGAGGCATTAGAGTTATCCCAGAGTTTGATACCCCAGGACACACACAGTCTTGGGGAAAAGGTATGTCAAAGAAAGTATTAATGATTAAAAGACTGTGATGAGTAAAGTGCAGCATGATATTCCTATGTGAAAGTAAGTGGGCTTGTTAAAAGCAGATTTTAAGTACTTTGAAAGGCATTTGGAAAGAGGTAAGTGAGGGAAAGAATCAGCAGTGGTCAAGACCTTAGATGTGAGAGGAGCGTAAGTGAATGGAGGAAGCTGAAACTGAGCAGTCATTTCCTGTGCTGAATGTGTGTGCAAAGGCTAAGTATATTCTGTCTGCTTTGGTTTCGTATTGATGTTTTCACCCCGTACAGTCATCTTGAGTTTAGAGTAGTAAGGCAGAGGCCAGAAACAGTGAGCTGCTGTCCAGAGATATTTTTTCTTTCAAAGTGGCTGATATTTCTGTTCAGTAGTAAAGACATGCTCTCCTGGTGTACAAATGGTAGCAAGGTTGGATTCTTACTTTATTCTGTTTTGTAGATTTCAAAGTAGTAATATTTTTCTTGATAGAGTCCAGAGTTACGGTGATTATGTTTACTCAGAGACCAGGAAAACTTGTGCCTTGATTCAAGATGTATGGACTGCAGTTAAGCTGCAGAGGTTTTGGCTAAACAGAGAATAGTAAACATTTTCTAGTCCCTTTAAGCTACAGGATGAGTCTTGTGCTCATCCTGTGGGAAATGCAGCCAGAACATTGGAAGATGCCTCAGGCTTTCTCACTTACTTTACATGAGAAGGAAATAAGCAACGTAGAAGTTGAACTGGTAAACAATTTTTCTGAGTCTTTCATCTTATGTAGTCTTGGTTGTTATGAAGCATTAGGGGATGCCATCCAGAGGGACCTGGACAGGCTTGAGAGGTTGGCCCATGTTGAACTTAATGAAGTTGACAAGGCCAAGTGCAAGGTCTTGCACCTGGGTTGGGGCAATCTCAAATATAGATGCAGGTTGGAAAGAGAATGGCTTGAGAGCAGTCCTGAGAAGAAGGATTTGGGGGTGTCAATTGATAAAAGATTCAATGTGAGCTGGTAATGTGCCCTTGCAGCCCAGAAGGCTAACCATATCCTGGCTTACATCAAGAGAAGTGTAACCAGCAGGTTGAGGGAGGTGATTTTCCCCCTCTACTCTGCCTTTGTGAGACCCCACCTGGAGCAGCTGCGTCCAATCCTGGTGCCGCCAGCACAAGGAGGACATGGAATTGTTGGAGCAGCTCTAGAGGAGGGCCACGAAGATGATCAGAGGGCTGGAGCACTTCCTCTATGACGACAGACTGAGAGAGCCAGGGCTCTTCAGCCTGGAGAAGATAAGGCTCAGAGGAGACCTGAGACCTTACTGGCCTTCCAGTACCTGAAGAGGGCCTACAGGAAAGTTGGGGAGGGACTTTTTATAAGAGCATATAGTGATAAGATGAGGGGAATTGGTTTTAAACTGGAAGAGACTAGACTTAGACTGGATATCAGGAGGAAATTCCTTACTGTAGGGGTGGTGAGACACTGGAACAGGTGGCCCAGTGAGGCTGTGTATGCCCTCCCTGGAAGCATTCAAGACCAGGCTGGATGGGACTTTGAGCAACCTGGTCTAGTGGGAGGTGTCCCTGCCCATAGCAGGGGGTTGGAACTAAATGATCTTAAAGATCCCTTCCATCCCAAATTGTTCTATGATTCTGTGATTAACAAAAGCCAGACTCTTGCCAGTGACTTGCCTAGAGGAAGCTGAACTGGCCTGTAGTCATATGAAGAGCTCAGTTGATTCAGCTCACTTGTCTTTAATGACCTAGTCCTGATAGTTTCTTGTATGATAGCTTTTTAATATAACCAAGCTGGATTTGCTCATGAACCTGAGAACTACAACTGCTTTCCCTACATTTAAATTCAAAGTATTGGAAGGAGGCCTAAAGTCATGCAAGAGGGGTAGGTGAAGCAGTGTGTTACTAGCACTCTGCTTGGGTGAATGTGCTTGGACTAGAAAACATGCAGCTGGGAAGGTGCTGCTGCTGCTGCAACTGTGTTAACTGAATATAGGAATCATAGAGTCCTTAGTTGGAAGGAGCATCTAAAGGTCATCTAGTCCAACTCCCCTGCAGTGAACAAGGACACGTGCAACTGGATCAGGTTGTACAGGGCCAACTGATCCAGTCTGGCCTTGACAGCCTCCAGGGATGGGGCATCAACCACATCTCTGGGCAACATATTCCAGTGCCTCACCCACACTATAAAAGACTTTTTCTTGTATTCAGCCTAAGTCTATCCTCTTTAAGCCTGAAGCCATTTCCCCTTGTTCTTTCACCACAGACCCTACTTTCTTCTAATTGGCATATTTCCTAAATCTGTTAAAGCTTTGTTGTTCAAGTAGTAATCCAGGAGTTGCTTTCTAGGTGGTGGAGTATGTTTTATAAATTTATGGTTTAAAATCAGTAGTTTAAAAGTTAGTCTTTATTTTCAGTTAGAGGGTTCTTCAGCTTTGGGCAAAATTGTTTCATCTTGCCTCTATTCAATTTTGTATGGAATAGATGAGCACTTTAGTAATGAATATTAAACTTTGTAATATGAGTGAAGTACTTCCTGCTAGCTGAGCTAGCGTGCCAGTATGGAATTGAATATCCTCTATTAATTGTTTCTATTAGGTCAAAAAGATCTTCTCACCCCTTGTTACAATGGAGAACAACCAAGTGGATCCTTTGGACCTGTAAATCCCATTTTGAATTCAACTTATGATTTCATGGCTACATTATTCAAAGAAATCAGTGGTGTATTTCCTGATGCCTACATCCATCTGGGAGGAGACGAAGTGAGCTTTGATTGTTGGTATGGTCACAAATCAAAAAATAAATAGCCAGTGCCTCTTAAAAAACCATTGTGAGATGGTTTTCTCTGCTTATCCCAAAGATATTCTGTGCTCCTGCCTCTAGAATTTACAGGCAGAGTATTTTCAACAAGCATGTGCTGTAGGAGTTACAGTTGTGCAGAACTTTGCTCTGACCATTTGTGTTTCATGCATGTTGGAATAGTCTAAATGATTTCTTTATGAAAATTAACCATTCAGAAGGGAGAAAAATTTGGTGAGTTAAGCACTATAGAAGATCATTAATGCTGAAGTGCTTTGTGTTAAAGGAAAACCAGTCCTTTTCTTTGAGCCCTGCCTTACAGAAAATCTGTTAATGTTAAGAATTTCAGTGCTGACTCTTGGGTGCTTACATTACAAATAGTGCATACATTAATACAGTTCTTCAAGTTGTGGATTTGGGCTATTTTTATATCTTTCTGATGGAGTTACTAATAATAATACAGAATTCAGAGCTGATGTAATAGGATTAGCATTCAAATTGATCCTAGTTAGTATTTGTGGATTCTCTTGAAGAAACAGATCTGAACACTCAGAACTTGCTTTAATTTTTGAAGTAGAGATAAGTTCTGTCAAATGTTTCAATACAAAGTGTTGGTTTGTTTTAAGAGAGTTCTTTTCAAGTTTGATTCTTAATGTAACTCCTGCAGATACCCTGGTGCTCTTTAGCTGCTTAGTTTCCAGACCTGCTGGCAGTTTTCCCACAAAATGACAGAGGCACCAGGAACCCCAGAGCTCTTAGGAGCTTAAGGAACCCTGCCAGAAGCTGCTTGAGGGCAGGAACTCCAGTAGCTTTCCCAGAGAATTAGGACTATTGGCTTTGTTTCAAATCATGATTAAATTTGGTTTCAAAATACCCAAATAGTATTATTCTGCTATTTCTGCTCTGTTGTGCATTTAGGGCTGTGACATATCTAAGGCAGCTGTTAATATACTGTGTGTGGATAAAACTAGTTGGGAAATCAGGTTAAAAACAAACAAAAAATAATTCTTCTGATTTATTTTTTTCTGTTTAAGGAAATCTAACCCCGAAGTGAAAGATTTCATAAAGAAGCAAGGATTTGGCATTGACTATGCTAAACTGGAATCATACTATGTTCAGAAGTACGTGCTTAATTTTTAATTCCTGCCCAGCTTTTCACACTTGCTATTTGAGGGGGATGTCAGGGTGCAGATATGTAATATTTTAGACTGTATTACATATAGTTTTCAAAAATTCCCATGCATGGGGTACATCCCAGTTTCTTTCCTATTTTTACACTGAATATAGAGTTTACATCTTTAAAATGTGGGACACAACAAGGATATGTAGGTTTGTTCTAAACACACTCTGAATGTATTGGGTATTTTTAAACTAGGTGTACTGAAATGTCAGTAAACAAGGTGGGGAGAGAAAATCAAAAGGTTTTTGCAGATGTTTATTGATATTTTTTTTTTTTCTTAAGTGGCATACATTCCAACATCTTTCTGAGTTACTGTCATTTCTGCACCGAACTCTGTGTTAATGTATATGCATTTCCTCATACATATGTTCTTCTAGAAAGAACACTGAAGACCAAAATGAGAGAAGTCTGGCTTCTTTAGGTCCCTTGGGAACAAAAAGGTGCAATATGCATTAGAGTAGGAAATACTGTTGCTTTGGGTGTCTGTGTTTGAGCTGCTTGAAGTTCACAGGCATGATTTTATTTCTAAATCCTAGGATTTTGGATATTGTTTCCTCCTATAACAAAGGATATGTGGTCTGGCAGGAAGTGTTTGATAACAATGCAGAGGTAAGATGGAAAAGTAAATAGGATACTCTCATAAAACAGTGCAATATCATGGGAGGCTTCCAAAATAGACTAGTAAGTAGTTTTGGTTGTGTCCTGTAAGTGTTCAAAGGAAATCCGTGGACAATACCAGTAAGTCCACACAGGTGTGGAGCCTAACCTGGAATTACCATTTATCTAGTAGGTAAAATAGATGAAACAAGAACAGCAACATTGCTGCACTTTGAACAGCAACATTGCTGCATTTTCTTCAAGGTAGGAGTAGATAACATGACTTAATGTAGAGCATGAGTAAAGAGTAGAAAAGTTTCTCTGCATTCTTATATACTTTAAGTTTTCCCATGTAACAGCACCCCTAGACTAATAACACCAGGTGCTTAGCTTTTTGAAGTTGTCAAGTAACTGGTACATCTAGGAGCCATCTCAGGAACAGACTGTCTACAATCTGTACTTCACTTTAGTCTGAACTGTGTTTAAAATTAACAGATTATTAATTTTAGACTGTCTAGGAAAGAAAACAGTGCCAAAAGTTAGCTTCCAGTGGGCTCCTTTTTGAAGCAAAATGCCCCCCCTCAAGTTTTGAAATCTATTATTGTTTTTTTTTCCTGTCAGCAGTAATTAGGATTGTCTTTCATGTTGATCTTTTTTAAATTATATTTATTTTTCCCTTCTAGCTGAAACCAGACACTGTAGTTGAAGTGTGGATGGCAAATAACTACGCGCACGAACTGAGCCGTGTCACTAGAGCAGGGTTCACTGCTATCCTGGCAGCTCCCTGGTATTTGGACTACATTAGTTATGGACAAGACTGGACAAAATACTACCGCATTGAACCACTTAACTTCCCTGGTTTGTTACTTTTTTTATATATGATTGTTCTGTGTGTGAATGTATTTGGTTCATAATAAGGCATAAATTGAATAGACAAGGCTATTTAGAGATGCATGCAGCTGATATGATCAAATACTCTATAATCAAAGGTCTTGAGCATTTTCCAGAATTGTGGCTGACAAACAAGTGGAAAAAAAAGAATTGCAACTTCCCATTTCTCAAATGGAAAAGCATTAGTTCTTCCAACATTGGCTTCCATGTGGCATTGGTGCGTGTGTGAGACAGGAAGCTGGACGGCATGAACAGATGTGTCATGCTTTAGGGACAACACAAAACACCTGATGGTGAACAATGAACTTCTGTTTTGAAGGAACCTCATAGAAAGTTAGACTGTTAAAGAAAAAAGTATGTTCTCTCCTTCTGGCTGAAGCTGATAGTCAAAACTTTTGCCATTTCCTAGGCTTTCTTTTTATGCAAAGCGTTAGGGAGAACTTCTGAGTTTCACAGCTTCTTCAAGAAATGTTCTGTATGTCGTAGAGGGAGCAGTTTGAATGAAAACTTGAATCCCTGAAGAGTGCCTAAACAATTGAAAATAAGTTATAATCTTTTCTGCCACAGAAGGGAGATGTGTTCTCCAGGCAAATGGGCTAGTAATCCTTACATTCTACTACCAAAATGCTAAGTTTGTGCTCAGGACAGATAAGTTATTTGATTAAAAAAATAAGTAACAGCTGAAAAGCAGTCCAGAGTATTGAAGAAAAAAATAATTGTGATACATGACCATGTCCTGGACAAATAGAAATTCTAACTTTCTGCTTTGAATACAGGATCTGAAAAACAGAAAAGGCTCTTAATAGGTGGAGAGGCTTGTCTGTGGGGGGAATACGTGGATGCCACAAACCTCACACCAAGATTATGGTATGAACTTCTTTATATTTTAGAAAGCTAAAAGGAGAATGAATTAATCAAACAGTACTGTATGTTAGTGGTAACAGCGTAGAGTTTATACTGACCCTAAGCAGCTTTAAAAATTGATGCTCCTGGTAAAAGACCTGGTACTTAAAACTTTTATCCATTCTTGGTTGTAGACTGTATCTATCTCCTATAAAACTCAGTGTATCTTCACAGGCCTCGGGCAAGTGCTGTAGGGGAAAGACTCTGGAGCAGCAGAAATGTGACCAACTTGCAGGATGCCTATAAAAGACTGTCTAACCACCGATGCCGCATGCTCAGGTAAGATCAGTGGTTGTAGTAATCCTGTGGCTCTCATACCTTAGAGCCAGTGGACTTAAAGTACAGGCATAAAATGAATGAAAGCTAGCGGACTAATCTGATCACTTAAATATCATCCCAAGTCCTCAGAAGGGGAAAAACAGTTACATTAAGACAGGAATTCAAAAGATTCTTGCAGATAACATTCTCAAAACCATGAACCTCTTTACTGAAATGCTAGAACTTATCTCTGTTCTGCTTTCTAAGAAAAAACATATTCCATGAGTGACTTATTTCAGACTATGAAGGATATTAAAGGGCATATGGAAGGAGCACACAGGAAAAAAAACAGACTGATTTTTTTTTTAGTTATTGGAAATAGGTAATTGTTGCCAGAGGTAATCAAATGGAGCTTCTTGCATGAGAGGTGGGCTTGAATAACCTGTTCTTTCAGCTATTGCCTTAATGTAATTAAGGTGAAGGGGTGGATCTGGAGTTCCTGTTGAATTAAACTTTTTTTTTAAACTACCATAAATTATATCAGTTCATAATAGATTGTTCACTGCAGTTCTTGCTCAAAAAGTGTGTAGACAATTTACTGCTTGTTTACTGCTAGTGCTATTTGTGGTTGTAGAAATGAGTCAGTTCCGGGTCTTAAGTTTCAATGTGACTCCACTTCTAAAAGTACACAGCCAGAAAGCAGTTTATGATTACTCAGATGTTGCTGTAATTGGTCTACAGCAAGAATGAGCATGCCATTTAGCTTTATAGTAGTCCATGACAAACCATAGAAAATTCCAACCATGAGAGGAAGGATTTTGAGATATATACAGGTCAGGTTTTTAGAGGACGGGACACATGGCAATTACAGTCAGCATCCAAAATTCAAACGCTCTCTCCAGATTCCTGTAGGTACTTCAGCATGTGCTTTACTGGCACTATAAACTCATGGTGAATACTGACTTAAAAAAAAAACCTTGCATTAAAGACATCCTCCTTTAAATGTATTATGTAGGCTTTAAGTTAGAAGAGTGGTAGAAAAACCATCCTATTTCCATTGGTTAAATGATCATTCCTTCTGTCTGCAGTTACACTGCATTTCATTGGACCTTTCATGAGATTTTCCCAACTATTGTTTGAACCCCAGAGAGCTGATTTTATTAACTGAACTGTTAGAAAAATTTAGAAAGTGGGCAAATATGTCCCTGATACCTTTCTTGTACATGAATATGTATATGCAGACAATGGTGGTTTCAGCAGGCTGAGGTGCCTTTCCAAATAAAACAGCTCTGGCTTGATGTATGTATCAGATTACCAGGCAGAGAATGAAGGGGCAGGCAGAAACATTCTAACAGCTAGATCACAGTCAATGGAAGAATAATAGTTCTTCTAATCTAAGGGAAAGATTACCACTACTGAAATTGTACTATAAAAGCAGTAGCTTCCATTCAGATCTGAACTCAGCTTCCTGTAGTGATGAGTTGAATGAAAATGATATAATCAGAGCTGCATGCGAAGGAAATGTTAGCCTGAGAAGAGAATGTGCAGTGTTAACTGTCTTTTCATGTTCAACACTCATCTTAAAAGCAATAGACTTTACAGAACAGCAAGACCATCAACCCTGAAGTTTGGCTTTTCAACTCATTTTCTAGTATTCTTGTAAGTTCAGCTGAAACAAGGTTACTGTACTTGGCTTAGTAACCAAAATGCAATCTACAGAATAGGGCCCTTTTTTCACTCTCTAAGTAGGCAGTCTATTTTGTTTACATAAAGCAGATTAAAACTGGCTGCTCTTATCTCTGTTCCTTCCTAAAACACTACCCATTATTTGATTTATTCATACGTATTTGACTTTATTTTAACAGCAGAGGCATAGCAGCTGAGCCTCTTTTTGTTGGCTATTGTCCCCATGAAGCAAGATGGCGGTGACTGCTTTGGATACCTCCATTCAGAGCAACCTGAAGTGCCTCTGAGGTGTGAAGATGTGTACATGTGGTTTGATTGTTGAACCAAAAAACATTTTCACTTTTAAAATAAAGGTATTTCACATGCTTGTTGGAGTAGATCTTCTTCTTTTAATCTAGGACATTGAGGTTAGTTCCATATCAAACTTTAATTATAAAGAGGGATTCTTCACTACGAAGTCTTTATTTTCCTTCATTTTTAGTTATGTAAAGTTACTTGTGTTGAGAGTCTGCTCTTTATATGTCAAGTGTTTTTTGATCTGCTACTTTTCCAAATAACTGCAAATGTCAAACTGTAATACAGGGCAAAAACTGATCATTTAAAGCTTCAATCAGTCATTCTTAGATGTCAGAAAAATCTTCAGTGTACAGTGAAGTAGCAGGTGGGGACTGCTGTTGGGGGAGAACTCTGGTTCTTTTATGTTTTGCTTACTTGATTTGCAGATGCACCAGATATTCCAGGTTCTTGTTAAAACAAAGTAAACCAAGTTATACCTGGTGTCCCAAATTCTATTTCAAGTTGATTTCTAGCCATACAGAAACATATTTTTGTAGTTAAAAGTGCTTCTTGAGAATTTTTGTCTACAGCTGAAAATGAATCAAGATACAGACTGACAAAACTGTAGTTATTCATCCACAGACATTAACTTACAAACTTCACAAACTTTACTTAGTATATAAGAAATAGTCTCTTTTACACACTAATATGCACATGTTCATTCATGCTCATTCCTTTACAAAGGATTTGCATCACTTTGCAGCAGAATGTGGTTGCATCTCCAGTGGGCCGCCCTGCAATTAAAAGGCTTCACTGAAGAACACAGTCTCTTGAATGTTCTCTTGGAAAGTCAAAAACAGATGTCTATCATGCTGCAGCTATAATTCATTATTTACCATAATCAGTTCATCACAGAAGAGCATACTGGTCAATGTAGGTAGTTTCCTGGAAATATTCAGTATGGAGGATAGGTCGTATCTTTATTTTTCTACAGAGCAACGTAGTCACACCAACCCCATCCTCCTTTGAAGAAGTGCACTTTGCTCTTGACTGTTCAGGGCTTGATAACTGGCTAACTCCAAAGTAAAAGTTGCTGAGCCTGATGTTAAAGAACGCAGAACTGTTGAGTAGCCCTGAACAAAAAACAGAAAACATATATCACCTAATTCAGGGCACAGGGAAGATAAATTAGCAGAGAAGGGTCTTAAATGCCTAGAGAAAAAGGGACAGTGTCTAAATATCCTGCAACATTCTAGTAATTTTTTTAACATTACTATATTAAAAGTGCAACGCACACAAAAATTAACCTTGTCTTTTTTTTTTTTTTCTTTTTAACTATTCTCTGTGAAACCAGCTTTTACTATTGCTCTGGCATAAAACTGAAAACACACCATTTTAACAAACTGAATCATGTTCAAAATGCTACTAAATTTGCAAGCACAGTAACAAAACAGGCTCTAAATCCACATAACCTCTGAATAGCTTGCTTCAAACCTCCCATAATTAAAATACACTTAAAAACATCAATTCCAAATTTGCTTATATGTAACAGGAAAAGTGATCTGAAGTCTGTAAGTATTGTTATGCGTTACAATTACGTACCATCATTTCTGCTAGTGGAACAGCAGCAATCACAACTTTGTTATCTTGACGACTCTGGATTTCCTGAATACTGCCTCTTCGTTGTGCAAGGTCAGCAAGTGCTGCACTGAGGTGATCTTCACTTACTGTGATTTCTAGGCTCATCAGGGGTTCCAGTATTTGAATACCAGCTTTTTTCAAAGCCTGCATGGAAACGATGGAGAGTTATACCAAATTCTTTTTAAAAAAAAATGATGTTAAGAAATACTTACATGGTTTGTTAGTACTGCCACTCAAATTTTTTACCTCCAAAGGCTACAAATTCCACAAGCAAGAGTTACACTGTTCAAGAACAATTGCCAGATAATGATATACCTCTGTTTTCCCAGTGATACATCATGCTCCTGTGCTCTGCAACAGCTTACAGCTTTGCTATACCTTTTGCAAGCAACGGGAGATGCAGGCAGATATCATTGTGTTGGAGGTATCGGGATGCACTGTCAGTGACTGCACTGTCACGTCTATATCCTGAACAGGGAAACCCAGCAAGGGTCCTAACAAGAAAAAAAAAAAAAGTGCATTAAAAAACAGACTCTCTCTTTTCAGAATATTATGACACAGAGGAGGAAAAAAAAAGTTTAAGGATTTTCAGGATCTCACTTTTTTCTTTCCCTTCTCCTTATGTCCAAGGGCATGGCTACTTGTTATTTTGTTTTATCATTACAAAGCTTTGCCTACAGAGAAAGGCATATAGACTCATAACTTCCTTATTCTCCTTATAAAAAACACAGCTAATGATTTTTAGAATTGAAAGTTCCTAAGCACACTCATCCAAACAACTGTTCCCAAACTGTCTTAAAAGTTAAAATATCTAAAATTCATCTGCTAAAACAAGACATCAACTGAAAAAAAGAAAGTAATGGAGTCTTTTTGTTTAACCTAAAAGCAGAATATTTTCTGTATTTTCAACAGAGGGTGACTGCAGGAAATTCCTACTATCAACATTACCAAAACTGCAGTGTTAACTTGATTCAATAAAAGATCACCTGCCTCTGTAGCAACCTATGCAGTTTAACTCACTACAACTGAGAAACCTTAACTAGACCAAAAACAGTGTTACACTGGATGTGGTGCTTGAACCATGTCTGAGGAAAAAAAAAAACAGAATGATATGCGCAGCTTTTTCCTGCAGAACACATGGCTAAATGGATATTTAAAGGAAAAAAGGCTTTAGTGGTAAGAATTTTATGCTGTAGACTGCGCAACTCTGAAGAGTCATTTTACAGCCATATACAAAGCAATTTTATAAGAAACACCACATGCTGCCTCTTCAGTAGTAATTCTCTTTTGTTAAACCACTACCTGTTAGTTTTACTGTAAAGGAGAGTCCTTTGGTTACAAATTACTAAATAATGTTTTAAACTAAATGTAAGAGACAGTTTTTAAGAGACCCCACACTTCACAATTAGATAAGGCTTGTTAATATATGAGTACATACACTTCATATACTTTCATGATTTACAGAAAATTAAAAAAAAAAAATCACTAATATAAGTATGGTGTTGACATGCTGGCCTCCAAAACCAGTTCAAGTCACGCTGCCATGCTTTACATGATGTCATCAAACAAGTGCCTTACGTATTACACTAAATCAGAAAAACATACCAAAGAAAATGAATATTGTAATTTGACTTAGAAGAAATCAAGAAATCAAGCTTAAAACCAAAGGCATGCTGCCTTCCACTGCTGGTATGGCAAAAGGGGTATGTAGCCATTTTTGTAGTTAAGAAAATTCCAGAACTTCCTTTGTACCTGAAGTATATTCATAGATAATATGTTTTTGCTTTCAAGCTACCAGATATATTTTTTTTCTCCCAGAATCATACTGAATTGATTCTTGCAAAAAAGTTAGACCAGTGTAGCTGTTATAGCACTTCCTTTACCTTGAACACATGAATTCATGATTCCATTTTCTATTGCTTCCTGGAGTTCTTTGGGTAGCACTTCAATGACACTCTCAGCATACGCAATGATTGGTTTGGTCACCGTTCTTTCTCCTGACACAGGCTTCACCTCTAGCTCTGTAGTCACAAAGTGTCTTTTATCTCCTACTACTTTATCCAATACATCTTCAGGAAACAAATGAACAGGAATTCGGTGGAGAAATAACACATACTTAAGTAACTTTCAGATGAATTTTAAGCAATTAAGTATAATGAAAGATCTTCTCAAGTAAATCAAGTAACAGAATAAGATACAAGATATTTCTTAGATTCCTTCTTTTTACCTGTGGCTTGTGCAGCATTCAGGATGGTTTCTCTGTAGGCTATCTGAAGTGGTCCCAAATATGTCTCTATTCCATATTCACGTTTGATTCGGTCATGAATGATCTCTATATGCAGTTCTCCCATGCCACAGAGAATGGTCTAATGAGATGACAGTTAAAAGAGTGGCAGAAGAACATAGAAAACTCAGGTTTTCCTAAGAACTGTTTAAACAAGGGCTCACAGGCTCTTAATACGTTCTTAAAAGTATTTCAAATTCTAAAGAGCCTTGAGAGGACTACTTCATATCATCCAAGAAACATCCTAACTGATGCAGCAATGCCTGTTGTAAAACCACTAGGTAAAAAAACATCTTACATTAGCTTAAAGATTACATAACTCAAATTCTTCTAACGTCGTGAAGAACTCTCAAAACATGCAGAAAATAGGATGACCTCCTTTATTCTGTAAAGTATACGTGCGCAAGGTTCAATTTTAGTTTGTTTACAGGCTCACATAGGATGACCTCCTTTATTCTGTAAAGTATACGTGCGCAAGGTTCAATTTTAGTTTGTTTACAGGCTCACAGCTTTGTACCTACACGATACGAACACTGAGATAAGCTTTTCAGTCACAGTAATCTAAGTTCGTAAACTAACTGAAGAGTGGTCCTGACAGTTCTAAAATAATGTTTAATTAGAAGGTGAGGAATAGAAGATTGATCTTACCTGCCCTGTGTCAGGATCTATTTTCACTTTTAAACTTGGATCTTCACGCTGAAGGCAGCTCAATGCATTATCCAAGTCTGTACATAAACAACAAATACCATATCCAAAGAGTCTTCAGTAATTTGGGAATCAAGCATATCTAAACATCACTTTTCTTGTAGGGTCATCTTATTCTCAGAAGTAGTCTAAAGGACCCTAGAGAAGCATGTATTTTTGTAGACACTCAAATTACACGCAACTTGCAACTTCTCTCCAACAAAGTAATTGCATGCTAGAAAGCTTCCATAACTGATTAGTCTTCTTAAATAGCAAAATTTAATGACACCGAGCAAAAGCTGAACAATCTCCATGCAACATTTAGAGACAGAAGCTTTTGAATAAAATGACTGTCTCACTTAAAAATAATAGCTTATTGGAAAAATAACCTGTTTAAATTCTATCATGAAAAATACATTTTTCCAAGTCGCGTTTTACAGTTGTATAAAGACATACATGAAATGTAAGTGTAAAAAGCACCATTCCCTTTTTAGAGATGAGAAAAATAGCCATCTTATGTGATTTACCTACATTTTTACAGATGAGTTCAACAAGAAGTTAAAATGCAAATATTTTTTTCCCCATTATCTTGTACAACTGCCAAACAGCTATGAAGAAGAGCAATGATGGAAAAATAAACTCACAGCTGAAACTGCATTTATACTTCACAGAATTTGGAAAAAAAAACCATGACAGAAACAACTTACAACCCAGCAGCTCAGACTGCAAGACAGGTGGTGCAGAATCTACATTCCACCTTGCTCCATGCCATCATAATACAGTGGTACTTATTTTTCTTTTGCCTTCACCCTCCAACCATGCTCAGCTTTGTTGGAATGTCAATAGATTGAAAAACTTTCAAACAGGTTCTCTGGTACAGATTTTTGTGAAAGACAGTAAGATTAAAGGTCACACTGCACAGACAAGCCAGAACTGGACATACAGCAGTTCTGGTAAGAGGAGACTTTGCATCACACTATAAAACTGTGAATGCTGACTGAAAAAAAGCACAAGATAGCTCAAGGCTGGCTGTACAGAGCCACTGCACAGCATCCCTGCATAACTGCAGCAAAACTAAGCATGATAATAAGAAAGAAAGGAGGAAACTTCCAATACTTGAAGGGAGCACATATACAGGAGGGGGAACAGCTGTTTATGAAGGTGGATAGTGATAGGACAAGGGGGAATGGTTTTAAACTGAGACAGGGGGGGTTTAATTTAGATATTAGGAGGAAGTTTTTCCACACAGAGGGTGGTGATGCACTGGCACAGGTTGCCCAAGGTGGCTGTGGATGCCCCATCCCTGGAGGCATTCAAGGCCAGGCTGGATGTGGCTCTGGGCAGCCTGGTCTGGTGGTTGACGATCCTGCATATAGTAGGGGGGTTGAAACTAGGTGATCGTTGTGGTCCTTTTCAACCCAGCCTGTTCTATGATTCTATGAAACAAATGCCTCTATGCCTTCAAAACTAAGAATTACGGCTTTTCTCAAACACAAAAATCACTGGAGTAGTAACAGCAAACCACAATCTAAAACACCTTTCCTCCTCTGTAGCTACATTGTACCTTGTTGTTTGGCCATTGAAGGAGGTTCAATGGTACAGAAGAAGACAGGCTCCGGAACCTCAACACCTGCCAGCAGAAGTCTCTCTATGTCACTGGTGTTCCTCTGCTCTTCCCCAGCACTCCTTCCAGCTTGGCGTGCTGCAGCTACAGCTGAAGCTTTTGATGACACTAGTGTATCTCCAGTGGCACTCTACAGATCAGTTCCCAGTGATTCCACAAGAGAGGAAGCAGCAGGGGATGGGGGGTTGTTAAAACGAAACCAAAGTTATAGAGAACAGTACATCGGTATATGAAAACGTTCTTATGCATTCCAGAACAGGTTACATTTTGGAAAATCTGTCCAAATGATATCTAACCAGCTTGCTCAGGCACTGAAACACTTGCTTAGTCTGCTAATGGGAGCATGAAACAAGTATATTTCAACTTAATCTGCTGATTTTTTAAAACTAAATTTCAGTATCACTCTGAGGCCTGCCTAGGGCATTACACAGCATTGGTATTGTGAGAGTTGCATTATAAATGTAAGGTTAGAACCCTACTAAAATACAATGTCTTGAGGTTCAGCTCTTTCCACGTATCAGCACAGACTTTCTCACATCATTTATTTACGTCTGCGCTGTAATTTTTCAGTTTAGGAGGAAGTATATTACGTATACTTAAAATAATACAAATCTGCATGTGTAACAACAATCAAAATATGAACATATTTGAGACAGTAGCACGGAGGTGGAAGACACACTAGTAAAACAAGCTTTCTTTAAAAATAAGTATTTTCAATTACCTGTTTTAAGCCAACAGCAAGGGCAATGTTTCCAGGCATTAGTGATGGTATTTCAATTTGTTGATCAGCAAAAGGCAAGAGCAGACGGCTCATTCTCTCCCTGAACATTAAATCATTTAATTATTCATGACTTCAACAGACATCCAAATGCTACACTAACCCACAGCCTGCCTGTACTCACGTGCAACTTTTGTTAATATTGTATACAGACGACTGAGGTTTCAGTGAACCTGAGTAAATGCGAATGAAAACTAATGGTCCACGACACTTATCATGGAGAACCTTAAATGCCAGGGCACACAGGTCATCACTGTTGTACCACTGTCTGCAAAACAGAAGCCACAACAAAAAGCACACTTGTAGGACTAATTCACCTCAAACCCACACTTAAGAACCTGTATATTTCTAATTGCAATATTAGCAGAGATATCTTATATATACACATGTACCAAACATGCTAACTTAAGCTTTTCCAGTTCTAGTAAAATATGGTAGAGATCATGTGACTCAACCAAAACTAGAGATGATCCCCGGACTCCAACGCTCTAGCTGTCAAATGTCAGTATCCTCAGACTAAAAGACTGGAACTCTAATTGCATGGCAATTTGATTACTTGATTATTTTTAGGTCTGCACATCCTTATTGTTATTTAACATCTAAAACCAGTAAGCATTTGTAAGGATATTAGTGGTCAATATTATTTTCTCTCTTTATACTTTTCCTACTTGCATTTCCTTTTCATTGACCCTCCCTTTCTTACTCCACTTACAGAAACTCATAGGAACGCTCATGAGGTGCAGGCAAATACATAGTTATAGCATCCAGTAATGGCTGCACTCCTTTGTTCTTCAGTGCACTGCCACAGAGCACTGGTACAGCCTTCTGAGCGAGGGTGACTCTGCGTATAGCAGACTGGAGCTGCAAAAAAAAAAAAAAAAGAAAAAAGAAAAAAAGAAAAAAAGAAAAAAGGCTTCCTGTTGAGTTGTCAACAGCACTTTAACCTCAGCATTCCAGCTACCAGATATTACTATCAGATTTTGCTCAAATACCAAGGAAATGACCAACTCTTTTATAGATTTTTTTTCATTTACAGAAAAAAAAATTAACAAAGAATGTTTACTTCTGGTAAATAGTGCCTTTTTCACTTCATTAAGCATGACAATAAGACTATCAGCATGTAAAAAATGCCCAAGAATAATCTGACAGACTTCAAACATTATACTAAAGTACCACTTTGACATGTAACTTATTACCACATAATCAGGTAGGCTTTGCAGTTAGCAGTAGGTGTTCATAATGTGATTCCAACTTTTTTGCAACAGCCTGTCAATAAAGATCACCCATAAAGACTGAACTGTTACAGCTGTGCCCTGCATGTTTGAGAATTACCATGAGTGCATTATCACATATAATTCATATTAAGCTTGACTGTATTTTGTCTTAAATTCACAATACCATAGAATAACTACAAAAGTTGATGATTTTTTTTTGTTCATTAAAAAATGCACTACTGTAAAACCGTATTTGCACATGCCAAAGGCAAAGTAGTCCCAACCTTCAAAATGACAGGTAGTGAAAATTTATTTATAAATAACAAGAGGTAGAAATTACCTTGTTGGATGGTATTAGGTCAAAATTTTCACTGTGTTCTTCTAGAATCAGTTCAGCAAATTCATCATCCAGATCTGCAACCTTCAATAGAATAGTTCTGCCTTATTATTTGGTAGATAGTAGTTTCCACATAGGTCACAAATCTTAGATAGTAAGAAAATACAGCAAAATAGAGAAGGAATTAAGTTTTTAAAAATATCAGAGATCATAAACTTAAGCAATACAGAAGATACATTTCACATCTCTCATCTCAACTCAGTTATTATAAAATTTCTTCTCAGGTTTATGAATATCACTTAAATTTCACATTAAAAACTAAATCGTTCACTTGTATTACAGAATGTTACTTATAAGCAAAACCGTTTCATCCCTCTCTCAAAAATCTCAAATACTGTGAGAGCTAAGCAAAGCATGTTAAATTATTTTTTAAAATGCAGTATTTTAATTATATTCTACTTGACTGCATAAGCTAGATAGGACAAGCTTTTGCAGTCCTTCCCTTTGTTTAAGGCTTTTATACTGCTTCTGCTGAATTAATCTCCTCTGAAGAAAAAAAGCAAGAGCATTAACAGAACCAGTTTTACAGAGGAAATTATGCAAATAATAGTTTCAAGAAAGCACAAGGGAAAAAAAATGTCAACGTCTTAAAGCTGTCAGGCATGACATCAGTAGGAGAAAGAATGTTGGGATGTGTCCCCAGAAATGAAAAAGCCTGCAGCTGTATTGTGACAGCCATGGAGGGCACAACTGAATATACTTCGAGCTGCAAAAAAGTGAAATCTGAACTAAGCAGAAAGTGACCTTTGTGAGCCAGTGGATGACCTAGGAAAAAAAAAAACAACAAAAAAAACCAGACAAGCCTTCAGGGTATTTTGACCTTCTTCGTGTCAGAAGCTTGTAGGTCTAAGAGATCATCTGCGTTTTCAAACTGTTCTGATTAGCTTATTAGTTAAATATACTTCAGACCCTGACTCACATATATCATTGCTCCACTGCACATCACTAAGGTACTATGCTCCCTCCAGTAGCTACGACAGGAATTGACCAAATATTGAAAGAAATCACTGATAAGCAATTAGAAGTCTAATTAAGCCAACAGATAAAACATGAGAGAGAGAAAAGAAATCTTGTGTTTATTTGGTTAAACGAAAGCCAAGTTTTACCAGAGGTGACCAGTAGTCAAATTACTAAATTTTACATTTTAAATTTCTGTTAAAAAAACATTATTAAAGTAGAGCAAAAAATATTTTAGGAACAGGAGGTTATCTGAATTATCACACTAGTGGGCCACCCCATCCTGCTTCAGAAAGGGTCCAGAAGCTGAAGAAAAAAAAAAAAAACAGTAAAAAAAAGATTAAAAAAACACCGTTCTTATCCTGATTTCTATCTGAGATTTCTTAAGAGGAGAGGCTGAGCAATAACATTCCCATTTAAAACATGAATATTCTGAAAATGAGGTGTATTTTACTGAATTCAGAGCACATCAAAATGGATCACTCAGACTGATGTTTCATGTGGAACAGAAAGCCCAGCACCATCTATCATATCTAGCAATATAAGATCCAAATTTGCATGGAAGAGAGTTCTCATAGCAAAATGGATCGAAACCTCTGACAAATATAACTGTTAACTTCTTGTATTTTTGCATATAAAGCATTACGTTTGGATGCAACTGCTACTATATTTCTAAGGCTGTACAAAAGCAATTAAAGTTCTAGGCTATAGAAAAGCAAACAGGTTACAAATTCACCCTTTTAACTTGGAGATAAGATGTGGTTGGAGCCTCTGAAGTACAACCAGCTCTTACCACTGTATTTACAAGAATAACGCGGGACTTTTAAGTATTAGCTCAAAGAAAAACAGTCTGGAAAGAAACTATTTCAAAGGTTCTGCATAGCTCACAGACACTCTTTCACTTTATTATCTTCAACACTTCTAAACTGTCTCAACTCTGCAAAACCTGTTAGGATGCTAGAATCAGGCAAACCATCCTTTACATTTTCTTCTCATCTCTCCAATGGACTTTACGGGTGTATCTGCTCTTTATGATGTTTCCTCTAGCATAGCATTTACTGTCACTTGAACAGACCCTGACATCCCATCCAGTTTCTAGCTGTCATTCCAGAAGGGTATGAATAAGCTGCAGGTTCTGTGTTTAAGCCCAGTGTGAATGTTCCAACTATCTTTTGGGATCTAAGATGGCAAAAGATGCCATGTTAACTTAACTTGATACTAAACTTAGGGTCTATTTTTTATGAGCTCACTACTTATTAAATAGGGAGTATTTGCCATTTTGCACAAGTAACATGCAGCCACAGAGCCCCGGTGTCTATATTAAGCATGTTCTGCCACATATGTCACAAAACGCACTAGAGGTCTTTTATCAAAGAAAAGCAAATAAAGAAAATCTGAAATCAGTTCATCAGGGACAAATGCAGTATCTTGCACCTGTGACAAAACAAATTCATGTACTAATACAGAATGGGGATCAAATACCTAGGAAGTAGGTCTGTGGAGCTAAAGACAACTTCAGGTCCTGCTTGACCAGTGAGAATAAATCAGCAACACACCCTTTGACAAATGCTAATTGCATAATGGGCTATATCAGCAAGAGTACCGAGTGGATAAAGGCAAGCAGTTATCACCTGCTACTCACCCTCTACTTGTGAAGCTACATCTTAGACACCCTGGTTTTAGGTTTCCCAGCACAAAAGAAATAGACAAACAGTGGGAAATCCAGCTGAAAACCACAAGGTGGTATGTCAGAACACAGTGGGAGGCCCAGAGAGATGAGTATGTCTAACTTGGGAAAATGGAAGGATGTATATGCTGTCTCCTACTACTCACAATCTGAAATGACTGTGGGACTGTTTCAGGGAAAATAAAGCCAGATTCTTTACAGAGAGAGGTGCAGAAGGAAAGGAAAAGAACCACTGCCATAACAACTCAGGAAATTTCCATACAGACAAGAAGAAATAATGTGTCTGCAAAAATGATCAAACACTGCAATGTTGCCTAGAAAGACTCAATTTCCATCCTTAGAAACCAGAAAGCACCACTGAACAAGGGACAGAGCAACCCAATCTAAAGCTGAAGTTAGCCCTGTTTTTAGCAAATCACTGTACTAGATGCCTTCAAAGGTCCCCTTGTTCTAAATAACTGTTTTAAATGTATTATGCATTTACTTTAGAACTTTACTTGTTCTATTAAGGTATTTCTAGCATCCTGGACTTCTTGGAACAGGCTGGGATCATCCGACTCTAGCAGTGGCTTTTGCTCAAAAAATTTTCCATCATCCAAATCAGATGTTTCAGGTTTCCAAATCATTTGCTCCTTAGTCACAACATCAACCAGTCCTCTGAAGGTTTTGGCTTCCCCAATAGGCAACTGGAAGAACAGAAATGTTAGAGAGTTGAAAAAAAATTAATAAAAGTGTTCAATTCAAAAGAAATGCAGGTAAATTTCTAAGCTTACCTGTAAAAGCAAAGGTTTTGTCTTCAACTTTTGTTTGATACTCTCAACAGCATATGTAAAACTATATTAAAACAACAGATATTGTTACAATAAATTTAATGATATAGTACAAAGAGTTTACTCTTGTTGTAAAAAGTACTTCCACAATTACACAACACATGTAACCAAACAATTAAAGATGTGTACAATACATATTAACATAAATCACTAGTTCTGTGCTCAACAGAACAACTTCTACTTGACCAGAAACATTCTCTTATGAGGTTTTTAACAGTGATTAACACAACTGCATGAATACCTTGCCCTGTTTTTGTCCATCTTGTTCAAAAAGCAGATTCGTGGTATCTGATATTTGTCTGCTTGTCTCCACACTGTCAGTGTTTGGGCCTACACAAAAAGGCAAAATGGTAACATTAGTACTGACAGAGGAACTATATATACATTTCCTAAGACGAGAGGTCAAGCATCTTTCCTTCATCTTATATTCCTGCTAAGAGATCGAGTTCAGAGTAGAGAAGGGAACTGTGCTGAATGCCTTGTGTCAAGCCCTTATCTAACCACACAGAGAAGCTCCACAAGCAGCTCTATCACAGCTCTTCCTTCATTTGTTGTCTTTCCTCCACTAGCAGCATCGAGCAAAGAGGACTCGGAGAGAAGACAAGCACTACATGGGATCTACAATGAAGTTATTCACTGGAGTGTTGTAGCCTACACTTAAGGCTTAAGATACTGCCAAAACACTCATAAATGTACTTCTGATACTACACAGAGAACACAACAAATTAATGTGGTTAAGCTAATTATTTACATACTGCTGTGTCATTTGTGAGGCTCATTTTCCACTGCAAGTTAAAACAGGTATGCATGAAAATCAGCAAAAAAAAGCAAAAAACAAAACAAAACAGTAGCCAAAGCAACAATAGACTTGAGAGAGAACCCCGTTTATTTCTCCCTCATTACCATAGGAATTCCTATACACTTAAGATAATCATTTCAGCCTCTTTGAAGTAATTTGGAAATAAAAAAAGTTACCAGTCATTTTTACCTCAACACCAGCTGAAGCATCAAACACTGCTACTGCTCCATCCAGGACTCTCAAGCAACGTTCAACTTCCAATGTGAAGTCCACATGACCTAAAAAACAATTGAAACAAACAACTCAAATTCATAACCTGAATTACCATCATCATAACTCAAACAGGAAACATCAACAGATCATTACAACTTTTTTCTTTAATGTTTAAAAACATGCCATAATTAATGTCTTACCTTTCAGAGAACTACACCCTCGAGTCCTTGAAACACATCTTGAGCTAACCTTAAACAAGTCAGACCAGGCTGCAGAAAACACTAACTTGTCAAAGGTCCACAGAGTTCAGTGCAGGCTTATTTACTGCAGCAATTCAACCAGCCAAATATCGCACTACGTTCAGGACCTAAGTTCAGCAATGCTTCACCTCATCTACTCTTTCACATTATTACAGGAGTACCACTAAAGCACAGTACCTGGGGTGTCAATCAGATTGATTCTGTAGTCCTTCCAGTCAAAAGTAACAGCAGCAGATTGAATGGTAATACCACGTTCTCGTTCTTGTACCATAAAATCTGTTACCGTGTCTCCATCGTCAACATCTGTGAGCAGGAAACAGGATTACAGCTGTGTATATAAATAATTCAAAGACTGAAGCTGTCTTGAAATAAAGATAGTGAGAGATATTTGGAAATACTCCCCCTTTCATAAATCATCAATTTATGAAAACTACTCTAAGTCATGGAATTATAACATCAGCCCATACACCCAGGTTGCCAATGTAAGGAACAAATCATTTGTAAGTTGAAAACAACCAATACCACCAACCTTTTTTTTCATTTTTAATGAAAGAACGACACTGTGTAGAAACTTAAAAGTTAAGCAACGCTGTGAGAAACTTAAAAAAAAATTACAGCAAGGTCCAAAATCATGAATAAATGACACTTCTGAAACGACAGGCTACAATCTTTGTATACCTGACATTTTAAAATTCAAAATTTAATAGTTGAAACTCAAAGTTAGAGATAGACTTCAGTTTAAAAGCTAAGAATTTTTGTTATTTTTATTTTTAATAAAAAGAGAGACAGTCCCATATTTTCAAACAAGTCTGCCACCAAGTTCAATCACTCCCCAAGGCTCACACCTTCTAACATTCTCCTGTGTAGCAGAGGAAACGCCACTAAATTTAAAAGGTCAAAGGTACCATAAGTGAAGGCTGCTTTGATTTTCTCAGTCTTAAAAGATTTCAGTGAGTTGTTACAGAAAGGAATTCTTCCTGTGGTAGGACTTAAAATACAGATTAGTTTTTGGTAATCTGGCACCTTGACACATCAAAATGGATCCGGAGGAGCAGCTTTGCCAAAACAATCAATGAACAATCCATAAAACAAAACGAACTTCTGAGTAAGTGTTAAACAAATAACAATGTATGAAAAACAAAAAGGAAAAAATGAATCAAGAAGCTCTCAACTGCTTTAGAATTACAAGTGCAACCACATTCAAATACAATGGAAAACACATTACGATTTCATTAAATTGAAGAACAACCTTGAAACAAAAGGCTTCTATGCTAAACATTGTACCACCAATCTCACTGCATGAGATCGCCACAATTGTCAAATCTCTCACAGCTATGGAAATAAAAATATATATATATGTTGCTAACCTCCAAGTGTTCTTATGTATCCAGAGTAATACAGCATTCTTTCTGTTGTTGTTGTTTTCCCTGCGTCAATATGGGCCATGATACCAATGTTACGGATTCTGCACAAAGCAAAACCAGACTTTATTATATATATATTATTATTGTTATATTTATTATATTATATATAAAGGGGCACTTTTTTTCCAGTGATGTTTTTGGCATGAACAATTCACACTCACTAAGCATAGCCCACAAGACGAATAGGTTTTTTCCTCTGTTGCTTAACTGATACAAAATACGTGCTGATTCTAAAATATGACAGCACTGAAATGGTGAATTTTCTTCAGAATGGCAATACTCAATAGTTCTGGAACAGGTTTCCACACTGCACTTCTGTACCTGCTTGGCCTTGTTCTGCACTCACATGTCCCCTCCACAGATGGAAACAGCCCCATCACCTTCTTGTATGCTCCAACCCCTAAATCCTGGTGACTAAAACAGTCCATTGCACGCATCACAGAATCACAGGATCACAGCAGTTGTAAGGGACTTATAGTGTTCATGCTGCCCAACCCCTTGCTAAAGCAGGATCCCTATGGTAGGTTGCACAGGAAATTGTCCAGATGGGTTTAGAATACGTGCAGAGAAGGAGACTCGGCAGCCTCTCTAGACAGTGTGTTCCAGTGCTCTGTCACATCACAGTAAAGTTTTTCCTCATGTTCGAATGGTATTTACTGTGCTGCAGTTTGTGCCTGCTGCTCCTCTGTCCTGTCGCTGGGCACTGCTCAAAAGAGCCTGGCCCCATCCACTGCCCATAAGATATTTGTACGTGTTGATCTCTACGTCCCAAATCTAGCATGCAAGTTCTCACGAAGTTGTATGAGATTTTGTTCAGTCTTATCTTTTCTGTTTTCCATGCAGCTCTTCTCATTGCAGGCTTGTGATCAGCTGCCATCATTATGATTAGGTGCATTAGCCCTCAAAACAGAGGCAGTCTTATACAGGAACTGCACCCCTCCTGTCATTTCTATGACAGCCCAGCCCCTAATTGCTTTGCCCTCATTAACACGGCCATCACCTCTACAGCTAAACACAAGGAATACAGCGCTGCCCATGGTGGTGGACTGCATGCCAAGAAGCTCCTCCCCCTCAGTTACCCATCAGCAATCACTGTGGACCTTGAGCTTCTCTGAGAGATCATTTTTCATTTCAACACAATCAAAAGACTCGTATTTTTTCAGTTCAAGATCTCTGACACACTGAAATGTCAGAAAGTTGAAAACAAGGAAGTATGAACTGCAATTTAAAACACGTATTTAAGTAACACCAATAGCAACAATCCTTGACATTGTACCACATCAGTTCCTCTCACTATCAGTTACATAGGGAGAATAAGCTACAATGACGTACCTGGATATATGAGGATTAATGACAGAACGCAGAGATTTAACATCTCCTGGAGACAAAGAAAACAAAGAAGACTTGTCAGACTGATCCCAACAAGAAATTATTGATTATGACAAAATTAAGTGAATTAAGAAAACGCCTAAAAAGCTTATCCGAAACAAAGATTCAGCCACAACTCTTGAAAACTCCTAAAACTCACCCATCCCAAATTACTAAATTTCACTTTCAAAACACTTCTCACTCTGTTTCACACAAGGATCTCTTCAGAGCTTTAACTTGGAAACAACATGAAAAAAAAAAAACACAAGGAAAAAAAAAGCATCATCAAACTAGTGAAGTCTTGCTCTGCAGGAGCAGTAACTAACCAGGCCATGACTCTCTTTTGCCCTAACTCTGCAAAGAAAAGAGAATGATGGTAACTTCAGAATTCCTTCTATTCAACCATAGATGTCTCTCTTTGCTTTTGTACAACATGCGGGTTATCATCAATTAGCCTGTGACCTATTAACTCTTCAGGCAACTGAACAGGGATTATTGCACCCTTCATAGATAATCTGGCTTTTTATCCACCTTTGTTTTCCCTTTTTCTTATTTCCTAAATCTTTATATTACAAAACCACTGAGATAACAGCAGCAATTCAAAACCATTCTTTCCAGTCCTTGAACCTTTTAATCACTCTGTGCTTCAAATGCCAAATATTACCACTGAAACCTTGAAGGTGTTTTTATTCACTTTTAAGTAACTCCTAGTAATAAGTCATAAATTAAATTCAGAAGAATAAAAATACAATTTAAAAGCATACCTGGTGGAGAGCTGTAGTTCCTTTCACTGCTGTTTTGCTGTGTCACACTTAGGACTATAACTTTTGGTTTC
The DNA here is from genome assembly GCA_035772895.1 of Perdix hodgsoniae. Lineage (NCBI taxonomy): Eukaryota > Metazoa > Chordata > Aves > Galliformes > Phasianidae > Perdix > Perdix hodgsoniae. Next base: position 17,187,835 of record JAPSGF010000003.1, read on the forward strand.
CTGAAACATGCATGCTGGCAATGGAAGGAAACAGAGAGCACACATAACTGTCACAATAATGAATTAATAATCATAACTCATTATTAATTCGTAGGTATAGAATAATAGAATGGCCTGGGTTGAAAAGGACCACAATGATCATCTGGTTTCAACCCCCTGCTATATGCAGGGTCACCAACCACCAGACCAGGCTGCCCAGAGCCACATCCAGCCTGGCCTTGAATGCCTCCAGGGATGGGGCATCCACAGCCACAGCATAATTTTTGCAGTTGTACAAAACAAAATATAAACACGATCTGAATCAACTGATGCTCACTAGGTATTTACATACACTGAAATTACCACCAGTGTGGAAGTAGCAGCACCGCCTGAGCTTAAATGAGAGTGCAAACTCAACAGTATTCAGGAAGCCCAGTAAAAATGTGTGGCATTATCAAAACAAGTTGTCAGCAGCCACAGCGTTTTATACATGCCTAAATACCACATAAATGCAACAGTAAAAAATGTTGTGTATCAGACATCTGCAGACATGTTGCCATTAGACTGGGGTGTTTAGAAGACTTTAGAAAAACAATAACACAATTTCCACATTCTGATGAGAATATGAGAAGCTTGACCTCAACAAGAGTTTATGTTGCTTATTTTATCTCGAAAGACCAAAATAAAACAAAACGCAATAAAAATGGTTTACTTGGTGTAACCTGGGTGATCTTTTTAAACTCAGGCATTAAGCATTAAAATGTGGGAAGGCGTTTACCTGACTGCACAAACTTGACAACTTCAACGCGTTCACTGAAAACTTCCTCATGATTCCCCACATTCTGGCTGCTGTCTCTAAGGTCGTTCCCTGCCAAAAAATGAAACAGGATAAGCACTGCACCGAAGGCCTACTGCTTTCTGGAAGCCGCACTGTCCTTTCTGGGCGCTGTTTTCGCATGACCACATCAGGGAACTGAACAGCTTTTCACCTCGGACTGCTGTTTCTCTCGTCAGACTGCAGTCGCGGTGCTGCGGGTCCCCCACCACACAGCACAGCCACACACACTCACGCTTCAGGAGCGCATTTCCCACGAGAAGCCGCAGCTAGCAGAGCAGAACGCGCAGCAACGCGTTCCGCACGGAGCGCTGGTCGGGGAAACGCACCCTTTTGCTCTTGAAGGCGGTGAAAAGCACGCTTTGCAGAGCAGACAAAATCAGACGCTACATCGCCAAAGCGCCCCAGGGCGCACCGCGATCCGCCGCACAGCGCAACAGCGCCGAGCCGCCCCGGCGGGAGCCGAGCCGAACCGGAAGGTGCGCTGCTCATTGCGCTCCCCCGCTGTTGCCTTCCTCAGTCCCGCCACCGACGGACTGAGACAGGCGGCCGAACAGCCGCTTTTCTGCCCGTTTCGACCCTTTCTTGCCCCGCCGAGCCGGGCCGCAGCCCTCCGGCCGAGGAGGGTGCCGCCCGTCCCCAAGGCGGAACCAAAGCGACGCGGCGCGCGTTTCCACCCGGGGCGGCCTGAGGAAAGGACGGCCCTTTTCACTGCGCAGGGCCGAGCGGCGTGGAGTGAAAGCGACGTGCGGCCGTCGCCATGGTGGGAGCGGGGACGCCAGCCGGGG
>JAPSGF010000003.1:17189836-17324544 GCA_035772895.1 Perdix hodgsoniae
GGGGGCCGGGGGCCGGGGGCCGGGGGCCGGGGCCGGAGGCCGGTGGCAGAGGCGGCCCCGCTGCCCCGCGCGGAGGGGGCGCCCCCCGGTCTCGTCCCGGCGGCGTGAGGTACTAAACTCGCTGTCCTGTGCCCACAGCCGCAGAACGAGTACATCGAGCTGCACCGCAAGCGGTACGGCTACCGGCTGGACTACCATGAGAGAAAGAGGAAGAAGGAAGGGCGCGAGGCTCACGAGCGCTCCAGGAAGGCCAAGAAGATGATCGGGCTGAAGGCCAAGCTGTACCACAAGCAGCGGCACGCCGAGAAGATCCAGATGAAGAAGACGTGAGTAGCGCTGTCCTGGCATTGTGCTTCTGCACGGCGTCTGCGGGATTGAGACAGCCACAAAGGCCTGCCTGTCAGCTGTGTGGCACTTTGTACTTCTTACATCTTGCTTAATTTTGGGACAGAGTGCTTAAGACGCTTCTGATGTCCTCTCTTCTCAGTGCCTTCATTTATTTATTACCACTGCAATGAACGACGCTGTGCCTAAAAGCATTCCTTAGTGCATGCATTAACTAACAGTAGCAATGGCAATAATGTAATCGTGGCAGAATACAAAAACACTGTAATGGCTTTCAGTCTAATGGCAACATGACTACAGAATATGCTTGGCTTTGTCTGTTACGCCCTTTGCTTTAAGCCAGTTCCTTGGTAAGAGTGTTGTATTACAATCTGAATGAACTGGCAGGCTTCAGAGGGCTCTAGTCTGCCAGCTGTTGTGTTAAGAGAAACCATCGGCTTCCTATGAAAAGTACTTGGGCACTTTTCCTTAAATGTAAACTCTATACTTACTATAAGGAATATTTTGAATAGTCACAGCCTGCGCTATTGTATCTCAGAATTTGCTGCTTTTCCCTTCTTTTTATTTGCTTTTTATTTGCTTCTTAATACTGTATTGTTGTTGCTTTTTGTTTCTCCTTGAAGAATTAAGATGCATGAGAAGAGAAATACAAAGGAAAAGAATGAGGAAAAAACACCTAAAGGAGCTGTACCAGCATACCTTCTGGACAGAGAGGGCCAGTCCCGGGCTAAGGTTCTCTCTAACATGATTAAACAGAAACGAAAAGAAAAAGCTGTAAGTAGCTGGCTTAAAATTCAGATACTTAGTATTTCTTACGGTGATGATCACTGTATTATTGATGCTTAAGTGGCATCCAGCTTACAAGCAAGGTCTGATTATTGATCTTGTACAATAGCTAAAACTTTGAATAGCGTAGGCACTTTGAGCAAAGTAAGCATATGCAAAGTCTTGATTTCCATCAGCTTAAATGCTAATTAAAATAAGTATCTATTATAAGTAGCTGTTAGTTGCATAAAACACATGGTTTACAACTACTCTGATTAGTTAAATTTTATTTTATACTTTGATTATCCTTTTTCATTTAGAAATGGTGCAGACCTAACGACAGTTGTGTTTCCTATAGGGGAAATGGGAGGTTCCTTTGCCAAAGGTCCGTGCACAGGGAGAAACAGAAGTTTTAAAGGTGATTCGTACAGGAAAGAGAAAGAAGAAGGCCTGGAAGAGAATGGTTACGAAAGTTTGTTTTGTTGGAGATGGCTTTACTAGGAAACCTCCTAAGTATGAACGATTCATTCGACCAATGGTAATGTTCTTGAAACTTTCAAATATTTAGGTAGTAATTATTTTAACTGTTTGGCAAAGAATCACACAGAATAGCTTTGGATGGAAGGGACCTTAAAGAGCATCTAGAAAACTAGACAGAGTAGAATGAAGTTTCATCTAGGAACTTCCTTCTATGATAATGCACTTGATTCCTACTGATTTAAAATCTTCGTGTTACTTTTCTTTCTGAAATCTGAACTTAGACTAGCTGGAGGTACCCGTGCAGTCACTGTCTGCATTGGAATATTTACATCCTGACTCCCATAACTGAGATGACATCAATAAGTTAAAGCCACGAGTTCTCAAATTAGCATGGGAAGATCTTCAGCAGAAGCACTTCGAAAGCTTCTTTCTTTTTCAAGCTACTAAGATTCTGTCAGCTGTAGGGGCTAACTCTTGTCAGAGTCAAGTACTCCCTCCTCCTGATGAGTTACCTAAGCTGAATGCACAGTGGTAACAGTATGCAAAGCAGCTGTTGTATCTGCCTGGCCTTTTCTTACGCAAATACAAGTAACAGTGTGCAGGCCTTAGCAGTCTAGTAGCAAAGAAAAAAAATCAGATTCATTATGACAGTGTTGTTTATTTATATAAATACTGAGTAGAAGTCTTGGATAGATTTTATTGACACACAAAGTGATACTGTTTTTAGTGATGAAGTCCCCATTACAATGTACGGGTACCTAGACAGAAAGAGGTGTAAGAGATGAATGTTTAGTAGTTCACAATCCATGAAAAGCATTTTCAGGTTTACTAGTATAAAGGAAAAAAATCAAGTCTAAAAACTGCTTACACCTCACTTCTTCATGAAACACACTTTACTCGTGGAAGCAATCATTCTTCTTTTACTCCTGTTAAAAAAAATGCATTTTGAAACTAGCCATTTAAAAAAAAAAAGTACCTAACTTCATCATTAATCAGGTTTTTAACAAGCCTTCTACAGTAAGCACATTACTTTTTGTGTTCTGGCTTGTTTCACTGTTCCTGGTTTCATAAAATGAATAAATCTGAGGACATAATGCTAGAAGCGTTAAATTAGCTGTGAGGATGTGACTGATGTTTTCTAACACCTTGTGCTACAGGGCTTACGTTTCAAGAAGGCACACGTGACACATCCTGAACTTAAAGCTACTTTTTGCCTGCCTATCCTTGGTGTAAAAAAGAATCCTTCTTCTCCATTGTATACAAGTTTGGGTGTAATTACCAAAGGTACTGTCATTGAAGTAAATGTGAGCGAACTGGGCCTCGTGACACAAGGGGGCAAAGTTATTTGGGGTAAGTACTTAATCAGTAGCAGCAGTTCAGAACGAGCTTTAAATCTTTGTTGTCCAAGTGGATTGTGAAGCCCATGTCTTGTACAGTGTCATAATTTATCCCTGTTGAGTTTTGAATGTAGCAGAAGTAACTCTGGGACAGCTTTGAAAAGTTTTAATCTTAGGCTTTCATTTCACACTTTGAACATCAAAGTAGGTGAAGATCAGAAAAAGGATGTGTAAGACATAAGCAATCATATCAAGCAGTGTTACAAGGCTGTAAAGACTTATCCATGTGAATTATGAATGATTGTGCCGTGTTTTCAATGAAAGTCATGTGCACAAACATGTTCATCGAATCTGACTAACTTCTTTTAACAGTGAGGTTGACTTGGACTGTGACAGAACCTATGATTTTTATGAATTCCTTGAGGTTCTGGGGATAAAGACAGCATGAGCAAGATATTTTGAGAACTGAAGTTTGCAGCTCATCAGAAAGCATACTTAGAGTCGTAGCGCACTGAATTTTGAAACAGGAATTTCTTCGACTTCCAAGGGGTCTTGTGGATCAAATTTTCAAAATGGAAGAATTGTGATTTACTATATAAATTTTAATTTCCTTTTCCCTTTAGGAAAATATGCACAAGTAACAAACAATCCAGAAAATGACGGCTGTATTAATGCAGTTCTGCTTGTCTAAATTGTTTGATACTACACATTGGACGCTGCCTTCTACAAAATCAGTGGTGTTTCAACAATTGAGGAAGATATCTGGAACCTTCAATCAATCAGGCATGCTGACCCCTTAAGTGTGCCAGAAAAGACTTTTCAGATATTTAAAATCTGTTTATCTGACCATTGTACAAATAAAGAGATTCAGTTTTTATGTTTTCCTACTATGTTATGGATTTGATCTTAACCTTCATGATTCTAGAGCAGCAGTCAAGCAGCTTAGATTACTTTCTATAAATATTTGGCTCACATCCCTAGTGACAGGAAGTACAGCCATCATCACCTGTGTTTGTTTACTGTAAAGCTGAAGTTACAGAGGTGCATAAGAACTTGCATCCTGCTGCTGGGGATGGAGTAGAGGTGGAAGAATGCAGTCTTGCTGCAGACTGATATTAGAAATTTAACTCTTAACTCTTTAAATTTAACTCTTTAACTTTTTAGTTTGGTAGGGGTTTGGATCACAGGTACTATGTGAGCATGCAGGAAGGGAAGCATATCAGAATCATAGAATGGCTTGGGACCTCAAGGATTATTGGATTGCAACCCCCCTACCCCAAATCAGGTACTAAATTAGGTTACCCAGCACCCCATGCAGCCCAATCTTGGAACACCTCCAAGGATGGGGTATCCACAGCTTTTCTGGGCAGCCTATACCAGTGCCTTGCCATCTTCTCAGTGAAAGACTTCTTCCTGACACCTAATCCAAATCTTCCCTTTAGTTTAAAATCATTCCCCCTTGTCCTGTCACTACTGGCCTGTGTAGCAAGTTGATTTCCCTCCTATTTGTAATATTCTTTTAAATAGCAGAAGGCAGTAATGTGAGAATGGCATAATAATACTGATATTACAATTCACCATAGCAATCTTGGGTGCTTTTAAGAAGCATTAAAGTGAAACTGAAGTCATAAGCATCAGCTGGTAGCGTATATTTAGCTTCCACCTTCAAAATACAGGAAACAAGAACTGCTTTTACACTGACTTCTTCCAGTCAAGAATTGTGTGGTAAATAAACTAGGCACCATCTATCACTACAAACACACACATTGATAAACGCACCATTTATTCCTATTTTTACACAGTACTTCAGTTCAAGCAGAAGAGCTTTTAAGCACAAATTTGAAGTAAAACCCTTAACTTTTTCCAGTTTGAGAACCCTCTTAATCCTCCAACATTGTAAGAGGGAACTTTCAAACAAAGCTCAAGGTTCTTCAGAAGCCAAATAGTGAGTAGTCTGGGGGGTTGCTTTTTAACACAAGAGGCAGCTACCTGCACCTATCATGCCTGCAACAAGCTACAGGAATAGGCAGTCTGAGTATCAGATGATGGCAGATAAAGTTTGAAAGGACCTGCTGAAACTGTCTAAGCCTCCTACTTAAAGCAGAGTCAACTATAGTGGTCTGAGGACCGTGTTCAGACAGGTTTTAACTATTCCTAGGGATGGTGACTTATGATGGGCAATGTGATCCAGTGTCTATAAGTTAGAAAGCTTAACGGAATTTTCTTCAGTCTGTAGCTGCGGCTTCTCATTCTGTGATTCAGATTCTATGATTCTGTCTGTTATTGAGCTTCACTAAGAATTTGGTTCCATCTTTATACCCTCAGAGCAGGTATTTGTACAGAAGGGAAAGATGTCCACTCCCTCAGCCTCTGACCTTTTAACTAAACTCTAGCACTCTCAGCCTCACTACAAGCAATGCTCCAATCATCTGTGACCATAACACTTCCAAATCAGGAACTCTAGCCACGAGCATCCTACTTCTGCATGTTCTGTGATCTCTTACACCATCTGACAGAAGCAGTACTTTAACTGTTTCCCCCTCTTACAGGCTACTTTGTTAATTTACCAGTTTGCCCTAGACTGGACTCTATACTGTAACTGACTATGGTTCTTCTTTATTTCTGCAATGGTAAGTGATTCAAAACTAAAAGCAGGTCACAAGCTAGTAAGTAATCTGCTTGGGGAGAGGACATTTTGTCAAAATGTTACATTACCTTTTAATGCATTTTAATAACATAAATTCAGCTGCCTCAAGAGCACTACTACATTTTGCATTGTAAATACATGACTTGTTGGCTGAATAATACAATTACTGCAAATAAAATTACATTTCAAACACTATACAGAGAGTTGATAAGTTCATAGCAATGCAGGACGATGGGAACTGCAAAATGCATACAGTAAACATACTTCTTAAAAAGCTGTAGAATAGGCTGCTTCATAAGATGCATAAGTAAGTACAGCTTTTTTTTTTTAAGTACAGGAATTCTTTTTCAATGAATATACTTACAGCATTTAAAGCTCTTCGGTAGCAGACAGATTGCAAGATAATAGATTGCAAAATAACACCAAATGTAACTACACTGTTTTGTTCTAGTGAATTAAACCACTTTAAAAGATGCCTCCTGCATAGCAGAAAGGAATCAAATACTTAAAAATAAATCACAAAATAAGTTTAATTACCTTTTCAAAACATTTCAAAAGCAGTCAAGACAATACAAAGAAAGGAAAATTCAGAACACACTAACTAGCTCTAAGTACAGTACTCTAGATCAGCATCACATCTTTCAGAGGATTTATAAACACTAGTTTAAAAAACATCTAACACCACATTCATGAAAATAAATATAGAAGTATATCCCCTTGGTAATATCTTTTAATGGTCACTCGAGGAAAGGATGAAACTTAGGCCTATTTATTGCTGTTTTCATCCTAGTAGTGGTGATAAGTTCTAAATGATCAATTTGATTACTGACACTCACAAATGAAATGGAAAAGAAGTACACCAACAAAGTATGACTTATTTAAAACAAATTTAAACCAGATTGGAATAAATACATATTTTTATGTAAAGGGCTATGGAACATGAGAATGGCAAACAAGAATTCTGCATGAAGTGAAGAAACCAAAAGAAACTGTGAGAAACAAATCAAGTTCTATTGAAAATTAAGCAGCAGTACAAGAGAAACATTTTAACAAGCGATGCATTCAAACACAAAATCATTTACTATTTAAGTGCAAAGTTGAAAATCACAAAGATCCTTTAAACTCCATTCCCAGGCTAAATAAAGGTCAAAAATAATACTGCTGGCTTTCACCATACACACACAGTTCTACAGCATACCGTAACAGTATCTGGTACAAACAAATGAACTTGATGTTTTAATTATTGGTTGCTGGTGTGGTAAGATCTTAAATTCTTTAGCAATTCAATGGTAGTAAGCCAGACAGTGAACTGACTAAAGAAAAACTGTCCAGGCATAAAACAGTTTTTCCCCAAGGTAAAACATTACAGTTGTTAGGTAAGTTTCCTTGCTTCAATGCAACGGAAGGTATAGGTGTTATTAAACTACTGTTCCAACTGGACAATCATCACAACTATACAAACCATTATATTTAAATCAGTAGTTTGATTTGGCTACTCAATATTTACTGCGAGATGACTGATGCTCAAAAAATTATCAGAGAAACAAACTCCATTCTAGCTCAAAGTACTGCTGTGATCACAGTTAAGAACTATTTCTAGGTTTCAAGACCATACTGCTTATTAGAACTGCTAACTGCACCACGACTGCCCACAATAGGTAGATAATCTGGCTACTACCTCACGTACCCCAAACAAACAGAGCTAGCTACTCAACAGTACACCTAAAGATGTGAATTTTAGCTCAGCATTTCAAAACTTTCTGGAATTTGGTCAGATACCTGACTGTTTTTTGTTTTTTTTTTTTAAAGCAGAAACCAAGACTGACCTCCTTTAATAATTCTGTTGCAGTTCTTCCTGCATTCAATACACAGATGTCCTAAGAATAAGATACTAATTGAAACTAGTTCCAACTTAACCATGAAAAGAAATATCAGAAGATAACCTTCTCACAGAGGGTTTTCCAGCCTTACAGGGAAAACCAAGTGACAAACATGCATTAAAAAAAAAAATCCCTCTAGAGGAAGCAAGTGGCTCTCACTTGTTTGTGAACAACAGAATTCTTGAATATGAACACATCTGTAGCAATTTAAGTATTTAACAGATTAGTACGTAGTAAAGCTCGCTCTAACAAACGCAAAATGAATGACTAAAAACTGCATACAATCAGCACTTTTTAAACTATCAGGTTCCATCCTTAGCAATGTAACTGGTGTGCTTTTTTTTTTCTTCTTTTTTTTTTTTTAAAGAGTAACTTAGCATTATAAGACAAATTATACTATCAGTAACAAGTTTTGTTTCATGTGCCTTATAGAAAATGTTTAATTAGTTTTAGGAATTCTTAAGGTTCATTTGAATGTGTTTACAAACAACCATAAAAGATCTTGAATGTCTGTCAGTTGCATGGTTCATAAGTAGTAACTGCACATTGAAAGGGAGTTACTGCTATGCTCAACATCCAACAAACTCAGTTATCTCATCCACCCTGAAGTCTAAAGTTTGAATCAAAAATTGATGTAATACATGCGTGTAATAAAAAGAAAAGCAACACCTCCCACATAAGCTTTTTTAAAACAGGTTAAAAATAGGATTGTACTTCAACAGGTGAAATAAATAGAATATATCTTAGCTAAAATACTTTATAAATATGCTTAAACTATAGACATAAAATAGATTCTGACTTCAGCTTCATGGGGGGATAAAAACTAAGACAGCATTGCAACTATTCAAGTGAACCCTAACAGCAATGTTCAGAAGCCCAGCACTCCCAAGACACAGTAGGAAACTAGTTTATTAATTTAAGATTAAACAGCAGGGTGAATAGCTGTGCGATTTCCTGTTACTAGAACCACTGTTCTTTCTTAATCCTGATTTTTCAGCTCTTTACAAGAGGAACTCCACTTACTGAAATAAATGTATTGCAAATTAAGGAGTAACTCAGTGTAAACCTGACAAATTGTATTAAATATATACTTTGCTAGGAGAATTTCTGAAAGTAAATATACATAATTGCCTGTTTGTATTTCTGCTTGTAAACAGCAAGGTTTAGTTCCTGTTTTTAGTAAGATCTATGAACTGGGAATTAGTCCAGAAATTACACTCAATTTACAAAAAGGAAGAGGGAACCACAAATATTTGCAATAATCTGATAACACCTAAAGACGTAGAAGTTTGAATGCTTTTTTTTGTTTTAATCATGGAAACATCCACTAATATTTTGACACTAATAAATGTCACAATCACCTGAAATTTCAGAGTTCACAGAAGTCACACACCTGGCAGTTAAAACATTTTCACAGCATCAGCTAATCTGGAAAACACAAAGGGCCACTTCCAATCAGACCAATACAAGATCAAAAACTGTCTTGCCCATAACATAACAAGTAAGCAAGTATCCATTCAGCACATGCAAGCAGTTAGAAAGGCTGTTCAAATAATTTTGTAAGTGTACTGGAGTCCTCACACCACACATTCTGGAGAAACGCGTGCTTAACAAGACATTCACTTCGGAAGCTACAGATATAGCTTACTGTGTACACAACACTCTAAACCTTCCCACATAAAGAACTTCACTTTAGGTGTGTGCCATGATAGATGCTGTGCTGATTTTGTTACTGGTAACTCAGCTCTTTCAAGTGATTAGCAAATCAATTTTGCTAGTCTGGGAGTCGGAAGCAGAGCCCTTCTCTCCAGTTCGACTCTAACAAAATATAGATGCCACATTATGTTGTTTTGATCGACAGAGTTATAACTTCTTACATGTTTTGAGATCTAAAATTACAATCTAACATTCTTTTAATCTTACCCGAAAAAACCTATGGGGAGTTAACAAGAAGAGAGGAGGGATGTCTCTTGTTTTCTACAGTGGAGAGATGCAGAACACTCAAATGTTTTAAATTCTTTTAAAATAATTTGTGATTAACGGCCTCATGAAATTCTATGAAAATTTTAGTAACTTTAATAAAGCCAGAATTTCACATTTCATTTTTCCTTCCCGACACCTGAAATATGCAAACTGCTCCTTCGCTAGCACAACTTTATTTAGCATGTATGCTTTATAAAAGGAGACTGGCTGTTTACTTTCATACTCTGAAGATCAATGTCTACTGGTTACAAATTTAAGAAATCTTGAGCAAAGGTGATGAATCTCAAAAGGAAGTCCAAACCAGTATTCACTTTGAACGTCTGTGTCCTATACATTTTAGTTACACCCTAGTGTTTTACACAAAATAACAAGTTTTTTTGTACAAATAGATGAACTAACAATTTATTTTAAGCTGGCTTTCCTTTTTTCTTGGGTGGACCTTTGTAACCTTTGGCCTTCCTTCGCAAGTTTCTCCGATCCACAATGGGCACTTCAATTTCTGCTTCCTCGGAGCTGCTGTCAGCTGCCCGCTCTGCTGTCTGTGTGTACTGCTCTGTCTGCTCAGACTCCTCCAAGTGCTCTTCTGTTTGATTCTTCTGTCCTTCCTGTCCAGAAGGCTGCTGAAAAGAAACACCCTCTAGTTCAACGACTATCAAAGAGCTCTGACCCAAAGGAACAGAAGCCTCCTGTGAGTTCTGCTCTGCTTCCTCATTTTGATCTTCTCCCGAGGAAGCTGGTTTGTGCGCCACATTTTCAGAAACAGCTTCAACTGCTTCACTTTTGATAGAGTTTGGTAGCCCATTGTTTGAGACTTCTTCCTTTGGTGTTAAAGCAATTACATTTTCAGTGGATGATTTTTTTTCTTCAGATTCTTTCTTTTCTTCCTCAACGCCTTTCTTCTCCACCAATGCACTTTCTTCAGTCAGTCCTTCTGAATCATTTGCATTTAAAACCTGAGGATGTGCCAAAACAAAGGGATTATTAATTTAAGATGGAAGAGGATGAACAACTTTAAACCTTAGCTAGCAACTACAGAGGATATTTTGGCATTCAATGGTTCCCATTAATGCATATACAGTCAACTAACCAACCCTTTCCTCCTCATTGCACAAAATTATTTTGTGAGCTGAATGTGATATTCAGAGTTCCCCACTATGTTTTCATATTCAAAATATGTATTATATATTCTATATATATATATATATATATATATGAGTGGACATATTCTGAAATTATACCCAGGGAAAAATACCAGTGTTTCAAAAACACCGATGGTAAAATCTGTGTTATTGAAGAATATTTTACCAGTAATTAATTGCTTGTATACTCAATCAGTGAAGATGTACTAGATAAAATACAGATGTTGCTTTCAGACATATCCAACAAACAATTCAGAGAGAAAGAGCTGTTTAGGTACTGCCAAGGGATACTGGAGAAAGTTACCTCTCTTTTGCTTTCTTTTATCTTGCAGGTATCGCAAATATATGCCCCACTTCTGCATATCAAAGCAGAAATGGTAGTGTATTTTGTCAATGGATTTGCATTATCTGGCCTAATCTCCCAAGAATTTCATACAATGGTGGAGGCCTCCTCCTAACTGTTACATAACAGAAAGAGGAAACAGCAAAGTATGTACATTCTGAAGGAAAAGAATTGTTTCAATTCTCTCACCTTCTCTGACACAGCGTCTTCTGAAGGTTTTGTTGGAGACTCAAGGATTAACGGAACAAGCAGAGTTAAGGGTTCTTCTTGACTCTCAGTCTGCAACTTTGATTCAACACCTACAGCTTCATTTGCAGTTTCCTCTTCATCCGTAACTAAGGTCTTAGCAGTTTCTTCTGCTACCTCCCCATTAAGAGATTCAGAAGGAGTTCCCTAAAAATTACATTTTTAAGTCAAGATTATGCCAAGCTTTATCCCTAACACTAGCAGCGTATGTGTTCTAAATTTGTATTTTAGATAAGAAAAGCAGCTACCTTCAGGTAGCTTGAAATATATAATAAGTCCAGCACATACCAGCTATGCAATTATTAATCCAGTGTATTAGCTTGGTGTTGTTACCTGTCGTAAGTTTCTGACTATGGCTTATCTGGTTAACAGCCAAACCAAGTAGTATACATGCTACAATCATTCCTTGAAATGTAAGATGATGAACCCAGCACAGTTCATTTTCCACTTTCTCAGAAATCAGTAAGAATATAAAATCTTGGAGGTATTGTCAGACACTAAGGATACTCCAAGATCTAAATTTAAGCTTGTATAAAGTAACAAGACTGTTTAAATCCAACTTCTATCTATAAAGCCAAACAAGCTTTACAGTGAGAAGAAAGAGGCAACAGTTGTTGGTGAAGCACATTACGAATTAATTTCTTCACTTAAACTTTTCCCATTTTTTCCAGAGGTATTAGATCAGACCTTGACCCTACCCCAGTTCTCTGCAAAATTTAGGAAGCTCAAATCAATCAAGAATACTATGTCAATAAACAAGCTAAAAATTTATTTTCCTGAAGAGCCTATGAACTCTACTTCAAAAAAAATCATGAAATACTGTGATTTGGAAGGAACCCACAAGGATCATCAACTCCAGAACCTGACTCCACATAGGAACATACAAAAGCTAAAACTTACCTTCACGATCACTGTTCAAACATCTCCTGAATTCCACCAGACTTGGTGTTATGACCACCATCCCAGGGAGCCTGTTCCAGTACCCAGCCACACTCTGGTGAAGAACTTTTTCCTAATCCCCAACCTGACCCTTCCATGAGACATCTCCATAAATTCTCTCAGGTCCAGCCACTGTCACCAGAGAGCAGAACTCAGTGCTGCCCCTCAGCTCCCTTCATGAGGGGCTGAAGCTGCCATGAGGCCTTCACTCAGACTGCTCTTCTCTGGGCTGAACAAACCAAGGGATATCAGCTGCTCCACATACATCTTATCCTCTCAACCTTCCCCCATCTTCACAGCTCTGACTTAGATGCTCTCTAATAGTTTTATATTTTTTATATTCTGCCCCAAACTGCACACTGCGCTTGAGGTGAGGCCACATCAGCACAGAGCAGAGAGAGAACACTTTTCCTCAAACAGCTAGCAATGCCAAGCCTGACGTATATAAGTTTAAAAGAATTTTCCATTGTCAGTAATTCCGTACACGCTTTAACTTCTCAGATATGCTACTCAACAAAGCATTGGTACAAAAACTGAACAATCGCATAGATCAAGGCAGCAAGGAACATAGTAGCTATGCTCTGAATAAAGTCAACTACCGTGATTATTAGAAACCATCTTACCTCCTTCTCGCTCAGCTTCTCAGACGGTGATGTACGTAGCTCACTTTCTAATACACTTTGGTCCTCTTCTGAAATGATCATTTCTTCACCACTTTCAACATCAACTTCAGGTTCCTCCTCAATAACTTCAAAGCATTTAGATGTGTGAGTGGGAAGTTCTGGCCTGTAGTAGATATTTATATATACAACCCATTCAGATTTTATTTTGTAGCAATATGCCAGCATTACAAGAGGTCAGAGACAGATGTCTCCCAGACTGCACAGCTTTGCAGATACAAATCCAGTTATATTACAGCAATAATCCATGCTGTATGAGTACAGATATTATATTCTAATGGTGACCAATCTATGATAGAACAAGGTCCACTTGTAAATACAACTTCATGCCTCGCTATTTTATTACTGTTATTTCCAGTATCTGTGTCAGAAATAGATGTTTTGGTGCTATCATTCTTCACGTGATGTTTTCAATTTCTTTCCTCACAACAGGCTTTATTTGCAGTAATTTTAAAATCAAGCAAGCAAAGTAGAAATAAAGCAGAAGAAATTCCAGTTACCACAAGGGGAGAAACTATTATCTATACTATAGAAATAGAGTATAGAGTATAGAAACTATAAATTATAGTTAGAATAAGTAAGAATAAGTATAGTTATAGAAACTACAAAGTATAGAGATATAGAAATTATATCTAACTATACCAACTATTAGTTGGTGACTGCCCAAGCAAAAGAATAAGAAATAATAAAATACCATCTCCTTTACCTGCCTGCTGATGCATGAGGAGCATTTTCCTCATCTCCTTGGGATATTTCAGGTCCAGATTCCTGGCTATTTTTTCCTATCTTGGGACGTTTTAGATGACTGCTTCGTGTCCGAATGGAAACATGTGCTACGCTCGGGTCATCAGAAAAATAAACAAATAAACAAGCACAGGCAAACAAATGCAGTTTAAGATATGTACCTTGATAATTCATTAAAGCTACTGAGTGCAAGTAAAACAGCACTTCACTGTGGTACTTATTCTCTGAATATACGTGCATAGCTTTTTGGTAGGACCCATAACAAATAATTTTATCCAAAGACCTCCAAATGTGCTTGAGTTGGGCCATAGCACCATAGAGGAAGGCATGTTTCCACATGCTTCTTAAATGAATGCACTACGCTAGAAGGCAATAAAAGAGCTTGCTGACCTACTAATCCATTATAATTACAATACTCATAATCAACATTATTCTTACCTTCAGATGTGCTTTCATGGTCATCCAATGATTCTTGGTCTTTTTGAGAGTCAACCTGATAACAAAGCAAACCCAATGTTACTCAAAAATTCAGAACACTCTGAAATACCTTCAATTCCCTATCTATGGTTGCATCTTTGCAAATAATTTTATGGAAGTGAGAGTAAGGAAGAGTGACTATAACCACTCCTAGTTTAGTATGTATATACCTATATATACACTATACACAGCACTAAATACTTTTGCTCTAGAGTACTCTTAACACTTGAAAACAAAAAATGTGCTTTAAAGTAGATGGAAGACAAAATTCTCAAGCAATTTGCATTGTTACAGCAAGTCTATTTTGACTAATTGAGAAGTGGATTGGTGCTGACAAGAATTTTTGTACATGAATATTTATTTTCTTGCCATAGTAAACTGTAAGAGCTCTTCACATTAAAGCATAGTTTGAATTGAAGGTAATTCTTTTCTATTCTGAATCCGTTTTGGAAACAAGTCTATACAAAAATAGTAATTTAAGTAAACAAGATGTAGTGGTTAGAAGAATTGTATTACCTCTCGAAGTTCCTAATAATTTTAATGCAATAGTGAAAGTTTCTTCTGTTTTTAAATGCATATATAGTCAACATTAATCTAGGTCTGAGAGAGTCTGGCAAAAAGACATCAGACAGCTGGCAAAATATTCCCAGCTGTAAATACAGCCCTAAAGAGACTTTGCAAATATATTAGTTCCTCTACTAACAGACCTTGATTAAGAAGAAATTTGATACATTATTTGCTTAGAGTAAAAAATGGCAGAAATGTTCAGATAATGAAACTGCTGTCTTCCATTAGTGGCTTGTTATTTGTCCATTCTTAAGTGTTTCAACTGTAATTCCCTTGTTTCTGTTATATAGCAAAGGAAATAACATGTGTCTGTGTATGTCTGGCCTAGAACAGCTTAGGAAAAAGCTGAGAAAACAAGAGTCTCATGAAGAGCCAGCTTTGAAGACCACAGTCTTGTAAAGCCCCATCTAGGAAGGCCACAGTGCAGCTAGAAGACAGCAGAAGCAAGTTTGTGGTAAGACCAGCAGTGAGTATGGAGCGGGCCTTGCAAAGTCCAAGGATATTAACTGGAAGAGAGAGAGAGCTGGCACAACTGCTGAGCAAAGGCAGGTCATCTCTCATAGAAAAGGTAAATAAAAGTACTTCACTATTGCAGTAACATGCTTAAGTGCACACTTTGATAGAGGAAGGGTCAAGTAACCCAGATGGCCTCACCAGAAAGCCATCCAAATGTAGCATGGTGTCCACTACCAGTGATTTCAATTAAGAATGGAAGATTGTTTCCAAAGTGACTAGACAAGAACTGTGATGTTCTGACTGGGATGAAGTTAAGCTGCTTCTTCCAAAGCAGCAATGGATGTTTCTTATTTCCTGATTTTTCTAAAATCATCTATATTAAAAGCATGAATACTTTTTCTGCATTTTTATTCTGGCCCCAACATAAGACCTGAAAGTAACATGATATAAATAAGTTTTTTTTTCCTTGGTTATTCAGTTTAAAACAGGAATCTTTAGAACACTAGGAGCCTTTCTTTTCTGTATAAAGAGAAGGGTCCATACTAGAATAGCTGATAAAATTTAACAGGACACTTTTCAATATACTTGAATTCTATTTCATAGTCTTATTTTACCATGGTAGTCAACAAAAGACAGTATCCCATAGGCTATCTTCAAGAGTTCAGACCAGCCAAAAAAAAAAAAAAAGAAAAAGAGAGCCTACTTATGCAGCAGTAATACAGGTTACAAGCACAGTCAGCACACACTATTTATGTTAAACCCCCTCTCTTTGTGTTCTTTTCCTTCACTCGTCCATACCATCCCAATATTTCAATTTCTTTTCTGCAAGTTAGAAGAGGATTTTGTGTTTGAGCACATGACAACCTGAGGTGTGCACAAAGTACACATATCAAAGTAAGAATATAGCTACTGTTCTTAGCTGCTGTAGGTAACATAAATTGGCAGTAACCTGTACCCAGTTTCCTGCTTCCTTCTTAACCTAGTTTTCAGCACAATTCAAAAAACAAACAAACAAAAAACCCACCATCAATAAGTGGCCCCATGCAGATTCTGCAGTTTGAAACAGTTTCAAGCTTTAAATACATAAGAATTTATACACTAATGATAAATCATTCTAGCATTAAAACATAAAATAAGAAACACTACAAAATAATGTGAAAACATAACTTTGCAGAATGTTTTTCGCTGGGTTTAAGGAAAGGTGAGATCTTCAGGTTTTTCTTTTTGTTCTGGTTTTGTTTTGTTTAGTGATCCAACAGCTCTCAAAGCATTGCAGAGCTTTGTTTCCAGTTCTTGAAGAACAGTCTGGTTGTGCAGACAGCTTGTACTTTCCATGCAGATCTATATACAGTGCAGCTGAGAAGTGCCAGTGAGAGAGGTGTCAGTAATTCTATCAAGCTGGGAGGAGTTGAGAGCACTTTGGAATCTGTTACTGTTCTTCAAAAAGAGCCATGAATGTCTTAAGAACTACCAATATCCCCTTGCTGTTCTCTCCAAGATAACCAAAGTATGAAGTTTCAGATCTTTTTGGTGAAGTGATTGTAAGTGATCATTAGTGATCATCAGTGATGATGCTCAAGACTATTACAACCTGAAAACTAGCATACATATCAAAGACAACTGTGAGTTATTACTTCTGACCATACAGAGATCGAGAATGTCACTGCTTTGCAGGGAGGTGCAGTCCTCCTATACAGATAATTTGCAGCCCAGAATGCCAAATGAACATTTTTAATTGTATTGAACTGTGATGTGAATGTGAATGTGAACTTCTATAAACACTTTTCCTCATTCTCACTCTTGCTGTGATTCTACTGTTCAGTCTTTCTAGACAGCTTAATCTCAGAGCCAGCTGAAACACTCTCCTCTTCTATATCACTAGAAAGTGACAACCCCAGCTATTATGCAAATAGTTGTAACACAGACCTCCTTACACTTAACAGAAAAAAGTGAGGGCCCTCCTCCCCACAAACAAGGGGGCATTTTCAATCCCAAGTTAGTCACTTTAGTGAAAGATAACTCCCATGCAAAAAGTAACTAAAGCACTTGGCTCACATCTCCATTATAAAAGACAATTAAATTCCAAAATGCACAGCAGCATAGAGCTGTTGGAGTGGGTCTAGACAGCCATGAAGAACAGAGGGCTGGAAGATAGGCATGGAAAGTATAAGTTGCCTGCACAACTAAAGATTGCTCTTCAAGAACTCAAAACAAATATCACACACGCATAGCATTCACTTGGATTACATGAATTAATCTGCTAAAATCCTTTATACAGTTCAGAAATTTGTTCTTTTGTAGAGGTTAAAAACATTTACTGACCATGAAGAACTGGTAATTAGAGTTAGAATATGATGTGATTATGGAAGACTCTTACAGTTCACGCTTTATTAGTAAAGAGGAAATTGTATGTATACCTACACTTAGCTGCATTTCTGGCTCAGTATTCAGTTCATTTGCTGCAGACTGCCGACGATGATCCACTGACTGGAAACTCACACTTGCTTTCTGAGAGCCCTCTGTTAATGAAAACATTTAGTGACAATGGGGGAAAAAAAGACAGTTACAGTATCTTCATATATCAATTAACCACTCCTAATATGATACCAGAACAGCAGCAAAGAAGTCCTTCTAATAGTGTCCACAGGCAACATTCACAAAAGTCACTTCAAACCAATATAACTTTCATAAACAGTAAGGGAACAACAACAACAAAAAAGCATCCATACTTATGAGTTCTTCCCTTTGCAATACAGTAGCAATGGATTTTCTCTGGAACCAAAATCCAGCTCCTTCCACCTCGCACAAAAGGTCATTATCCCCAGGGTACTTCTCAAAATAGTGCTTACAAGCTGAGAAGAGAAAAACAAACAAAACACTATCAGAAACAGTATATACTCATTCTTACCTCTATTTTTGAGGTTTATCTGAAATAAGTCAATTTGCAGTCTTTCATCAAACACAAATCACCACAGAAAGAATTGCTTGACAAAACAGCCCAGTCTTAACAAACACTATTTCCTTGCTTTCTGTTACTATTAATTATCAGCTGAAAATAAAATTTGAAGGACTTTTTTTTCCCCTTCTTCTCAAAGCACCCTCTTCAGAGTTTTATTATTTAATTTCTCACTGTCCCTGCTGATCACAAGTTTCTCCGGGCAGTCTGTTTCAGTGCCTCACCACCTTCTGAGTAAAGAATTTCTTCCTTATAGCTAACTTGTGTCTACTCCCTTTCAGTTTAAAGTACACATTACCCTGTCTGTACAGGTCCTTGCAGAAAATCTCTATCCATCTGTTTTATAAGCCCCCCCTTAAGTTCTGAAAGGCTCCAGTAAGGTCTCCTCTGTGCCCTCTCCTCTCCAGGCTGAACAAGCCTCCCTCAGCCTTTCTTTGAAGGCCCTTATCTGAATCCATTACAACAAGTATAATGCCCTTCTGATGCTGGCCATGCTTCTTTCAATGCAGGTCTCTGCCTACAGTTGGCTTCCTGAACTACAAGTGCACCCACCAAGCTCACGTTGTGCTACTACACATCCACCAGCACTCTCAAATCCTTCTTCACAGAACTACTCTCAATCCATTCATTACCTAGCCTCTTTTCATCTTGGGGATTGTCCAGACCCAGATGGAGCTATGCTGAACTTCATGAAGCCCACATGTACCACTCTCAAGAGTGTCAAAGTCCCTCTGGACAGCATCTATTTCCTCTAGCCTATCAACTGCACCACTCAGCTTGGCATCATCACCCAAAATCTTGCTGAGAGTGCACTCAATCCCACTGTTTGTGTCATTAAGGATATTAAACAGTACTGGTCCCAGCACTAAGCCCAGAGAGGCATCTTGGTTTCCACCTGGAAACTGAGTTGTGGTATGCAACTATTTGAATACAGCCATAAAGCTAATTCCTTAATCAATGAATAATCCAACCAAATCTCTCTTTCCAATTTAGAGACAAGGACCTTGCAGGGGGACCACGTGAAATGCTTTACAAAAGCTAAGAAAAGTGGTATCAGCTATTCTTCTCTTACACACCAAAACAGTCACTCCATGACTGCTCCAACAGGGAAACAGATTAGTTGTTAAATTATATTCAGTGAAATGTGTCGGCCAAAACTAGCAGGAGAAAAAAAAATAATAAATCTCCAGCCAGATCCAACAGCAAACAGAAGTAATTAGAAAAGCAGAAATTTTCCAGAGGGTAAGTAGGAAGGCCAGATGAAAATGTTAACAGAAATAAGTCTGGGAGAGACAAAAAAAAATTAGACAAGCCCTGAGAAACTGGACAAAGGAAACACTTCTTCCTTGAATAGTCTCAAGCAACATTGTTTCCTGAATGTCTGTGGCTCTTAGTGACATCACTCTCCCAGGCTATCAATGAAAAAGCCGGAAGTTGCTTCTTTGCACGCTTTTTTTCCTTCGTGTATTTAAGTTAAACAGCCTAGTATACTCACCTGATGAGATGATCTGAGAAAGAATGAATTAAATGACCTTGTGAGACTTTCAAGCAAGTAAGCAAAAGCTAGTACAAAGAAGATAAACATAGGGACATCATACCCAGAACAACCTCAGCCCACTGTGGAAGGAATACAGCTGCGGCATAAAGTCAACAGAAATCCAATAATTTAACCTCACACAGAAGATTAAACTCCAATCAGGAAATACTATGCAATATTATACAATCAGGATTTTCAGTCTTCAATGAAGAACAGAGCATTTCACACAAACTGAGGATGTGGCCATAAATACAGAGCTTGAATGACAGCAATCATGTGACATGTAAAGAAAGCACAAAGAAGATCAGAATAATAAATCAAAGAACTTGCCTTTGTACATGAAAGATGATAGTGGATACCGTAGACCAAGAGTGGCTTCACTAAAAGATTCCACAAAGTCTTCTAACATCATTAGCCCCAGGTCTTTCCCACGACACTTCTTTCTTACAAACATTGTGTCAAGCACTGGTAGCTGATAACATTGAGTATGGTATGGGCCTAAAGCAGCTCCTGAATTAATAGAAACGGGAAATATCCATTATTATTTCAGTAGATTTTTAGAGTATTTTTAGAATATCTAGATAAGGACTTAAAGACCTCACTTAGGCAGTCACTGCAAACCACATCAAAAGCAAGAAAAAACAAAGCAGAAAAAAATGAAAAACCACAACCCTTTCTTCTCCTAATAAGGAAAGAGAGAGAAACAGAGAAATATACAGTTGACTATAAGATACACTTTGTTTTGAGACTAACAAATGTGCTTCATCTTAAAAATGAGAACAGAGTTACATCAGTTAGATGCCTTCTGGCAAACTTATCAAGCTCCAATACTCTTTCCTAACCACCTGTATCTAAAGATCTCCACATGGGCTCCTCACTTGGAAAGTAGAGCATAGGATCAAATGTAGGTGAAATACTAGAAAAATTAGCTGACCTGGCTCAAACTAAGTGGCAGAGAATTGTTGGTATAGTAAAACAATGCCACAATGCCAAAGTACTATTTTAACTTTCACCTTGATAAGGTGAAAATAAAAAGCACAGCAATGCAAATATCATTTTGTGACCATCACACAACAGCGATTTTGACATAAAAAAAATCTCAAGACATACACCAATTATGCAATGCTTCATTTCTTTAATAAATAAATAAATAATCAGAGAAATGTAACAGGCATTCAGAGTAAATCAGCTGGTTGTTCTCCTGTGTTTAATGCTGGACCAGAAATGTCAATGTCAACTCAAACAGTTTAATACAGTATTTGCAAACTGCTAGAAATACAGTACAAATGTCAGATGGAGGAATTAATCTATTCAATCACCAAATGTTATTTCCAAAAAATTCAAAAACATAGTGAAGTCTGAAACAACTAGAAGGAAATTCTAATGTTTTAGAAAAACAGAAAAAACTACATTGAAATCCGTAATATAACTGACATAAACCTGCTAGCTGAACTGTAGACTCTGAAGCAGTACACACGTAGAAGAAAATCTTTCTCACCATCAAGCATAGCTGAATCTCATTTCTGTGAGCAAAGCTTTTATGCTGTAATACTATCAAACATTTAAGTGATTGTAGAATAGGATGCCACTTTCAGATAAATTAATTTTCAGTTTTTTTTCTTAACCCAGTATCACATTTCAAACAATCCTAGATGTATAGTCCAAAAGTACTCTACAAAGAAAATAAATCTCTCAAATACACAAATATTCTATGGCATTGAATGTATTTTATAGAACACAAAAAAAAAATCTAAGAATTAACTTAGAACTACTAGCAAGAAATTTTAACTGCAATCTGGCTTTTCTTGACTTCAGGAAAATAACAACTCACTAGACCTCCTGCAAGGCTCCTAAGGTTATTTTTCCAAATAACCTCCTAATCTCCATTCCTCATTTTCCCATAGATCCCACAGTTCATAAATATTTTACCTGCAGGTTTAACAGAATAGAACCCAACAGCTTCTCCTTTTCTCCACATTATTTTAGCATAGTCATCACTGCTGTGACAAAGGAATGGGGTCTCATTTCTCTCCATTTCATTTTTGCGATAGATAATTCGATTCAGAACATATAGAACTATCCTCTCCCCCACAGAATTCACCTAAAGAAATACAGAAAAATATTTCAGAAGAGTGATCAATTCAGGTGATACACAGCAGATATTTTATTCCTCAAAGTTGCCAGCTAACAAATCTGTAAATGGAGTCAAGACAAGAAGAGCTCCTAGGTTTGAGGGCTTGGATATACTTTCATGCCATAGCAAGTTAAGTATAAAGCATTACCACAGATTGAGTATCTTTCACAACATGTCAATTCCAATCCACTGTCAATGTCAGTGTCAATCCCAATCCAAGGGATAAAAGCTGAGAAGTATCGGGGGGTGCATGAGGTCAGGAATATTTTAACTGAAAACTGTTGTCACTACAGTAGCAGTATGGCAGCTTCAGACTTCCCAGGCTAGCAGGTAACTGAAATCTTACAGAAGAGGCATGACAAAACACACTGGGTAGCAGGATTTAGCACACTCAATCACTGCTGACACAGTGGTAGGCAACAGGATGCAACACAGTGAAAAAAATAGTTGCAGCATTTTCTGTGGGACAAAACATAAAATGCAATACCATTTTCTCTGTCCTGCAGGGATTCTCTCACAAATGTGATTTAAATTTACTGCTATCCTAACCACTGTAAAGGAAGAATGAAGGAACTGTGTTCCCTTTCCAGTGCCTAAAGTTTCAGCTACCCCACCTGTAGAGATTCAGCTTTTCTTGTTGCATATCATCCTACACTTATGGAGAACACAGAAAACAATGCAACATGCCAAATTACCTAGAGTAAATCTAATACAAGATACAAAGACTGCCCAAGTTCTACCAGCAAATAAAAATGAAGTTCCATGAAGTTCCTGGAAAGATAGAGGCTTCCAGTTTCAGGAAAAAAAACAGCATAACTATGATACACAAGTGTCAGTAGTCTTGACAAAGCTCAGTGAACAAAAAAAAAAAAGCAAATAACTTGTTTTCCCAAACCCCACATGTTGCCTATTGCAGAACACTAGCTCCAATGTTTCTCTATCAAACAGACTCCTTTCAACATTTTTAGTTTACCAGCTTCCTAATAAGACTGATATGTATTCCTATAACACAGTACATCATGGTAAGATGTTCCAGTATAACCAAATATACTGTATTCTGAAGAGTATGGAAAAAATATTTCATAGAATCATAGGTATTGGAAGGGATCTCTGGAGATTATCTAATCCAACCCCTGCTAAAGCAGGCTCTCTACAGAGTAGGTCACACAGGAAAGCATCCAGGTGGATGCTGAATATTTGCAGAGAAAGAGATTCCACAAACTCCATGGGCAGCCTTTTCTAGTGCTCTATCAGTCTCAAAGTAAAGAATTTATTTTGCCCATTGCCTCTTGTCCTGTTGCTGCAGAACGCTGTAAAGAATCTGATACCACCCATCTGGGTCCAGCACTTCAGATATTTCTAAAAATATTTAAGTCACTTCTGTCTTCTCCAGACTGAATACATCCAGGTCTCTCAGCCTATCCCCATATGGGAGATGCTTCAGGCTCCTAATCATCTTCGTGGTGCTCCACTGGACTCTTTCTATATGATTTTTCCTTTTTTTTTTTTTGAACTGGAGAGCCCAGAACAAGACATAGTACTCCAGATGTGGTCGTGATAGGACAGAGTAGAGAAAGGAAGTTCACCTCCCTTGACCTACTGGCCACTTTCTTTGTAACTTAAACTTTATAACTAGCACCATTAACATGGAAATACCTTGCATATGTAGTTAATGCACTGAAGTGCTCTGTCAACACTTTCACTAGAAAATTCTCTTCCCACTAGTGCTACTCCTTTCTCCCTTGTCTTCTTATGTAAGATAGCCAACTCATTTCTGAATAAAATAAAAGAGTGTACTATCTCAGACAGTAGTTAGCTGCCACCATATTCCATCATGTTGAAGGATAGGAACAAATGAGAGGTAAACACCGTAAAACTTTACCTGCTGAAGCCCCTCTCTAGAAGAAACAGATGTTCTCAAAATGTCATCAATCGACCACCACTGGTAAGCAAGAAACAGGGCTACAGCTTGAGAGAGGCAACAGGGAAAAAAAGTGATTCTTATCATTCCAAAATAAGATATTCATTGTAGCTTTCAAACAATTAGGAATACCACTGTAGTAATCAAAGTAAACATCTACTTCTTGGCACTAGATTAATGCAGCTTTCACTACCTTCACAATATTCCTGGTGCTACATATCTCCCTCAGCCCACTCCCTTACACAACTGTCTCATTAAAATATTACTTTAAAAGCAAGAACAGTAAAATTAGATGCAGATTTTGTACAGTATAACATATACAAACTACTTTTCAGACATAAATGCTGTCCTTCACCACTGTACTCTAGTACCTCTTTTCATCACAATCTGGGCCTGCCAAGAGGCTAGTGTGTATGCATACTTCATTTCTGGGTTGTGAATGGATACAGATACTGAATAGATATAGATACTGTTCTAGAGAGTCACATGAATGTAAGAAGGCTGATGGCCAAATGATTAGCGTTTAGGAAGAGTTTGCTCTACTAGCATTTGTGGCACACTTGGATATCACATACCTAGTATTATATGGAGGACTGTAAGGGAGAAAAAGGGAAAAAACACAAGTGAGGGGAAAAAAAAGTACATATATATCAGTGAGATGTTATCTTAGCCAGAACTATGTCAGGAACTGAACATAAAGACAAATTCACAAATGGTACTGATCAATCACTTCTAATTAAAAGCTCCTAAGTTCATCAACAAATTAATGGATTTCTGAATGCTCAACAAATTATTTGGAGAGGTGATGTGTATATCCAAGTACTCAAGAGACACAAGTTGCACTTTGACTCAGATGAGTATTATGTTCTTATGCTACATATACTGTGTATTCAATGGGTCCAGCCCTACTCTAATTAGCAGACAAAGTTCAATCACTCATGTACATGAATTTACAACAAAAAGAATAGTATAGGGACAAGTAGGCAGTAAACAACTAATACAGAAATGGCAAAGTTATAAGCTATGCTAGTGGGGAATGAGCAAAGGGGTTGGTTACATGAATTCATCACAGAAGAAGAAACAGCAATATGGATTAGAATCTTAAAATGAAACCTGTGAGAGAGTCCTCTGGTGCAAACAAAGCAAGAACTTTGTGTGTCTGCTCTCCACCATAAAGAGGAACGAAGCCCACAGTTGACAAGCTAATAGGAATCTGAAACAAGAGTGTACAATACTTCAATAGACTCTTACTAATACAACATTAGTAAAATATACAGAGAATGGTTTAGCAGGGTAAGCAAGATGAATGCTGAAAACAAAGTGCTTAATGGTTAATTGTAAAAGAGAAGCATCAGATCCCGGCCATCACTTCAGACATTTCTTCCTAGAAAGATTACATGGCAAAAAGCTCAAACTCAAGCTCTGCAGATTTAGCTACAGTAATTTATATTGTTACAGCTCTCTGCTGACTGTGGCTTACTATGCACAACTGCAGTAAAGTGTCTGTATCTGCTGCAGCTACATAAGCTGCCAAAGCCAACAGAAGAACAAAGCAGGCAGGTAGGTACCTGCCTTTTGAAACTGCATTTTGTTATTTAAATTCACATGTTTTCAGTATTTTGTTAATAAACAAAGACTAGTCAGAAGTTAATGCTGTGTTAAATAGACTTTCTTTCCTACAAAACAACTTGAAAAGGATTATGATATGCTATGCCACTAACCGTTACATTAACACAGACAAGTACAGCATCTGCAGAAATACAGGAAAGTACCCAAAACTGCAACTGCAATGGAGCCTGAAGCATTAACCTTTTAATCTTACAGAGAATCCCCTCAGCAGTCCTATATTTCATTAATGCTAGCTACATATGCTGCTGTTTTTATTGGTACTACTAGAAGTGTTCATCTAAATAGAAACATCATCATCCAAGGGTTAAGTGCTTAAAACATGAAATGAATAGTCAGCTTCTGCAATAATTCCTAACAACTACAGTGAATATTCTTCATAAAAAGAAAATCACTTCTGAAATCAGTGAGATTTGTTAATTAAAAATTGAATTCTGCCATGAAGATCACTGGAAGAGATGCAGACTGAGGCATTTAGTTTCAGTAAATCATGAGCCCCTTAACTATGCATATAGATGCATTGCCTAGAAGCAGTAAACACCCAGATTTACTGCAATTACAGAATAAAAAATAGGAGTTTAGAAAAAAAGTTGCTTAAATACTGATGTAATTCAACAGTTATAGACAGGTATTTCTAAGTATTTTAAATCCACAGGTGTACCAAGAGAACTGGGACTAAGTTATTTTCTCGTTCTTACCTTGCTGTGGTCTGACAAGGATAAGAATTCAGGCTGATTTGGATCCCCACCACGAAGTTCAGACAAGTAGTCCTCTGCAGAGCTCTCCAAGTCTTCATGAGTGTAGCCATTCAACATATCCACGGGGAACGCCATTATCTTGAAAAAAAACCAACAAAAAACAAAAAACAAAAACTATCACTGGAGATAGTTTGAGGGAAACAATGCATTGTCTATTAGTCATAGCTGTTGAAAATTAAAAACGAAGATAGATATATAACCCCCTTGGCTGCTCACTGGAGAGACTGTTCAAATCAAGCACCGAGTATGACTCAACCTTGGCTGCATAGCTTAGTTTTCCACACACAAGTACAGCCTAGGGTGACAAAGGCACAGATGCCTTCAAAAACAAACTTACTTTTGCCTCTTCTTCCTCAGCCCTGCCCCTCTCCACAGTACTTAAATGTGTCACTTGAAATGACATGATGTATAACCGCATCTTTCACATTCAAGCCAGAGGGAGAAGTGATTCTGGAATATTAATTAGGATGGTGCCTGTTAACATCCAATCTGTGAAGAGGTACATGAGCTCAAACAGTGTTCAATAAGCGGAAAAGGGAGGTTTCAGTCAGTGTGTACGGGATGAGCAGGCAGAAACACGGCAAGTTCATTCTTTCATTCTGCTTGTTTTCAACCTCAAAACTCACTTCTTGCCAAGCCTCCTTCACACCCATCACTTCTGACTTGAAATTCAAGACCACAGAATCTAAACATCGGAGAAACTTTCCAGTATCTTCAACACTTACTGACTGGCTTGTGCCAGCCAGCAATTCCCTCCAACACTTCTGTTAGCACCTCCTTTCACATCAACACTTAAAGTCCTTCCCAACTCTTCGCTTTACCCTTCAGTGCAAATAACTCCAGCTGCACGCCTCATGCCGCTCTGCACCTCCTGCAAAAACAGTGCATGGATAGACAGCCCAGATGTCATCATGAAACTGGCCACTCAGTCTGGCTAGCAGCTGGCTATTTCCAGAAGTATTTCAACTGTGAACAGTTTGCTACAAGCTAGTTAAAAAAATAAGAGCACCCCAACAGACTAACAGGACATTTCAGGGAGGTGACAAGGTAAGAACTAAAGCACTGACACCACAGGAGCAAGAACTCCTTCAATACTCTTCAATCTAAAATCTTGTCGAAGTAATTTCAGATTTAAATGAATGTGAACACCTGAAAAACACTCAATTATTTCCTCCTAAAGCTCTCCCAGGTCTATAAAATACACACAGACCCACCCATCAGCAGCTCCTTTCATGTTAGAGCTCAAACTCTCTGAAGTATAAACTAGCACCAGTTCATGGGTTTAATATCTTCTGGAGGAAGCATTCATTCAAAAGTGATCTTCTCAGGGCTAGCAGATACGAATACACCAGCAATGTTTTAGCACACATTTTAAACTCACAATTTACACTCATCTGGAAGACAGGCACCAGCAGCATTCCCCAGGGCTCAATTCCAGGGCCTGTCCTATTCCACATTTCTCTCAGTGATCTGGGTGCAGGAGTGGAGCGCACTCTCAGCAAGTTTGTTGATGACACTGAACAGGGAGGGGCTTTGCTTCCCTAGAGGTATGAGGGGCCTTGCAGACAGATCCCCCACACTAAGTGCATTAACAAAGTGCAGCCAGCTTGTCAAAAGAGAATTCTCCGGCTATACTTTACATTGGCACAACCTCATACTCAACATTGTATGATAAAAAGGACGTTAAAGCATCCATCAAATCAGAGTCCCTGAGGCATTTCTAGAACAACAGACCCCATTCAGAAGTTGTGGACAGTCCCAAGCAGGGACTGTTGATGAACTCTGAAGAATATTTAATACTGCATCAGCCTGAATTAATGTTATCCTTTCGATATGCCAGATGGTAAGTATGAAATGTGCTTAGGTTAGCCAATAAATTGCTAGAAGATTTTTGTGTAATTCTTCTGCAGGTAGTAAATCCTGCAGCTGTGAAGCCCTTCTCATAGCTGCTGCGGAATTAACCATCAAAACGCACTTTGGGAAACTTGAAGCATCCAGGAGGGAACACAGCTGGTTACAGGGCAGGAAAGCATGTCCTGTGAGGAGAGGCTGAGGACACTCGTGTTGTCCAGCCTGGGGAAGAGGAGGCTGAGAGGACCTCAGTGCTCCCTGCAGCTCCCTGAGGAGGGGAAGCAGAAGTGGTGCCAGACTCTCCTCCTGGGAACTGATGGCAGAACAGGAGTGGCACAGAGCTGCGAGGGGAGAGTCAGGCTGGGCACTAGGAAACATCTGTGCCACGAGGGTGGTCAGACACTGGAACAGGCTTCATGGAGAGGTAGCTGATTTCTGTGCCTGTCAGTACTCAAGAAGCATTGGACAATGCCCTCAGTTTAGCTTCAGGGTAGTTCTGAAGTGGTCAGCCAGCTGGACTCTGTCCTTGGAGGGCCCTTCTAATTTAACTGTTTTACCCTAATTCTCTCAGTCATGGTCAAGCACCAGAGGCAGTCAGACAGACGTAACTACCTCACTCTGAAGCATCTTCCTAGCTTCCAGCTCCTTCCACAGTAAGGTCTGGATCCATTCCACTGACACTGACCTCCTAACAGGGGTTTCCATATCAGGAGCATTACTCATCTCAGCTCCTCTTTTTACAGATTCCTATACTAAGTAAATTTATCCCCCAATTGATGGGTGAGACATCGCAGCTCTGAATGAAACTTAAAATCAGGTCTGTTCAGGACAAAAATGCACTGATGGTGCCATTTTGAAGCATCAAGAAATAAAGTCAAACAGCCTTCACCAAACACCTACGAAATTCACAACCCTTATTAAGTGTGCTGTCTTGATAGAGACACATTGCAATAGTCTAAACAGGAAGTCACGTGAAGTACAAGATTGTCACTGCTTCCACAGTAGGATAAAGCTTTATCACCTGGTTGACTGCAACACCACAACATTCCCTCTCCTTTGAAGGAATATAAACCTGAAAAAAAAAAAAGTAAGTTCTCTGTCTGTGGGCAGAAAGATTATTGAAGAATTTATTAAACTGCTTAGATAAACCTAAGAATAACAGATGAGTGAGCCGAGTTTTTGCTTTTATATGACAAAGGAGCATTCAAGTTACAAGTTAAAACTGAAAGCCTCTAGGTAAAAATTCCTGACATGTTTCAGAATAAAGTAGTGTGGGTCCAAAGGAAAAAACATGCTGTTAGAAGTTTAGTAATTATCTAAGTTACAGTTATGACATCACTCAGAAAATTAAAGCAACAATCGCATCTTTGCTTATTAAAAAAAAGAAGTCAAAAACTGCTTTCCACTTATTAATAAATTAATTGAATTATTTTGAGAGTAATTTTATGATCTTCCTACTCAGCTGTTTGGATTATTTTCTACTTTCATACAGTTCATTAATTATATCTTCACCCAAAACAACTGTATTAATAACTTTTTCATCGTATGTCATTGCAAGAGAGAAGAATGCAGGTCAGTTTTCAAGAGTGAACCATCACAGAGAACTCAACATTCCTGCTTAATAATCACTTACAATTTGCATCATGAAACAGATTCAACATGTAAAGTCACAATTTTTTTTTTTTTTGTGATATTACTTCTGCCTACTACTGGTTGGTAAGATCTAAAATATTTAACAGCATATCAGTTCACTAGATCCCTGAATAAATCATTAACTATATAGTTACAAAACCATACTGAAAGCAGTGAAGAGCTGATAAATGATTGCCCCACGCTAATCTACAGAAGATCATACAGAAGTAGTCTAACAATCCAAAATGCAAGCATCTTCATTTTGAAAGGCAAACTAACCTACCAAAACCAAAGTAAATGACTACCAATAGTAATAAACTAATAAACTCCCCAAATTAAACCATAATTGCTTCATCAGCATTTTTTAAAAAAAGTACAAGGTACAGATGGATCCACAAAGACTTTTAAGCAATGTGTGAAAGAGAAAGAGGAAATAAAGCTTTCCTGTTTTTCCTGAAAAGAGCATCATGCATTTTTCTATACTGCAGCAGGAACAGCTCAGGTCTCAGCCATGAAGTCCACCATACCCTTTTCTGTTGCTCTAAGCCTCCACACGCAGCGTTGCTGTAAAACTGTCAGGTCAAATCCTTATCATATGCTGCAGGATCATGCTTTGCTCATGAGGTGCCACTCCAATTGGTCAGCCAACAATCAGGCTGACTGCACACACATGATGTAGCCTCAAGCAACCAAACTCATCACAACCATTTGTATTAAATAAATACCAGAAAGAAATGGGAGTATTTTTTTTCTTTTTTCCAAATGAGGCAAGTTATTCTTCTCACATTTCAACTGAAAGAAAATAAATCTTAAACTCTTCATAACCATATATTTCCACATAATGGTATTAAAGACTATACATAATAAACAAACACAAGCAATATTTGCTTTAATGTGGAATTGTATCACATTTCCTTTTCTCAACATTACACAAGTTACTACGTGAGAAATGACACGTCCTTTTTGGGAACATCTGCAGCAACAAAGGATAATAGATCAATTCAACGAAGAACAGAAACGTATCTAACAGGATGAGTAAAGCACATTCCTGTGCAACTGAGGTAGTTCTTAGCTCACAAAATCTTCATTAGTGTAAGCATTAAGATTGATTTTTTTTTTTCTTCTAGATAGAGAGTAAGCAGGAAGCCTTGCAAGCTGATTTAAATGTCAGTTATAGCTGCAGCACCAATGCCATCTTAGAAGCATGTAAAGATGAAGGAAGACAAAGGATGGAGGCTCAGACCACACAGCTTCTAGCCCATATGATGATTTGAGCAGGCTCTAGAAATCAAGGGATGCGGTCATCCCACTGTAGACCTTCAGTACTGAATGCCATTAAACCACAAAAACAAGAAGCCAAAAGCTGTACTGTTCCTCGCAGCTCTATTTAACAGAGCATAAATACAGTTTAAAACCTACTTTGTGTGCCTTTGTCTTAGGAGTACTGAAGTCCAAGTGGTCAGGCAGCTAGCCAAGGCTTTAGAGGAGTGAGGGAAAATTTACAGTTCTGGCAGACTTAATGTGAGTGAAGATATATTACTTGATCTGCATCAACTCCTCGCCTGTAAAGTTGTACTAATCAGTACCTCAGAAATACTTCAAGACCATGAGATACTCCAATAGAATATCCCAAAGCTTTACTAGAAGTATGCTTAAACAAGCCAACTAAAAATCATCAACAATCCACCAGCAAGCTTGCAACATAAAACAACTGACCACAGATACGTAAAATTAAATCAACTGTTGCATAACTTCTTAACAATCTTCAGACCTGAATTTGTATTTAAAAAATGGTAAATTTGTTCTTCTTTTAGTTAGAATTTGAAACTAGCAGCACACATGCCATGGTGCTCCAGCTATCACCAGCAGTACATTTTTCCTAAACCAGGGCAACTAATCCAACCACAGCCAATGCACATACATAAAGCGGGTCCACTCCTGTAACAAAGTTCTGGCTTACTCCGACAAAAAGTGAACTTCAACACAGCCTGTTAAAGTATTTAGACAATAACTACAGTACTACATCACAAAACTGCTCCAGGACTCTTGCACACCTCTCGTTAACAATAACACCAAAGTCCATCTACATGCTGCACCTGGGGCAGCAGTGTGAGAAGAAATTTAAATTACAAACTAGATCTCCCTGTGCAGCTTCTGTCACTCCAGAAAAATAAACAAGACATGGGATTGTGCAAGTCCCGAGACTGCTCCAGCATCAGAGCTGACGATGCACTAAGCTGACAATCACCTTCTCAATCACAGCAGCAGGAACTTCATTTCTGTTCTGCTATTTTAGTTTCCCATCTTGCTACGTTCAATTGCTAGTTCAATGAAAGGGGAAGCCACATAAGAATGGTAAAAACAATAAAAAGTGATTAAAAAGAATTTAAAAGTATTTAATCTTCCAGCTTATAGTAAAAGAAAAAAGACAAAAAAAAAAACAAAAAACCCCACATGATTCCTGCCACTAAAACAGTGAAAATTGTTTAGTTCTACTATCACACTGTTCTATTAACGGCCATATTCCACAGTTGTTTATTTACTTAGACTATCAGCTGTAACATACACAAAATCTTCCCACCACTTCTGCTTCTTTTTTGTTGAGAATTATTTACTTCAAAGATGAATGGGGAAGTGTTTGTAATATATTGTGCATTTGGACTTTCCACTCATTTCTATCCTAACAGAGTCTGAAAAGATCAGGTTAAAAAGTTATTCATCCTTTTGTAATATAAAAACCTAAATTTTAAACTTACGCTAAGGTTCTCTCCATACAGATTTAAATGATCAAATACTTGTTTTGCTTATTACTAACCCTGTACTTTGAAATACATAGGGAGTGTCTGTACAACAAGGTTTAGGTTACTATCGTAACAGCTTTCGTATTTTAGAATTATTTCTAATCCTTAAAACTGTTCATTTTAATTTGCAATGTAAGAAATGAAAACTGAAGCAAAAAGTCAACATTTCAGGAAAGAGATGTTGCTTTTTAAGCAATAGAATATAAATTTGGATTTCTTGAAAAAAAAAAAAATGTTACAGGCTTGAGAAATTAACATGCTACTTGATCTGCCACATTGAATAGACAACTTCAACTCCCCACTCAAATAGCCACCAATTTGAAGAGAGGTTTTCTTGGATTTTAATTCCAGAAGTTTGCTTTTGTATATTCCTTAAGCATGCTTCAAATCATCTTCTGCATCATACTACTAGCATGTAAATATCATTCCCTGCTGCATAGGTTTTGTTCAAGTTCTTAGAGAAAACTGTCTCGTCAATTTTAAATACAAGTTCTTGCCAACTTAGACAAATGTGCCCTGGTTCCCAGAGGTTTGTTTTTCTAAGTAGAAGAAAAAAATATTTTCATCTACCTCATTTGTTTTAGTAGGAAACCCCAGTAAATTCTAAATAACAACCTTCCAACCTCACAAAAACTCAACCAACAATAACAAAACCTCTTATGGAAGCACAGGACAGTGATTTAAAAACTGCTGTCAATATTCACCAAGTACTCTGGATTACTATGTCAACCACAAAATCCATAATCTGCTGGAAGCAGCTTATGCAGCTCCAGTTTTCTATCACAGACAACTGAAAGCAGTTCATTTAAATGTAAATACAAACAATCAGTCTTTGCCGCTCGTTAATTAGCCACCATAATTTAATTTACTTCCTTAGCATAGAACCATGAGATCTACATGAAGGATCTACTCTCCAATTCTGCTATAAGATGACTTCAGTTGAGGTAAGCAAGAACTATGGCTGAGAGGTTTATTTGTCTGGGTTCATACAGTATCTTGTGGAATTAAATGCTGACTAATGAAGAAGAAGAGGTCTTTCACATTTAAAAGCATTGGCATATGACTTGTTTTTCCTTTAAAAGAAAGAGGAAAGTACACTAATTTCTGTACAATGCAATTTTATTTTATTTTTTTAAAGCATTTCTGCAATTAAATTTATTCAGAATGCTCTAACATGAAATGACAAGATTAAAGTCTGGTAGCTACAGAAGACTGAACTGTTGCCAAAATCTACTTCTCCAGAACCAGATACAAATATATAACAAGTAAAATATATACACAGTAAAATATATGAACAATATTAAGAAGTGCCTTTAATTAAATGAGAGTTTCTCTTACAGTAAACATGACTCCTGATGTCAGCCTCAAATGAAATATTAAAATAGGAAAAATAGGAAATAGTGAAAATAAGACTGAGATCTTACCAGTTGTCAAAAATAATACCACAGGACTGAATTAGGAGACTCAGTTATGCAACTACACTCTAAAACCCACCATAGCTAGGTAAGGTTCTTACGCAGATGCTTGATTAAGCACCAGTCTGACACTGCTGATGTTTTCCTCAAGTGATTAAAATCACGCATTAGGTTACATAGCCTATTCAATCAAAGACTAAGTGCTTCGGTATACAAAATACTAACCTGTTATTTACATTTTCCTGAACATTTAATGAGATCATCACATGGTTTCCTGAAGAGCACTTTATTCAGTACAGAGTCTGCAGAAACTGATACACAGAAGTATTTTTTGGCACATTTTCCTAACTACTACGTTTGATTCAACTTCAAAGACTCACAACCAATAAAGCTGAAGTTTCTTATAGAAATCTTTTATACATTTCTTTTCCACCTCTCAGATTTGAAGTAAATATAACCATGCACAGAATTAAATCAATTCCATTTTTGCTCAAAGATCATTAACATCAGTAAGACAGAATTGTGGAGCTAAGCAGAATTTTTACTTCCTACATCCTCATCTCTCGGACATGCATCTGATCTCTGGTGCTCAGCACTCACTCTTCCTCTGCAGCTTCTTCTCTACAAGACAAATCTGTGTAATGTTTTCAAAAAAAAAATAATAAAATAACACCACACAAGATTGCTCACGACCCACCTTTGTAGTCACTCCTCCTTTTCTCTTCCGTTCCTCAGCACTTTCAAGTTGCTGTTCTGCAGTTCTCCAGCTCCACCCTCAGCTCTGATTTTACTTCTGCACTTCATACAGCTTCTGTTTTTAAAGAACAGCCTTCCTTCAGCTCATCACTTGTAAACCAACAGTCTGCCTTCCTCTGGGAGGCAGCCAGCTGCAGTGATCTTGCTTTGCTCACCTCTCACAACCTCATGTCCCTCAGCACTCCTGCTTCTCCAGGTACCTCTTTCAAAAGATGTGCCTCTCTATAATAAGTAAAAAAATCTTCCTCTCTATATTTTTTCAGTTTTATTTACCTCTTACTATCAGAAGATAACCTCCTACTCCCATGTGGTGCCCACGTATCTTGGTAACTTGTCATACTCTAACATCCCACCGTTTTGAAAAGTGCCATCCAAAATCCAGGAAGAAAAGTCAAAATCCATCGTGGTGTTGGAAAGCCAACATTCCTTTATTCCTCATGATATACAGCAGATGATTTGATAAATCAACTGTGTGCTCTCAGGGTTCAAGTTCTACATTTAAACAGTAAAGATACAATACACTGGCATACATGTTCAATCTTTTCCAAGAACTCATTAATATATGCCAATTTCCTTCTTGGCACATGTGGCTGCATCTAAGGTGGTCTAAGACCACCTGCTTCATCCCCTTAATTTCTCCTTGTGCTTCATCACAGTGACTTCTGGCCAACCTTCAGCTGGTTTTCTGCAATTTATCATATTTCCATTATTTGTTCTGTCACAATGAGCAACTCCCTATCTTGATGCACTATAACCCAAAACAATATATGTGAAATCTAAGGAAAAAGTCCTTGCACCTGGGGATGCAAAGATAAAATAGTCTACTGTGACTCCAGTGCTCCCGAAAAGCAGGACTGTTGACAAAAACAAGGCTGCTCACACACCAATCAAAGCTAAACTGGAAAGTTCTAAAGCTAGCACTCACTGATGCCTTTTGCTAAACTAATACACCTGTCCTTAAACTATTATACTGATTCCTATTGCTAAGCCAGCCCTTCTGATAAAGGCTGTATCATATACAGAAATGAGATCAATAAAGCAAACTCTTCTCTTGACCACCCTTAGAAAAAAAACCCACCAAATATAATTAGACAGCTGATGGGCTTCCAAACCTAACACAACTAATTTAGTGGTGAGAATGGTATGGCAGAAACCCTATGTATGCATCTGTTTTTATTTTGAAAACTTTGGGTTGTGTTGTCCCCTTCTCTGTCCCAGGTGGGGCAGTTGACAAAGCTGTGCAGATGAGGTCAGCCTCATGTTATCCAGTCTGAGTCACTGCTCATCAGCTAAACAACAGCAACTCTCTCTATAGGCGCCTTGAGAATATTCCAGATGAAAACTCAAACGTGACGGTGACTGTAGCTACTAATGGTGAACAGCAGTTCATCAACTCCTCCATAACAGAGGAAGAATTAAAATGCCTGAGCAACCACTATGCCACGAAGTCTAAGGATGCTGTCACTATCAGCAGAAAAAGCCACAGGAAATGCAAATGATAAGTTCCACCTCCTGCTTTTTTTGATTTTGTTTTACTGTAAGTGAATAGAAGAGAGCTTCTCTCTCCTAACCCATTTTCAAAAGCCATTTGGAAGAAGAGACCTATAACTGAGAGAGCAGTATTTACCTTGTTTTTCTCATGTGATCCAACTGAAAATACAGAAGAGAAGGGTAAATGAAAACATGGTAACGTCCCAGAATTCCAGGATGTGAGACAGCTAAATCGGATACAGAGGACTGTAACTACAGGTTCTCATCAGTCAACCCTGAAACTTTCCCACAGATCAAGGTGGAATTGAGGCTTTTCATAGTCTGAGTATACAGTCACATGGCCCATTTACTGTAAAATTGAGGACCATAATTCTGGAAATTGGCACTGAAGTAAGTACAACACATTTGGAACACTAAGAACTTAAACCTTAGTTTACCTTAAGACCTTTGATTTACTATTTCTAGACATGATCCATCCACTCTATTTCCAGGAAATGAGCAGATATCTCTAACCGTTATTACTACTACCTTCAGAAGGTGACAGACAGCTAAAAATATGGTGTTAGATAAGAATGAATTCTGAATTTACACCTGCTTCTTGCAGCGTGTTCTACAGCAGCGAGTTCTTTCAGCTGTACATATATGTTGCCTTGCCAATGCAAAATAAAATAATGAACTTCACTTACCAAAACCACATGGGATTAAAGAAAACCAGAAGACAAAGATGACTAGAAAGGCAAAGTAAATAAAGCTATTTCAGAGAAAGATAACATGAAATTCAGGTGACATGAGCATTACAGACACTAAGAGAAACATTTAAAGCTAGTAATCAGGACTTTCAGCCACAGACATGCCAAGAAGCCGTTTCTGAATATCAGGTTGAGGCCAGTCATTTTATGGAGGGATATGTCAAGTTACCATCACAGCCCATGGACAACATGCTAGCAAATACAATGGTAGGTATAAGCACTTTCATATAACCCTGGAAAAGAGCACCTACGCTTCATCACCTGTACAAAGGTGACACAGATAGACTATTCCAACTCTAATCCAGCTCACAGCTGGATTTGTTGGTATGTTTGCTTTCATTGCACCTTCAAACATCTTCAAAAGGATGGAAAAATGGCATATACAAATTAAAAATAGAAGTAAACTTTGTCCTCTGAAAAAGAATCATTCAAGAAACAAACACAAATTGAAATTAGTATAATTAAGAAGCTAGCAAACAATCAGACATCATCTAAGCTGTTCCAGCCAGAAGTAAAAATAAGGAGTAAGGTCCAGTATTTCTTGTTTATGCAAAAGTCCTACTCCCAGAATAAAGGAACACCAAAACATCAAAAGAGTATTATTGCATTGCTTAAAACTCTCAGGAATCTGTTTAGACATCAACTGCTTGCATCCCTCTTCTTTAAGCTTTCCAAAGGGTCCAAACAAATGATCAGCAGCTCAGGGCACAGTCTTACCCATTTCTCCCTACTTTCCATACCTATTGCTATCAAGACCAATATTCAGCAAACTCCTCACCACATAGTTCACATTCCTACGCATTTGTTTGCCTTTGCTTCCAGCAGTCTCATACTTGCAGCTGGTTCATTTTGAGTCCCCAAAACTGCCTCTGTAGAACCATTCTTGAATCAGTTCAGCCTGATACAGCTGTAATATCAAATATTTGTTAACATGAATTCACTAGCTACCGGTGAACAAGTTACTGCAAGACGGAAGGTCTACATCTGAGAATGTCAGCAAGGATGTCTGTAATACAGAAAGGAATGTGCACACAGCCTCCTCCCTCGTGCCATCCTATCCTTATCTCCATCATTAACCATTCTTCCATCAAACATACTTCCAAGAACATAACATGCTTCTGGGAACATACCAGATTTCACATTTCTCACAGCTATATGGGCCACATTACTAAGTCATACCTTTCAGTACCAAAGCCATCCTGTTCCAGATGTACTTGAACTTTGAAATGAATGACTTAGGCCTTTATCTACAAAGCAAAACTAGTAACTGTTTCTCCTCTAGAGATACAGATACTACTTCTTTTTATAGCTGAGGTGCATTATGAACACAGATAAGTTCATCATCATTAAGCAGTCTGCACTGCATTGCAATAACATTTCTGCTGTTATTGGTATTGCTGACAACTCCAGCAATTTCGTTATTACCCACTCACAAATCATTCAAATCTGCTGAAACAAGTTCTGATGGTTAATTCTGCAGTAGTTATGAGAAAGGCTTCACAGCTGCAGGACTTACTACCTGCAGAAGAATTACACAAAAATCTTCTAGCTACTTATTGGCTAACCTAAGCACATTTCATACTTATCCATCTAGCATATCAAAAGGATAACATTCACTCAGGCTGATGCAGTATTAAATATTCTTCAAAGTTCATCAACAGTCCCTGCTTGGGACTGTGCACCACTGCAGTGCCCACAATGTCTGAATGAGGTCTGTTGTTCTAGCAGTGCCTCAGGGACTCTGACTTCATGGACACTGCATCCTTCCTGATTATTCTTCCTCTACAGCACTCCACAGAATTAAGCAGCTTTCTAATTGTCCTTATTTTACATGCTTTGATGAAGCCTAGAAGAAAGAGTAACTGAATCATCTCAGCCCATAAAGGATGTCTAACCATAAGGAGAAGGGTGAGGTATTGACAACGTGTATTCCCTAATCTATAGGGATAACAATAAAACCACAAGACATTATTAACTATGAAAATCAAACAAAAGACCAAGAGAAAAAAAAATAATTGAAAACCTAAATGCTACTCTGAATAGCTGCACGACAACAGTTTACTACACAAAAAAAAAAATTCAGAAAAAAATCTAATCTTTTTAGATTTGCAACTCAAGGAATTATTTAAATACATGGAGATATATCATTTAGAACACAGGATTTCCAGTTAACTTTGAAAAAAACAAAAGAGATATGTTCGCTCTGATCATTCTTACTAAGTTTTAGTGAGATTTTAGGGAAGTTTTGAAACCTTGCTACTTTTTTTGAGGAAGAATTTCTACATATTTTAGGAGCAATTTCAAAGAGTCCTCAAAATCTCAGGCTCACTGAACACCAGCTAAATTTATACTGACTAAATAAATACAAGCTGTCACATTCCATCGACTTAGCTACCTGCTTTCCCCTCACAAAAAAAGGTCAGCAGTCGCAAAAAAAAACAACAACAAAAAAAAAACCACAAATACCTGTTAGGATGACAGTTAACAGCTCTCAAGACAACACTTTTAAAAAGAATGGAGTAGAGGAAACAATATTAAAGCACGCTTCTGCACTCAAGATTGCTTAGTCTATATAGGCAACACTAGAAACAGAAGTTCGGGAGGAAAGTTGAAGTTCATTTCATTAAAAAAAGTACCCAATATTCACTGAATGGTGCAAGTTAGAGATATTGATAAATCAAGCCTCATATATAAGAACGTAAGTAAAGGGCTGTTCTACTCTGATGAGCTTTTCTACTACTACAGAATTTCATATAAACACTTATTTTCTCGCATTTAAAATAAGAAACAAAAACACTATTGAACATCAGCCTAAAGATCCAAGTGAACTCCAGCTACCTTGTGCTGTTAAGATTCTGATCCCTAATATCTACATATTACAATTACTTAAACCAGTTTGCATGAAGATGTCTGTGCAAGTAATGAAGGTAAAGCTTCCTTTTTAAGTTGTGTTAGCTTAGCAAAACTAACAGACATTAAAAAAATGTTTAATTAATGAGGAGACATTATGTTGATGTGCATATGAATGAAATTAGGACTATTTTCTTATAAAACATTTGGTCTGAGTACTGCCTCATTGTAAAGGAGTAACATGATCAAACACTCCAAGAAATGTGGTGCTGTGTGTCCTGACATCCACTGCTGCACAGATCTCAATGAAAAAAATACAGTAGCATCCATCTTTCACATCAGTAGACAGTGACACTGAAATGTTCACTTCCAAACATGGCAGATGCTACGACCAGATTAGAGGAAGAATAAGAAAGCAACTGAAATACAGATCTCAGTGTCCCAAAAGGCTTTTCATTTGCAAAATGGTGTTGAAATAAGAGGTTAATAACACCTGAACTTAAAATGTGTATAGCTTAAACCACAGACAGAAAAGCACTGGGACAGAAAGAAATAGGCGCCCTGTGAAACACTTGCTTATCAACCATTCTTAAAACTAGAGGTGAGAAATTATTAATGTTTAAGCCTGGAAGGTTTCAATTGAAGATGCTGGTGTGTTTAAGGAATCAGACAGAAGATGCATGAAGTTCCTATACAGAAGAGTTTGAAGGAGAGAAGTGGCCACAATCACTCATCTGCAGCAGCCTCCTGCAGGACTTCCAGCAGCAACACAGCACCAAATTCACTACCCTGAGCATTATGACACTGTACTAACTCCTCTTAAAATCTGTCAAGCTACACACAAGAACAGGTCCAATGATGCTGCCCAGTAACCACGAATAAGCAGAATAACAAGCAGAAAAAAAATTTCTTTTTCCTCACTTGTGCACACATAAACACACAACAATAGGATGAGACAGAATGTCTTCACGCTGCACCAGGGAATATTCAGGTTGGTTATTAGGAAAAATTTCTGCCCAGAAAGAATGGCACAGGCTGCCTAGGGAAACAGTGGAGACACTGACCATGGAGGCGTTCAAGAAGCGTGGAGATGTGACAATGAGGGATGTGGGTAGTGGGCATGGTGGGGATGGGTTAGTGGTTGGAGTCGGTGAACTTAGTGGTCTCTTCCAACCTTAATGATTACATGAATATGGAACCGAGCATCACTGGACTCTATCACCAAATGACAGGCAGGCGCTCTGAATTACTCATTTTTAATAACACAAACACCACAGCTGATGACACCCAAAGACGACTCTGAATTTGTTCTCTAGCTAGGACATCAGCTCAGATATAAAACCAGAGGGTTGATGCATTCTGTTTTCCATTAACGGACATAAAACCCGATGCTCTAACCCAAGCTCCCTGAATAACCCACTTTATAAGGCCTGATTTAACCTTCCATAAACAGGATGGCAATGCTATACCAAACACCTTGGGCAGGATGTTTCCCCTTGTTTTACAATGGAAGAATAGATTCTGCCTTAAAATAAAATGCTTAACCCCACATATCACGGGTATGAAAAGAGAAGGGTGAGCACGCATGTCCATCTAGGCTGGATGTGGCTCTGGGCAGCCTGGTCTGCTGGCTGGCGACCCTGCACACAGCAGGGGGGTTGA
The DNA here is from genome assembly GCA_035772895.1 of Perdix hodgsoniae. Classification (NCBI taxonomy): domain Eukaryota; kingdom Metazoa; phylum Chordata; class Aves; order Galliformes; family Phasianidae; genus Perdix; species Perdix hodgsoniae. The sequence continues at coordinate 17,231,004 of JAPSGF010000003.1, forward strand.
AACTAGATAATCACCGCGGTCCTTTTCAACCCGGGCCATTCTATGATGCTGTCCCCATGCGCAATTCACACACACACACAGCCATCTTTTGTGGAAGGCATCAGTTGTAACACGCTCATTTTTACTCCCAAACGCACGCAGACGGCAGAGCTCACATACAAACGTGCCTAACTATGCAAATAGCAGCGGTACAATAGACGCCTTCCACAAAAGATGGCTGGCTTTACACCACGCAGCCCGACCCGAGCCAGAAGCAGCGGTGCCGCTTCCCTCAAAACTCGCCCCGAACTTGGCTGCGGGCGGCTCGCCCTCGGCGGGGCTCAGCCCGGACGAGACGAGGGGCACCCGCTCCCTCCGAGGGGGAAGCCCGGCGGAGCCGCCCCCGCCCCCTTCCCGAGCCTCAGCCCCCCCCCCCCCCCCCCACGGCCCTGGAAGGCGGCCGGATCCGGGCGCTGCCCGCCGGGGGCGGCGGACACCTGGGAGCCGGGCTCCGCGGCTCGCCCACCTGCCGCCGGCGGGCCGCACGCCCCGCAAGGCAGGGCAGGGCTCGGCAGGGCAAGGCTCGGCGGGGCACTGCCGCTGCCGCTCCCCTCCCCGGCCTCCGAGCGCGCCCGCCCACCCCCCGGCAGGCCCGCACGCTGCGGGGGGCTCCGGCAGGTCGACCGTTCGGGAGCAGCCTCACCTCAGCCCCAGGCGGCCTCCCGTGGGGCGGGAGGAGAGGGGAGGAGAGAGAAGGCGGCTCAGCGATGAGCGGCAAAGCGAGCCGCCCGGCAGCGCTCACAGCTTCACCTCCTGCGCGCCCGGCTCCCGCCGCCCGGCGCCTGATATCATCCCTCCGCCGCTCCCCGCCCCTCGTCGTGACGCGCTCCCGCTGCTACGCCCCGAGGCGCCGCCGGCCCCGCCATGGCGGCTCCCGACCCACCTGCGGCCTCCCCCGGCCGCCGCTTCCGAGGGGACCCGGCGCACAAAGGAGGCTGGCGCCGCCCCGGGAGGGGGGCGAGGAGGCCGCGCGTGGGCTGGCGGCGCGGGGGTGCGCGGGGCGAAGAGCGGCGGAGTCGCGCCGCGCGTGGCGTCAGTGGGCGCCGCGAGCGCGGAGGTGCCTCCCGCAGCCCGGGCAAGCGGGCCGGCGTCTGTGCTGCCCCGTTTTCTCCCTCCCGATTGATACCGGTTGTATTTTGCTCTTCCCGGTGGGAGAAAGGCAGAAAGCATTTTTGCGGTGATGTAGCCTAGATGATAGCAAAAGACACGGGATGACCATTTAACCCCGCATCCTGCCTCTTTTTTTTTTTTCTTTTTTTCTTTTTTTTTTTTCCTTTCAAGATAAATTAAAATTCCTACCTTCTTGGGTGGAAAATTCTTCATCCATCTCTTCACATGTTTGTTTGGTGGATATGTAATACTGTGTGTAATATTATGTAAGTGTAATGTAAGTGTAATATTGCAAAGGAAACCTTAATAATACATGATGTAATTAAATATTTTCCTCCTTGCTTACGGTATGGATGTGCTATTAAAAATCTGGGAAGAGGAAGAAGATATCTTGCAATAAGAAATTGCCCTCACACCTTTAGCAGTGTTTAAAAATAGATCTGCATTTCATTATTTTTTATTGTTGTTATTTCTTTCTGCTTTTACATCTCTGTGCAAAATGCATGAAGAAATGCCCACTTTCTTCTTTCTCTTTAACCTAATTTACATTATGGGGCTTAAAGAACAGCTGTCAGAAGATGCCACTGCTTTTTCATATACTCATATAACTCTCACTGTGTGTTTGTGTATCCACTTCTCCTCTCCTATATCATGTTTTCTTTGCATGCTGGACTTTCTAAAAGGACTGCTGACACTACTGGCATGTACTATATTCAAAGGGGAATCTCACAGATTACATTCTGTGGAATTGAAGTGCTGGGCATTTTGGGTTGCCATAATTGTTTACACAGTAAAATTGTGTCCCATCACAGCCCTTATTTGCACACAGGAAAAGGATGTGGTCCCAGAAATAAATATTTTCATAAAACCTTTGCATTAAAGAGATAAAGTACAAGTGAGAGATCTGGCATCTTACCCTGTAATTTCACATTTTTTTCCCCCAGTCTCATAGAGCAACTGATGCTTTCTAAGAAATGTCATGTTGGAAGGAACCTTAATGAACTCCCTAGCCCATCTTGCAGAGCAAGACTGAATCTTGAAGACTGATCTTGAAGACTGAGAGACATTTGTCTAAGTTGTTGGTTGTGGCAACTGGGTGCGAACTCAGATGTGAACGATTAAAATATTTTATTACATGTTCTCACATAACTCATATACATTCACAAGTTTCCTCTTCGAGCTTTCCCATCCACCCTTACAACTTTCCTATTCTCCTTTACATGTCAACAAAGTATTCCACTGTATGGGAGCTGCTGAATCACAGCCTGAACCTTTCATTAGTTATCTGAGGCAAGCAGTATGTCAGCCCTGGGAGCACAGGTGAAAGCAATTCACCTGTGCTGCAGGAAGGGGTGGAGCCAGGCTCCACCTCTCCAGACCCATTTAAGTGCTGACTGCCAGGGAGGAAGGATCTCTTCTGAGAGGTCCACTCCTTTGGAGCCCTTTGCAGCGAGCCCTCTGCATGGGTAAGCGTTCCACCTATTTTCTCTTTGTTCCCCTTGTGCCCAACTCTTTTGTTGGCTTATTCTCACACCCTGGTTATATATCTATTTTTGATTTTACTTTTGAATTATATTATTTTCCCTTGATTGTAGAACTTTTCAATTATATTATTTTTCCTTGATTGTACATCCACAAACACTCTCTGTAACTGTGCGTAAAGGTGCATATCCAGTCAGAGCCGTGGGCCACTTCTTTTGGTTTTCTCTTCTTCTAGAGATATCCTTAGTTCTCAGCCTTCTCAGTTTTCTCATACTGTTTATCTTGCTCCACAGGGTCTGCTCTGAATATTCTCTCTTGTATTCCCACACTTCAGTTTTTCACCTCCTCTTTTTAATCTCCACTGAATGAGATGCCCTTAGCCTGCCTAGGTAGACTTCCAGGTTAAGCATCTTTCCAATTAAAAAAAAAAAAATTAAAAAGTAACTAGTTGTCATGGTGCTGTATTTGTGAATATCATGTGCTAAATGACCTAACAGAAGCTTTGCAGGGTCATGTGATGCAACTGAAACGTACTTGTTAGCAGATGTTCCAGTGAGTGATCCTTGCATCAATCACTAGAGAAAATCAAGAATCTAATGGCCAAACACTGGGGTGTTCCAGTGAAATGGTTCGACATGTAAAGGACTGGTGGCAGATGTCAATGAGGGAAGTTTGGTGGCTGCAAGCATGTCAGAGTGCAATGGTAAGCCAGCAAGATTCAGCAGACAAAAAGGACTTATTAGTTCATCCCTAATGAATCAGCCTAACCCATGTGGAAAAAAAGGACAGTTTTATTTGCGACATTTATATAACAAGACCCAAGCAAAACAAACCAAGCATGCATGACATATAAAATCACAGCCAGTGATCATCTTGCTGTATTTCTATCTTTTCACTTCCAGGAAGGGGAAATCTTAAAAGTAGGGATGTTATGAAAATATATGTAGAGGAAAAAAGATGGAAAGGAAGAAATGAAATGTGCATCTCGTAATTCCTTTTATTGACAAAGTCTTTAAGAGCACATACAACAGCTCTATCCAGTGCATCTTCCTTCCAGCTTCCTCCTCTTTAGCTTACCACACCAGCCTCCACATGAGGGACAAATATAGCCTTGACATCCTTTGCAGGGCCACGTTCACTCCAGTAAGTGATGTCATGTCAGCATCTCAATTTGTGAGTTACTTGATTTATCCAAATGACTCTTTAACAAACTTTTGTGTTTCAAAATCTTGTAAGAATTTTTTTCTTCTTCCTTTTTATATTCTGGTACTATTAGTAGAAATGTAGAAACCTCCATTTCTGGTCAGCTTAGTCTGCTTGCAAAAGGATTTTTCCATATCATAAGAAGTTTCATTATCCAACAATATGTTGCAGAATTTACATGTCCTAAGTGAACATCTCTATTTTAATTTCTAATTTCATAGCCTGAAATCTCCCTTATTCCTACAAGTAGCATAGGAGTTCTGTTTTCCCACTCAGAATTTAATGTGCCCAGCCCCTATTCAATAAACATTCCAGAGAAATACTCTGTTTTCAGGTAGGAAACATTTTAGTGTGGTTGCAGTAAGTTTTACAAGGAGATGAAGACTTTCTTGGATCAATTCAAGGTCATTTCATAAGTTTTGCTCATCTGCATCTTCCATTTCTTGATAAGAATCTTCATACTTCTCAAGTACAGAATGGGCATCAGTAGACAAACCACAGGGTTTGTAGATGAACCAAGTAGAGATCTTTCTCCTGTAAAAGGCAGGAAGATAAGAATGGATCTGCATTCAGTAATGTTGTCTTGAGGAATTGTATTACCTGTTTACCTTTTTTACCTCATACAGGTAGAACTGGATTGTAAGCCACATGTAGACCTCCTCTCGCACCATGCAGATATTGCAGTCAGAGGTGTGTTGTCCACACAGGTAGACATACTGGTGTGCACAGTGTGCAGCCTTTAACCACATACCATTGATTACAAAAAGTCATTAGTAACACAGAGAATTGTCAGTGTGTTTGGAAATGCCAAGGGGAAAATTTAGATTTAGAAGGTGCTCTAGATCACAGCGCAATCCAAGAGAGAACGCTTCACAGAGATGAAAAGAAACTCTACACAGTTCTAAGACTGCCTAAATCTTCTTGCTCAAGTATGTAGATTGTTCACTGTTTAACCCTCCACGTTCTCCAGTACTGCCTGCAATCAGTAGTCTGGCTTCTCCAGGATGCATTTCGCCTGCTCACATTTCCCTGTACAATGCTCTTATTATGTAGTTAATTAGAAACCTGGCCCTGTGGGGCCTCTGTCCTCTTGCTGGCCCCATGACTTACTATTACTGATGGTCTCAGGGCTTACGGCCTTTCACAGCTTTATTGACATGAGATGAAACATTGCAGCAACCCCATTCACTCTGTGCAGAAAAACTTAGCTATGTGTTGACTAGCTGCAGACTTCGAGTGTTAGGTAGGATCCTTACAGGGCACACATGGGAAGAAATGGGGAAAAGACACAAATGACAGTTTTCAGATAAATTGCACTACATTTGCAAGATATTACTTAAATAGGGAAGAACAGAAAGTCATCAAGCTGGATTTATTTTGTCTTAGTATATATTGTGTCATGACAAGAACAAGGTAGTGCAAAGAAATTCATAGTGTTAGTTCACATTTTTAATTCAACAATTACAGCTATTTATGAGAAAAACTTTCCACAGTGATGAGTAGAAGCAAATTAATTACAAGGCAGTTACTCCTTGCAATTGTTAAAAATTAACTTCTGGCAGAAATACATGCACTTCCCTTGTACTTCTCTACAGTACAGAAAGTACATTTTTTCAATTAGTACCAAAGCAGCTCTCAGTGGCTTCCTTCAAATCCTTTCTTGAAGTCTGTATAAAGTACAAACACTTGATAGCAGAGAAGTAGATACAGACAAGGGATGTGCTTGAACCACTCCTTGTCAAGAAGGTCACTGTTGCATCACTGCTACCATGCACTTCTTCTGTCAGTCCATAAGTCCAAATGTTTCGTTTCTTATCATGAGTAAATCAGTTCTCTGGGATAGGTATCATTTTCCAGTCATATGACATAATCTTCCAGTTCCATATTACAATTCCCTATCAAAAAAATTCCCTATCAATGGTAGGATTCAAGTTTTATGACAAAGAGGGAACGGAAGTACAGTCTTTGTCCTGAAGTCCACCCCACACGTAACCACACGCAGGCAGGAGTCCCAGAGCCAGGAGAAGTTCACCCCATAGCTTCAACATCTCCAAAAGAAACATAGGTTCTTTTGCCTATGGCAGGAATGGCTTATCCTGTATTTTTGCAGGTTAAAAGTGCTCACTGCCTTATATTTTCACTTGTCTAACATAGTGATTTTAATATGTAGGTATGCATCTCTGTCAGTTTCTGACCACTTCTGAATGATAATTATGAAAAATGAGTATGCTGTCCTAGGCTTAATTTTACACTAAATATACAATGCAAAACAGACGTCTGCATGCGGAAAATGCTGAGATCAATTGTTCCAGCTGAACACATTTAGTGCGGATGACATAGAAAAGAGCTTTTATATTTTCCATCTACAAATATATGTATGCATTTCTCATCACAAAACATGAATTCCGTAATTATTCTGTTTAATTTTTATCACTTTATTCAGGTTACTTTGTTGCTTGAAAAGCAGTGACCTCATCTACTGAGAGTCACATTTTTAAAAGCAAATCTGCTTTTTTATTCCCAAAGTTCAGAGTGAAAATTGCATTTAAATCTCACTTACTCTTGCAGCTCTCCTTATGTACTGCTTGTTTCTATAGGCTGGTTCCCCTGCACCCCCTCATGGGGAGAGTCTGTCCATACTGGAGATCAGTTCTGAGCACAGGAGAGCAGTGGCATCAGCACTCACTGCTGTGTGGCCATGCCTACCCTCTCCCAGTGGCTCCAAAGGAAGCAACTGAGAGAGCAGCTGCTGAAGCATTTCTGCAGTGAATGAATAGAAATGTCAAGTCTTTATTTCTTTTTGTTATTATTGAAAAGCATTTTGTGTGGGGAAGAAGAGCCGTTATTTTGGGAGGAGGTAATAGAAAGAACTTCTGAAGAAGTGCCTGGAAACCTGTGGAATTTCCCTCAAAAGCATTATAAACAGTAAGTACTTAGGTCACAACAGGTAGGGAAGACTGTTTTGCAGGTGTGAAAGTCCCAGCAAAAGGTCATTTTGCCTACAAAGAATTGGAGGTCATGAAGAAGGTCACCACAGCTCTAAAACTGGACAAGGAGCAATAAGGTCACAGAGACAAGCATGTAAGACCTTTGTGGGAGTATAAGGAGGGCAGAGAGGATATTGACAATCTAGCATGCTTTTTTTACAACTTTAATTCCATCTAATAGCAGCAAGCCTTCTTGGAGAAGTGTAGAACCAGGATGATTCCCAGACCATCACTTTGTCCTGAGGGAGGGCTGATCCTGGGCACAATTTTGTCAGATATTTATCTGGACTTGCTCTTTTACCTCCAGTGAAGAGGAATCCACGAAATTAGCCCTATATTAAAAACAAACAAACAAAAAACACCATACCTTTCTTTAACCAGATTACATATCAGATCAATTACTGTTTGTCCTTTGTCACTGTATCCTTGAGCACTATTGTTTCCTTACAGCCTAAGACAACATTTTCACATGCATTGCTGTACATTGCTCTCAGTAAGGACCATGTGCTTTCATGCTTGAAAGGCGAGAAGGGCCCCATAGTAAAAGAGTAAAAGGGAGAAAAGGGCTTCACAGGGACTAAGGATAGGGGGGAGTTAGAAATAGTTTGTAGAAGCAAGAATGTAGAGCTGGTTAGAAAAATAAGGGATGACAGACACTGGGTCTGGGATAATGAGGGGGATGAAGGCCATAAAGATAAGGGTTTGAGAACAGCCCGGGGACATCTGGCAGTGAGGTGATTAGATGTCCACAGGGCAAGCAGAAACAAGGTTTGGGGGGCTGCCCCTACTGCGGGTCAGAAGTGTACAGTGAGGAAGACTGTGACTCTTCATCCCATGACCACCAGGCGGAAACCCCCACAACTCACTATGCACACATGAGGGGGAGGGTCTGCATACTGATGGGTTCTTGGAAATCTAATGAATATGTATCCAAATTCCTGGAAACAATTGATTATGTATTAGTTTGGCCTATATGTGTAGCACACTTTTTCCTCATGGGGTGCAAGTTAGGCAGATCTTTCACCCTTGCACCCAGCATATGCACACTGTTGGAATAAACATAGCTGCTTTCTAATCTTATTTGGGTTACAGAGTTTGATTCCTCACATCAGTTTGGTGACCCAGATGGGACAACCTGTGTTTGGCTGCGGGACCAGCTGAGAGGGGGGATGCCTTTGCCACACCCCAAAATTTCTCGGAAGGACTCCCCTTCCTCATCCGATCACTGTGGGAACAGACAAGGACCATCTGTCAGCAGACCAGGTACGTGTATGGAAAGGGGGAACCTGTAAGTCATGAGGAGACATCCTATGTGAGGTATGAAGGAGCATACATGCTCCCCTTCTCCCCCCCCGAGGTATGTGAGCTCACGGATTTGGTTGCCGGCTGACATAGGAAGACTCCTTGGGGAAGTTCCTACAAAGGGGTCCTGTACTTTGTATGCTAGGAAAGAGCAATAGCTCTCCCTTAGGTGATCAGTAATAGCAGGTATCTTGTCAAATGATAATGTGGGAATTATGGATTGTATTATTGTCATTACCATCTGTTGTAGGTGTTCGGTACCATGTATTTGAGTAATTGCTATCAAAACACTCGAAAGGAGTTCAGAGCTCTGATTTGGTATAGTGTAAAGTGGGTATTATGTGTGATTGCAAGTGATATTCAACACAATGTGTTGAATACTTGAGACACAACATAGCTACAGGGTGAGTGCAGAGTATAACAGTGATCATTGTCTGATTGTCTGTCTTTACATTTTTGTATGAATTTATGAATGGGGATGATGAACTCAGAGAGAGATGCCCGTTCCATTCAGGGAATGAATGTCAACTCTTTTATGTTTGCTTGCGAGGAGGTGTGTGAGAAAGGTGGGTCAGTCAGTGCTGGTTCTGTGACAAGGTGTTTATAAGTGAATGATTTGGATTGTTACGGGAAAATTATATGGTATTAAGAATGTTTATGGAAACTGAAGAACTGTATTGTTTGATTTGTGGGTTTTGAAAGGAATGGGATAAGCTGTTCTGATGGTATAAGAAAGTGTAATTGTTAATGGTGTACAGAGGTAGAATTGAGGGTATGTGGAAGTGTAACTGAGGGTATGAACAGTGGAATAGTGTACAAAGGAAAAAGAGGTGAAAAAGAAAATGAGTTTATCTGTGCTGGCATGAGAGCAACCCCCCCGCACTGTTCCCCCGTGAGCAGAACTTGTTGTGAGAGATCGAGACAGGGACAGAGACTGCTGCTGTAAACAGTGTTACTTGCAAAGGGGAAGGTGGAGAGGATAGGGCACTGGAAGTGAGAATAGCCTTCATCTGCAAAGTAACCTAGGGAACCCAAAATCCCAGTGTTAGCACTGGAAGCCTCTGGAGATGAGGAGGTGAAACTGAAATATGATGTTAATAATTTATGTAATGATGAGAATTTGGAAAGCGAAAAAGTTTGGGTGGGACACAGGCTGAGGAAGGCAAAGACGAGCAGAGTGTAACAGGGATGTCAGGACTGAAGAGAGGTGAGCGATATGAAAAAAAAACAACAACCCACAACTGATTGAGGTAGTAAGGAAATTGGGAATAACAGCAGTTGCAGCATTAGATTAGGGCCGTAGGAACCAGAGGTCCCCTCAGAGAGAGAGGATGGAAGAGCCCATGGAGGGCTCCACCCCATTGGAATGGAAAAGCAGTGTGCAAACTGCAGGGAAATGGGACACTGGTGGAGAAATCCTACTAAGCTGAGTGAAAGGGAACTGTCTCTGATTGCAAAAGTGAAGGATGGGAACCTGGGAAGTTTACCCTAGCAAATACACTGCTTAAATTGCAGCTAGGGGAGCAGGTTTGAGAGGTTTATCTTCTGGTGGATACGGGTGCGTCTTGTCAGCCATAGATGATTTTGTAAGAGTAGTAGGTGCTACTGCTCAATAAGAAAAGGCTTACTTTGGGGATCAATTAAACAAGTAAGAGAAAACAAATAGGAATACATAAATTCTTATACATGCCAGGTTACTCTGGCAAGATTTATTAGAACAAATGAATGCAGAGATTAAATTCAATAAAACTGGAGCTAAGGGTCAAACAATATTAACTGATTGAGAATTGTAGGTTTGGCTTTAATACAGATTGGGAGAAACAAAGTTGTACCTCCGGAAGCTACAGAAATCTTAAATAAAGTAAGCTTAGGATTATGGGTATCGACAACACCTGGCAGAGCCAAAATTGTAGCCCTAAATAGAAGTTAAGTTAAAAGCAAGAGTTAGCCAAGTCAGGCTAAAGCAGTGCCTTTTGAGGATATGTGATTGTAGAAGGATAAAAGAAATAATAGACAATATTTTTGGAGTCTGGATTACTAATTGAATATGAATCCAAATACAATCCAACTATAGCAAGTCCTATAGTTCGGTACAAGATTTGAGGGCAAGTAATAGAATTGTTGAATGCACACACTCAGTGGTGGCAAATCCATACACTTTATTAACCAAGTTATGGAATTAGTAGGTGGAGTTTATCTTCTGGATTTGAAGGATGACTTATCTGCTTGGTTTGGCCAAAGGATGCCTAAGGTTATTTGCCTTTGAATAGGAAAACCCTAATATAGGAAGAAAAGACTCAGTTAACCAGGACAGTGTTACCCAGGGTTGTGAGAACAGCTCAATGATTTTTGAGAGCTGGTCAAACTATTGAGCCTGAGGCTTGGGTTCCATCCCAGGGTAGAACTTTACTGCAGTACATGGATGCCACGGAAACAAAAGAGGATTGTGTGCAATGGACTGTGAGTTTGCTGAATTTCTTGATTTAAATGATTGTCAGTATCTCAACAGAAAGCACAAATAACTCCACGGCAAGTGACGTATTTGGGATATGAGATTACAGCTGGACTTGAAACCTTAAGGATTGTCAGGAAAGAAGCCACCTGCCAAACCTCTGAGCCACAAACTGCCAAGGAACTCTAAATTCCCAGGAATGACAAGATGGTGCTGACTGTGGATATACAGCTACGCACTGTTGGTAAAGCCAAAATATTATATGAAATTGGAGGCAAGGAGGGCATTCTTTCAGCTGAAACAAGAACTCATGAAGGCCTCTTGCTCTGGGACTACCAGACATGACTAAACCCTTCTGGCTGTTCTTGGATGAAAAGCAAGGAATAGGCCTGGGAGTCCTTTCCCAGACCTCAGACCCTATCAAAGGGCCGTGGCAGACTTCTCTGAACAGCTTGAAGTGAATAAGGGATGGCCAGGGTGCTTGAGGGTGGTAGCTGCACTAGTATGCTAGGCCAAAGAATAACAGTTTCAATATCTCATACTATGTCTACTGTATTGGAGTTAAAACGGGTGCACTGGCTCTCACCCCAAAGATTTGTGAAATAGCAGGCCATCCTGGTAGAGCAGGATGATGTAGAAATAATTATAACTAATATTGTTAACCCAGTATCTTTTCGTAGTGAAACTCTTGGAGAGCCAGTATTTCATGACTGCTTTGAAACAACGGAAGTGTATTCTAGCTGGTCGAACCTGAAGGACAAACACTTAGAAGATTCAGAAGACACCTGGTTTACTACTGATGGTAGCAGTTTTGTGAGACAAGGAAACCGTAAGGCAGGATATGCGATAGCTGCTAGTGACAAGGTAATTGAAGCACAACCATTACCTGGGGGGACTTTCCTTCAGAAGGCTGAAATAACTGCCTGGACAAGAGCCTTAAGTATATGGACAGATGCTAATTATGTATTTGGGATGCTACACACCATCTGAAAAGAGCAAGGATTGCACACACAAGGAAAACAGCATGAGGTACATCTACCAAAGAGTGTGGCTATTATACATTGTAAAAGACATAATAAAGGTAACACTGTACAGGAAACTGGAAATAAGATGATGGGTGAGGTAGCAGAACAGGTAGTTGAAGAAGGCTTTAATTCTAGATGGTCAATTTAATATCTCTGAACCTGAATCAGAACCTGTAAAATATTCTAAAGAGGCTAGGAATCTAATTAATGATTTAGAAGGGAAGAGAGCAAGCTGACAGATGGGTTCACACCCAGATAGAGACATTGTTATGCCCTTTAGTATTTTATGGAAATTGGTTCTAAAGGGGGATAAGAAAATATATTGGGCAAACAGACTCTACGAAGTACAATCTTAGTACCAAGAAGAGGGTACAAGTGAGCCTGTAACTGAACCTTCCAGGGCAACAATAGTAAATTGATTTCTCGGAACTCTCAGGAAAAGGGGGTTATCACTGTATGTTGGTACTAACTGATACCTTTTTACAGTGGCCAGAGCTGTTTCCCTGTAGGACTAATAAGGCCAGAGAGGTAATTAAAGTCCTGTTACATGAAATAATTCCAAGATTTGGTGTTCCTGCAGCACTCTCATCAGACCAAGGCCCACATTTTGTTGCTAAGGTGGTACAACGAATAAGCACATTGTTGGGAACTGATTGGCAATTGCATACACCTTATAGGCCGCAGTCAAGTGGCCAGGTGCGAAAATTGAATCATCTGGTCAAATTAGAAATAATAAAACTTGGCCAAGGGGCTGGGATTCCATGGCTGCAGGTACTGCCTCTGTCACTTTAAAGAATTTGGACTAAACCCCAAACCAAGGAAGGATTAAGCCCATATAAGGTGCTTTATGGGCAACCTTATACTGCACAAAAGGGAGTCTCTATGCAGATGGGGAATGAGGTGTTGAGTAAGTATATGGTCAGGGCATGGAGCCTGGATGGTCCAGTGCGTAATGTTTGCCAGGCAACCATGTCTATGTTAAATCCCTCTCAGATTCACCTTTGGAACCGAGGTGGGAAGGACCCTACCAAGTACTTCTGACCACCCTCACAAGGGCTAAAGTAGAAGGACTGAAACTGTGGATACTTTACCTGCCTGAAGGAAGCATCCAGACAGTAATGAATAGCAGAAGAGAAGGATCGTTGAAAATCAGGATTTGAAAGCATGTATAAGAGTTTGATGACAGTCAGTGTGACTGTGGTTGCAGTCACAGCTTGGAAAGAAAATAGTTCCTTGAGAATGACTGAGAAAATTGGTCAAGCTCTCAACAGTTCTTGCCAGCTTGTGGGGTGGTAGCACTAAATTGGACAATTCCAAATTGGGTGGAACATGAGAAATGTGAATTTGGGGTAGAAGATAAGCCACAGAAGGGCCCTAAGTTTGATTTACTAGTTATTAACTCTACTAGATCTATCTTTGTAGATAGGAAACATGATAGTAAAAATGGGGTGGGAGTCGGATGGCAAAATTTGACAGGCATAGGGTGTAATTGGGAATACAGAAACTCTGGGACAGTATCAGGGACCAGTGAAAATGGAAGGTGGAAGCAAGGTGAGGGGTATGGTCTTGGAACAGATGAAGCATCACAATGGGTCTCAGATAAAAATGTACCCAGAACTGTAGGGATGGGAACAACATTCACCCAGTAAGAAAGTATGACCAGGCCATGTAAGTTACCTCATGGGTACTGGTGGTTATGTGGGGATGGTCAGGCACGAAAAGCATTACCTTTAAATTGGACAGTGACATGCACTGCAGGATATTTAGTACCTCAGACCATGGTGCATGAAGATACCACTTGAGGACTCTTGAGAACCCCCTGGATTCAAACTAAGCACATGTACAAGCCCCTAGATAGGTATAATATGGGATCCCACAGCTTTCTGAGAGCTCTTATCCCATCTCTAGGAGTCACTCAGCTGGAAAAGGCCATAGTGAATATCTCTGCAACTCTAGAAATAGTAGAAAATGCCACAATAGATGCTGTGCAAGCAATCCGAGAGGAGGTATCCTACTTATGTGAAGTGGTACTTCAAAATAGGATGGCACTAGATCTACTAACAGCTAAAGAAGGAGAGGTATGTACAGTAATAAATCAGAGCTGTTGTGCTTATATAAATAAGGACTTGAGATTTTGAAACAGACTTAAGGAAAATTTGGGAGCAAACAAAAGTCCTGTAGAGGTCAAGTAATGATAACATCAACTGTGAAATGGATTTATGGGGCTCTCATACTAGCTGGTTACTGAACCTGGGATGGTTAAAGCAGTCTTTCTTAGCATGCATCATCCTGGTACTACTGGTATGTCTTATCTGTGTGGTGGTGAGGTGTTTTATGTGCCTATGCTGGAATACTAGAAAGGAGTATGAGGTATGGAAGAGACGTGAGCTAAGGCAAAAGGTGAAAAGTGGGGCTTATTTCCCCACATTAAGGAAGAATAATCTAGCAGGTAGAAGTCCTACCAGATTAAAGAAAAGGGGGGAATTGAAGGGTGACAAGGGCCCCATAGTAAAAGAGTAAAAGGGAGAAAAGGGCTTCACAGGGACTAAGGATAGGGGGGAGTTAGAAATAGTTTGTAGAAGCAAGAATGTAGAGCTGGTTAGAAAAATAAGGGATAGCGGACACTGGGTCTGGGATAATGAGGGGGATGAAGGCCATAAAGATAAGGGTTTGAGAACAGCCCGGGGACATCTGGCAGTGAGGTGATTAGATGTCCACAGGGCAAGCAGAAACAAGGTTTGGGGGGCTGCCCCTACTGCGGGTCAGAAGTGTACAGCGAGGAAGACTGTGACTCTTCATCCCATGACCACCAGGCGGAAACCCCCACATCTCACTATGCACACATGAGGGGGAGGGTCTGCATGCTGATGGGTTCTTGGAAATCTAATGAATATGTATCCAAATTCCTGGAAACAATTGATTATGTATTAGTTTGGCCTATATGTGTAGCACACTTTTTCCTCATGGGGTGCAAGTTAGGCAGATCTTTCCCCCTTGCACCCAGCATATGCACACTGTTGGAATAAACATAGCTGCTTTCTAATCTTATTTGGGTTACAGAGTTTGATTCCATATGTCATGCTTGTCACAGAGATGATGTTTCCATTCCCTTTTTCATTCTTTCTTGTTCTCTCAGCACTACAGTTTGTCACTTTTAAAGTAAAGTAAAACACACTGGAAAAAGTATTAGAAAAACAGTAAGCTGGAGAATTGAGATTCTGCTAGCCTGAGTAGACTAAAATAATGTTCATAGTCATCACTACTTCTTTTATTTCAGATTTCAAAAGGATATATGAAAAGAGATTGTGACTAGCCATAAATAAATCCTATTTTCATGATGAAGACAGTCAAACTTCAGAGCAGGTTGTCCAGAGAATCCGTGCAGCCTCTGTGATTGACGATTTTCATTAGCAGACTGTGTAAGACCCAGTGCAACCTGAGTTGACCTCACAGGTGGACATGTGTTGAGAAGAAACTAGGACTAGCAACATCCTGAGGATCAACTTCAATTATCCTGTGGTCTTTTGAAGAGAATTCTCTGTCAGTAACGTTCTCTGCTGATCCACATTCAACTTGTGATGCACTGTAAAACTCAAGGCCTTTTCTATGGAGTGTTATGTGCTCTTTTAGCCTCTGTGTTATGGATGTCCCTTTTATTTCTCTTTTCAAATACAGCGTTTCTACTGTTGTTTTTGTTGTTGTTGTTGTTGTTTTTCTTTCCCTAAAAACAGTGAAGTGATATTCACTGCAACTTCTCCAGTTTGTTCAGCTCCCTCTGAATTCTTTGGTTTTCTCCCACTGAGGTGTCACTCACAAATATAACAAAACTGTGTACTGCATCATAAAAGTTGGCATTAAAAAAAAAAAATGAAATGCAGCTGGAGGTAAAGTAGTTCTCTCAAGAGCCCTATTTTAACTCCCTCCCAGCTATAGATAATGAATAAACATTCTCTGAATTGAGTTCTTCTACCAGGTGTGGATATGCTGTTCAGATTTCATACTCGCTGTTTAGTAAGAAGTTGTATAAGATTTTATTCCAGTAATTGTTTGGCAGCCAAGCAGGACAGAGTTTACATCTCTCCACCTCCTTTTTTTTTCCTTCTTGTTGAAAACTGGTGTTCTTTTTGGAGCTCACCTTTTCCAACCTGGAATATAAATGCTAGCAGGTCAGAGATTGTGTCAATGTATGCAGCAAAAAATGTTTTCAGCTTCTCTAACTATTATTCTGTTTGGTTTTCAGTTATTCTGTTCCTATTTTTTTTCATTAAAATTGATCATGATATTCCATCACAATTATCTGTCTCATAAAGACTAAATGTATTACAATTTTATTATTAAATTTTTATTATTAAAAATTAGGCACGGAATACTTCAGTCTCTTCGGTATCTTTTATCATCATTAGCCTTATAACCTATCATCACTGTGTAGACTAGACCACTTGGAAGGGTAATTCATGCCAGGTGTCCTAGAAGTCAAGGCTGATGGGGTAGATCAAGACTCATTTTCAGTTGTGTTTGCAGTACTGTTACGTCACACGTGTTATTCTTCCTCCTCCTCACGAGTTTGTTCCTTTTATCACTGCTCTCAAAGAGCTGCTCTCTTCCATCTCTGAGGTTTACTGATGTTTGTTTTGTCTGAAGTCCTCTTTGCTGCTTCTGTATCTTCTGCTAATAAGAATCGCTCACTGGTTTATAAGAACTTTTTCCCCAAATGCAGAGCAGATGCTTTTGGCATTGTGTTGCTATTGACACCTTTACAAACCATTTGCTATGTCAACATATCAGTCTGGAAGTGTCCTAAGTTCAGTGATAGATTTGTTGTCTTCAGGTTCCCTGTGTAGTTTTCTGAGAAGAAGGCACATCTCACAGGCAGGTGGAGTCTGTTTGTTCAGTGATGCAGTTTTGAAAGTGACAGCTTAAATTCTAGTCTCAAACTGATCTTCATGTTTGTCCTCTTTAAATTACACATACCTTTACACATACCTTTACATTTCCAAATATCATACTGAGGTTTTCAATCTCTAAAATCAAATATTCAAGAGGATGAGGAAATGGATAATATCCTTAGGCTAATTCCTAAGGATATTTGTTCTGTAGTCAATATTCACAGTAAGCCAAAGAAAATCAGCTTTCTTGATTACTAGGAGCAGGTAAAGATTTACTGTCTGTTTTTAGAAGTTTTTTTTAATTGTTTAGAGTGGGTAACAGTATGTGATTAAGTACTTGTGTACATTCCTGCAGGACCAGGTCTGGAATTAGAGACAGTTAGTGAGAGTATTGGCCAGTTACAGGAGGAACTCAGATTTTGTTTATATATAGAGATATATTTCGCACCAATAAACTTTCATATAGATCAGCCAGACTACCATAGAATCTTCTAGGATAGAAAAGACCTTCTAGATAAAGTCCAACCTTCAGCCTGACCTACTAAGTCCATCACTAAGTCATGTCCCTTACTTCCAGATGACAGACAACACCCAATGACCCATGTTCTTCTTTCTTTGTGCTCCTGCACATCAGCCTGTGAGTCTGTCAATACACACTATCTTCTAAGTTGTGGTTCCCCACTACTTTTTCTTACTGCTTGCACAGGTCCAGCATCAAATTCACTATTAAGCTGCTTTTTACAGAGGGCAACAGGATGAGGCCATTGGTGTGACTAGTGTTTGCCTATATGATGTCTTCCACATGTGTTCACCTGGGAGACCAACTGTGTGCATATGTGTATGTCTGCATGTGTGCCTATGGGAATGCTATGCTCAATATTGCTCCTGATTGGACCATGATGGAACATGGAGCTACAGTGGCTTCGCCTTCATAGGACTATAAGATGTATTCTTTCCATTACAGATTTTTGACATCAAACGAGCAGTGTTTTTATTTTATTGCAAATAAAGAATTTTAAATTTATTTATAATAATAAATCATTGTCTCATTTTAATAATAATTTGAATGGGAGAGAAGTCAGCTTTTCATTGCTATTCAGAAAAAAGAGTCCAAATATGGAATTTTTAATGAGAAGAAATAAGTCTTAATGACTTGTATCTCCAAAAGGCTCTGACAATTCCAGAAAGGGTAAAAAAAAAACCCTAGAAAATCTGTATTTATATAAACTTATTAGGCCATACTTGAGATCAAAAAGAATTGCCATAGTTTGAACAGGCAATTGTGAACCAACCCACAAAGCAATAATGAAGTACTGGCATCCAAGTATCTGATCATTTCAAAAGGCCCAGGATGATCTGAGGAGAATATCCTCATTTTACCTTGGCCAGTCTTGTTGCAATTGAAATGCTGTCCTAGTTTGACTGCAATTAAGACTCTGCGCACTAGATCCAGGGATGATTTCCCCTCTTGCAACACCCCTTAAGTGCTACAATGAAAGGAGTAAGCTGTTCTGATATCTCTGTTTAATGTGAACTGATAGACAGTGGAACGAATGTACAAAATCCTACTGCTGATGTAGCTGGGAGAGCAAGCCACTGTGACTGTAAGCAGCTGTTTAGGACAAAAAGAAGCTAGCATCCTTGAACTGGGCAGAATATAGCTAGGCGGATTTCAGCCATCTATAGTTCTAGCAGAGTGGACCAGTTTAAAAAAAAAGAAAAATAGAAAAAGGCTTCTTTTTCCACCAGAAAAGTTGTGAGAACATCTACGGAACTTTTTTAAAGATTGAAAGGAAAAAAAAAAAGAGAAGTTTATTTCTACTTTCATATTTTAGATTTCTCTAGAGGTTTCTTAGGTTCCTGAGATGCTATATGAATGCAGTTGTAAAGTACTAGTTAATTTTTTTACATTTTATACTATACCTAGAGCTCATCTGAAAGTCACAGTGGATTTTCTAAAGAGGCTGATTAGAAAAGATAATTACTGGTATCTGAACTAGGATAAAGTGTGCTACAAAACAATCTCTACCACTTTGTAAATGACAAATCTGTGATACCTTTAAATTTAAGCCATAAAGTTAAGTGTTAAAGAAAATTATTTCCCAAAATCAAAATAAATTGTCAAATTTAGAACACAAAGTGTAAGTATTAATACAAAATATTACTCATGTGTAACTTCATGTCCAAATACGGTCTTTTAAAGTAAGAATAGTGTTATGCTAATTGGTATCTGCAGATAGAAGATAACAGTAAAGTTGTCTTTAACATGACAAAATTAGATCTAAACTGAGGTTTTTGAATGCAAGTAAATAAATCTGACATAGTGCTTGTACAGGTTTGTTGATTACAGTCCTTTGATCATGTGTTTGGGCATGTGTACATTTTGAAGACATATGGCCTTCTCCAAAAACTCTGAAGGTGTTTGAAAGATGAAAACTGAGACTGACTCAAATGGGAGGACTTTGCCCTGGCTTCTACTGATCAACAGCCCCAAGGATTTGGTCATGCCTGAGAGGCGTCCCAACCCAGATCTGGCCAGGTACTTGTAGCTCCCTTGGATGGTGAAGTCTTCTGCTACTTACAGCCAGAAGCACAAATGCCAGCACTTGCTGGACTCACACATTCTATACTACCCCCTTGGCCATGATCCAGTACAGATGCACTAGGCTGTCAGGAGATGAGTGACTCCACCACTGTTGTTGGGCAATGGGATGAGAAGCAAGAGTCAGATCCAATAAGGGATTGCCCTAATGCTCCAAGCTGCTGCTTCTTGCTACCCATGGGCAAGCAGGGGCTAAGGAAGGAGTGTACTGGTTGTACTGGATTTCCACCTTCAAGGAGAAAAATTGCACCAAGCAGCAAGAGGCCTGACAGAAGGGGGAGAAAGTGAGAGGTTGGAGTCGCAGTGCTTCAGTTGACACAGGCATTTTCCAAGGAATCAGAACACCAGACCTTCCACATGAGCCCAATGCAGATTTTTGTCAAGGGGGGAGGAAGGAAGAAGTTTCAGTCTTGCGGATGGATGTCTTTCCGTGCCCACAGAAGTGCTTTGTGCCCTTGATACTGAAGGCAGCCACCCAGAGCTGGGGAATGGGTGCACAGCCCCTGAACTCTGACCAGCAGGGAAATCAGGAGAAAAGAATGCAGTCACTGCTGATTTTTACTGCAGTTTTTTTTTTGCTTTAAGACTGACTGCAAAGTTTCAGAAAAAGTGTCCCCTCAGAATAAGAAAGAAAAGGAACAGGGTTGAAAAGGAATAGGGCTGGTTTTAATTGTTTTTTTGTTGTTGTTGATTGTTTTAAAATATACAATCTGACTATGATGTTACATTGCCAATGGTCTTAGTTCCAGAAGGAGCTCATCTGCATCCACAGTGTCCTCATTAATTTCTCCTTCCAGTTCTTCTGTCATTTCCAGCAATAACTTCTCGATGTCATCATCTGAGATGAGTTCTCTCCTGCCTCTGTTTAAATTATTTCAGATGACCACTTTCTTTGTTGGATTATGCCATGACACATCTCAAACACCTCATTTTTCCCCTGATGTGAAAGAACTTAAGTCTAATGGATAAAGGACACTGATGAAGAACAAATTGTGGTCATCACCTGCTTGGAAGTTTTAGGACTCCAGTGCTGACCAGGGTGTATTCAGGAGGGACTGAAGCAAGAATCACCTAGGAAGAAACAAGACAGTGTGTGTGAAGCACGGGTAAAAGATTCCTAAGTAGCTTTTTTTTCCCAGAGAAGTCGTGGATGCCCCATCCCTGGAGGCATTCAAGGCCAGGCTAGATGGGTTTCCAGGCAGTTGGATCTTGTGTCTGGCAACCCTGGATACAGCAGGACAGGTGGAACACTAGATGATTTTTGAGGACTCCTCCTCCCTTCCCTGGGCACTGCTGAGCCTGAACTCAAATACAGAACTGTGGTGTTCCTGAAGAAAGCATTCTCTTGAAGGTTGCAAGCGAACATGGGTGTTTTTAACAGCACAGCATCAATGGACAAAATCCACAATCACAGGCTTACATAATCATTGCTCTACATCTAATCAAAACAGAAAGTTTCCACAAGTACCCTGTGAGACATCTGCTGCTTTCAAAGGAAACAGAAGACCTGTAGAATATTTGAAATTTCAACCTTTTCTTTGAGAGCAGTGTTAATCTTCCATATGCACTACTGTCTTTGCCGCTGTTCTCACCATAGGTAGTTTTCTAGCTGGGGGTTCATCCATGTTCTCAGCAGCAGGTGGCCGCATCTCTGCTGCTTTTCATTTCCATCTCCACACTGAGGGGAAGGTGACTTTCCAACTAATAGGCCTCACACACACCTTGTGTCTATCTAAAGTAAAAGGAAGAGATTGCTGATACAGTCTTGCTGTGCCTCAAGAGAAATCCACATTCTCTTATCATTGCCACACCCGTTTCAGGAAGTTAAATGCATTTGACCAGCAAATTACATTGCCATGTCCAGGATTCTCAGCAGTGTTTTCCACACAATCATCTTTGCCCACCAACATCACACCAAAAGGAACAAAGAAACCCAAGTGCTGAGTTCAGTAATAATCCAGGGCAAGGAAAAACTCTGACACTGAAAAATATTAAGTGACAGCATTACTTTTCTGAGGCACTGTAACAACCTTCTTGTGCTCACCCTTAACTCTTTTCTTGCTAGGCAGTTCCTTTGCTTTTCCCTTCTTCTCCTCAGAATGCTTGCATTTTCATGCAGCCAGGCCACAACAGGAAGTTGGGATGTCAACTGCAGAGAAAAGTCCAAGGAAAGAACAATCAGAAAATCTTAGAAAGACAGTGCATCAAACCCAGATGCCTGTTTAGTATCCATACCTCTCTTAGGTGGCTTCTCAACTTCAGTCTGGTTCCCCAGACTTTCTGCAAGGTCACTGATCAGAGGAAGGCCATTTGCATCAGCTTCTGGCAGAAAGAAAACAAGAAATAACTGAAGAGCATCTCTTTGGAGGAAGGGTTCAGTGCAGTCAACCACAAGCTTCAAAGTTTCAAGCGTAGTTTCTTACATTTGCCTTTCTGCTGCTCAAGTGTGCCATTTCTGTAGTCAACACAGACCTGCAAAATGCATTTACCTCTCTCCAGAAAAATAACCACTAATATTCAGACAGCCAAAACACAAACTAATATTTCACTTACCATGACTCTACCCTGCACTCCCCAATGAATGGCTACTTGACATCCTGCAACCACTCAGAAGTAGTATTCATAATTAAGTCTTTCACACTTCATGACATCAGAAACTCACTTTTGCTTGGTGATAAGGTCAGTCCATTCCCACCACATTCCTTTAAGTGAAGAAAAGCGCAGTGGGCTTTTTGATAGCCTCTTGGCTGATTCTCCCAATAGCAGGGAATCTCACCGCGCTTCTTCTGAAGAGAGAAAGAAAGGAAGTGTCATGCAAACAGGCACATGAGGTTTGCAAAGAGATGCAGTGTTCCAGGTCATGTCAGAGATAGGACTGTCACAGAGCTGAAACATCATTTATCACTGAAGGAAACATCTGGGAGCATATTCACAACATCTGCATGAACTGTAACCACTCGGCATGTTTCGCTTTCTTATCCTTCAGGTAGAGCAAACAGGCTCTCTCAGTTCAGGGGATGAAACCAACACACCTGCAAAATGTTACCATTATTCAGGATAAACAGTGCCTTCAAATGCCATGGTTAAGTCCATCAGAAATGATCGGGCAGAGCCTTAGCTCTTTACCATCATCTCTTACCCCACCTTTCACTACTCCAAGCAGCCAGAACAAACTCGCTAAGATATATGTAAGGCATTCTCTTCCCCCTACCTCCTCCCAGTCCCTTCTAGAAACAGAAACCAGTAAGATATTCACAGCAAATGTATCTAGCCTGCAGAAGTGCATTCAGCCCTCCTATAGCAATGAAAAGTGGTTTTGTAGACTAACTTGGAGAGCACATCTTTAGGGAAACACTCACATTCATTCTCATGTGTCGGAACTTGCAGTCACTCCTGAAACAGCAACCCTCCATCTACAGTTGGCAGACTCATTCACTCCCCAGAGCCACTTCAGAGAGGCAGAAGGGACAGCTGTCTCCCTACAAGCAAAAGGAAACCACACAGGAAAATAAGAGTACAGCCTGAAACATGTCTGTGATGTTAGCCCTGGTTGTTAGCAGCGAGTGCAGTACCCCACTGGTTATGAAGGTAACGCATAACCAGTAGGTCTCCCTCTCCTCCACCCCTTTCTCTTAAAAGTGAGGAAAAGGAAGAAAATCCAGGCAAAAGACATCCAACCTTACCTTAAAGCAGACTGAATAGAAATAGAAGTAGCAGTCATCTCCTTGCTGAGACATGGGGAACTTCTTAGAACAAGTTTAGGTTGTCTCCAAAGGAAGAGCTCTTGAAAACAGATGGCCGCACTTTTGGACTGCTTGGATCCACAAAATGTCCTTTCAGACAGGAACCCTGCAGAAAGTATCTACAAGGGACGAATCATGAGGAATAAGCATTTTCCCAGCTTTCTTCTTTTATGCTGCGTAGACCCAAGGAGGGCAATGTCTCGGAAGCAGGTGGTTGCAAGAACTGTGCCAACTCTAGATCCAACTTGTGTCTAAATGCCATGACTTCTCCCAGCAGGTACTGTCCTGCATCTCATTAACATTTGTACACCTTGCAGCACACATTCTGCGTTCCTGTCATGAAAAAGATTCTATCTTCTTCTCTTGCTGCAACTGCAGTGGATGCACTGGTATGACACACATCTTTGACTATGGCTTACCCTGGCACAGCTGCAGTCCCTCTCCCTTCCAGCTAAGGGCTGAGCAATACCATCAGTGAGAGCAGGCAGCACCCGTCAGCCCCACCACTATCACTGCCAGCTGGGACGAGGGCTGACACAGCATGTCCACACTCCTGCACTCACAGCTGTGGCTCTTAGTGGTAGCAGCCAGGCCCCAAGCACAGTGCTTGAAATATCACTGTGCTTGTGATGTCACCAGGTAGTCCATGTCCCCAGCTCAACACCTGGCTCTCCACCATGACTTCAGCAGGGTTCTGTGCAACACATGGGCAGCCTGGTCTAGTTTTGAGATCCCTTCCAACCCAAGCCAATCTGTGATTCTGTGATTTCTGAGTTCATTTGGGCTCCCCAAAAAATTGCCAGAAGCATTGGGTTGTACTCTTACTTGTAGTGTGATAATGAATATGAAAGCATAATGTACTTACCTCCCCTTCCTCAAAGTTATCCATATTTCAAATTACTGAAGTTTATATTTTTAAATTGATACTCCTTACATTGAGGGGAAGAATTGTCCTGGGTGGGGTATGTAAAATAAGGGCTTGGAACAGAAAGATTTGTGTCCTCATAACAGCATACGTTTTTTTGTGCAATGTGAAGTCAGGGTATTCAGACATATTAGACATAGGCACGTGACGAGGAGATCAAATTTCCCATTGTTAATTCATCTTTCTGAAAACAGTCACATTACATTACGTAATCACAGTCTGACACTCTTTTTAGGTGACTGGAATAGTGGAAATATAATCCTTGTTTTCAAAAAGGGGAAAAAAGGAAACACCAGAGAACTACAGGCCAGTCAGCCTTACCTCTGTGTCCATTGAGATCACGGAGCAATCATTCCTGGACAATATGGTAAGGCACATGAAGAACAAAGAGGTGGCTGGTGGCAGTCAACATGGTTTCACTCAGAGCATATCGTGCCTGCAAAAATTTGATGGTGTTCTATGCTGGGCCTGCAGCACTGATAAGTAAAGGAAAAGCAACTAACGTCATCCAGTCAGACTTGTGCAAAGCATTTGATGCTGTTCAACATGACATGCTTGTCTCTGAACTGGAGGGTTATGAGTTTGATGGATGAATGACTCAAAATTGGCACACAAGAGTGGTGTTCCTCAGGGGTCAATATTGGGACAGACACTACTGAACACCTTTGTTAAAGACAGGGACAGTAAGTTTTCAGATGACACCATGCCGTGCTTTGTGGTTGATACGCTGGAGGAAAAGGATGATGGCCAGAGGGGCCATGACAGGCTTAAGTGATGGGCCTATGTGAACCAAGACCAAGTACACTCAGGGCAGAGCACCCCCAAACATGAACACAGGCAAGATTGTGTGTAGACAGAGAGCAGCCTTGCAGAGGATTTTGGGGTACAAGTAGATGAAAAATTAGACATGAGCTGACAATGAGCACATGCAGCCTGGAAAGCCAGGAAAGCGAATGCTTACGGTCTTCTCCGCAATATTTAAAATATCACAACTCACATATTTATACATCATTTTCAGATAACAGTTGCAAAGCAGCATAGACACTGAGGTAGAAAATTGCTTTTCGGTTAAATAAGTAATAATAATAATCACAATTGCATGTTCTGTTGAATCAAATGTCTGTCACATTCCTTTAATTGTAAGTTTATTTTAGGAGAGGATCTTTTACACCTCACATCTTGTCTGCCAGACTCTTAGGGCAGCAGCAGTGAGACAGGGATTGTGGGAGCACAGAACAATGCAGGGGGAAAGAGAGACAAATGCTGTTTTTCCTATAACTGTAAAATTTTCTGAAGAAAAATGAACAAACAAACATTGTTTTTCTCTCCAACATCATTAAAGTCTCTCCCTCTCTACGGGCTCACTCACCAAACATCTCGTGTCCCTAACCAGTTTGACTGGCAGAGAAGAAGGATCCTGCTGTCAACACAATGCAAATCTGACCATTTTCACACATGGAACTGTTCATCAGCATCTTGAAAAGGCAGAAGTGGCCTGTGGCTGCAACAACATGGAAGTAAATAGGCAGTGAACTGTGAACACCTCCAGAACATAGGTCACTTTGGGGTCTGTAGGCTACTCTCACATTTCTTACTCCTCTCTCCCACTTGCCGCTGCACAGCAGATTTCCCCTTTCTTACCCACACTCTCCCAGAGCGCACCCAAGGTCACTCACAGCTCAGCTCTGGTAGCAGCAAATCCCTGCTGGAGCAGCTGGAGGAGGCTCTGATCTGACATGGGGCAGTGCAGGGCTCTGCTCACAGAGGCCACTCCTGGAAACTTCTGCTGCCAAAATCTTGCCATGTAAAGGTAATACAATACAATACAACTAACGATGTACAGAGGGAAAGAGAAATAAAAAATACCAGAGATATGAAGAAATTATTTTTCTCGTCTTTCTATGGCTTGTTGCTCCTTTCCCATCTCAGTAGGCACTGTGAATAAGGGCATGATCAGCTCACATTTCTTACTTGGCAGCCTTGTGGCTTTGCAGTATGTGGGACAACGATGAAGCACAAAGCACTGTTTATCGTTTACACCACCAGCATTGTCTGTGTGCTTGGACATCTGTTACAGAGAGCACCTTTCTCTGGGACTGCCTTTCATTACCCAAGAAGCAACCTTGTTTTCCACTTATCATTGAGACAATTATGTTTTGCAATGGTCTAAAGAGCAGTTACCTTCCTTCCCAGTCCTGATTGAAGAAAGAAGGGAGTTCTAGGGAGTGTCCTATCTGTGTAGCACTCACTACTTTCTTTATTGTTTACTAGAAGAATAGTTCTCCCAGAAAGACATAGCTTCCACATTCATTCTGCTTTTCTCTCTACCTCTCCCAGCTCAAAGCAAGCAAGCCATACCTACAGCACAAGAGGATTAGTAAAGCTGAGAGAATTTTGAGCCCTAATTGGCCAACATTACTCATCACACTTTTCTGCTTGTGCATCATCTACTAATCTCTAATGCATTTCTGTCCATGCATTATCACTCACACTGAAAGGTCCCTAATGGTGTCCCCAGTTGAGAAGAGACCATCCTGGCAGTCACTAATGAAAAATGATGGAAGAAGCTACCAACAACACACAACATATGACAACACTTGTTAACTCTCTGAGTATCTTGATATATGTTGAAGCCACTACTGTACCTATCTCAGGCTTCTCCAAGCCTGAAGAAAGACACAGAGCTGTCAGGACACAGCAGAATGACAAATTCCACAGGACACGCTGAGCAGACACTGTCAGAGGGACAGTTCTGTCCTCTAGGTGGCAGGGCACAGATATCACACAGTCCACTTGCTGATACTTAACAACACCTCTGCAGCAGTTACAGCAGTTTATCTTCTGTTTCGTTTGTGAGCTGTTTTTTGTTGTTGTTTGCTTGTGGTTTTTGTTTATTTGTTTGTTTTTCTTTAACAATAGAAACTTTTTTTAATACAATAAGAACAATTATTTACTTACTAACTGTACATTACTAACTGTACATTTCATCTCCTCAAAACAAAAAGGCAACCATATCCGGAAAGACTTTGGGCATAGCACTTAGTGCATCTCTTTTGAAGTGCCTGTGTTTCACCCACAATGAAAGTGAGCTCAGTTCTGTGTCCTTGTACTGTGTCTGGCTGGCAAGGAGTTCACTTTCCCCACAGCAGCTCATACAGTTCTGCACTCCGCACCTGTGACTAGAGCAGTGTTGACATCACACCAGTGTTTTGTCCGCAAGCAGTGCTGACCCAGCACCAAAGCTATCTCGCCAAACCCCCAAGACCAGTTGGCTGGGGTGGGCAGGAGGTGGGACGTATTCAACTGGACATTGACAGTGGAGCTGACCTGAGCTGATCAAAAGGATGTTGCATGACATGCGGCACTGTGCTGAGCAATAAAAGCTGGAAGAAAAGAACAAGAGCTGTGGTGGGACATTCATTATGAAAGTCTAAAGTAAGCAATCTCTGTACTGAGTCTCCAAGTCCCAGAAAGTGGCTGTATATTTCTTGTTAATGGGAAGTAGAGAATAATTCTTTTCCTCCTTTTGCTTCTTCACATAGCCGTTGCTTTTCTTTCATGGAAATGCTTTTTATCTCAATCCAGAAGGATTTTTTCCGTCTCACTTTCCCCCCTCACCCTATCCTGCTGAGGAGGATTGAGTGGGTCGCTGTGTGGTACTTAATTGCCTGCTGGTATGAAACTGAAGTCATTTACCAGTAGCTGTCTGAATTCCATGCTTATTCCACTGCATATCTGTTTGTTGTAAAAAGCAAAAATTTGTTTTCCAGTAGTGGAATGTGAAGGGTTTTACTTTCTTGAATAATCTATTCTTCATTCCACAAGCTATGGCTTATCAGCAGGTACAAGCATAGCACATATGACTTATAGTGGTGAAAGTATTGTTTGAAATTGGATATACCATGTGTTTAGTTTTAACCAGATTTAACAAAGACAGATAATTTGAGTTTGACTACGGGGAAAAAGGTAAAAGGATAACCCTGACTGAAATGTTATTCTGTTAAAGCTGTTCCTCCCTTTCATGAAAGAAAACAAACAATAGTTTTGTTGAAATTCCTTTATTTGACCTCAATAATGTAACATTTTGTGGGAGAGATGTAAGAGAACCATCAGAGATGGAAGTGTCCTGGGAAGGGGTCAGCCTGAGATTCACAGAATAAGGAGAAACAGAAATAAGGCAGTGCTGGGGTATGAACTCAGATCACAAATGAACTGATATACCCACTCACTGATAGTGATTCATGACAAATTGTTGCGTTGGAAACTACACACTCTACTCTCACCTCTTTGAGAAGAAGCAAAATTGTTAGCAGTGTCTTACTGATAAAACTTAAGACACAGATGGATTTTCTTTTTTCTCCAAGGGTCATGAAAATACCAGTGAGACCACTAAAATGCCCACATGCAGACCTATGTGACTTGAAAAACAGCCTGGTTGAAGCATTAAAACTAACAAAGCAGAGCATCTTGCCCTGTCTCAGTAGCTAGCTGCTCCATTTTGAATCTTGATTTTGTCTGTTGAGAACAAGATTCAGTAAACTCTCAAGCACTGAGAGTTGCTGGTGGAGTAAGGAATCATCTCCAACTCTAAGTGAAGATGTTAAGTAAAAATACTAAGGTATCTGCAAAAGAAAAGGCTATAGTACTTCATTTTACCACTAGTTAAATTACTTCTTAGTAGACAGCTGAGTGTGTTCAGCTAGAGTTCAACAAAAGCCACAAAACCACAAAAGGCATAACAAAATAGCCACCAAGGACAATGCAAGCAACTCTAGATTTCAGTAGTAAAATCCTGCAAATTGCCAAGTATAATACTTCCGACAGTATTATTCAAACTGTTCCCACAGATTTAATAATTAACTGGCTATCTGTCAAATTTGAAGATGTCTGTATGTCTCAGTATGATAAGGTTTGTTTGATAGAGCACTGCTGTGACAAAGTTTGCCAGAGGCTTCATCTAAAAAACATGGTTATCCAGATTATGTTGTTTACTTTCATTTTTGTTCCAGTGAAACAGTCCTGATAAATAGTTCCTTAATAAAATCTCTTACAAGGATACAAACAGGTGCATTCATGCAGCTGTTTGAGAATAAAAAGAAAATATATATTTTGACTGTATTTATGGTAAGAAATACTTTAACAGTATTCTAAATTGCTCCAAATAGGAAAAATGTACAATTTCCAACTAACCTTCTGCCAAGACTCCTGCAAACTACATGAAGTTATAATCTCTCTGCTTGCAAGTGCGAACATACCAACTTTGTTATTTTATGTAATTAATGTTCTTAAGTTTTACCTCACATTGAACCTTTTCAGTGTCATTAAAAGCCGTTAACAGAAGAAATACGTCGTGTTCTGGATGTAATGTAGTAGCTATGCATTGACTATTGTGCTAGGCTGCAGCATGAGCAGCACATATAAAGCAGCTTCCTGTAGAAATAAAAAATGAAAGAAGAAAAGAAAAAGAAGAAAAGAAAAAAAAATACAAAAACCCAACAACTTTTGTTCCAGTAATGTCTCTCTAAGTTTGATTTAAGCTTCAGTTTCATTCAAATAAAACCACTTTGCTTTGTCTGGTTTGAGAGTCATAATCATACTAAACAACCATGTTTTTCTAAACATGGTACATCAGACCAACATCAAACTAAGTTTGTCTCACATTTTTTTCCAAAGTCAATAAATATTTATAGCAGGTTGGATCAAGGTTTGAGGTTTCTAATCGATTCCCTGACTATGTTGGGTCTCCTTTGATGGTTTGGTGCCAAGAGAAGGCACAGTTATGCTAAAATCTTGAAGGTGGTGACGATGAGAGGCGGATGGAGGTCTGCATAGACATGTTTCTTCAGTATTCCAAATCCAGAATTACTTAACTCATGAAAATGTCTTTATAATAGAGTGTTCTACTGACAATTAGCCACACGGGTGGTCATAGAAGTTATGAATATTTTGATGGCATCTGAAAACCTAAATCCCCCACATGAATGAGTTATGCTTTTTAAGTCCTGAGTGGCACTGAGTAAAATTATGAAGATACTGGAAGTGGCTCTGGGCAGCCTGGTCTGGTGGTTGGTAACCCTGCCCATGGCAGGGGGGTTAAAACTAGATGATCATTATGGTTCTTTTCAACCCAGGCCATTCTATGATTCTACGATTCTATGATTCTGATTCCATGATTGTATGATACTATGAGTCTGTGATTCTATGATTACCGACAGATTGCAGACTGGGAGACACATCTGCTTTCTGAACAACAATGTTATTTGTTAATTTTAATTTTTATCATTTTTTACTTTCAGAAAGATGATCAACAATATGACAAAGTCTTCAGAGAAAATATAAAAACTTACTCTGTTGTGTTGACCTTGGCTAGCTGACAAACATAACATTGACCAAGCTGATCTCTCCCAGTCCTCAGCAAGACAAGGAGCAAAATACAATGAAAAAAAAAAATATATATATCTCATTATTTCAGTTAAGAACATGAAAATCACATAAATTACCGTGACAAGTAAATCAGACTTGGGTTGGGGAAGAGGAATTTTATTTACTGACAACTGAGAATATATCAGGACTGTGTGATCTGGAAAGAATAAGTAAGATAAAAACACTTTGCTTTCTCTGCCCCTTCTCAGGCTGAAATTCAATCTCAATTCTTTTACCTCCCCTCAAGTGGCTCAGGGGAATGAACAACACAGGCAGCAGGCAGCTCATAACACTTCATCTCTCACTCCTTCATCCTCCCCCAGCCCAGGGCTGCTCCTGCGGGAACTTTTCATGATCTTTGGCCTCCTCCAGGCCACAGCCACTGCTGCACCATGTGCTCCTCCATAGCTGCACAGAGAGATCTGCTCTGCGTGGTGCTCATCAGCTGCAAGAGCACAGTGTGCTCCCCATGGGCCTTTGTAGGGCTGCAGGAAGCAGTTGCTCTGTACATGGAGCACCTCCAGCCCTCCTCCTGCACTGACCTTGGGGTCTGCAGGCTGTTACTCTCACATTTCTTACTCCTCTCTGCCACTTGCTGCTGCACAGCAGATTTCTCCTTTCTTAACCACACTCTCTCAGAGCACACCCAATGTCATTTGCAGCTCAGCTCTGGCAGCAACTGGTCCCTGCTGGAACAGGTGGAGCTGGCTCTGATCTGACATGACTTTTTGACCCTATGATACGGGGCAGTGTTGGGCTCTGCTTGACAGAGATCACTCCTGGAGTCCCCCAGTGCCAAAACCTCACCATGTAAAGCTAGTATTCAGTAGCAAGTTACTAGCCCAAATGGTTTCAGCTAGCCTTCTGAGGCAAATAGCCTCTCTGGAGGAATCATAGAATCGTAGAATCACTCAGGTTGGAAAAGACCTTATTAAAGATCATCAAATCCAACCATGACCTAACCATACTACCCTAACTCTAACAGCCCTCTGCTAAATCATGTCCCTCAGCACCACATCAAATGGTTTTTAAACACATCCAGGGGTGGTGACTCAACCACCTCCCTGGGGAGCCTATTCCAGTGCTTAACAACCCTTTCTGTGAAGAACAGTTTCCTGATATCCAACCTAAACTTACCTTGGCACAACTTGAGGCCATTTCCCCTCATCCTGTCACCTGTCACCGGTGAGAAGAGACCAACCCCACTCTCGCTGTCAGCACCTTTCAGATATTGGAAGAGAGCAACAAAGTGTCCCCTCAGCCTCCTTTTCCCCAGACTGAACAGCCCCAATTCCTTCAGTCTCTCCTCATAGGGCACATTCTCCAAGTCCCTCACAAGCCTTGTTGCCCTTCTCTGGACCTGCTCCAGCACCCCAATGTCCTTTCTGTACTGAGGTGCCCAAAACTGAACACAGTACTCGAGGTGAGCCCTCACCAGTGCTGAGTACAGGGGCAGGATGACTTCCCTCGTCCTGCTCACCACACCATTCCTGATACAAGCCAGGATGCCATTGGCCTTCCTGGCCACCTGGGCACACTGCTGGTTCATATTCAGCCATTTGTCCATCAGTACACCAAGGTCCCTTTCCATCAGGCAGCTTTCCAGCCACTCCTCCCCAAGCCTGTAGGGTTGCCTGGGGTTCTTGTGACCGAAATGCAGGACCTGACACTTGACCCTATTGAAACTCATGCAGTTTACCTTGGCCAATTGCTTCAATCTATCCAGGTGACTCTGTAGTGCCCTTCTCCCCTCAGGCAGATCAACACTCCCTCCCAACTTGTTGTCATAGAAGGACAGGACATAGAAGGTGTCATAATAGAAGATATGTCCTCGGTTTTAATGCTGATGTAACTTCCCTGTGCATGGGTCACATTTGGTTCATGATTACACGGCATGCGCTGAAAAAAAGCGTGTGTACTGTGAAAATGGCTGAAGCATGGGAATACCATAACTAAAGCACAAGACTTTTGGTTACCATCAAAATGAATGCCAGTAATTTTATGGGGAAAAAAAAAAATGCATTTAAGAAACCTATAAAATCAAAGCAAATCTATGGTCTCCCATGTCTGATAAAGAGTCATTTCCAGGAGATGGCGCTGTTCACAAGCCTTTTGCAGCTTCTCTGGGAAACATTCATGTTTGCATCATATATCATTAAAATAACCCATCCAAACATTTTTCTGAATTACACATCTGCATGTTGAAGAGCCCACATCCTTTAGATCCTCCAAATTGATATAGTGTCTGCTCATACAGGAGACTTTGTGAACCTACATGAAGGTAATCACAAGACTCAACACTCCAGAATTTTTTCTTTGCTTCTCTTCCCCAGAGTCAAATCCTCATGCCCTATTTTGAACAAGAAATGTAAGCCAAGGTCTTTAATGAGGGTGAGAGGAAACCCAGTGTCACAACACCAAAGCTGTAACTAATGACTTCTGTAGAGATTCTTCAGTGGAACTTAAATGCTGTAGGAGTTACATGCTTCTGACTGGAAGGCCCAACAGGCAGCATGTTGGGTAGAGAAGTGTGAAAAGCAACCTGGAAGCTGATGCCATATGAAGAGATGAAACTTTGCACACACTGAACCTTTCTTGCCTGTACTGTGACCTTGGTCACTCCTGTGCTCCAACACAGCTTTGAGGTGCCCTCTCCTTCAACACCAAATAGCCGATACACAGGCTGAAGAAAACTTGGCTCCTGTTCTCTCTTTTGCCTGAGGTTACTAAAACACACATATCCCCCAAAAATGTCCAAGAAACATACTGTGTGCTGGTTTTCAGGACAGAGGCTGATTTCACGGGAAAAGTCTGGCCACTTGGGAGGAATGTAGGAACATTGTCAAGGCACGAGGTGATGCAGTGAAGAAGGCTAAAGCCCACCTGGAATTAAAATTGGCTAAGGAGATCAAGAATAAGTAAATCAGTAGCAAAGGGAAGATAAGGGAGAATGTGAGCCTGCTGCTGAATAGTAGCAGAAAATGCTGAGAAGGTGGAGTTACTGAGTAACTTCTTTGCTTCAGTCTTTATTGTGTCTTACCTGGAGGTAAGAGAATCTGGTGAAATGAAGCCTTTCCCTTGTTTGGAGAGGATCTGGTTAGAAATCATCTAGGCAAACTTGGTGCACATACGTCTGTGGACGCCTATGGGGTGTACCCATGAATACTGAGGGAGCTGGCAGAAGTGATTTATTTTTTTCTTATTTTTTTCAGTTCTCACTTCCCTGCTGTTTTTTTCAGTTGTCAGTAAATAACCTTGGGAGGTTCAGCAAGGGCGAGCATACAGTCTTACACCTGGGGAGGAATAACCACATGCATCAGTACAAGCTGGTAGGTGTCCAGACAAGTCTTGAATATCTCCAGAGAAGGAGACTTCACAGCCTTTTTAAGCAGCTTGCTCCAATGCTTTGTTGCACTGACAGTAAAGAAGTTCTAAATAAGTATTTCATTTTCACTCAAACAACAGCTCTGACAAAAACTAATATATGTTAGATTAGTTAGCTGGAAGTAGCTGATTAAAACTGCAGAATCGGGACTTGAATCTTGAATTGCCGTTCCAGAGGATGATTCCAAGCCATATGACTGCTGTCAGCCCACATCAAACCTTTACCTTACTTACTTTTTGCCCTTGGCAAGACTTCATGTGAAAAGCTAGGGCATTTTCCCCGAAGAGTACCTCAAACCAAAGAGCCTCTTGTTTGATGGCTAGAGCAAAGTAGCTGGGAAAGCGAGAGAACTGAGATGAAATCTCCCATGTCAACCCACGAGGAAGAAAAAGATGTTTTTCGTTATGTTTTGGTTTCAGCTGGGATAATTTTTTTTCTAGAAGCTAGTGTGGGGTTGTGTTTTGGGTTTAGTGTGAGAATAATGTAGATAACGCACAAATTAATAACAGCTACTAGTTGTTGATGATCTGGGCTTATACAGAGCTCATGTGTTTCACCTCCTCACAATGCCCTGCCTGTGAGGGGACTGGGGCTGTGCGAGAAGCTGGAAGTCAATAGAATCAAGACAGCTGACCCAAGATGACCACAGGGATATTCCATATCATATGTCAACATGTTGACCCACAAAACTAGGGGCAGTTCACCAGGGGCAGGGAGGAAGCAGGTGCTGCTTCTCAGAGGCTGGCTGGGCATCAGACAGTGTGTGGTGAGCAACTGCTTTGTACATCGCTTATTTTGGAGGATCTTTATCAGTGTTATTATTATTGTTTTTATTTTATTTTCCATCCTATACCTGAACTCTCTGTTCTACCTCTTTCCAGTTCTCTCCTGCATCCCACTGAGGGGAAGTGAGCCCAGAGCTGCATGGTGCTGAACTGCCTGCTGTGCTAAACCACAACACTCAGCTTACTGCAGAAAGAAGAAACTGCATTTTACTTGGAAAATAACGCAGCCAGTGTCTCTGTGCTCACATGAGAAATGTTCTTTGAAAAGGCTAGGGGAGGAAGCAGTAGTTATGTGAATGCTGACAGGTTTAGTCTTGATGTGCAAGCTGATCCATGCAGCAGCAGGAACCAAGTGCTCCTGGACATGCCTCGGAGAAATTTTTCAGGCATCAGTGTAACTTGATTGTCAAAGTTGCAGTACTGACAGGCTCAGACAGCAGATAGAGGGTTTGCTAGATTTTGGGTGTTGCTGATGAAGCTTTCTGATTTCCCTAAAATGTGGGTTGTTTTTATCTGTAAAAAAGGAAAGTGATGTTTATCTGAGGGTGCTGCAAGACATGCATGAATAATTTACCAGTCCTACTGAGGTCCCTGAAACTGGTTTAGTAAACGCAGTGACAGGACTGGATCTAGAACCTGGGCCTTGAGGGAAGCAGAGCCTCATGATTTTCTGTCAGCACTATTTAGGCTCTGAAGGAAAGACCATATATAGTGTCAGCTAAACATGAAAAGTCACAGGCGCTAGTTTTGTTTAAAGAAAACTAAAACTTTACTGAAGAAAACTAAAACTTTATGACTGTTGAGTAGCAACAGTTTGTGGATATTTTTTATACAAGGAAGTCTGAAATTTTTGGTTCACACCTGTGTTTAAAACAGCTAAAATCCTCATTTTTGTCCATTGAGATTTAACCAGAGCTAAGGATTAGAAGAAATTTTTGCAATAAACATCTGTATCTCACGGATGTTTAGTGTCCCTTGACAGAGCATTTTTGGATGAGTTAAACAGATGGTCTGTTGTTCTTGTGGTCGCTTCTATGCTACTTGCATTGTATTTTCATTGCTCTTCATTTTGTGTGTGAATTAGACACTCTTGGCTGCTTTTCGCATAAGTTATGTGTTTCATTCCCCCTTAGCTAACAGTACTTGTAAGAAAGATCATTACCAAAGACTTGGCACACATTTGCCTGGGGAAACTCAGGAAAACTTAAGCCAAAGAAAACTTTATCCATTTTCCTATCAAGTGAAAATTTCACTGAAGTGTTAAATATGCTTCAATTTGAGTAGTTTGCCTCCTTCAGTGTCTTGGTAGACAAGCTCCTCTCAACTCTCTTTGGCACTAATTTGAAAAGTCTTTTTGCTCTGAAAGAATATTTAAACATATGCTTAAGTTTATAGTGTGCTTGAGGCTTGTTGCAGTTGTGGTTAAACACTTTCCTGATTATTTTAGCTAAAGAACTGAGGTCTCTGGCTGGTTTATATTTTACTTACTGAGAAAGGCCTTGTCTGAAAAAAATTCCCTTGTCTGCAACAAGAAGCTGTAAACAGTGAATTAGTGAATCAATGTGATTTTAGACCAGGAAGCTGCTCTGAATTACATTTTTCAGCTTTCACAAAATTGCATTAAGCTCTGCAAATGAGCCATTGGGGATACAAGAGTGGATCATAAAAATCCATTATGAGTATATTAGTTGCATTGGATTTTAGTGCCTGTAAAAAATAGTTTCACTGCTTGGTTGAAGACTTACTGAAAAAAGAGCACAGAAGCATCTGTTATTCCATTCTATTGCTGCTTACACCATCTGTGAATGTGCAAATAAAATAGAGGTAGTTCTGTGTGATTTGTTCAATATGCTTAAATTCATCCATGCAGTACTTCCACTGACTGAAAAAATAAGGTCTACGTTTGGATCTGTATCAACAACTTAACAATGGAGAAGTGTGGTAGGGTTTTGAGTTTTTTGTCTTCTTTATTTCGTCCTTCTTTGCTGTTATGGGAAAATTAAAGAATGAACGAGCATGTTCATTACTGTTGGTGTAGTTAGCAGCCAGAACAGTTACAACAAAGCAAAACAACAACAAAAAAATCAAATAACAACAGAATTAACTATTATCCTTAATACTTTCATATGCAAGCGCTACAGCTCAAGTATCGCAGTGTGCAGCATTAATGGGAACAAGTGTACCTACACAAACTGGTCAGGACCCTCTGCTCTGACAGTGTGGAAATACTGATATGACATGGTGTCTGCCCAGATTATGGCTCCCACCCCTCCAGACTGGGCATTGTGGAGTAATTTTCACCAACAGATATATAGATATTGCTCTAATAAGTAAATAGCACTTTAATTAAAATTAATGGGACTTCCACTGATGTAGGAAGTCCAGACTAAGTACTATCATTTAGGTTAGAACCTCTGTGCAAAATTGTCCCTGTTTTCAGAGAAGCTTCATAAATATTTGGGTACAACTTCCACTGAACTTTAATATCATTCAGGTTCATCATAAAATACTCGCTAAGGCTTTCCACTAATAATGTGTTTCCTGAGAAATTCAAATTTACGTGTGAAAAAATTTAACGTGTATGACACACCTATTTGCAAGCCAGACAAAAAAAATCTCAGTTTAGAAAATCTAGTTGTTCTCCTATCATCCCCATTGCCCTAAAACTACTGTAATCTGAATATTTGTGTGTTTGAATGAAAATAGGTCCAGATGAGCCCTTTAAAAATTTCTGTGTTTTAAGGTTTAATCATATTATATATCCTTACAGCCTCCTGTTTATTATCTCCTACACATATAACTCAAAATACTCAAAACCACAGAAATATTTACTACATAATAGAAGTAAATAGAAATGGAAAAATAAACTTCAGAAGAAAGTGCTGAGGATCATCTAGTCTAACTTCTGTTTAAGAAATGTTGGATTAGATCATGCTATACAAAGCCTTGCTAAGTTTTGATTATCTGCAAGGATGGAGACTGTACATTCTCGTTTGGTGGTCTATTCCCATGTTTGACTACCCTGCTGGTGAATATTTTTCATTAATCTTATCAGAAACTCCCATATCTAACTTGTGCCTGTTACCTCTTGTCCCGTCACCACGTACCTCCAGAACAAGTTTAGCTTCACCTGCTGCACAGTGTGGTTGAGGCACCTGAAAACAAGAAGAGGGTGTCCTCTTAGCCCGCTCTTCCTGAATCTACAGAAATCTAAATCTCTCAGCCCCATCTCATATGCCATGTGCTCCAGACTCAAGCAAATAGGTTCCATTTTCCCTCTTTTTTCTTTTGTGCTGCTGGCCGGGCTCTTCACACAGCTTCACAGAATCACAGAATTGCAGGGGTTGGAATGGATGTCAAGACATCATCAAGTCCACCCCCCCAGCTAAAGCAGGTACCCTACAATTGGTTGCACAGATAGGAGTCCAGACAAGTCTTGAATATCTCCATAGAAGACTCCACAGCCTCTCTGGGCACCTGTTCCAGAGCTCCATCAAAGAAGTTCTTCTGTATGTTTTTATGGAACGTCCTGTGTTCAAGTTTTAGGTCAGTACTCCTTGACCTATCACAACACACCACCGGGAAGAGCCTGGCCTCATCCACTTGCCTCCAACCTTGCTTTAGATATTTGTAAACATTTATCAGATCCCCTCTCAATGTTCTTTTCCCCAGCCTGACAGACCCAGGTTACTCAGTGTTTCCTCATACAGGAGATTCTCCAGGCCCTGAATAATCTTTGTTTCCCTCTGTTGATCTCCTTCTAGCAGATCCCTTTTTTGAATTGGGAAGTCCAGAACTGGACACAGTAGTCTAAATGTGGCCTCCCTTGACCTGCCGGCCACATTCATTTCAATGCATCCCATCTCCTTGGTCACAAGAGCTCATGGCTGGCTCATGGCCAACCTGTTATCCACCAAGACACCCAGGTCCTTGTTTGCAGAACTCCTCTCCATTAGGTCACTGCCTAACCTGTACTGATATGTGAGGTGCAGACTTCTACCTAAACGCTCTTTTTCCACTCTGTCTCCTCACTATAATTCTCCAATGCACAGCTTAATCTATTCAAAACAGTTGAAGAAAAATAATCAGATCCTCCTCCCTGTGTTCCAAATTTTGAACGCAGGTGAACATGTCTGATGTATAACCACTGTGAGCCATGTGGAATCAGTGTGAGTCCAGATCTGAGTCCCTTTCACGATTAGCAGGTGCACTCCCAAGGAACTCAAAAGCCCATTCAGTCCCCCTTGACAGTTTACTCTCACCAACACTGGGCCATCCACTACCCATGAGTTTCCCTATCCCTTGGGCATAGATTGCAGTGCTCTCCTGTAATGAACAATAGCAAAGTGCAGCGTGATGCCAGGAAGAGAGAATTTCGTGAAGAACACCACATATTGTCAGGCTTGCTTTGAAACGCTGACTATTAGCAGCATTGTCTGTTTCCAGCACTAGTATTCATGAGAGACCCTTACTGCTGGCTCCATGCTCTATCTACTCCATAAGCTTAATAGGAAAAGCTGCCCTAGCAGGTTCTCATGTCCATTCAGCAACACTGCCCATTTTACTTCCTGTAACATTCCCCTGCCCGGAGTGAGTCTAGCAGAGCATTATGGATGTTCTGAGGAGGACAGAAGTCCTACCACTTGTCTGAGGAGCTTCAAAACAAACTTGTACAAGGTAGAGTTAACAAAAGAAAATTTCACTGCTATACTATTCCTTACAATTACAGTTAACTGATGGGGAAGAAAAGAGGGCTGCCTTATGGTTATTCTGTGTTCATTCCACGAAGTCTTGTAGAAAGACCATTATTCTACACAAAAGTTTTAAATGCGTTTTAATGCATTAACTACATGTCAATAGCTGTTTCTACTCCGCAGCTGCTCTCCAGATTTCACATTATCCCCAATTTTAATCCGCTTCTGCTGAAGTTGAACAGAGACTTGCTCCCACTGCTATCGTAGGAGAATTGGTCCTATCTTTTGGGACAAGTAAAGTGACATGAGGCTTACTCGGAAAGCTCCTTCTAATCTCATCTCATGATATTATCACAGCCTACATCTGCATGTAGGGCAATGCTGCCATCTGTTCATCTGCGTTGGTGCAGATATTTCTAAGCCAGCGGGTAACAGGTTCTGGATGCAAGAGCTGTGTTTGACATCAGGATACAGGGGAGCAGGAGTTGCTCAGTGCCACTGCTGTCCTCTCAAAGCACTGTCTGGTGTATTTCAGTGTATCAGCAAGTTAAGCAAATTCAGCACAATGTCAAAACATCACTAAGTATTTCAATAAAAAGACGTTTCACTGTTACTGTTTTTCACCCTGAGCTTTTGTGAAAGGGCACCACATAATCCCTGGTATATTCCTTAGTAGCGAAAGCTATGCAGATATAATTGCTGATTATTTCCTAAGACTTTTATCATGTAGTCAGTTTTTATGCTGGAAAATATATTTGATGGAGTTCTTTAAGGTTGTGTTTTGTTTATGGTGTAAATAAAACTGCAAGCCAGTTCATAATTCATGATAGGATGACAGAAATTGTAATGGATGCACAAAACTCAGAAAATGAACTAGCCACTAGGGGACAGCAAGAATCCTAACATGATGACGCGTAATATATAATGTTCAGCTATAATGCCACTAATAGACGTCAAAACCAAATGCACTGTGGTATCTGCCTGGACTGAAGCATCTATCAGTTTTCACAGGGGAGCAGCCTATCACAT
This sequence comes from Perdix hodgsoniae, assembly GCA_035772895.1. Lineage (NCBI taxonomy): Eukaryota > Metazoa > Chordata > Aves > Galliformes > Phasianidae > Perdix > Perdix hodgsoniae. Next base: position 17,271,076 of record JAPSGF010000003.1, read on the forward strand.
TTAGTTTGTTGGATGGTATAACAATAAGAATTGTTTAAAATATTGCAAGAAAAGTGTAGTAACAAACTCCTAAAAAGAATAATTTGCAGTGTTTAATTCTCTTAGGTAAAAAATGTTTGCCTTCATGCCAAATTAACAGACAGAGATAAATTGATCTAGTGTGTAAATCTCTGGGCTGAGATGATAGAGTTAGATTTCTGAAAATAAATTAAAAGCAGTCATAGAGATCGGTTTTTTAATAACTTGAAAAAAAAAAAACTCTGAAAATATTTGTGGATAAAAAAGGGTTTTTAGGAGAATGATTTCCAGAAAAAAAAAAAAAAAATTAATTGCTTCATGCTGTTGTTAGTGGAATACACAACAGATAATAATTTCCTGAGAAACATTTCTGATCAATTCAGCTGATTCTTTGCTCAGAACAGAGACGTATTTTTCTCCACCGAGGCAGAAAACCTGAAAAGGTCAGCACGCTGCTGAGCATAGCTCACAGAGACGTGGCACAAGCACTGTCGGAAGACACTGTTACATCCCAAGCTCTCACTCCCAGCGGCCAGGAGCCTGCCCACCCTTTGCTTGCATGGACCTCATCCTCTGGGAAGACACTGAACCATGTTTGTTCAAGACTCTTTCCAAAGTCATACTTTGTTCACATTAATTGACGAAATGTTTCATTGGACATTAATGGATGTTTAAACAATGCGGACTTTGCTAATGTATTTTGCAACTGCATGCTAAGATCAGTGCCAAGACGCTACCACAAACGTAGTCTGAAACCATCAGACAATAAATAATCTATTGGTACTCCCGTTATCAGATATTGGCTTGCAACCTAATAGCATTTATGGTTTCCCATTAGATTGCTAGCCATTTATTTAGTCTGCAAGAAAGGGGTACTCTGCTAAACGAAGGAGCAGGAAGGATCTGATCTCCACAGCGTATTCTGTGTCAAGGAAAATTAACTGATCGTTCTGGCTGGGGAGTTAGGAATGTCACCTTGCGAAAACCCACTATGCAGCATTCAAATTTGTCAGTGAGGCAGAATGAACAAATCCAAACACTATTGCCCACCAGCCAATCCAAGAGAAACAGTTTATCTGTACCCTCCTCCTCTCAATAATGGCATAAAATATTGTGACACAAAACAACAAAAAAAGGGATATTTATGCCTGCTTCCTGTTCTATGGGGCTTTCTCAAGTCCTCCTCCACAAGTGGTAAGGTTTCACGCAGCAGCTGCACCAGGGCTTTGAGGAGAGCAACGGGTGCTGGCTTTGGTGTCAGTTTAACCATAGATTAATGACACAGCAAAAATTCTTAGAAAATTATAGCATGCCTTTCTGTGCAGAGTGCATCCACATATGTAATCTAAAGAAAATCTTAAATTTTGTGTTAATGTGTTTCAAAAAAAGAAACACAGAAGACTTTTTCTTATAATTGTCTTTATACAGTATGTGTTTACAATTATGAGATAGATGCTAATGAGCAGTGACTCTCCTGGAATTACCATACAACACTGTGACACTGAGAGTGTTTTTGAAAGCAAGAAACTGGCAGGTGCAAGAAATGTTGCCCAGATATGTTGCTGGCCACTTTCTTTCCTCCAGTCACAGCAGATTCTCAGCAGTTTGTTCTCTGTAAATCCTGTATAGCCATCCAAGAGCTCCTATCTCTGAAAAGTCATTATTTCTTGTGATACTCATCTTATCTTAGTGAAATATTTGATCTTATGTCCTGTTTTCAGCTGGGGACAGAGTTGATTTTCTTCATAGTGTCTGATATGATGCTCTTTGGCTTTAAGAGAAAATCAGAATGTTGATAACACACTGATGTTTTAGTTGTTGCTCAGCAGTGCTGCACAAAGCCAAAGACATTTAAGTTTTCAGCTTCTCATACTGTCCTGCCAGTGAGGGGCTGTGGGTATGATGAATTGGCTGGGTTGAGCAGCCTCTGCTCAGGGTCCATTTAGGCATCAATCAGTTGGTGATGAGCAATTGTATTGTGCACTACTTGTTTTGTAAACACAGGTATTATAATTGCTGTTATTTCTCTCTTCATTTTCTGTCTTAGAAAATAGTTTTTATCTCAAGTTCTACCTTTTTTTTTTTCCCTCCCATTTCTCTCTGTCATCCCACTGGGAGAAGGGGTGTGAGAAAATAAATGCGTGGTGCTGAGCGGTCTGCTGGATTAAACCACAACGTCTTAAAAATGAAACTTAGATGCCATAGAAATTGATCTTTGATACTACGGCCTGAGTTGATACTAAAAACAGAGACAGGGAACGTTCTAGACAAGTTCTAGAAATACTGACAACACCTAGGAGCACAGTCATATGCCAGAAATGGTTTGCTGGCACACATATTTCTACTGCAGAAAAGTTGTATGACAATATATGAAAGACTGCCTGAGTCAGTTTTGTTTCCAACCATCCTGAATTTATATTCAGGTATAATAATTTCATCCTGAAATTATATTCACCAGACCTCTAATGTCCCAAGAGTATCTATAGATTTACTGAGTCTACTGCAGCGTCTACTGGGGTTAGTGCAGTAAAGTTAAAGGAAACTGACTCCCCTAATCAACATTTCTTCTTGCAAATTTCTGAGTTTTTATGTATAACTCCCCACAAGAAAACAATCCTCCTGAATTCCCTTGCTTTTAAAAGCCTCTCATCATTTCTGAGAACAGGCTAAGGTCTGTTTGCCTTAGCCTCTCTCTATATCCTCTTCTAACTCTATTTCAGTCTTATGCCAACATCATCGCAGGTTTAACACACAGACATGGGTCTATGAAGTTTCTACACATTTCTCCCAGAGTTAGCAGAATTTTTTTTTCTCAAAAAGCAGAGGTCAGTTATTCATGTTCCTAAGTACTGCCTACTTATGCAGTGGTTTGCAAATCAGAAATTGGCAAATCAGAAATAGACGTGAGAAGATAATGGAGGAGTTACAATGTGATGCAGGATGGGGAGCAGCTAAGGTTGCCCTCAGAGGGACTGGAGGTGCTGCAGCAGGTGAGAAAGTCTAGGAACATGGGAAGGACCTAACACTGCCTTGGGGGAACATTAGGAGAACTGGAGAAGGAAGGAACAGAAATCTGCAGGAAACCAGTCTTCACTAATTGCGCTGCTCATTGAATAATTTTTTATAAACATGATTATTTAAAGAGTTGTTAGGCCGTCTATCAGACATGCTAATGAACTTTCTGTGATCTTCAGTGACATTTCAACTTCTGGAGACACAAATACCAGCATCGTGCTGGTGGGATAATGGTTGAGATAGATGATCTTAGAGTTCTTTTCCAACCTTAATGATTCTATGACCACACCTCTGTACCAAACATTGGTTTCACCTCCTATCCCTTAATTAACAGTACAGCAAGCCAAGATGCCTGTTAGCACAGACGGCTCAGTCTCACCTCACTGGCTGTGAATCCAACCTACTCTGCCAGCACTTCAGTGAATGGTGTCACTTCACTGACTAGGTGAATTGGTGGGTCTGGCTCATCCCCCTGTTCCTGTAATTGTTAATTAATTGCCAACTATCTTTAAGATAATTAATGCTAATGCAACTAGTGAATTTATCAGCAGTAATTCCTAATCTGTTATCTGTCGTCTCAGTAAACCTTCTGTTTTCAGCTTCACTAACCTGTTTCAGTGAACATCCCACAGGTCTATGACAGGCAGATGTTTATGAAGCTGTTACAGTGAAAGTCCTTGAAAAGGCTCTGGCAAGCAAACATTAGGCTTGGGAAGTGGCTGCATATCTTATGAAATCATTGACCAAGTTTGGGACTAAGATAGGGGTTAGTTGCACCTAGACTCCACTCTGAGAAGCTCCTGGCAACCGGTCTTGTTCGAGCAATGAGGCATCATACTTTTTTTAAAGAGCTTAATGCTTTATTATATGTGCTTTGAGTCAACCATTAAGCCTATTAACAAATAACATTCATTTCTTAACAAATAGCATTCATTTCAATCCTAAATATATCTTCAGTACAGCGTTTGAACAAATAAAATTCATTATGTTTTTTATCATAGAATCACGCAGTCGTAGAATGCCTTGGGTTGAACGGGACCTTAAAATTTACCCATTGCCATTGGAGTAGATCAGGCTGCTCATGGCCCCTCCAACCTGGCCTTGAACACTTCCAGGGATGGGGCACCCTCAGTTTCCCTGGGCAACACATTCCAGTGACTCACAATCTCCTGAGTAAAGAATTTATACCTAACTTAGTCTCAACTTTCTTTCAAATTAACATTGGAGTTACCTATTTCCCTTATCATTTATAATTCTTATTTCTTTGTAGGAAATACAGTACTAGAAAAAAATACTTAAATTAATAAAAAGATTGTATTAAGAAATTTTAGCATTAAAGAAAGTGTAAATCCCAGATATGCTTTCTTTCTGATTTCAATTTGACTTACATAAATGAAAGTGAACAGAAAATCTCTCCAGCGCATTGTGGCACAACCTACATAATACAGTCAGGCAGACAGCAATGGTTTCTTCATTTCTAACTCCTCATATATTTTCCTCTGCATTTTCCTCCACGTTTTCCTCCAAGACCTATTTCCAAATTTCTTCTCTTCTAATGTCTGGAAGTCCTCCAAATTGCCAACAGATCAATTCTCTAAATAAATTTGTCTTCATCTTTAACCTTTTGTCAGGAGTACAAATTTTGTCAGGAGAAGAAATTTTGTGCAATATCCAAGATAAAGCAGGCTGATTTTAGTGTCTCATTTTATAAAATCTTATCAGAAACTCTAGGCAAATTCATAGATTCAATCATAGTTCCCATGATATGTTGTATAACGCAAGAAAAAGAATCCACAAGTAGTTAGTAAACTCAGCTATGGAATATTTTCTCAAAATATTTTCTGTCTCAGTCTGAAGTCCACAAATTAGAAAAAGATTACATAAAGTTGATCAAACTCTTAATTGTTCTGAGTGGTAAGAGAAAGCAGGCAATCTTCTCTTCTTCCCCACACTTAGAATTTCCTCAATTCCCACTTTCAACTCTTGTTGTGAATTATCTGTATAACCCCTACCCTGATCTAATTGTTAGAGAATTTGATTTACTGTCACATGATTTGTACAAGGTTTCACTGCAGCTTTTTTACTGCAAAACAGACAGAATGGTTGTTAACTGGAAATCTGGCATAGGATCTCTAAAGACTTGAAAGTTGTCTTCTGCCTTCTTACTGTTTCAGAACTGATTTTTTTTAAAATATCCTCAGAATGTGAATCATTCTCCACAGAGGTCAGCCTGTCCCAGTGTCTAAATATTAGTTCTTGTGAAATAGTGGAAACGGCACATTTCTAAGAATCAAGAAAGGAAGGACTGTTAAACAGCCTGCAATGGTTGCGCAGTAACTCTATTTCAAACCGACCTGAAGTCTTCTTATGGCTTACTTCATTATGCAGCTTGTTCTTATTCAATTGAATTACACAGATCATCATAATCACAATTCAGGTTTATTGAGGCTCAGAATGCACTGCTAGATACTGTCTGTGCTCAAGGATCACTTCTGGACATACGTTTGATGAAGAGAAATCAGATTAGTAAAAACAATTATGGAAAGAGAGGAAAAGGTAACTCAAAATCAAATGAAAGCAACGTGCAGCTTTAAACTTACATAGTTTGGTTAGGGAAATTTCTGTCTTCATTACATCAGACAATAATTTTGCAGTGGCCATTCTGACACAAGAATCACCAGCAGTTCTGTGTGACTGTCTCACCTGCAATTAGCCAGACACTGAGATTGCCAGGAACTGTGCTGCTGCAGATGAATGTTAAGCCCGGAAGCCCAGAAGTTACTTTCTCCTTGAAATAGCATGAAACAACTATCCACAGTCTTATTTGCAATGTGCATTGGCATGACCGTAGCACAGGTACTCAGAAAGAAGATACAGCAAAGTTTTTGTTTTCTGTCTCAGGAGAGGCTGACTTTGGGGAATCCACAAGCAATCAAAGAAATATGGTCCTTGTCAGTCATGTAACTTCTTGAATAATTAATAGGGTCAGGGGGTCACCACTGAAAGAATTTCTGATATTCAATCTGCAATAACACAGCTGCAAAGTATTTGGAGGTTTCTGCATGCAAAAGATCAATGTAGCTTCTCTCTCTCAGTGGCATCATTGCTTACTTCCTAACACAACTGCCAAGAATCTCCTTCCTTCCACCCTGTCCATTTAGAGTTTACAGGAGTAAGTTTAAAAGCTACATGAACGATTTAGGGACAAAAGCCCTATTGACTTCCAGAAGACCTTATGTTCTGGTCATAAATCCTCTAGATGCTTCTGAGTCTCCCAACACACATTTTCTCAATGCCTGAACTATTGAACCAGTGCACTTAGTCCAGAATAGTTCTATCAGAAATAACAAAAAAAAAAAAAAAAAACAACAAAAAAAAAGAATTAAAAAAAAAATCACTGAAGTTCTACACGGATTTAGGTATGTGGTTCCCAGTTCCTGATACCTAGCTCTTTGTCTCTGGCTTATCTCTGAATGCTGCCTATCTGTAGTTCCTTGTATTTTATGAGAAAATACTGGAATACTGGTTTCTAAATGTGTGTCCCTTATTTCATTCTATCTAGGTGTCTCTTTATGGATGTATGTCCCAGCAGGGGCACATAATTACCATCAATATAGGACATTGACCTGGAATATGAAAGCATTAGGAGGGAAGGGTGCAAAGGCCCCTCTTCTCAGGGAGGACAAAGAAGAATACAAGATAGGAAAAAACTGTCAGGGTCAGCAAGCCAGTCCTTCATGAGATGAAGCAAATTTATCAGACATATAATGAAGGACTATGTCCATCAGACAGCCACTGTACCTATTCTTAGAAAGTCTCAAACACAGCATGACATTCTTAAAACTTGAAGGAACTTACACCGAGAAGAGTCAGAGTTGGATGTTTTATCTCTCACTGAGATCTCATTTAATCTCTGTAATAAAGCTCTAGATCTCTCTATAAAAATGCTCAGAAATGTTTATTAGCAGCTTTATACTTCTAGCCTCCAAGCTCTTCACCTGTGTGCAAGAAATCAACATGGTTCTTCTTCACGGTGGACAATTCCTTTGTTTTGAAAACACATGCATTGAGGCACTGAGTCTTAGTATTTTGACTGTGGCGGGTCACACCACAATTCTCAGAACTCTCAGAATTTTCAGAGAATCAGGGTGGTTGAGATTGGCAGGGACTTCAGGGCCCATATGGTTCAACTCCAGCTTGAGTTGAGACACTCAGAACACTGCCAATGAACCATTTTCAGATAATATAGCTTTTGAACAGCTTCAAGATAGAAGAATCCAAAATCTCTGTGGGCAACCTGTGCTTGGTCATTTTCAAGGTAATTCTATCTGTTCAGATGAGATCTACTGTTTTTCAGCTTGTGGATCCTCCCTTACTGAATCTATACTGACTACTCACAAACACATTCTCATCTTTTATATGCCTGGAAGTGTTTGCCAGGATCAGCTATCCTATCATCTTCCCAGGGATCAAGGAGAGGCTGATCAAGCTTTCATTCCTTTTCCTAATGAGGTCAGAGACGCTCAGTGACTTCAGTGACAGGTTTTAGTTAAAGTCACAAAGTTGATAACAGAAACCTTGCCATTTAGTGCTCTTCTCAATGTTACTGCAATTGCCCTTGCTGAGCCAGTAGTTGTCTTCCTTATAGAGAACAGGTAGAACTTATTGTTTGAACACCAGAATACCGAGGTTCCTTTCAGTCTCACTCTTGAGGAAATTAGCAGTTAAAAAGGATGTACTAAAATAGACTTACTATGAAATAGCGCAAGACTGCAAGCCTACCACATTGCAGGGGGATTTCCGTAACTTGCTGGCCAGCACTTAAACAGATATGTTTCTCCCCAAAGCATAAAAATAGTCTTCCTGCAGTTGTCTGGCTTGCCCTTTTTTGGTCTGATTGTACATTATCTCTCACTCGTATTCCCTCCTCCTTTGTCATAACTCTGCAGTGAGCAGGCACGTTCCTCCCTTCATATTCCTTTTCCAGGCCTCTTGGTACTCAGCCTCTTCTATTAAAATCTCATCTAGCTTCATTATTTTTTAAATATAAAAGGGAAAATCTATTCCCTCCCCATTGCACTAATTTATTTTTTGACTACATGCATCATTCAAAAATGTAGTCCAGTTGTAAGAGAGCAAGATGGAAATTCAGTCTGCACATCACATCTACAACTCCTGGGTTATGTGGCCAGGAATAGATACTAAATATAGAAATAAAATAGCTTCCATAGTTAATCTAGATTAAGTTAAAATTTTAATATTGAAATTAAATACCTAATGTGGTATTCAATCAGTAAACTAATGGGATCATATTTCAAAATATAAAACAGAAAATAGAATGTTCAGTATTTTCCACCAGAGTCTCATTCTTAGGACATGTAACAATTTTTGCTTAGATGACTGTAATTCTCTTCATAAATCTTACAGTTACAAAGCAGTTTCAAATCATGGGAATATTTGGCTGTAGCTCAGTTGTAGATCTACTGCTGGGTCTATTTTGGCATTTACAACAGCTGGCACAGAAAATCACTGTATTTTCACTGGCTGAAAATCAGCTAGGGAGTCACTGCAAAAGCAGAAATGCTGTCAGGCCAGCAGGAGGTTGACACCTGGCCTGAGCTGCTCCAATTTAAACCCAAATCTGCCCCAGAACAGCTGTGTTCTGTTGAGAGGACTTACTCTTAGTGGGATGAGGGAGATGACTTGCTCTTCCACAAACATCTGCAGCCAACAGCATTATTATTATTAAATAACAGAAGACCTTATGCCATCTCAAGAAGTGCTGGAAACACTCTCAGCTGCCAATTGTATTCCCTTCTTTGGATGCTCCTGTGTCTCCTTACCTGCCTTGAATGCTTCTGTACTTGGGAGCATGCTTGCATTTCTCCAGGATCCTGGGGATCTTGGATCCCTTTAGCCCTGCCTGCCTTACAGGTGGTGACTGACATTCTTTGTGCACAGCCCTGGCATGGCAGAGCGTGGCAAAAGACTCTGGCAGTACTGTCACCATGGGGCCATGGGGCCTGGATGTAGTGATACCACATGTATTAACATACATAGCAGTTTTCCCTCCTTAGGGTTTCTTGGACCTCTCCTCCAGTAATCTACAAGTACTGGTACACAAATCTAGAAACCTCACATTGTTTCCACACCTCACATCTCTACATCCTTCTGGGTTTTTGCTCACTGCAGTTTGGACAATGCTTATATCTGGGTTCCCCAGCAAACCATGTTCTTCAAGGTACCCAAACGCTCCCTGATTTTCTTGTCATAGTTTTGCTAATCCCAAATGACAAGCAGTCTCTGATGTTTATTCCTGCACGCAGATGCTTAAATAATTTATACCATCAGAAAGTCACAGTGTTGACACAGAGATGCTTTAATATTAAATTGCTGTAAATCTGGACCAGATATATTCTGCTGAGCTCAGTGAAAGGCAAACAGCAACAACATGACAAGGTAGCTGAAATATTCAGTACATTTGAAAAGATGCTTGGAAATTCAAGCAGCTTACAATTTGTTTGTCTCTTCTGCAGACACTAAAGGAGGATATGATTTGGCTGAACACAACAGTAAGTTAATAAAGTCAAAAGTCTATATACTTATAGTACATAATAGTGTTACATAAGGGAGTAAACCCCTCAAGAGGAACAGTGAGAGTGGTGAGTCACAGAACAGGTTGCCCAGAGAGGTGGTGGATGCCCCATCCCTGGACACATTCAAGGTCAGGCTAGATGGGGCTTTGAGCAACCTGACTGAGCTTTAGGTGTCCCTGTTCATTGCAGGGGAGATGAACTAAGATTCCCTTCCAACTAAAACCATTCTATGATTCTATATGCTTGGTTTTTTTTTTTTTTTTCTTCACTACAGGCTATAGAATTGCAAAGTAATTCAATCTCTTCTGCTTTCGGTTGTGTCAAGTGCATGACACAGGAGAAAGAAAGTGAGAAAAAAAAGCCATCTGAATAATCTTCAGTGTAGAGTGAAAATGAAGTAGCCTCACATGACTAAAGCCAGTGACAGTCATATTATGTTAAAAAAAAAAAAAAAAAAGAAGTAAGGAAAAATGTCAAAACACTACAGAAAGAAGAAAGGTAACATTTTCATCAGATAGCGTGAGAGCTCCCCAGAAAAGTAGAGAACATAGTGCAGAATCAACTCAAACATTGGTTTAAACATCAATTCTCACAGAGAGCCACCTCTAAGGTAGAATGTAAGTTTTAACAGCACAGAAAAACATCCCAAGTTTGCTTTGGGGCAGGAAGTAGGAACATATAATGAAAGAGGCACAGGGCATAAAACAGTGACTCACTGTAAGCTTCTTCTGAATGGACTTGCTTCACAACCAGCAGCAGGAGGGGTTTTTCAAGCCATGACATTTTAATTCATTTCAGTGAAACACAGACCGTGTGAGTTAAGAAGATATAGGGTATGTATGTGAAGAAAACCAGCATTTCAACAGATTGAGAAAAAGATGGATATCAGGCACAAAATGTACATTTTAGATAACATCAGCATGCAACTACCTCGACAGTGTGAATTGACCTTTAAGGTTGCTCACAATACACTGTGTATTTACTTTGGTGCTGTTGCCATCACAGGCCGCTGCAGGATGCTGGCAAACTGTGTCAGTTGTGGAATTGGTCACATTTGCATGGTATCCTTCCTCTCTGCCAGCCAATGTGGTTAGGGGTACAAGTAGGGGGAGAATGATAGTTGCTGTGGGAGTCAGTAGAGAAAGAAGACAGAGAACTCTGGCTGCAGAGCATACTTTCTTTCTCATCTTGCTGAAGAAACAGTGAGAGAGCTGCATGGTGGTGCTTGGCTATTGACCAGTGTTGAACCGTCAGAGTAATTTAATATTCGCTTTCATCGCGTTCAGTGGAACCCTCATCACTAAACTCAACAGGTCCACTTCACAACATTCTCAAACAGCACCAAATGTTCTGATCAGAAAGTGTTGTATTCTGGCTTTGTATTTGATTTTCGTCCCTGTCTTGCCTGATCATAGTGGCTGTAGCACTCCGCTACTCACAGCTCACAGCTTCCCTCTTAAGTGCACGTGATAAATGTCGGCCTTTTCAAGCTGATCTCTTCTCACAGCTGTGCTTTTCTGCGGACAGGAATGTAGCTAGAAAAGCAAGTGGGGAGCTGTGCTTTATGAGAACTGTGTGTTTTTTCCATTTAGCTATAGAGACAGTTAGACTAGAGGCATACAGAGATCAAGTAACATTCATAAAGCAGTGATAATCAAAGCTCAAGATCTGGTCCCCAGATCCCTATGCAGAGATGTGAGATGAAAAGCGGGTTTTGCAGAAGTATTCAGCACTGGGAAAATACTGTACCCATCTCCTGGTGATGAGAAACACAGATACCAGAGAGAAAAAGAAGATAGCTGATAAAACACAGTCCTGCTGCCTGTTTGGAAGCAAAGATCAATTAAGAATCTTTGAGTATTTTCCCCCTTGGAAAATAAAGCACTGCTGAAGAAACTTCCATGTACCAAATGAGCTGCTTAACAAGTTCCAGTGATAGCTCACCAAATTAAGCTTGACTCTTGTTTATTCTTTTAGCATGAGTAAATGAGAATGGTTGTCTGATCAGATTGTCAGACCTGGTGGATCAAGACAATAGGAGACAAAATCCCAAAACAGGCTTGATGTCAGCTGCCCCACTAGTCTGCTGCTACCCTAAGCAATTTCAGGAGCTGTGTGCCTGATGTGTGTTACAAGTCCTCCCATAGGGATGAGCATGGGTTGGTGGCTGCAGAAACAAGACGCTGCTGTCCCAGTGCCTTGGGGACTGGCCCTGGGGAGACCTCCCAGCACCCCTCTCATCCCAAGGAGCATGGTGGCATGCAACAGGGTCACAGAGGAGACACCAAGGCAGCTCTTCCCTCCCAGCAGGACCTCCTGTTACATTTCAGCCAGTAAAACCTTGTCAAATTTCAGAGGGCAGCTGAGAGAAGCCAGGCAAATGGAAGAGGACACCAACAGGGATGCAGGGGTTTTATTCCACCTCAGGAGCAGAAAAGCCCTACAGAGCCAAAGATGCCCATCCAGGAGAATTCTGAGCTTTGTTCTTTTCTGTTCAGCTGCTTCGGTTAATAACCTTTGCTGGTCTATCCTATAACACGCAGCATAACATCCATAAACTTGTATGGTAATCTCCCCTCCAGGGCTAGGAAAGACCTAGGGAAAGACAAAAAATCAGAAACCAAATTCTGAAGAGAGGAAACCTGTTGAATGATGAAAATTCCTTCTTTTTTACATTGCTACCTCAGGGAGAGATACACATCCGGCTTTCTTCACAAAGGCCAAAGTGAGGGTGAATGTGGGGGTGGTTTGCTCTGGCTTCATTTTGTCCACGTTGCTGCAGAAACATGAAACTTGCCTGGTGAATCATATTCCCTAATCACGTTATGTGTCATCTAATGCTCACATTTGCTCACAGTCTCAGCAGTGAGGTAAGAAATCTGTAGGGTGCTTGTAGGTTTTAACCATCATGTTGCCAGGCGGCTGTGTGGTGCCTAGGAAAACTGTGAAGTCTCCAACAGGTTTTGCTTGGAGGAGCCCTGCTGGACCTCCTCACTTTCCTTTCCTGCCATCTATATTGAAAAGTATGCAAGAAAACAGGCACTGTGTGCAAGCACAGATGCCATACCAGTCCTGAGGGTCCTTTCACATCGCTAGCACTAGCAGTTGGCCCTGAAGACCAGTTTGGCGTAGCGCTGTGCGCAGGAAGTGGCACAAAGCACACTTTGCATTCTTTTCCTGGCAGGGGTGGTTACCGTGTCCTTTTTGACTCCATCTCTTCCTGTTAGTCTCTGTAGAGTCTTCCACTTGAGAGCACAAATCTTCGATCATGCCATCACTGTCAAAGGCTTTCAGAAGCCCAGGTGAATGATGCCCTATGGTTAGGTTTGCTGTGTCTCCTCTGCTACTATTAACTGGAGATCATCAGAGATGATTTGATCAGACACAGTTATTAATATCAGTGAACTGAGAAGCATGAGCTTCTGGATCAGATCAAGAACTTGTGCCTTCTGCTTTTGTCAATGCTTCTATCAAGAAATAATCATTTGCAGCAGGATGGCAAGAACTGGTGGAAACAACAGGAGAATCAGATGGATTGTAAGGAATTACTTGTTTTTCTGCTCACTGTCAGCGTGCCACTTACAGCACATGTAACTTGTTCCTATTTGGCTGAGGTAGAAGCCAGCAGAACGGCCACATGATTTGATTTGTGGCAACAAATGTTGCTAAGTAAGAAGTAGGCTCTCTGGTCAGTCGATGGAGCTCCCTTCAGACGTGATTCAGTGTTACACACACGTTTTGTGAAACCTTCTAATGTAACCTGACTTTGTGACTCCTTTAGCTAGAGTCATAAAAATCTGCCCTACTCATTACTGTGAAAAACAACTACAATTTGTGCCCTGCACATGTTCTAACTGCCTTCAGTCCCCACCTCTTCTGGATAAACTTGCCCACACCTTGGTTACAAACATATGCTACCACTTAAATTAGCCGTGAACAGGAAAATCATAAAACAAACAAAAAGATCCTGTGAAATACCAAGCTAGGATACTTCTCACCAGACTCTGTGTTAACACTTAATAACAGCACTAACGGGTGTCGCCCTGTTCACTGAAGATACATAGATCACTCATCAGACCACAACACAGTGGCATCAGTGAAGAGCTCAGGATATGCTGACAGCAGTGCAGAAAACACTGAGAATGAGATCAAGTCTGCCATTTCTGTATCTTGCATTACTGTAGGAAAAGCAACAGTGAAAGATAGTGGAACACGAGAGGTGTGGAAACCCTTTTGAGTATCAGAGTTAGATGTAATAAAATTGACGTATTATCTAATGAGACAGGATCACAGGTATTTCTAGATCACAAAGAAATTTATGATTGTATCAGTCCCGTGTGTTGAAGAGCTTGTAACTTTCACCTAAGGGCAGGTAAAAGAAGGATATTTGTAAATGATTTGAGAAGAAATCTGATTAGCATCCAGGATATTTTTATTTAAAATAATGAGCTCTATATTCCAGAAGTGCTGTGGCTCCTCGAATCCTTCTGTTCCTGATTGTCTCTCTAAAAACCCACTACAAGGAGTGTATACAGGAGCTCCATCAAACAGTTGGGTTTGGTCTGACAGTGACCTGTAGAAAGCATCTTCCTTCTGGATCACAAGGTAGGCTTTAGTCTGCTTGACTGAGACCTGTTAATTATACCTAAATTCTAGGTTTATGGGAAAGCGTCTCCTGAAGTTGAAGTGTTCTCTAGAGGAAGGTCAACAAGCTACAAGGAAGAACCAACCTGGCAAGACTTGCCATGTAAATAAAGCTGAGTATTGACAAATGCTTTAATTTGTCTCTGTTGGCCACTGAGCCAGACAGGTCCCGACTTTAAGGATGAGTTTCATTTGTGAGTTGCAGTAGAACAAAGAAATACAGAATTGACCCAGAACTGATCACTCTGTTTTGCTGTGCAGTGAAATGTAAGGTATCTCTAAACAGCTCAAAAGCAAACAGCCCCATTTCCCTGATTGCAGTGATCTTATTGGCTTAATTACTGCTTAATGCTTACAGTCTTAACCAGGGTAGAGTTGGGTTACAGTTGTTGTTGTCCAGTGTACTTTAGCAATACAGATTATTCATAATAATAGGTGAATTCAGCTTTCCCGAGTAACACAATAGCTGAGAAATCATTAAGACTTTTCTGTATGCCTTATCTGACCAACAGGGACACAGTTTTCTGCTGCATGAGTACAACAGAGCTTTCTTTCATCTCCCTTCCTCCCTTCCTCCCTTCCTCCCTCCCTCCCTCCCTCCCTTCCTCCCTTCCTCCCTTCCTTCCTTCCTTATTCAAAATTTCAATACAGATCAGGTTGGTACTACACAGAAAGGCCTGCCAGCAAAGGGTGAAATCCAGCAGATGCATTCTGCTCATTTTAACAGCCTCCAACCGAATGCAGCTGCAGAGCAAGAAGGATTTTGTTGTACTTGTTCCTTTGATCAATTAATGTTAGTATGACAGCTTCCAGAGAAGTCAGACAGGACCTCAGGGAGGTAGCTAAATGCAGAGCTCCTCTGAGCATGGAGTTCACTGCCGTAACAAAAAATGCCCTCAATAAAAAGCTCGTTATATTGTAAGTAATTAGCATTTTCCCCATTGACAATTGTCTGAGACTGAGTATTGTAATGAACTTTTTTCCTGATGAAGTGTAGAAAGTATTTCAGAAGTATATGCCCATCTATAAAACAGGCAGATATGCAAGTTCTGTAGATTGCGAATTTCTGTATCTTCGTTTTCTATTTCCATGCCCAGTTCCAGCACTCTCCTGGGTCCTGCAAACAGCCAGCAAAGGCTCTGGCATCAAACAGTGCACAAAGGCCAGGCTTCTGAACCCTTGACATTGCTGGTATTTCTTACTATGCAGCATTCAGACAAGACTGTGAAACATTTGTCTGGAAAACAATTTGTCTGCACTATTCACAGCTGATCGATTGCAACCTGTAGTTACATCTCCACAGACAGAACTGCTCACATTCATACACAGGCTTAAGTTTCGTGTTCTGCCAAATGGACAGTCTGGGCTTTTAATAGGGCACAAGCTAGAAATGCCTAAGTGATAACCTGATCTATTGATTTTCCCCCTCTACATTTTACAGTCAGGTAGATTCTTCTTGATTCTGCTTAGTTCTTAGCATTTCTTCTACAACATACACACAAATGAAAATAACATCTTATAATTTTTTTACCCTCTGGTATCCATAAGGAGATTATATGAATTTTCCAAGTTCTTTTGTAGGTAATTATGAATATAATATTTATGCATCAATGAGTTTACAATCAAGCTGGTGCATTTTGTGCTCCTCAGTCTTGTGAATGATCACTTGCCACAGAATTAACTTATTTGGGGCAATTTTTTTATCTCCTTCCATGTAAAGCCAGTCCACATCCACAAGACCCACAAGACCATACTTTAAACTATTATTTTGTGAGCAGCAATAGCAAATGCTGCAGCAGGAAAGCCTTTGCTAGGAAAAGAGGATACAGTCAGCAGCAAGAGCTTATGGATGTTGTGCCAGGCAGTGACAACCTTTTGAAGGTTCTGAGAGATATATTGTCTTAAGAGATGATCAGGACTTTATGGAAGAAATGTGCTATGAAGCAGATTTCTGCTATCTGGGACACAGCAAAACCAGATGTGAAGAAAGAAGTTTAGGAGGAGTCCCTTGAGAAGGGAAAAGGAAAGAGATTGTGCATATGTGTTGTACAGGACCAGCAAAAGAACAAAGGAGAACAAACTTCAAAAAGTTTGAATGCTGACAATTCACAACACTTCTCTTTCTTCTGAACTTTCGAAATTGCTCGTGAAAATTCTGGGAAACAGCAAGGGGAGATTCCAAAGGTTGAATTTATGTAATCATAATACAGGATCATATGGGAGTGTCACTAAATGAAATGGAAAAAATCAGCCAAAGTTAATAAAACCACCTTGTAGTGATGAAACCTGTTGCTTAGATCAGAGAAAAACAAGATGAGCTTTAGGAGAGGAAAGACAAACATTTATATACAGTTTGTAGATTTCCTTTCTGAAATATATAAACATAATAGAGTTGACAGTCCTACATACCCTCCTGAATGAGGCATCCAAAAGCAAACCCTTCCTATCTGCTACTCTCCTCCCCACATCAGCCTTGAATCTCTTATCCATGGCTGAGAGGGATAGTGCTTCTGGCAACATGGGATCAGGATTTACTATGATTTTGCTGCTCAGCTTGCAGTAAGATGAACCCCACAAGTTCAGGACAGAGCCCCTGTGCTTTGCTTTTTTTGCTTTCCCGTCTGTGCTACTTTCTTCAAAAGCAGCTTTTCATCCTGAGAAACACAAAGAGTTTAGTCCCTTGCCTACTGCTGCTAGTTCCAAATGGAAACATTACTTGTCTGAAAGGACAAATATTCACCACTGGAAACTGCTAAGCACAGAAGGCTGCATCCTGCCACACTGTATGTGTTGCTCCTGTTGAAGTACTTTCGAATGCCTTCATTCGAATGCCTTCAACTAGGACAGTCAGAAATGCAGCATTTGAAGCCGTGAGCCATCAATAACCTCTCAAAAGAGCTGAGCTATTCAAAGTCTCATGGGGAATATGCAGAAGCATCCCCTCTGGTCCACAGGTTTGCAGTGTCCATGCCCCTTTACACCACAATGGGACTTGCTTGTGGAGCCATGGATAGAAGCAGATATATCCCTTCTGAGGACAGCATCTTTAGCATTACTACTGCCTCACCTGTATTTCCTACTGTGGCTCTTACATAACAGTCTCTTTGTTCAGGGCATGACTAAACAGAGAGTACGAAAATCTTTTCCTGCAGCCAGTCTCTATCCCAGACAGTAGTTGCGCTTCTTTGAATAATAGAAAACAAAATTAAATCTTACAGCAGAGTATTCTGCTACTTATTCCACAGGATGCTTTTAGCCACCTACCAAGAAGCCCACTTAGGTGCCACACTCTAAAGGATTTTTCTATCTGAAGTTACACATAAATACTTGTGTCTCTTGATTTTCTCAGGCACCATATAGAGCCCAAGTCAATTTTGCAGGGGACAGTGAATGAGATCTCACTGGAATCCAAACTTTCGCTCCACTTTCCAGAAATGAAGACCATGGTCTGCTGCAATGACAGAAAACCTTACCTGCAGTTCAGGTTTCTAGGTAGCTACAGGTTGCTGGGCACAAATTTATTTACAGATATCCAGACTAACTCAACTGTATAAAGAAAATCGGGCTTCTTCAATTTCTAAAGAAGTATTACTTCGTTCTCTAATGTGCTCCTTATGTGCATACAACCCCAAAAGCCCTGTTCTCCAGCTTTTCCCTACTGCTATCCATTTCTGTCTTTAGTTTTGCTGATACTTTGCTCCCTTCATCTTTGTCTTTGCCAGATCAACTCAGTCCCTTTTGAATCATCTTTCTTACACATACTGACTTGCTTGAATCTCACTCATCTCTTGGCTATGACCTACTCCTTATATTCATCTGATTATCCGGGTTGAGCACAGCCCTATTTATAATCATTTGCTGTGCTCCTTCCTAGTGATTTTTTATTCTCACCAGAAATAACACCTTTTTGTCTCTTCGTTGCATCGTACTTGTTGTCACTACCAACCACTGGAAACATGGCAGCAGATTGCTATCTTACGAGCTCTGTGGAAAAAAAAAATAAGCTGAGTATTGCTCCTCCTCAACAAATGAATGCGTTTCTGTGTTGGAAAAGAGGAAAGCTGCTGCAAATACATGGAATTTTCATGCCATTTCACAGAAATCTTCTTTGTGATTAGAAATGTTCATGACTAGCTGGGCCACACTACAGCACCCTGTTCTATTTTTAATTTAATTTTTCATTAAATTAATGGTAGGTTTTTTTTACCTCTGCTCCGGCAGGATTATGAGCAGGTTCATTTGTCAGAAGACCTAATTACTCAGGGATGGATTACACAGAATGAGAAGATTATCCTAGGCCAGTAACTATCCTCCTGCAAATCATAGTGTCCCGGAAATACTCTAAGCAATATCTTAATAGCCTGCGCATGAAACAAATGGACATTAAAAGCTGGAGCTTAATGTTTGTTTGTTTGTACAACAGCTAATGCAAATGAGTGGCAGCAATTGCATCTCACTGCCAGCTCCCAGGGATGTGTTCACTGTACCTTGCCTATACAAAATGCTCAGCTTCACAATGTGTGGAAGGTTGTATGAACTTCTTCCCTCCGAAATCATTTTTCTTGACTGTAAGGCTTGTATTTGATCAAGATGCCTCCTTAGGAATCCCCAAGTGCTGCCACAACAGTGGTTGCAAGCTCAAGAGGTTGAACCTCTTTCTCTTATGCACCTTGCAGCCACAGAGCTGCCCTCCAAGCTGCTGCACAAAACACACGAATGCTCTGCAGGTCATTCACTCGCCATGCAGAAGTGGTGTCCCAGGTGCCCAGGCCCACGACAGGTTGGTTGAGTTTTGCCCTTCGTAAAGAACTGTCGCTCACAAAAGCAAGGGCTTTGATTTTGTTTGAAGGAAGTCTGCGCTTGTTTTGAACTGTGTGTCACTGGCTGACTCACTGCTCTGAAGGTCAGCTGCTGAAGAGGCTTCTAGGTGAAACTGAGGCTCCAAAGCCCCTCCTGGAGCTCTCACAAACTATCAGCAAAGAATGAAGCTATTACCACAGCCCAAAAAATACTAAGTGACCTTCACTGTCTATTCTCTACATTAAGGTGAAGCCTAAACCAATCTTTCAGCAGCTCTGGTTACCATGCCTTTCAGGAAGATGCGCTAAGTATCCCTGTACCAAGTAAGAGACATTGTTTTTCAGGGAATTTTCCTAATAGGTTTTCTTATCAGGGCTGTCTGAGATGAAAAGTGAAGTGGAGTATTGGGCTTGCTAAGTCAGTAAACCGCTCCATGATGCATTTGTTCTAGTGCTGCTGCAGAAGATGGCATTGTAACTGAACTATATATTTTTTACAGCACATTCTGCTGCTGGCAGCTTCTGGATAGACAAACTACCCAAAGGATATATGTCACAGCTTCCTCCTCATGTAACTCTCAAAATAACCTTATGCACAAAACTCAAGTCAGCAATTTTCAGGAAATAAAACCTTCTGGTATTTCTCATTTCTCTTATTGTTTGTATGTATTTCTTTGCTTGCATTCGGTACATGAATTTTTTCAAGATTCATTTGCATTATGGTTGTCCTGCTTCTTGGCCCAACAAAAATGCCATTCCATGACCTCTGCATGCTTGCAGCAGCCAGCTCCTAACTTTGTTGCATGAGAGATCACTTGACACTAATAAAAAAGCCCATTTTATTAAGAAAAAATATATATATATTCAGTAAGATACATTATATTCAGTTGCTAGAGTTCACCATCTTCCATTCCAAGATTTCCAGACATATTGTTTTGGAGATGGTAGAAAGTAGTACTACCCACAAATGTTAGCTGGAAAATAACTGAATCAGTAAGACTGCCAATCAGGAAGCTCTCTAAGACTCAAGTTAAAGTGTTAAGCAGACATTTTTTAATAGCAGTACTGGATTCATAAGGATAATCCTTCTATCATGCATGGCTTACATGAAAGATCTTCGGTTTATATACACAACTTGTGCTCCATGTGCAGAAGTTTTCTAAGAGGTATGTTATGTATGCAGGAGTTTCTCAGAGTTGTGTTACTTATGCATGTTTCCCAGAAGAATGGTGCACAGTGACTGATTCCAAGCAGCACCTCGTATTTCATTGGTACAAAGACTCAGCAGGTCTTTCTTGGTTGAGAGACACAGCTCTTTCTGTTATCTAAAAAAATTGCAGGGGAGGGGTTTCCATCAACGAACGCTAGCAATATAATAATACTGTTACCACTTGCATCATCACAAGAACTCAAGGAGCCTTCACCAATACAGGTCTGACACAGAAACCAGTTTGCTACAGTGGGAGGAAACATAAGCAAGTGGCTATGTGAAAACAGATAAAAGAGCAACAGATGTAAAAAGAAAAAGGAACAAAGATTATAAAAAAGAAACACTATGAAAATACATGTTTAGGACAGGTTCTTTAGTAAATTTATCTCCGCTTCAATGAGGGTTTGGGTATGTGCACACATGAACTTTTATGTCATAGGTATAGGAATACAATCATGGTGTCATAACAGCTATTTATTGTCTTGATTAATGATATATATTACTCCTATCATGTAACAGTGTACAATCACAGCATCTTAGTGAGACAAAAGTTATATTTCCTGGGAAGCTTCTGCTTCCTACCACTTCATGGAATCATAGAATCATAGAATCGCATGAGGTGGAAGGGACCCTTAGAGGCCACCTAGTCCAACTCCCCTGTGATGAACAGGGACACCTACAGCTAGACCTTGTGCTCAGAGCCCCATCCAAATTGACCTTGAGTGTCTCCAATGACAGGGCATCCACCACATCTCCGGACAACCCATTCCAGTGCTTCATGACCCTTGCTGTAAAAGACTTTTTACAGTCTAAACTTCCCCTTTTAGTTTGAAACTATTTCTCTTATCCCATCACCATAGACCCTGCTGAAGTCTGTCCCCATCTTTCCTTTATCTCCCCTGTAGCTACTGACAGGCCCCTCTCAGGCCTCTCCAGAGCCTCCTCTTCTCCAGGCTGAACAGCCCCAGCTCTCTCAGTCTGGACTTGTGAAAAGCCCAGACTCAGAGATTGCTTAGTTGTCATTTATTAGCTCAACATTAAACCAAGCTATGTTCCCTATAATGTTTATTTATATGTACTGAACTACTCTTGCTCTAGAGACCCACAGTCATGGTATTCCCAAAATGGGAAGTTCTGGTTTCACCAGTAAACAGATACACAACCTGCATGGAAATGAAAACTTAGTGTTGTGCCAAAGAGGCTGCTTTAGCATTGCAAATTAGGACATCTCAAAATCCACTGCTCTGTAAAAGCTCTTCTGTGCTACAGTTATAGCACAGAGTTTCCTCGGATGTTCTTCTTTTTTACGTTTGTTTTTTTTTTTCTTCAACAAAATCTAAACCACAGAGTTGTTATTTCTCCGAATTATTATCACCTAAATCGTTCCTCTTTTTTCCAGTGAACTACAAAAGATAGCCTTCCTCTTCTCAGGAAAAGGTTTTCACAGTTGCAAGCGCTTAAAACTGCAAAATTTAATGGACACACCCCTTCCCTTTTTGTAATCCTTGCCTTTCTTACGACTCACCTCTGAGGGATGGAATGTCTAAAGGAATACAAGTCTCAGCTGGCCTGCAGGCAGAAGACCAATAACCTCCTTGTAGTTACAACCCACATCTGCAGAGCACAGAGTGAGCTCCTCAGAGAGCAGGTCATTGGGACAGGATAAGGAGATGCACCTGTTAGCTTATAAAAACACATATAGCATTTATAGGAAGTGTGTACAAGATAGCTGAAAGTAATCTATTATGGAAAGATAATGAGAGAATTTCCATTAGGAAATTATTATGTTTGTAACTTAATGATGTCAAAAGGCAGTCTATGGGGTTTGCCTATGCTGTGCAAACATCTGTAGCAGGATTAATGCATTTGTTAGCTGCATTCCCCTATCCACTTCCTGTTCCCCAGTTCTGCTGCACTTCAGATGCTGAAAGATAAAATGTTTATTCTAGCCAAGCTCAGCCTTATCAAAGTCTGCTGCTTGCTGCCCCATGCTCACAAGCACGTGGACTGATTGCAGGCTTCTTGGTCAAGGCTAGAAAGGGAAGAAGCAAACAATGGACAGGTCAGATAAGGACAGAAAGTCTCTAATCAGATCTGTGAGATCACAGTGAAAACACATACAAATGCACATATACTTTCTCACATCCATCATACCTACCCATCAGAACACACTGATAAGAGGTTTTTTCCTATTAATACTGTGGGAGGAAGGTTTGGAGCAATCTGAGAAGGATCCTTAGAGCAACCTTTCTGGGCAGGTGTATGCTGCAGACATTTGCAAAGACAAGGGAAAAAAACATGATTCATTTTCATGAATTATTGAACCAATACCAACTTTCCCCATCCAGAAATAAGTAGGACTTTGGTAACTGCTGTATCATGCACCACACAGGAGGTGATTGAAAAGCTATGTGCCAGTCACTACCTCTGATGTTTATTCATGAGAGAGAGGTAATAAGGCGGCATGAACACTCATACAGACCTACAAAGTGTTTGCCAGCGGCTTAGTTCCTGTTAGAGGTTTATCATTTGTTGCTAACTTGCTTTGCAAAAGTCCCGCATGCTTTTTATACTCAAGTTGACACTGTATCTCAGAATTTCAGTACACTGAGCATTCTGGTCCTGTGTGTGTTGAGTGGGTGGCCAAGCCAGAACTCCCAGCTCCTGTTTGTATATTGCTTTCTTAGTCATCTCAAACCACAGGATTGAAGACTACATCAGGGAGGTTTTCCTCCCCCCTGCCAAACACAGTACAAATCTGAGTAATTCATTCATATGCAGATGCAGAAAAGAGTGCCACACAGGACAAGCCTGAAGGGAAAAATGAGCAGGAGGTATAAGAAGAAATAACAAATTTTGGAGAATATTTGAAGAACTGTCAGTAGTTTTGGTCAGACTCTGCCTTAAGACTTCTTTGCATAGCTTTCGTTAGCACCTCTGTTCAGATTATTTTGCAAACATGAACTGCTCAGTTCCAATATTTCACTACACATGGCAGCGACTAGAGGTCACTAAAAACTGAGGAAATGTTCCATCCGAAAGTTTACATGTTCAAGAAACAACAAAGAGAGTGTTTTAAAGCTTCCCCCGACTCTCCCCAGAGGAAAAGTCAATGTGGTTGCAGAGGAAATAACTCAATCAAAAATACAGTATTCTGTAACACGGCAGTTTCAGCAGACATTTTCTGTCAAGTTTACTGGCAAATCATGCAAATCCTCATAGTAATTCAATACCAAGCTCAGAGATTTTCTTCAACTCAAAATGTAACTAACATTCAACTGACATTATTTAAATGGCTTTGTCATAACAGAACCCACTCAAAACTCACTTTCTCATACTTTTAAACTTCTTTTTTCCCATGGATATGTGCATCTGTGATGCTATTGTCTCTTCTCTGTGGTACCAATATAGGCTGGCTTAGCAACAGGAATTAGTATATGAGTTTAAGGACAGGTGTATTAGTTTAGCAAAAGGCATCAGTGAGTGCTAGCTTTAAAACTTTCCAGTTTAGCTTTGCTTGGTGCATGAGCAGCCTTGTTTTTGTCAACAATCCCGCTTCACAGGAGCACTGGAGTCACAGCAGACTATTTTCATCTTTGCATCCCCAGGTGCAAGGACTTTTTCCTTGGATTTCATGTATATTATTTTGGGTTATAGTGCATCAAGATAAAGTTGCTCATTGTGACATAACAAGCAATGGAAATACGATAAATTGAAGTCTGTCCAAAAGTCTCCAAAGTGAAGCTGATGATGAAAAAATGAGGTGGAGGTAAGTGGTCTAAGACCACCAGAGGCCCCCACCACATATGCCCAGAAGGACATTGGTATAGCTAAATGAGTCCTTGGAAAAGGCTGAACATGTATGCCAATGTATTGCACACGTACATCTTGACTGCTTAAATGCATACTGTGAGGAATAGAAGAATGTCAGCTTTCTAATACCACACTGGAGTTAGAGAGCTTTCTTCCTGGATTTCAGATGACAGCATCACTCATGTTTTGGTCCCACACTTGGTTACTTCCTGTATCCACAGCAGAGAACAGCATAAATTTACATCTTTGTACAGTTATGGGAGGGGGCAGTAATAAAAACACTACTGCTTCAACTGTATCTCATTTAAGAATGATGAATTCAACATATACAAAACTGTTTTGGCTGTCTTCAGGACCTCAGAAGTTGCTATTTTCTTAGTTACATATCTAAGAATGAGATAAAGCTTCGAGCATGCTATTATTGCATTGGCCTGGATCTTAAACTAGAGATCATCTTAGATAATCTGCATTTTTCAAAGCAATAAAAGTTAAAATGGAAAAATACTGACAGAAGCAAAAACAACAAAATTGATGAAGATAAAAAAGAAAGCTGTTCAGATCTTATCCATAATTTGCAAGTAAGTCCACACCACTTCTCCCCTGCCCTTGCTTTTCATCCCACAGTATAAGTGGTCCCACATGTCCCTCGCAATCCTGCTGCCCTCTCCAACCTCCCTCTGCTTGGGCCTCCCTACGGCACCCAGTCCTCCTGCCCCGCCAACAGTCCAGAAGATACTGTTGTTTTCACAGAGTAGCTCTGCTCCCAAAGCATTGTTCACAAGCATTTTGTTTACCTCTTTATTTATTCATTACCGGTTTAGCGAGGAAACATATATTTCATCAGCTTAAGGTTTTGTATTGTCCAATGTCCAGAGGAATGCAGCTGGAGAGTAATGGTCTACCAGTTGAGCACTACTGATGCTGTCATACATCAAAACAGAGTCATTGGATACTTACGTTTTTTAGAAGAGCATTGATTTGCCACAGAGACCATTCTCAACAGTGGAAAAACAAGGATGCAATGGATGTGACGGGTCAGGTCCTCCCCTGCTCTGTGATTGATTTATGATGCGTGTTTAAGGGGCATAAACGAAGCATGGCATGTATATAAGCAACCTACGCCACACATTAAAGGCCATTTTGCTGCTCACCATATCAGTGTGTCTCGGCAGTTCTTGACCCTAGCCTGGTATTTGGCTAGGCAGGCTGGGGCTAATGCAGTGAGGTTAAAACGAACGGCAACACAAGGAGAATACAGTGTTGATGTAGGAAATATGCCTGTCACAAGAGCTGCAAGGATCCAGGAGGCATTTCTTTTGGGGTACAGGAAAAACAATTTCCTCAGAAATATGAAGTTTGCTCCAATTTTATTATTTTGTCTCACAACATCAGAGGCAAATATTGGTGATGCAGCAGCAGAGGTTGAACCTTCCCACCAATGTTCTTACACCACCTTACAATGTTCATTACACCACCATCTTACAAGGTGGTGCCTGGCATGAAAATGCATATGAAGCAAAAAGTGTGTCACAGAATTCCTTCATGCAGAAGTAACAGCACCCACTGACATTTATCAATGCTTGCTGAATGTCTATGGGGACCAATCAGTGGGTGTGGGCACAGAAGGTGGAAGGTGATGAAATACTGTGAAATAGGGTCACTTCTGCTGCTTCTCTTGTTATTCACTGTGCAAAAAAAATTGCGTAGCTGTACTTGGTAACTGTTGAAAAACAGTGCCTCACAGAGAGAATTGTCTCAATCAAACAATGTTATCGGGAGCTTTGTATCTGTTGTACTTTTCTGTGGAAATAAATAGGAGGCATTACTTGTGGATCAATTTATAGACTTTCAGGAAACCCTTTATTGTCATTTTTAGAGGGACCTGGTGGCAAGAGTGAGACCGCAGCCAAGGCCAGGAGCAGTGAAGAGAAACAGGTTGAAGTATGACATGGGACTGGGATGGGAAAAGCAGCAGTCACTTTACACCAAGGAGTGATTTGTGTTGATTTGTTTGTACTTTCCCATCCACTGTCTGTTCTCTTTCATAAAGAGAATAACATTTATAAGGATAAGCCAACTTAAATAGGTGTATGTGCTCCTTCTAGTAGGACCTTCAGCTGCTTCAGTAAGAGCATTGTTTTCACATGTAAACCACCATCATTAGTGCTAATTAATGCAATGCCCAGTGGTCAAAATGAGCAAGCTCCACCCTACTTGTAGTTAGCTGTTTTTTCTTCAGTTGATTCTACAACTTTATCTGAGGACTTGATCAAATGCAGCCTGCCTCCTGCAGAGAACAGACCATGAGAAACTGAAGTAATTCCCACAGCAAGCCTTCAATTATAGCTGAACTAGCAATATCTTTAATGATACAGGATCAAACATAATCCTAGGTAATTTTTACCAATGGCAAATTCCCTTGCTGAGAAAGAGTAATAATTTGAATTTTATTGCTAATGCCTGGCATCATGTTCCAGCCACTGGACCTTCTAGATAAAGCAATACTGCAGTAGCTGATTTGTTCACTTTTTGCATTTATGGCCTAAGATCAAGTTACTTTTTGCCTGGGGCCAGAAAAAGACAGATATCTCAATCTCTCAGAAGCACTGACATATAAATTCTTTTGGCTGCCTTCCCTTCCCTGTGGGTGTTGTTTTACTTTCATCTGGTCAAGTCACTTATCTATAACTCAATTTTTATTAAACATTCAGCACATTGTTCATCTGCATCAGTGAGGTCAGTCAACTGCAACAAGGAGACATACACAGCTTTGTTTTTCTGCAGAAATCACAAAAATAAAGAACGTGATCAAATGGTTGATCACAACAGATTCAGTAGAAAATATCTAATCTACAACGATTTTCCAGGGGTTTTACCCAGATAACAGAGGGAAAGAGAGCAAATCCACTATTAGAAAGGCTTCAGGATCAGTTTGTTGTGATACAGTTGTAATCACAGAGGGCAGGATTCAGCAGCTACACAATACGCTAGCCCCCATTTTGGCATTCCAGCCTTCAAACACACCTTCTTCCCAGCCCTAAAGACAATGGAAGCTGTTGTGAATCCTTCCTATTGACAGACCAGAGCTGAACAGCTTTCTGACTCCTTGCAAAACCAGTCAAACCTTAACTGTTCAAGCTGAGTAAGCACCTCCCTCATCACTCTGCCTCAGCTGGATGGGCAGATGTGATCTTTTCACCTATCTTGCCAGCAAATGCAGCTTTGTCCAATGAACTCAACCAACAACAGTTGATTGCTCCCAAAAGGAGATCCTCTCTCCTGTCCTTTACAACCCAGTAGTCGCAACACCACTGCCTGGAGCAGAGAGTTCAGGTCACATCCCTGCCTCATCACAGGCTGCACTGGAGAAGAAGGCACCAGGTAGATGGATGAGTTGCTACTGCATTTTAAACTAGCTGGTGGAGTGCAACATCTTTCTTTAATGCACTTCAAACATCCATTTTTTTGCAGGCAGCATCTCTCTCTGGTCATCTGAAGGGAACATCTCTGCACAGGAATGTCTT
The DNA here is from genome assembly GCA_035772895.1 of Perdix hodgsoniae. Classification (NCBI taxonomy): domain Eukaryota; kingdom Metazoa; phylum Chordata; class Aves; order Galliformes; family Phasianidae; genus Perdix; species Perdix hodgsoniae. The sequence continues at coordinate 17,298,695 of JAPSGF010000003.1, forward strand.
CTCGTTTCTGAAGGGAACATCTCTGTTGTATTTATCTGCTACAACAGCCTTTAAATGCTAATGGTACTGCTCAAAGCATTATTTCTAGAGCTGCAGACTCTTCCATCCCTTCCTTCCCATTGTCCATTGGCTGCAATGAGCAGTGCCTCAGCAGAAGTGAGAGCACAGGCTCTGAAGCCCTGAGGAAAAAAAGCTGCAGAGATGCCAGAGGGGAAGGGAGCACAGTGCCAGCAGCACCTCTGTGATGTGTAATTTGCCCAGCAACCAAAAGTAACTCCTTTCACACTGACAGTAACAAAACTTGCCAGGTAAGTGCTGTGGGTAAGTTTATATTAATAACTTCACATTTTGCAATTTGGATTTCTGATGTGCCTAGGGTTGCTGAAACTGGATATAAAGCTTTCCACCTGATGACCAGAGAGAAGCAAAATTCTGCAACTACTTTATTTTAGGATGACACATTTTTTTTGTATCTCCAGCTCTTTGTGGGTTTATGAGTATAGAATCAGAGTGGGCTGCCATGATTTCAGGTAAGGACAAAGCATTACAATTTAGCATTACATGACCTACTGCATCCATTCCCAAAGTGTACAAACAGAGATTTTAAATATATCTTCATTTAAGAAAGCCACAAGAGAGAATTTCAAGATTACAAACTTAAGCCAATGAGTTCAACAGAGATAATACAATTAGCTGACTGGTTTTGAGAACTGTAATCCTGATAATCCTGATAGGCTCTAAGGAAGTGAAAGTGGCAGTTGTTTGCTCTGCTGGCTGAGCAAGCTGACTCCTGCTCCAGCTTGGTTTGTTGAGAGGCAGCCCCATCCTTGAGTGAATGTGTTGTTTTTGCTGACAGCGAGATGCTTTTCCGTTTATTTCCCTAGTATTTTTTTTCTGTCTTACCTCAAAGCTGGAAACTGGGGCCTGGCAGAGTAATAAACTATCTTGTTCATGGTTTTGCACAGTATATCTCAGTTTTGCCAAAAAAAGGATGAAGCTTTACCAAGTGCTGGTATTCACATTCTAGTTAAGCAAAAGCTTGAAAATAAGAATGTTTTTTCCTTTCCTTTCCTTTTTTTTTTTTTTAGTCTAATGCAGCAGTCAGAGAAGTAACTCTCCAACTGGCTGCATATGATAATAGCTGTGTGCATTTTATTTCTATTCTTTCCCCAAAACACTAATTTCTTCAATTTCCTGAATTTTGATATGGGCTTTTAATACATATCTCTGCCTCTACCAAGCAGAATATGGGGAAACAGAAAGAGGTTGCTTGGCATAGGAACAAAGGATTACTTTTCTTTGAAAGACAAGCAGAATAAAATTTGGGTAATCTCTGTGATGGAAGCTCCTAAGTTTTGTACAAGTTCAGTCCCAGAGTAGCTGAGCAAATGCACATGTCCCAGCAAAGCCCATTAAATGGAAATTCAGCCATTCCACACATTAATTGTATTAGGAGCCCTTACAGCTGTTGTTGGAAGAAAAGCAAGGTCTGAACTCCAGAGCAGCTCAGAAGAACTGAGAGGCAAAATGTAGTTGATATGGGTATCTTGAGGACACAGAGGACCTAGGACTGCATTACTAATAGATAAGAAGGAACCACAGGAAATATGGGACTAGTATAACTCTTAGAGAAAATAAAAACAGGGTGCCATCAATTCTGCCATTTTGGACTTGTTGCAGAAAGAGTACTTCTGCTTTTCTGCTAAGTGTCTTGCAAGGTCTTGCAATTCTTTGTCTACAGCTAATATTTCAGTCTGTCAGAAAAAGACGCAGATCCGCCTACGTTATTCATAGCATGTGAGAACCACAGAATGGTTCATGTTGGAAGGAATCTCTGGGTCCATCTGGTCCAACCACTGCTCAAGCAGAAACACCCAGATCAGGGTGCCCTGGCTCATGACCAGGAAGCTTCTGAGGATCTCCAAGGAAAAGAATCCACAGCCTCTAAGCAGCCTTTGCCAGTGCTCCAACACCCACATAGCATAGATGTGCTGCCTGGTGTTCAGGGGGAACCTCCCATATTCCAGTTTGTGTTGTCCTGGCACTGGGCAGTGTTTTATTTGCACTCTCCCTTTAGGTATTTTTGGACATTGATAAGATCCCCCTGAGCCTCCTCAGTCATACATCTCTCAGCCTTTCCTCATAGGAGAGATGCTCCTGTCCCATCATCATTTGGACAGACCTCCACTGGACTCTTTTACATGACTAGGTCTTTCTTGTACAGGAAGGCCTTGGTTCCCACAGCTATCAACATTTTAGTGCTAAAATAAATGCAAGTAGTCATTCCAACTGTGTGATTTCCAATCCCTGCTAGCTTTGTGAAGAAATGGTCCCTTTAACCCTTATTGTCAATGATGCAGCTCTGATTTCCCAGCTGCTAAGCTGTGATGGTAGTAATGTCACCTGCAGAATCTCAGTGTGCTCTCTCTTCTCTTTCTCATCACCCTGGGTAAAGCTTAGACTTGCCATCCTTTCAGTCTCAGAAAACAAATTAAAGCAGTAAAAAAGTGCTCAGCAGTAGGAATTTTAATTAAATCACAACAAAGTCTCTTAATTGTAGCCCAAAGAAGGGATTTTTAAATAAACCCGAATGTGTTACAGCTAACACTTGAGATGCAAGGTAGAAGTCAGTCACATATTTTTCACATTAGCACATGTTTAAACTGGTTTCTAGAAATAACACTGAAAATATCATTAAAAACCATTGACCTGCCTTAAGCAAAGAATTCACAGACTCTTTTTCTACCCTTCCTGTTGCAAATATCACAGTACTGAGTTACTAGCTGGTTAAGCTGCAGTACAATTTCAGTATTTTTCTAAGTACTTATTTCTTAGGGGAATAGAAGCTGACACAAGCTCTGAGCATTTTCTCTTAAATGATTTTCATTTTCAGAATACACTTAATGCAAGTCTTGCTTCTTTTTATCAGAGGTGGCAGCATCAACCATGCTATAGGTACTTCCTCTTAAGCCATTCTTTGCTAAGACACATATGTGGCAGTCTGTAGCAAGGAAACATATTTTCCCCATCTTCCTTTCCAAAATGCCTTCTATCTCCTTTCTATCTCATTCGAGAAAATTTCCAGTCCAAGGCTGCATGGTCTTTACTTTCCCCCCATTCTAAAAAGGATTGTTGCTCTAAGGATGAGTGTAGTTTAGCCATGGGAAACTCAAAAAGCCTGGTAGGCTGGGAAAGAAGAGAAGCAGAATAGTGTATAGCTATTGGCTTGAGAGACCAGACAGTGCTGGGGTATTTCCAGAGAAGATTTGCTGTGTGTCATTAATGGATAACACTGTTCTGCCGTTGCCTTTCAATGAAATGGGGAAGTATCACCATATCACATCACAGACAGACACTGTACCTGGACTAAAATTTGAGATCACACCATAAATACACAGATGCCACTTCAGCTCTTTATTTGCTGTCACAAAACTGCTTTTCTCATGGTCATACATTCTGTCTCGAGCGTTGCAGCAGTGATTTAGTATCTGCAGAAGTGCTCAACTGATTGAGTGTTTTCTAATTACAATTATAGATTAGGCATCTAAATTGTAGTATTTCCTCTTACCATCTTTTATTCAAATATCAAGGAAAATACACTGTAAAGCATTAGTTCTTCTGTATTGCCCCCTCCTAACTCCGTGTTCAGTCTAAGAAATTCATTAGTGAGACAAGTTGCACAAATGTCCCACAGTTCTTACTTTAAAGCACACTGTTTCTCATTGCCCTTCACTCAACTTTTCATACCAGGACACATCCAGCAGCTGTTTCCAGCTGCTAATAAAGCAGCAGGCTGTACCTGTACTGACAGCAGGAACAACATTAATGCCCTGCATTCACATCCCTTCTGCATAGGAAGACCAAGTGAACAGGTAATCCACCGTGCTGCTAGCAAGGGACTGGATGGGTGGGAAAAGGACAGTAGGACAGTGTGGGGCATCTTGAGCAAAACAAAGAGAGAGTGAGCTATATGACATGGCAAACATACGTGCATTTGAAATTTGTGAAATAACTTACAAGGAGAGAGAGGAAGAGGAGAAAAGGAGAAAGGCAAATCTGGAGTTTAGTAAGAAAAAGAAAAATCAGACATCGACAGATTATTGCCTATAATCGAAGTTACAGCCCAAATCAGATATCTTTTTTTTTTTTTCCCCATAAGTTAGGTTCAAGTTACATTTCTCACTGAGAGAAAGGTATTTACGGATCATGACTTAGCAAAGAAAGACCTACCTGTGTAAAGAACAAAGGTGGTGAAGTCAAAGGCAAATAATTAAGTTGTTCCCCAGCTCCACTATGTAATCACTTGTATCATCTGAACTATGATACAGACATCAGCTTTGCATCTACATTGCTAACAGCAAAGAAAAAACAAAACTAAACAAAATTCAAACATAATGTTATTCAAACATTAAAGAACTTATATTTTAGCAAATTTTGAAGCCAGGAAAATCGGGACGTGTTGCCTCAGAGAGTGAATTAGATGGTCTTTAGCTGAATGATCCTATGATTTTGAAAACTATTTTCTACAGGCTTGATTAGCCTTTAAAATTACCTTCAAAAATAGGTATATTTATAATTCATTAGAAAATTTGCATTTCATAAAGAAGAAATCATATACAACTTGTACTTTTCCAGTTGGCAGACCTAATACTGTAACCGGTGATGGTGCCTCACTTTACGTCATCTTTGCATTCGCTTCTTTGTTACCTAGGAAGCAAGCACTGCCTTATTTCAGATTACTTAAATCAAAGACATTGTTCAACCCAATTCAGTTGAAGTAGCACAGAGCTGCACATTGATCAAAATTATTTACTTCAGTTAAGTTCATTACGCTGATGGGTTTTGTTTATAAACTTATGATAGCGCAAATAACTCAAACACAAATGAGAATGTGTGTATGTACTTACATATAAGTAAAAAGTCATCAGCTAACTAATTATACATCAGTTTATCTGTACTGAGGCTTGCTTGACTTGGCTGAGGCTTGGTCCTCTGGCATCCCAATCTGCTGCTATTAACCTCTTTCCAAGTGAAAAGTCTGTTTTTTGTATATCAGTACTGACACGTGAATCTGTAAATACTGTCAATGTTTCATATCCTGCAAAATATCTATAAATCCCATCAAGTCACTGTGAGATGTGGCAAGCCACCAAAGTAAGCAGCATACACATAAAAAATAATCCCCATTTATTTGAGAAACAGTACATAAGAGAAATAATCAACCTGTGCACACACAGACTTAATCATAAATAGCTTAGATCAACAATTAGTACTGTGCAACCAGCCCACAACAAACATCCATAGGTTTCTAAATGCTTGACAAGGTAGCAGAGCACTGTTATTCCCATTTTACAGCTGGAACAGAAGTCAGATGATTTGTCTGAAGGCTCAAAGGAAATCAGTGTCACAAATGGGGAAAAGGTATGGACTCTTTATTCAAGCCCAAATTCAAGCCACAAGCATGTTGACCATGACTGAATTTTAATAAGCTGATTTTTCAAAAAAACAGAGACAAAGGAGTGAGTTGGTTCCTAAAACTCAAAGAAGAAACTAAGCTTTCTTGTGGGCACAGGACATGATCATTGCTGTAGCAGTGTGAGGATCAGTAACACCAGATACCTTGATAAGCACTAGGTGTGCAGAAATGGCGCAGTAGCACAGAGCAAGCACGAGGCCCACTGGAACCACCAACACTGAGCTGCTGGCACAGCAAAATTGTGGAGAATCCCCAGAAATGCCAAAGGGCATTTCTTAGTCACAAAGGTTCTGTGCTGACCAGCACTTCCCTCATAATACATGAGAGCTGAAAGGAGGCTTCCCGGCCTCTTCCTGTGGTGGGGACCATGGGCAGCGTGGGTTGCCTTGGCACACAGCTACTCCAATGCTAACCTGCTTTGAAGCGGAACTTCTCCGGGCACAGATCAGCCTGGGACCTTGAATGCATATGCAAGGCCTTCCTATCTGCAGTGTGACTGTTGGTGCGATTGCTGCCGGACATAGCATGTTTTGCATTTCGGCATAGCACCACCAAGATGAATACTGATTATAAATAGCACTTCTTACCCACTGCATGTAAAAATGATGTCTCAGAAGAACTGGGATTTCACAGGAGGGTATTTCTATTGGCAGCGATGGAAATGAAGGCAGACATCGTTTGGCATGGTTACGCATACTGCCCATGGAGAACAGTAGAGCATTATTCACACGTGTTCACACAGACTGCTTCAATCCACAACCACCCATTCCACAGGCACAGCACAGTCCCAAACACAGAAAGACAAACCATGCACAGTCAAGCTGGGAGAAGAACACAATGCTATTATGGCATCCAAGGGTACTTCTCCCCTTGTGCCATCCAGAAGCGTTCACATTGCAGCCCTGTCAGCACCTGCAGGTGGGAAGTGGGCACTCCAGACAGCAGCAGGGGCTGCATGGCCCAGCAGAGTCACACTGCTCTCTTAGTTGTGTCTGCAAGCTGGGCACTTCCAATTTTCCTGAGGTAGCAGATGCAGAAGTCTTTGTTTCATACCTTATTGAAAAAGTGCAGGAAAAGGGGACAGGCGAACAAGCATGGTGGGGTTTCTTAGGAAAGACACAAACACACAATGTAAAACAGGTTTCTGAAGTATTCCATTAGGGTAGACAGTACCAGGGCCTCCAAAAGCAAGCCTTACCCTTCCAGAATCACCTTGAAGAATAGTTATGGAATTGTTGTGGCAAGTTAAAAAACAGTCAACCAGAGACTTGATAATTTCACAAATAGTGTCCAGATACCTCTCTCTTCAAAGTCCTGAACTTAATGCAGAAGGAACTCATCTGCAGCAGGTCGGGGCTGGAGAATCCCAGGCTCCAAGCAGTACACAGTACCAGCAGCTGGAAGAACACCATTGCTATAGAGAGGCATTTGCAGGATTGATACGCAGAAAATGTTTGTCAGAAGACAAATGAACCCACTCTTTTTGTTGTTCTGCCAGTTTTTCTGCCAAGCATTTTACCAGGACAGGATCTACTTTGGAGTCAAACTTATTGGCAAACCAGTGCCCATAATTCATAAGCCATCTTAATTCTGCGGCCCCGTAGATGCAGACACTACGAAGGTGGGTACCAGTGCATGGAGGATACAAATGGTCTTCAAGATAATTCCATTTCACCAAACGAGTTTTGCTCTGCAAATCTGTGATGTCTTGAGCGGACCTCGAAAGTTCCCCAGGTACTCCAGGAACACGCACAAGGGTGGCCCAGAAGTGTTCATCTGGAGAGTAAGTATCCCTTGACCAATCAAAAAAGTCTTTCACAAGAGAGCTGCTAAGGGTGTACTGAATGAAAGCTCGACTTAAAACAAAATAGGCACTGCCAACAAATACCTCAATATTATGAGGTGGCGGGTTCTTGGAAATGTTGGTTTTCACAGGCATCTGCATGTATTCGTAAGGCACTTTCATAAGTTCATAATGATAAGTAAATCGTTCTCTTTTGCTACTACTGGGCTTTATAGTTTCCAGCATGTTTCCCCCACTGAGTTTCTTCAGTTCAGCAACCAACTGGAAATTTGATCTCAAAGGGAAATCTTGGCCGCACAAGTTAATAACATACTTCCAGGGAACCGCAGAGTTCATCAGATCAGACAAACAATTTAAATCTGCTTGCAGTCTTGAAATATGTGCATAGTTCACCATCTCCAGTTTTGACGCAATGAAAATGTTGGGAAAACATTTAGCTAGATTGTTCATAGCAGATTTAAAATTTTTTGCTGCTTTTCGGTCATAGTGAATGCAGTATATATTTTGATGACTGTACAGCGAATGTATGAGCCTTTCAACCATCACTGCATCCTTGTGGACAACAAACGAATAGGCTATTGGAAAACTCTCTTCCTCTGGAGAAACAGGTATCAGGTGGTATTTCCTCAGTGTACGATACGTGTCACAATCATTTGTCATTGCAATGATATCTTCATCATCTAAATCAATTATATCTTTCCTTCTTATCTCTAAACTCTTGCCAATTTCCTGGGGATCTTGCTCATATATAGATGAACAGTTAATTTCATACTGGAAGTGATTTCTAAGATAGGAATATCTGTTTCTGACATACGAAGAAGTGCTCAAGAAGTGCTCGACCAGATAAATACTTTTAGGTGGAAAAAAGTGTCTTTCAACATGGAGAAGCTTCAGGAGTGCAATCACCCACCCTGTGAAACACAGGATCAAAATCTTTTTTCTTGTGGGACACCTGTAGGGAAACTTATGCCTCTTCATTCTGTAAGAAAACAGAGATATATTGATATTTCACAAGAGGAACGATGCTGTAGAGGCAATTACGTCTTTACAACATAAACACCACCTTTCTTCTCAGTCGTCATGTTAATTCAAAGACAGATTTTGCCACAATAATAGGCAAAGATTTCATTACCCCCATTATCTGACTGAAGGCAATAAAACGTTGCTGATTTCAAATAATAACCAGCTAAATAATAAGAGTGTTGGAATAGGACTCCTGCTGTATATTTTCCAGAACATTTTTTTTCTTCTATTTTTGTGACACAAAGAGGAGTGCAGCAACACTTGCATTGGTAGAAACATGCCTATGCTTTTAAGTGAGTAGAATGGAGACTTCATTTTCTGATGCAGTTCCAGAGAATTCATCAGGAGGACCAAGAAACTCTCTCATGAGACTGCAAAGTCATGTTTAACACTAGGCATGAGGACAAAATAAAATAAAATAAAATAAAAATAATAATTAAAAAAAAAAAAAGAGAGAGAGAGAGAGAATAGATATACTTGAAATCTTTGGAATTCGGTCAGAGCATCCTCACTGTCTTTAACACTGGGACTGGATGGTGAAGTCCAAAGAGAAACGAATTTCCTTCCTGTCCCTTCCCAGCAAGGTCTGACATGTCTGAAGTCCAGATTTCTTTCTTGAAGGTACTGCTGATCTGCCCTGAAAGAAAGAGACAGATGAAGACACGGCACTTCCATTCACTAGAGGTAGTATATAGCACAACCTTTGAAGGCAGGTGAGGCAGATGTGAGAAACAGTGCCTATACCTTGCTATGTGAGATACCCTCGGCTGTGACTGCAAAGCAGAGGCAAGGCCCTTTTTTTTATGAAATAGGATATATAGCACCATTTCTCTGAAGCAATTTAGCAACTGAGGTATTACAGCAACGAATGCTCACTACACAGTGGTCCTGTTTCCACACATTCTTGCCTTACCTGCTGAGCGCAAGCGTAATCATTGTTGTTCCTGAACTAGTTAGACTAGAGGCCACATCCAAGTGAAGCATTAGCTTAAGCTGCATTTCCTTGCTACATTGCACTGTTACTGCAGAACACCTCCCTGTGTTTTGGGGGGGAAGAAATCGGATCAGAATGCTTCATAGTGCCCACCCACTTTTGCCAGCTATGTTCAGACTTGTTACTGGCTTTGAAACTTTGTATGTGCACAGTCAACAGAAGAATGCATGTAAGCTACTGTAAATCTTATGCAATGCTGTTGCAATGACAGAGAGGCTTCAGTTCAGAACAGGAACAACACGGTCTTTTGCAAACCAAAGAGATGATTTGTGAGTGTTGTACACAGTCTCATACCGGGATATTGCCTGCACGGGGGGCAGCTTTCCTCTAGTTCTCTCACGTTATTCTCACTCTGCTTCCTCCTTGTTGGACAAAAGACAGAGGACACAGGACACAGACAAGGCACTGTGTGTTCTCTGCTTCCTGAAGCCATGTAACAGATGATGGTGCCATGGCAAAACAGCTCAAGTCAGTTTCAGCATTATCTATATGGACAGATACCCTTCTCCTACAACCCTTCTCTTTCATTCCCCAAGACAAACATAAAGCAAACACATATAGTGCCTTCTCCTCTGCTGTACCAACCTCAACAGGAGCTATGCTTCCACACAGAACAACATCAATACTTCAAACCTTCAAGTCCTTCAGGTGCTGAAGCTTCTCTGCACCTCTTCACAGTTTTCAAGTGTGGCTATAGGCAAGAATAAGACAGTGGGATTACCAGAAGTGACTCAAATGCCTGCAGATTCCACATAGGCATGCAAAATCAAGGACTGAGATGTGCATGCATCTCTTATTAAGAGACTAATTGGTATCTTTAATGTACCCATCACGGCCAGGTCTTGCAACCTCTAGCTTCGCAGTCTTAGCCTGTCAAGATGGAGCTGTTTCATTAGTCTCCCTCCCTGTGTTTTTTCCCCTGTTATTTCTTCTCTGGGAACAACAGAAAGGAGAAGGAAATGTCACCTTCCCTGAATAGATGCATGCAGCCTTGATGCAAGCTATTCATACAGGTGCCCACTTGGGTTCACCAGGCCTGCCTGGATCCCTCAGCATTCTCTTGTGCTTCACCTGGGGATGCCGAGAAGGGACTGGGGAAGGGACTGCACACGTATACCCAATTTGTAAAAGCCAGAGCCTGGCAGCTCTCTGTAGGTTGTACAAACAGCCATCGAGCATAGTAACAAATGATGAGAAAAAACAGGTCTGACCCTCCAACGCTCCATTATCACAAATCCAGTATTCTACTGTCTCTCTTAGCCAGCACTTCCTCACCTTCAAGCCTTCTTCAAACAATATGTAATAAACGTCTTAATGTCTAATCCAGATTTCTCTTTAACCTCTTTCTGTTGTCTTCTTCCTTCTCTCTTCAGCTCTTCCTTTGCAGGAAGCAGGAATTTAGAGTGTGATCTCTCTAGCAGCCCACCTTGTCACTCTGCCCAGTCGTCTCCCTACCCACCAAGGACAACCGATATCACACTTTGCTGAATGAAGCTACTTCTTTCACAGGTGCAACTGAGAGGCCGGAAAAAACAAAGCAAAACAAGCGAACATGCTCTACTTGGCTCCAAATATCCTATATGTACATTAGTCCTGGTCAGCTCCACCCAGCATCAAACATTCTGTTTCTAGGTGAACCAACAAAAAAGCCAAGGAGACAGTTACCTGCTTAAAACGACCATTCCAAACCACTGGATTCTGGCATGGTGTGGAGAGAAGTCGGTTTAAGAAAGAAATCACCTGGATAGCACTGATATAAAAATATCTTGCAACCAATACTGACTTGTGGAAAATCAAACCATGAAGTGGTTATAAAGCAGGTATATTTTTAATTACAGCGCTGTGCACACATGGTGGGTGCAGAGGGAGTAGCCTCTCCTAACCTGCACACCATAATGGGACAGTTTAAGCGTATTTATAGAGACAAGTTATACATATGTAAGAATAGGAGGGGATATTACAATTGATTCTAAGAAGCTGAGTATAGATTATTCTGATATTACAATTAGAATAGGAGGAGATATTACAGTTCCAAGAAACTAGGCATAGATTACTCTGATATTACAATTAGAATAGCAGGGGATATTACAACAGGTTCCAAGAAGTTATTATAATATTCTCCACCCCAGTTGCTGTGTTACTGTGACCTGCAGGTTTTATTCCTTGCTGTAGTGGCATGGTTTGAACCAATAAGTGAGCACGACTGCCTGGAGTGGCATGAGATACGGCTGCATTCCTTAGCTTGCCCCCACCCCCCGACACCCCTCCCTGTAGCATCTGTTTTGCCTTTGTTCGCTCTACACCCCCTTGCCTAGTTCATAATTAAGCGAAATGCCGCTCTGAAACAATTCTAAAGTAATATGTTCCACATCATCTGTCTCTCCCACATGCGAGAACACTGCTGAAAGGAATTAATGGAGAGTGGCCACATCTCATCACCAACACACAATGCACTGCTACAATATACACACGCACACTATCAGGTCCAAGCATTCACTGGGAGGGATGCGAAGTATGGAATGACTCATTGGGGTTGGGGTTTTATTTATCCCTTGCATCTGTAATGCGAGAGCAAGAGATGTTCAAAGAAAACAGACATCGGGCAAATACAAGGAAAACACACGCACGTTGTGTGAGAACACACACATGTGTTTATAGTTTGTACATGTGTTTATACATGTGGTTATAGTCTGTCAGAAGGCATCGTAAAGACCAAGAGCTCAGCAGGATTCAAGAAAGAATTAGGCAATCAGCTGGCTATTGGGAGTTTATAGAGTTACTTTAGCCAAGATATAAATATGGATGAAATCTCAATTCTCTGGCACTGAGACTTAAAGCAATTAGCAGCTGCCAAAAGCCTTAACTGGAATTTTTTACCAATAAAAATGCTTACTGTGACTCTTACTCTGTTCTCTATTTCCTTTTATTTCCTTTTGGATCAGAATAGGGATTGATCGTTATATTCATTATAGCATTATTTCCTTCCACCCAGGAAATAGCTGGGTTTTCTGCATTTTCCACCCTGCAAAAAGCCATTCTGAGCAGCTTTACACCTTCAGACTCTTACAGCCATTTGCTTTGTGCAGCTGTGAAAGCTGTGCAGTTACACCAAAAGACAAACAAAGGGAGAGTTTCACACCCACGGTGGACTTCAGCCATGCATCAAATCTTTGGTGCAGAGAAAGATGCAGGATGTTCCTGAAGAAGAGCGCCTTTTATCAGAATAAGCCCTCCTGGGTGGGATGAAGGGAAGCCTGAGCTGGAAGAAAAACTGCCACAGGAGAGCTGCAGAACTCTTCTGCAGGCTCCCAAAAGCTGAAACATCCACACTTGTGCAGCAGTGCTCTGCTCTCACCTATGGGCTTCAATCCAGTGTGGATGTTTCAGCTTTTGGGAGCCTGCAGAAGAATTCTGCAGCTCTCCTGTGGCTTGCAAATCACTCATCAAAACCTGTGAAGCTCAGACAATCAGAATACAGGCTTTTTTCTTCTCTCTGTCCCTGAATACTGTCCAAGCAAACGGCATTTTGACTCATCTCATGGCAGGATAACTCAGTGTTGCTGGAATTGAAGTGATGGCAAATCCTGTAAGAGAGGCTTCTTTAGCAGGAATTGTTCCTGAGCCTCATGATCTCACAGTGAGAACTGAATCTGTTGAAAGTTGTGAGCAGAGCTTGGCCAGCTGAGGGAAGCATGGAGAGGAGGGTGCTGCTGAAGGCAGAAGTGCATTAGATAATGCACACTTGGAATTGGGAAAGTTTGTTCTTCCACAGGAACATGCAACCAAGAAAAGAGTTAATAACATGTGTGTGTTTATATATAACGTGTATCTTGGGTAACCAGCAAAGATCTGGGGAAGTGAAGTATGAAAATGACCGCAGAAAAACTGTTACTGCCATGGTCACTACTTGCTGCGCTCAGCTGACTGTGCAGAAATCTACCTTCCTGAGAAAAAAAATGTTCCTGCTTGCAAACTGGTCAGCTGCAGAATGCCCAGAAATGTGCCCTGCAGTGTCATCATGCATGTGGAAAGCAGAATTTGCACTTGTACACCAGCCAGAGGCAACCCATTTGGGTCCAGCACGTGGCACAGCCGACACTGGGCTCATACTGGAACACCTTCACAGAGGCAGAAGTAATGTTCACCAACATTAACACAAGCAAGGCAAATTGAACCAGTGTTTATTTCTCTTAGCTGTTACAACACAGCTTACTGTGGTACAGCAGAAAAACTTAGATGTGTGTAATTTCTACTGAGCGACCGCAGCTTGTTGAGATGTTAACAGCTTACAGGGTGAAACCCAAGGAAACGCTAATTGAAGGTAAATTAAAGCCCACTTTTAGTATTCTTTTGGGAGAGACAAAAAAGAAAAGTGTTAAACCAATTATAAATCCAGCTCAGCAGGCCCGTTGTATTTTAGGCACTACTGGGTACACACTCTGCAAAGTGGCTCTCCCTTTACCACTGCTGCTTGCGCTCAGACCAAATGGGCAAAGGCAAAGTAATCCAAGGTAATCACATTTGGTCTTGTTTTTCAGTTTATCTCCTGAAATTAAACTGGATCAGAGCAAAATTTGTTTATTTGTTTGCATCATTTTAGTCAAAAAAGGTGTTATAACATTCCCTGAAAAAGGAAATTGTAAAAGATTTTAGTGGTAACCCTGGTTAGTGGTAACCCTAGGGCAGAGTCTAAGGGAAAGCAATTATTGGCCTGGCAATAAATACACAGCTAAGCACTGTGTAAATTTTGTTGCATTATCCTCTAAAGACACCAGTTCAAACCACTGTGAACTACCACCGAGGCCGTCAGGCAGCTCCAAGTAGCATTTGTAACTCTCCTATATTACATGCCTTGTGTTGTTTATAGCTATACAACATGGAACATCTACAGTGCTGTGAAAACAACACCAATCGGTGCAAACCTGATTTAGAGAGTGCCTGTGTGAAGTTTGGCTGTTTTAATTACATCTTTGCAAAGCTAGGCCTTTTAAGCTATTGTGTCTTCTCAGTGCTATGAGGGCAAACAAACCATCATTATTCAGAATGCGAACTGCAAATCTGGGGTAGCACAGGACACCTCATCCAGCCCAGCATCTCCTCCCTCAGGAGCATGCATAAGGGAAGAGGAACAGGAGAATATTCACCTCTGTGTGACATGATGGCCCTGGAGAGAAAATCAGGAAGTTACTGTTTGAGAAGGAGCAGGAAACTCAGACATTAACCTGCTGAAACACAGCATTATACAGGATGTTGTGGTCTGATAGTAAATCTCTAAAGAGCCTCATGCGAACAAGGAGCATGCAAGTTAGTTTACTGCTAACCATATTTGGCACAGGGTACATACCCATTCCTTCAGAGCAAAAACAAGTTTAAGGCACCACATGGAAAACCATACTACTGTGCTGTCATACATCACTTCTTAGTATTGCCCCACAGTGTCCTCAAGTATTTTGTGACGGAGAGCAAAACTGACCACGGTTCAAGCACTTAGAGAGCCTCAGGATTTGTTTCCAACAAAGACCAGAAGAGAATCTGTCCCGTATAGACTCTGCTTGCAGCCCTGCTGGCCACCCCTCATGCCCCTGTACTGGCAGTGCACACCAGAAAGTACCAATGCCTGCTGCCTTGCTTGCTCCCCTGAAGAACCATCCCCAGATGTACCCTGTTAAGAGTCTGCTTTAACCCATCCAAAAGGGCAACCGCATTATTGTCTCATCCATGTAGCTCTTGAACACCTCCAGTGACGGTGACTTCAGCACCTCCCTGGGCAGCCTGTGCCACTGCCCCACCACTCCTTTTGAGAACAATTGTTTCCCAGTACCCGGCCTGCACCTCCCCTGGCACAACTTGAAAACATTGCCTCTCATTCTGTCATTGTGTATGTGTGTAGGCAAGAGAAAGGAAAAAAAACCTTTTCTGCTTGTTGTTCTGTTTATTTTTGGGTGTAGCACTATTGGGCCTGTTCTTGTGTGTAAGCCAACAGTTTTTAAGGAGAGTTATCATGGTATCACGGTGCTCGTGTAGGAAAGCTGGTGCTGTGTTGCCGGAGGCCCCATAAGAGAGTGCTGCAGATGAGCCCTCTCCTCTCCTTCAAACTCTTCCTTATGGGATCTCCACAAATCTTCTGCCTGGCCATCACCTCTTCTGAGAGGCCACTACCTTTTGCTGTTACCTGAGAGAAAAGACTAACTCCCACTTTGAATGCAGATCATGCTGACTTGCCAAGAGCATATTAACCAGATTATTTGCAACTGCAAGGAACTTTGCAATTCCTCAGCACTCAGTTTGGTCCTCTCCTCATATTTGCTGTTTGGAGATTCTTGCTGCCCAGCACTGCAGGAGGGGAAGGAGCTCTGGTGGTAGGACTGAGGTGAATCAACAGAGCTGTTTGAGGAAGTTTGCACCACAGCTCCCTAAGGAACGCTGCAAGACACACTCCTGTCAGCACACAGCAGCCCTCCTGCAGTGCCCTCTGCCAGCCCATCCCGAAGGACCTGTTTGGTAAGCAAACAGAATTCCAGGCTCAGCCAGCAGCTATCTGGATGTGCAGAAGAACAACAGCTGTGGCCTCCCTCAACACACCTCTTCCCCTCACATATCCTGCTTCTTTTCTACTTCAGTGTGCGTCATGCCAGAGGGCCAGCTGGGAACTACCACTACCTGTTGTTATGGCAAGGTGTGTTGGCTGCTACCAAAAGAGGGATTTCTGCAAAATTCTAGTCGAATATAGGCAGCGCTCCCCCCAGTGTATCTGGAATGTATGGTACTCATGATAAATAAATACCATCGTGGGGCATACTGATTTTGTGCCTGAGCAGATCAAGAGTTAAGGAAAAACATAAACTCCAAAGATGAATCTGTAAGAGGAGAGGACATGGAGATGCAGGAGAGCAGGAGTCCTCCTGCCACTCTGTGCTGTTCTGCCTCCCATGCAGAAGATCTTCTGAGTTGGAATGAGGCTCCTCCCCCATCACTCGGGTGAAAAAAGAAAAACAATCACAAAAATACTATAACTTAGGCATGAGTAAAGTATGAGCAGCAGAAAATAAGTGGGAAATGATGAAAGAGGAGAATGAAGAGAGGGACCAATGAAAATAGGTGCTCCCATATAAGTGGCATTAAGGAAAAAAATAAAAGCAGACAGCAGTCAGACAGGTGTGCCATCAAATATGCTGCTCCTCCAGCCTCAAAGGCACCTGAGCCAGAACCAGTCTGCACCATCCCTTGCAAACCAGACCAGCATGCAGTCAGCAGCACAACCACACAGCAGCAGGAGCAACAGGAACAATTCTCCCTCCTCTGGGCAAAAACAGTCTGGAAAAAGATCTCTCTCCTCTCCCTCACTGAAGACCTCTGTCTGCTTTATGCAGACCCGCTCCCACAGCTGTGCAGACCTGGCTGAGATGTTTCCATCACTATCTGTGCAGATGGGCACAGTTCCTTCCTTTGTTTTTCCCTCTGCTCTGTACAAACCTGGCTGCTGAAATGCAGAGCAGACCGTGTTCTTTGGAGGTGAGGAAGGCAGGGGAAGAGATGTGCTCTGCTAAGTGATTTCCTTCTTGTAGCAAACTACCTGGCTGAATCAAACATTCCCTACTTGATTATTCAATGCTGTTGGCTTGAAAAAATAATTTATTCACTTACTGGTGTTTACTGGTGCTAGCTAATAATTTTCATGGCAAACTTATCTACAATAGGGATCTCAAAGCTCCTGGAGGAGTGCTTTAAAGTGGCCCCAAATCTAGATCAGTCGGCTCTGTCAGCTTTGCCTGTTTTTCTACCTGGTTCCCTGAGCTGCTTTCTTGCAGTGGAGCCCAGTGCCACGGGCTGCCCTGCACCTGCAGTGGTACCCAGTGCCCGCCCCTCATTTTGACCTGCCTGATGTAATACAGATCTCCTTTGAGGGGCTGTGTGCTGGAGAACTAAGAAACCTATGTTTTTCCCTATTATTTCTGTGCTGTTTTACAGACCTCTATTAGTGGAGCTTATGATGCAGAAAAACTCTCCATTACTTTTAGACCCAAGACTACCATTATTTTTAGACCCAAGACCATTCAAACAGTAAGCCTGTCAGTTTTAAGATTCTGAAGATGTGAAATAACACGGTGTCCAAAGGACAACAACAACAATAATAAAAACTACAGTTTTTCACAGTCTGATTTGTTTGTGCTTCTGGAAGAGGACAGACAGCTTCCGAGCAGACACCTGAGAAACACCAGTTCCACAAAAATTCAGCAGTTATGGGTATCACATTTGACTCTGTCATCTCACGACAACATTGTCATCCCAGCACTAAAGATGCTTTATTCATGGGGTATGTAGATGTGTGTTTCTACACAGAATGTACTGCACTGACAGTATGTGATTCTAACGATCTCACTGCCCCCAGTTTTAAGTCCTTCACTACAAGAAGACATGGAGGCCCTGGTGTGTCCCCAGAGAAGGGCAATGAAGCTGTGAGGGGTCTGAAGCACAAGTCTTATGAGGAGCAGCTGAGGGAGCTGGAATTTTTCAGTCTGGAGAACAGGAGGATCAGGGGAGACCTTACAGCTCTCTACAACTACTTGAAAAGAGATTAGGGCGAGGTGGGTGTCAGCCTCTTCTCCTGCATAACAGTGATAGGATGAGAGGGAGTGTCTTCAAGTTGTGCCAGAGGAGGTGAAGATTGGGTACTAAAAAGAATTTATTCTCTGAAAGTGTGGGGACGCAATTGAAATAGACTGCCCAAGGCGGTGACTGAGTCACTGTCCCTAAAGGTGTTCAAGTAATGTGTAGATGTGGCACTGAGGTGCATGGTGGGGATGGTCTGATGGTTGGACTAGATGATCTTAGTGGCATTTTCCAACCTTCACACACACAGATGTGATCCCCATATTCACAGTAGAATATCTAGCATCATTTCCTGCATTCCTGAAACACATCAAGGCCAGGGAAGCCACGTCCCTGCTCTCCAGTCAGTGCATGGGGCAGGTGATTTCACTGAGGCAGTGCAGGACAGCATCCCAGGGGAACAGTTCCTGGCTGCTCTGCATCCCCTGCTAGCCTGGTGTTGCTTCAGAGCAATTTCTGCTGCAAGCTGCTCTACTGGGTGTCCAATAAGAACAGTCTCTCAGCAGATCCCTTGTATGCCCCAGACAGCTCTGCCCTGCTAGCTGGTGGGTTTATAGCCCATTTAAGGCTATGTGTGAGCTGACTTTAAGAGGTGGGAGTATCCCTTTTTTTGGAGAACTTAATGCACCATTGCAGGAGTCAGAGGAAAAATACAAAGATAAATAGAATTTACTTCTACTGTGGGACAAGTTGGAGTTAACAACTTCTCTCTTACTCATATAAAAGTTTAAAATAATAATACCGTATGGTGGAGTGAGAGTTAACCTTTACCCCAAACTACTGTACAGCATAAAAATCAGGACCAAAGGGGCCAGAGCTTGTGTACATTGGCAGCAGCACTGGCACGACAGGGTTGAAGCTTCCTGTTGGAGACAAAGGCAGGAGAAACCTCACAGGACTGCAAAAGGCTGCAGCCAGCATCCGGGCACGTTCCTCTGCTTCTGCAAATGGGTAGAGATGCCTTCACCTTTCTCCTCAGCCTCTCTGCAGACCTCACTGTAAGTCACACCCCGCACGTCAATTCCTACTGAGTCAAAGCCTTCCCTGCCTGTCACAGCTGTCACATCAGCCACATCACTCACCCTGCGCTGCAGGCCCCCTCCTGGTATCTGTGCCCTCGAAGCAGTGTGGGACGCTCTGTGCAGGGAGAGCTGTGTGGGCAGCAGTCAAAGCCCCGCCATCGGCTGCTCTCCCAACTCCATGTCTGTCCATGCTGCAGGTAAGTGCCACGTCGGTGTACAAATGCACAAGGGTAACTTCAGAGACTGCAAGGATTTTTTTTTTCAGTCTGAGAATTTAGCTGGCAAATAGTGAGCACAGGCTTGTTCAATAAGCCATAGGAGAGGAGACATTGCCTATACAATAAACAACTGTGTTTGCTCACAAGGCATTTCTAAGCACAGAGAGGACAGGGAAAACAAGCATAAAAAAGAGCAGATCACAGAATTGTATGAATTGGAAGGGGCCCTTAAAGGCTGTATAGGCCAGTTCCCCTGCAAGGAACAAGGACACCCATAGCTAGTCGAGTTTGCTCAGAGCCCTGCCCAACCTGAACTTGAATGCCTCCAAGGATGGTCTTCCACCACCTCTTTAGGTAACCTCTTCCAGCACCTCATCAGCCTTACTGCAAAAAACTTCTTCCTTACAGCCAGCTGAAATCTCCTTAGTTTGGAACCACTTTCCCTTGTCCTGTCACCACAGGACCCTGCTTAAGAGTCTGTCCCTTTCCATTTTATGGCCCTCCTTTAGATACTGAAAGGCCATTCTCATGTCTCCCTGGAGTCTCCTCTTCTTCATCTGAACAGCTCCATCTCTCAGGTCCCAGGTTCCATCAGAACAACCGAGAAAAGCCCAGGTTAGCTTGGCTGCTCCCCAGGAGCCAGGTTGAAGTGCCAGCTCCAGGAGGACACAAGGCCACATGGTGCTGCAACAGCTTGTCCCAAGGGCCACACTTTCCCCTTAGATAAGGGCATGACAGCTAACCCAAGGGCAGGAATCTGGGCTATGTGTCATGCTGATGGTTCCAATGGTACATTCTGAAGCTTTTTTCAAGCAGAATGATCTGCACTGCAAGTCCAGCTATAATATAAAAACATTCTATTATGTTTGAATTTTGGGTGGTGATGTGAGGAGCCAAGAGTTGGACTCAGCGATCCTCAGAAGTCCGTTCTAACTTGGAATAGTATATGACCCTGTAAGTACCTCACCTCCCATATGATGTCTCTCATGTGACAAGAAATCTACTTTATTTCCTTTATACATGAGGCTCCTACATATAACAGTTAGGAAGAAATTTGAGGAGCCTTGTGTTGTACTATTTACACGTACATTAAGAAATGCCACAGCACTTTCTGTTGGGTACCCCTGTGGTGCACGCAAATTTCTTCCACTGGCACCTTCCACATGCCATCCCTCCTCACTGCCAACTTGCCCACCAGTGCCCACACGAGCCAGGGGTTGACATGTGCTCTGCCACTGGAGTGTGAAATGACTGCTTGAACATGTCTGGGTGTGATGCTACCCAAGAACTCACATTTTGTCAGAGTTGTCCATGAGCTGGAAGAGAAGGGACTCACGAGTAACACAGTGCCCCGTGAGCTCTTCATTCTGCTTGAACTTCTTAGTCAGAGATCTATCAATTCTAGGGTCACTGGCAGAGATGTACAAAGCTTACCTCCCTTGCCAGATTTGGCACCCTATGTTTACGTTCCAGAAGTGAGCGTTTAGTGACTCATCTACCAGATCTCTTAGCTCTTTCACTGTTATTTCCTGGGAAACCTTAGAGGCTACAGCCACATGGGCCTCCTGATGCCTTTTCTGTAGCCAGAAAGCTATACCAAAAGCTCTACCAAAACCCCCTGGGCACTGCCTGTGAGTGAGATCCAACCTCCTCACCCATCATCACCAGCAACATGCACAGCCCACATTCCTGCCTGAAGTGGCTTTTTTTGTTGTGTATGAGCACAGAAACCGCCAGGAAGAACCACCAATATCTCTCAGGTCCTGGTGCTGAACAAGAGCTATCACATCTCCAAAAGCCTCTTCTGTTATGCCTGCATTGTTGTGTCCTGAACAGAAGTCTGAAATGCTCTCTTTCTGTTCTGCTAATTGACATGAAACTCCCACAAGGGAGATGCATAGGCCTGAGGATTTTTCTTAATATTGGACTGTACATCTCAGGCACCCACAGAGGCCCTCAGCAGAAAGGACAAACAGCTGGCAGACTGACAAGTTCTTGGGACTTACCCGTTCTCTATGAATGTTTAAACTTTCCCTTGGCTTGCCCGAATCCTATACATCAGTGCTTGCCAGTTTCTTTACTCTAGCTGATAGCATGCTGCTTGACCCTTTGTACTTTCTGAATTTTACCTTTGGTTAATTCGCCTGGACCACTTCTGAAGAATTCCAGACATCTGGTCTCGGCTGAAGAGCTATTTTTAAGGTGATCGCTCACAGTCTGTGAACTGACCAGCATAATTTGCACATATTATGCCAGGAAATAGCACAAACAGCACAGATAACCATCCACAAAACCTGGAGATCTGTCACGCGAGTGGGTTTCAATGTCTGGTGCCTCTCTTCTGCATTCCCACTGCAATCCAATACAAGCAATCCAAAGCACAGCCAAGTTTTCCATACCCCACTACCACTTTCCGACAAGCTGTAGCACTCCAGAACTGCTAGCGTATTTGGATTGTGCAACACAAAGTGCTAGCCAGTGTTGTCTGCGATTTTGAATGACTTTACAAGTGAGTAGCATACACAGAAATGCACAAAAACCAGACCAAAGAGAGGAGCCAATATGTGGCCAATAACCAAAGATGCTCAAAGACAGAGGCAGCCCATGCCCCTTCCTATGCTGTCATGTTAGAGCAGGCACATCATTTCACCTCTCACCCATAGGGCATCCCTGCCCAGGATGCTATCCCTGTGTACGTAAAAGCAGGTTCTTGGAAAGAGTAAAAAGCACAGAAAGATAATAAGAGCCCCCCCAAGCTCTTTTCCACATACACTTTGCAACTATTCACAGCTCAGTAGTTTACAAAGCTGGGGGCTGCAGCTTTCTATTCCACACTACTAACATCCTGGGATTTTCTGCCATGAATTTACCCAGTTGCTCTTGATGTAAATTTTCTGATATGCAGGAGACTGTGTATCAGAGATCACTGTACAGCTGATCCCAGTACTGTGTGAAAAAACAGTCTCTTATACTTGCTTTCAGACTTCCACTTCCCACCTCCACTGGACTGTTGCAGTTCTGCTTTTGGAGAACAGCGAGTAGCGTTTTCCCCATTCGCTGCCTTCACTTCAGCCACGAGTTTAAGTGCCCTGTCCTCTCGACTGTTCCTTCCCCAAATTGTCAAGTGCGGAAAAAAAAAAAAAAGCAAAACAACAACAACAACAAAAAACCTCAGCAAATGAAGGAGTCACAGCAGTAACGCTGCCGGATGGAACAACTTCGGAGGTGCGCGGCAGAGCAGGTGTGACTTACTGAACTGCTTAACCCCAAAGTCACATTACGCAGAGCCTCAAGGGGACGACCGCCGCGGGTGTCCCTTCGGAGCCCTCGTCCAGCATCGAGAAGCCTAAGCCCTCGAAAAGTTGCCTCCCTCCGTCTCTTCGCAAAGAGAAAAACCAGCAACAAGAAAACTGCCAACCCGTTCCTTTCTGACAGATCCTCACTGTTCTGTTACTTCTGTTTCCCTAGAAGTAACGAGAGCCGCGCTGAAGGAAACGAAGTGAGTGCACTTGGCCGGTTAAGCGCAGCACAGAGACACGCGTTTATAGCCATTTACGGAGCGGTGACACAACAGCGGAGACTTCAGCCAACACCACCACGGACTCGCTCCCCGCTACAGAGCCGCCTGAAGCTGTCACCGCTCTGCTCGGGCGCACGCCGCGCGGCTCAGGGCTGTGCTCGGCTCCCGGCTCACACCTGCCCGCGGTCGCTCTTCGTCTGCCTTCAGAGCTTCCACTTCTACCCCGCCGGCAACTTTTCGGGCGCACGGCGCGATCTTACCGGAGTTCCTCAGCACGCCTGCTGGCAGCACCGCACCGCACCGCACCGCACCGCACCGCACCGATCTCCCTTCGCCGCGCTCTGCCCCGCGCAGCAGCGCGCCCACGGCGTGCCGCGCCCCTTCCTCCTCCTCCTCCTTCCCTCCTCCTCTTTCTCCTCCTCCCGCCTCTTCTCCAAACTCCACAACCGCCTCTCCGCTCCGCTCCCCGCGGAAAGTTGGAGCCGGGCCGGGACCGCCCGCAGAGCCCTCGCCGCGGCACCTCGGGGTGCGTGTGTGCGTGTGTGCCAGGCGCCCAGACAACAGCCCGCTGCCCTCTGCGAACGCTCTCTGTTGGGCAAACTGCGGAATAAGCCACCCTGACAGCGGGACGTCGCGGTCCTGCGGCTGCTTCCAGGCACAGCCCCGCGCCGTGGAGCCGAACGGAGCTGCCAGCTTCGCTCCCGGAGGGGCAGCAGCCCCGGGCCTGCGCTCAGTGCACCCGCGGGCGGCTGGGAGCGCTGGACGCCGCAACTGAACTGCGCGTAACCGTGTGTCTGAGCGCCTTCCACGGTGACAAGCAGAATCGGGACGAGTCTGTCGGACGATTCAAACGCCGATGCTGCTGCTGCAACGATACCAGCAGGAAAACTTTCTTCCAGAGCAAAGGCTATGTCTTAGAAAACATATATATTTTATATAAACGGGAGGGAGAATGACTGTTTACGAGGGTGGGCAGTGGTTAGACAAGGGGGAGTGGTCTTAAACTGAGACAGGGCAGGTTTATGTTAGATATTAGGAGAAAGTTTTTCCACACACAGGATGGTGACGCACTGGAACAGGTTGCCCAAAGAGGCTGTGGATGCCCCATCCCTGCAGGCATTCAAGGCCAGGCTGGATGTGGCTCTGGGCAGCCTGGTCTGGTGGTTGGCAACCTGCACATAGCAGGGGGGTTGAAATTAGATGATCATTGTGATCCTTTTCAACTCAGGCCATTCTATGATTCTATGTATGTATATATATACACACAAATTCGAAGGCCCTTTAAAACTTCATCTCTGAACTGTTACACTCTCTTGCTGTATCACAGCTTCTTATTCTTTTCTTGATATCGCCAAAAACATAAATTCCAGATCACCTGTATGATGATTTCTGACCAAACTGGTCATTTCACTGCTGATGAACAGAAGAAGTGCCTAAATCTCTCATATGAATTTGCTGGAATAAAAGAAGTCTTTGCCTCTGTGCCATGATCACAAAACGCTCATGAACTCCAGCTGCTCCAAGAAATTCTCAAATTCCTATGGCAACATTATTTTGGTCCATGTTTTGCCTGCAACCCCACCCCTCCTTCAGCATAATTTGCAGACGCCACCACTAAGTATTTGCACCACGCAGGACCTGTAGTCACTTTCCACAGTCAGCCTTCATTCTTGCTTTTCTTTCACCTTACGTATCCTTACTAGTTACAGTTCAGCTTTGCCTTGAAAGGAGGAGCATTGTTTGTGCTGATCCTCCACCAAGTACAGCTTTATCCACATCTTTGTTTCCTGCATTTCCCCTTGCCTCTTTTGCTTTTGCTGTGTTATAACCTACAGCCTATACTATGCAGGAGACTGGATTTTCACACTGGTCTCTTCTGGCCTTGACATTGACAAATCCCAGCTGTATTGTTTGCCTCCCAGGTGCTTATCTCCTCCTTGCTCTCATGCTTTTGTTTTACATCTTCTATTCTTCTTCATTTACCTACTGATATTAATCTTACCACTGATTCTATTTTACTGCATCTTGGCAAAACATAAATGAGTAAATCGGTGGGAATACAAATCCAAAGTTGTGACTTTTGTTCACTACATCATCTCTTCCTCCTCTTATTCTACATCTGAATGTTAACAGCAGAGAGAATACCAAGGGTTTTGTATTTTGTCGTGTTTCTTGTCCTCTGTTCTGCACAACACAAAATATGCACTAATTCACAGCCCAACATCGGAGAAGTGGTTTACCAAGTAAGAGAACTGAATCACAGAAGAAGCAGGAGAGGACAGGTAAACCAACCACTGTTTGCCACTTGTGAACAGATGCACTCTTATTCAGCTATAGTCAGGATCACTAATAGCTGCCCATCTTTTGACCTGTGGTAACAGCTTGTGTTTTTATGTAATAGTACACTTAGGAAAAAAAAAATATTAAGAAAACATGCTGATGACTTTCGTCATCTCTGAGTGAATCTTTACATTAAGAAAAAGATTCCAGTATGCAGAATATGAAAAATTCATGGTTGTAAGACTTAGGAAGCAGGACTCTACATTTGTTACTCATATTAAAACAGATCATGTTGTCAAGCTAAGATGCTTACATACAACGTAAATATTGAAAAGTGTGGTAACTTTTACATAAAATGTCAATGAGAGCTATTTCCATGTAACTGCATTTTCACTCTTTGCTCAACTGGAATCAATCAGACTTCTGTTACTCTATCTTTGTTGCCTTAGGGCATGGAGTCACATTGGTGTAACAGAATAGAAGTATTTTCAGCCCCTCCCAGTTTTTCATTATGATTTTATTAAACAATTTGTAACACAGAAAAGATGTCAAACAACATATAAGTGGCTTCAACGGTAACTTTAACAGTCAAAAATATTTGCTTTTGATGCAAAACTACTTTTCTTCTCCAAGGGCGCTCCAAGCATCAGTGTCTGAATGAACAGCTCCCTTAGACCAATATTCTCCTTCAGGTCTGTTTTGCTGCAGTAGCTGTGGGAATTTTCTGTTTACTTCATGCCTGCAAACTGACCTTTACTAAATACCCATCACTCAGTAGCCTTTAACTTTCTCAGGCTTCAAGGCAAATGTTTTTTGTTTTGTTCCCCCCCCCTCCCCCCCCCCCCCCCCCTTTTTTCTTTTTTTTCTTTCTTCTTTACCTCTTCCCCTTTTTTTTTCTCTCTC
>JAPSGF010000003.1:17324686-17496490 GCA_035772895.1 Perdix hodgsoniae
CCCCCCCCTCCTTTTTTTTTTCCCCTTTTAATCCTTACAGCCTAACAGGCAATGATTGCTCATGCATCCTCAGGCACAGTATTAACTCTCTGACCATCAGAAGCCTCTCTCTCCCCTAAACCTCCTCCTGTTTAAGACACTAATCAAATCCCTGCAGAACAGCTCTTCACACTCCAAATAGCAAGCTGAGTATGCTATGTATTGACAGGAGGTATTTCTCACCCCATTCACTCGAGTTAGGAGTAGTAGGTGTTATTATCTCAAGTCTTCTTACAACTCAGGGAATGAAAGAGCTAGAACACCACTTGAATACAGATAATTCTCCTAACAGTCAAATGTATTATAAACATGCTACTGAGGCAGATTCACACTGTGAAAGTCAAAACAAACAGAAATCCTCCAGTAATCAGACTGAAAATCCTGGATGCTACTAGACTGAAAAACATTTACCAGAATCAGTCTCACTGTACTTCCTGTCTTGTGCTGGCACATTTTTTGACTGTCAGATGGATTTGGCTGAATCAACAACTGAATTTCTATGAGCATTTTCAAAGGCTAAGAGCCCTCTTATAACTTCTCCCAGCATACATCTTATTCTCAATTGTTTGTATATAACCAAGCCTCACAAATCAAAGTTGCTGGTGATTGTTCATTGGTATTGATATCTATCTGGCACTGTCCAGCATGGGAGGATAAAAAGCAACAGAAATCAGTGGAGTTTCGTACAAAGCTGGTAACACAGAACACAATTTGTGGACCAGTGTATAACAAGCCCTGTCCATTTCAAAACATTAAAGCATAAAATCGAGTAGTGATAGTTACCCTCACCTGCTACAAAGTACTCTGCAGTTAAACCAAACAATCTTTCAGCCCATTACAAGCACGGGGCAAATGATTTATCAAAACAATAGTAACAAACCACTTAGAAGCAAACATTTGTACATTTAGAACTAAATGATGATGGAAGAAAAAAATGTTAGCACTTAAGAATTCTTCAGAATCCAAAATCTTCACATGCCCTATAGAAATTCCAGTGCTTTTCCATTACAGGCCACGGTAGAAACTCCTCTGTACATATGATGAGTAACTCAGTGAACTGAAGAAAACACGTTGGACTTTCTGCTGAGTTGAACTGGCCAGAGAAACCTGTTGAAAAAGAATGTGGATGATTATACGGTGCGTACTGACACAAGTGGAAACATTCACCAGCAATATTATCTACTAGACAGGTGTTAGTATCTTGTTGGAACTATGAAGGCATGACTGATCCCAGTGCCCTAAATGCTTATATCCTAGGATCTCAGCTACCTTATCTGCGATGCTGGCACAGCACTTGCAACAAGATTTCAGTGATGCAAGGCCAGCCAGTGCTACGTGCTTCCGGGCTCAGTGTGAGAATCCAACCCTCAGTATTCATTTCCAATGATACAATGGCTCTCAATGAGAATTAGATGGAAAACACAGCTGTTCTTCATCAGTACCTGAATGCCATATATTCTGTACATAAACAGATGAGTTCAGTATACCTCCCCAAAATTACAGAATCCTTCTTACCATGCTCTTCCTATAGTCTGGAACAGATTATATAAAAAGAAAGCTGTATTAAAAACAACAACAACAAACACACTGAACAAGAGTTATTTGCAGTACTTAAATATCTGCTGGACTGAAGCAACTACTGCAGTGCATGAACTTAAGGCATGTGTGTCACTGACTGAGCATTTGAACTTGTACTTTTCACTGATGAAATCAGTAACTAAGAAGCATGATAAATATCCTGCACCAGTAAATGTTATAATAATTTTTCCTGAAGGAACACATATCAGACTGGCTTTTGGAGCTGTTGCTTTGGAAGCTACTTGACTTAACTGTTCATTTCCCATCCACACTTTTTCCACTCAGTACCAGAAATGGCACACGTATTAGATGTTAGTAAGAGAAAAAGGACTGTCATGAGAGTGGTGATGGCCTCTGTTTAAAAAGAGTGTTCAGACAGTATTTGGTATTTCAAGAGGATAGGTATTCCAAGATAATTAGATCAGCCAAAAAAAAAAAAATTTCTTAAAATGCAGAAAGAACTTGTCTCAAGAAACAGTAGTTGGTCATTTACCTTGCACTTATTCCTGGCTACACTATGCCATACCAATAATTTAGCTTTCTCTGTTACCAAGGTTCTCCAGCTCTGCCACTTACATTCATCACCAAATGCATGATATATTCACTGAGCTGACAACATTAGTGGGTCCTAGCAGTGAAAAAAATCAGCGTATCTTGTAAGTACTAGACATTTCAACTCTATTTCTCCCACTCAATGGGGATTTGTCTGCAACGTCCTGATTTCAGAGAGCTCACCATGCAAAGCAGAGAAGTAGCACATTAGTATTAAAAGAGCTCTAAGTTCAGAATTGTAAGTAAACAATCTTGCTCTTGACAACATGTGTTGTTCCACTTCTGTGACATTCATAGTTAAACTTCCGACTTCAGTGAGAATAGGATATCATTCCAAGTTTTACATTCTCAGTATTTCTTCTGCATACTCATGCCATAACACAATAGAAAATAGAACAAAAAAAGCACAACAGAGCTATAATCCGATGTCCAACATATATTTAAGTATCTTAGACTACAGCAAGTGAAGACGTGCAGGCTGAATACATGACATCTCTGAGAGGTTGCATTACAATGTTCCATGCACAAATCCATTATCTCTTATGAAAGACTAGTCAGTCACACCAGAAGTCTCTTACATACTCAACTGGAAATAATGTTTCAAAGAGTATAAATAGGAATACTTGAATGGGAAGTCACAATATCATTCTAAGGGTAACACCCTCAGGGAAAAAAAAAAAAATCTTAAAAGCAAGCCTGGGAATATTTTGATAAAATAAACCGGCAGAAACTGAGCTGAAAAATAGCAGTACTAGAATGACATGACAGGCATGACTTTAACCTGTTTTGCTTTGTGGAAAAAAAGCCTTTTCATCCAGAAATGCCCACAGATCGTAGACTAAGTACAGAAAAAATTCTTTGCAATGTCTGAAGTTATTTTAAAATCCTTTTTTGAGAGATCATAATTGGAGAACAGACACTCAGTTTTTAGTGCTCTTGCTGCAACATTCTCTATCACACACACACACACACACCCCTAAAATAGCATCCGAAAATGTAATAAAGTTATGACCACGTAAATCTATTGATTTTTTTTCTCTTGTAGTTGATGGTTTTCTTTGCTGATTCCTTTGGGTAAAACTAGTCTTATCCACTGGATTAAGATTTTGTAAATAAAATACAAGTATTATAAGTACAATGTTACTGGAGTGCATAATTAAAACCTGAAAAACTCCTGAATCTCTGATTTTCATTAATTTCAGGTAACAGTGAACAGCAAAATCACAGTAATGTATACACCTCAATCTTGTTTTCCTTAGTACTGACTTTGGTATTCAGTAAGAGTTTCCATATCCACATACATTATCTTTTTCTCCAGTAGGGATTCATCAGTTTTTTAATGTTTATCCTTGTGTTCCTCAGTTCATATTCTGAAACTTTTCTCTCTTTGCTTATAATTAAACATTTTAATATACACTTTGAAGTTTCCATTCTCCCTTTTTCTGTTAACTCTCTTCCCCTTTTGAAAGCTGTCTTTGTAAGTGACTGGCAGCTTAGATGCTTTCAACAGTATAGAAGTGTTTCCATATTGCTATCCAAAACTCATCTGTACGCCTTAGGTGCAGAAAAAAAAATCTAGGAGGATGATTTGCATGTAGGCAGGATCTTCTCTGTTTTACTACTTTTGTTGTCTTGTGAGGTGCTCTTGGTTTTCTTCCATCTTTGTAAGCTGGAAGATAAAGTGTCAATCAGTATCAACATCAGAATGAGCCTTTTTTTCTCTCTGTAAGCCTAGGTGCTCTTTCCATCCTGCCTGCCAATGGCTTTTACACCTGTGTTGGCATCCATTTCAGCCTTATAACTTTGAAACTATTCTGAAACAGTTTCAACTTTTATCTTCGTTGTCTTACAGCTTTACAAGACATTGCTTCTGTGGTAAGAACCTGAAAACACTATTTAAGGAAAATTCCCATTACTGCTGCAAAATCATAAATTTCAGGCCAGAATTTCCACCTGTATAAAGGTTAGTCACAAAAGATTGCTACTTCTGTGCAGTCATCACATTCTGATCATTACAAAAGAAGAGCCGGTTATAAAAATGTCAGTAAGATAGTGCTGGAATCACATAGATACTGTAAATCACTTGTTAACTATTATACTGTTTGAAATCATCTGTAGAAAGAATTTAAATGCTTTTGCACTTCAACCACCAGCGTATCTCAGTCAATTTATAGGCATCAGTCAATCTTAGTCAATAGTCAGTGTTTCCATAACACAAGTGAAGATTATTACTGCAACTGAGAGAAAACCTAACCGATTTGTGCCATCAATAGTGAAGTCACAGAAGATGTTATCCATCAGGCTCAAATGGATCTGTTAGGCACAGTTAGTTTAGATATGGCCTACAGGTGCATTAGCAAAGAGAAGATCTAAGGACAACACACAGAGAGCAGCATTTAACCTAGAATTCCACTCTGAATATTTGAAATAAAAACAACCTTAAGAGATATCAAGTTTCTTGGGCCTCATCTGCGTTCCACTCAAGAACTCAAAAACAGAGTACACCAGTTGTAAACCAGGAATCCTAATAGGCTTTGGCCCTTCACATTAAGGACTTGGAAATGACAGCCAGCACCTCACACAACAACATTTTTAGATCCTGTTACTCTCAAAATGCTGAGACTGAATGGAGGCATACAAATTCTTCCCAAGCTAGTGGTAATCTTGGAAATGACCTATTTATAGTTGATTAAGTATCTTAGAAAAACAGATGCCTGTGGAGAGAGTCGCTGTTAGACTAGATCTTTCTCTCTATGGTTCCCTGATCACTGTTTTTGGTTTTGTTCTTTCTTCCCCCCTCAGAAAGCTTTTTCTTTCTTCCAGATCTCTGCATTTCTTGATTCACTTCACGTGTTGGATATCTTCATTCTGACAGATTTTTCCTTCTCTGCTTGCTGAAGTCCAAGGCTTTTGCAAACAAATGAGTAAGGATTGATCCCTTTCTAACAGTGAGATATGTCATCTAAGTCAGATATCTGAAGGTAAGGAAACTCTAAAAGATACAGACCAGCATGGAGTTTGGCCACTTGTGACACACTGTGTCCAAACCCATCTTTTTCTTTAAAAGCTAACTTATCAGATGCTGCACTTTTGTTAACATCCTTCGGAAAAATTTGAAGACTATTTATCACATCTTCTAAAATAAATCATCTCAGTTTGGAAGTTACTTAGTGAACTATAATGATGAGTTACTTTGTTGTACCATTAAAATTGTACCAGAATTTGCACAGCAGTAAGTTGGAATTTACTTAATGCTTCACAAATCATTATTTTATTATGTTGCTGCTAGAAAAAAAAAGTTAGATTTGAGAAAGCAATGTTTCTTCCTCTACTTAATAAATAATAGCTTTTCTCACAACCTCATTCTTTCTTTTTGTCCTCCAGCAAGACTGACAAAAGCAATGTCATAAAGCAGGAAAAAAAACACAAAACAAAAGCAAACAAACAAACAAAACAAAGAAAAACACACAACAGGTATCTAGATTCACTTTTCTTTGAATGTATTTCAAATATATGGAAGTAGAGCTACTACAACACAGAGTGGGAGACCTTACATTTTCTGGAGAGGTGCAGTTACTATAAAATATGTTTCTAAATGTTCAAAAAATGTATTAATAACACTTCATAGCTCTCCTGCCAGCACTGCCTAGATAAATGGCATAAAGACAGTATGTCGTTCTCCATTAAAACTTTTGCCCAGATCATAACCTTATACACTAACTTTTTTTCCTCTCTACTACATACATTATGTACATGCATGTCAGGCATTAACAAATATTCTACATTATAGGATACCATATGAACTGCTACTCATCAGGGTCCTTGTACCAGTTTATTATGATATTTTAAATTTTTTATTCACCAACATGAGGAACTCAAGCCCTCAAATCTATTACAGAAATAGAATGTTAAAATATAGAAATGCAACGTTACCTATGAGGATAAAGAGAGAACAACCTGAGTATCAGCAGATTTTACTGACTTTACTGCAGCTGTAATTTAATTTTTCCCAAAAAAGTTGAGACGTATAATTGACATACATGCCAATGTCAATCTTAAAATGTATACAACTTCCTGTAAGAGAATATATTGTCAAGATTGAATTTATTATTAAAAAAAGGAAAAAAAGAAAGAAAAAAAATAAAAAGGAAATAAATGTGGTATTTTAAAATATGCCCAATTCCTTTTTTCTAACAAATGTTTTTTATATAGCTGCCTGATAGACCTTCAATTCCTGGACTGAATCAATGATTTTATTTAAATATCAAATTACTGAGATCTCCAACAACAAATGCATGCACTAGATATGCATACATATTCTTCATTAAGAGTATAATTACTTTAAAAAGGATTTGGAGGAAACTACTTGTCCTAACAAGTACTTTGCAGGTTCCCACCACCAGTTTGTCTCTTCCAATTTATTATTTTAATTTATTACTTTATACTTGATCAGCCAATAATTCCCTTGTGTAATCTTTTGGAAGATAAATACACAATTACTTTTCAAGCTTTCTATAAAACCTGAGTTTTATGACAAGTTAAGAAGCACCCCAGGGCCAATCTTGGGTAATTAAAAAGTAGCACTTCAAAATTATCACAACTTATAGCACATTGCTGCAGATTAGGAGAAACAGAAGACAAAGTAGAAATCTATTTGCAGCTCAGGTCAAAACTGTTATTTAGTAGAAATCCTACAGCTTTCATTCACTAGCAAAATCCAGAGGAGCTGTGATTTGCTCAGTGGATTTTTAAGTGCAGTCTCAGAACAATATTTAGAGGCTTCCCCTAAGCTATATTATTAAGAGGTGATTTAAACACTGAACTTTTTTTCTGTAGGAGATTTGTTCCAACTTTGTTAAAATTCAGTGCTGGGAAAAAAAAGTGATATAATCAGAATGCTCATCAAGTTAAGGTATTTAGGTAGTCTCCTAAGTGCTTTAATTTGACACAATCAGACTGTGTAGTCAAAAAGGTCTCCTGTTCAAAAGCAACACAGCAAGCCTTTCTCTTGCTGTTAATTACACTGCCTTTCTTTTATCATTTTTCTACATAAGACAGGAAAAGACAGGTACATACTAAGAAGGTTATCTACAACAGTTCTGTTTTTTTCAGTCTCTACATGACCACCAAAGCAGATGAAAAGCAGCTTCATGCAGCTGAAAGGCCAGATATCAAAGCATTTCTTTAACAACTTTAAAGTAAAAAGGCCACACAGCCATTGTTTAAAGCTCTTTGGAGTCAGTATACTTTTAGTGAGGTTTCTTAAAGAAATAAGATTCCTGTACGCAGAAAAAACAAATCACTATCGGTGACTACATGGTCAAGTGGTAGAACAGCTTGTAAAGAGATGCTGTGCAATGTACATCCGTGAAAATACTCAGAAACTGACTGGACAACGGCTGAAGCAACATTATCTAACTTGTAAATTAGTCCTACTTATACCGAGAGGCTGGACTGGAGAACTTCAGAAATTCTATCTGACCTACATTAACCTATGGTTCTGAGTCACCTTGTTACCTTTGAAGTAATATCCCAGATATTTCAGAAAAAAAAACAAACAACTAAGAGGTAAGAAATCACAGACATTAAATTCTTAGAACTGGCTTCTATGACATTACATCCTTTAGAATTATTTTCTTATTTTTCATTCCTGGTCTCCTCAAAAACGAATTTTGTTCCATTCTCATTATCCACTCAACTCAATACACAGTCACACAACCTTTTACCTTGCTGATAGTCACATAAGAGCAGGAAGAGGATTTTGGAAACAAAAAGTATGTAGATGAAGCAAGCCTATACTTCAGTCAGGGCATAAAAAGATACTGGAAAATGCAACTTTGCAAGTTTTGCTGACATAACTATTTGCTTCTCTGTAAAGTATGCAATTACCCAAAGCAAATTTCTGGACCTTGAAAGTACTGGAAAATATTTTAAAACACTTTGTCTATAAGGTACAAAGGAGAGAACACAGAATGCATTCAAACATAATAAAAATAAATTTTTTGAAGCCAGAACTCAAATAATAGCCTCACCATGAAATAGCTCTGAGATGGAAAATGATTCTGGATAGAAGTATTTGTTTACAATCTCACTGCTTCTAAAATATAAAATACAAAGAATACATAGTATACGTGCCTGTGGTTTACAGGAATGTGAATAAGGACAATATCTATTTAATGAATATTTTACTATAGTATCTATGTATTTACATATATTTCTACATTCTCAAGTTCTTCTTTTATTCCTTGTAACTGTTACTAATGGTCATATGCCAATAATACCCAATCCAGAATTCAGATATGCAGACTCAAGCTCCTTCAGGCTGTGACATTTGTTTTAAAAGTCTAAACTTTGGGTGCCCAGTTCTCATCCTGATTTTCATATTACTAAATAATATTCATCATCTTTTCCATCTTTCTTTCAAAAATACTAATATAATAATACCAAATCTTCTCAGTGAAAGTAGTTTCTGACATAATTGTTAAGCCTGGGCAGAATCTGGAGCTCTGAATTACAACTCTGAGGAGTTCACAGTTTAAGGCCTAAAGGAAAACTCTTGCTAATATGCACATGTATTATTTACTTGTACTCCAATGTTATATCTACATGGTATAGGAGCCCACATGGTATAGGAGCCCACATGGTATAGGAGCCCACATGGTATAGGAGCCCACATGGTATAGGAGCCCACATGGTATAGGAGCCCACATGGTATAGGAAGTTTTGGTCTTCTATGGAGCACTTCATTTGAGTTTAAATATTCTCATGCCCCATCAGCAGCCTCGAACTCTGCCCAGAACTCTGTACTGCAATAGAATAACAAAACATCAACTAGCAAGAAAACTGCTAGAATTATTCTTTTATCATTTCCCAGCACTAGTGAAGACAAAAACAAATACTAGTTAAAAGTCAACTTAAAGTAGTTGGGCTTTGCATTTAGAATTTATTCAGCAGGAAGCAAAGAAGCAATGGCATTGTATATCTGCATTTGTTTTCTAAAAACCACTCAAGGGGCAAACAATACAGCAAACCCATTCTTGGGCTATGTGGGTTCTGAAGGCACTTCCAAAGCTTCATTTAAGAGATTCAATTAAACACATGTGACAAGTTTTTGAAGGATTTTCCTTCCTAAGTAAGAGTTATTTTTCCATAGTTTGCTTTCAGAAATATTTTTGGTCAGAAATCTGAAGTTTCTCCTCAAGTGGATACAAGAAGTGAAAACAAAAGGCTTGGGTTCCATAAGCCAGAAGTGTGGAAACTGTTGGTTAAATTTTTTAAAGGTATCCTGTGCACACTAAGCAGTTCTTTCTTTACTGACAAGAATAACTGCATTAGATATAACAAAATCTATATTTGAACCAATATTTCTGTGAATTTTGAACTTATTTTATTGTATTACAAATTTTCATTTTGAATAATCCCTACCTGTCTGTCAGAGGTTATCTTTGTCTACAAAGTGAACCTCTTGCTTTAAGTTTCCAAATAGGACTGGACAATCAAATAACAGGCTGACAACAATCACACATGCTACATTACAGTTAAGTTAGCTGGTAAGCAGAACTACACCAAGTTGAGAGAACGCGAAAGTGGCTGAATGGTCATTTGTTCAATAGAGATAAACAACTCCTGTGAGCCGTAATGCGTAACTTTTCAATTAAAATCACAGGGAGTTCAGTCTGTTAGGGAGTTTGTTTTATTGGGTGTTTTTGGTTTGTTTGGATTTTTTTTTTTTCCTTTTTTTGAATGTGTGATGTTAACAATGGCCGTTAAGATACTCAGTTTAACTGTTCACTGCTAACATCCACACACCAATGTACAAAAAAGTAAGCTAACAAAGTATTTTTTGCAGAAGATTCTCAGCTCGCTTACTGCATCTTTTGCCCTGCAGCTGAAGGCCTCGCAGATGCAAGGGCTTTACAATGTGAATACAATTTCAGTTCATAGTTTTGACACAAATTTAGACACTTCACCTCCCATATGCTTGTTACTGTTTCCCACAGCAGACCTGACTGACTGCAGTGCAAAGTGACACTGGCCATTCAGGGTTTGAGATGACCACTTTGCCTTTGCACTGCAGTTGAACGGGGCTCTTGGTCATGCGTCTGTAGCATAATCAAAAGCAGTGCGGGCAGAAACGCAATCTGAAATGCAGTAAGCCCTGATGAATACTGCTAATACTGCCAACAGGGTTTAATGTGCAACCAACATAAAAACATAACACTGAAAACACAAATTTAAAAGCTCAGTGAGCTCCCCAAAGATCTCAGCATCTTTAGTAACATTTCCATTCCTCTCTCTAAATTAGACTGTATTACATTATTCCAAATGCCGTTGTATCATATTTCTCTACTTAAATGGAGGAAGTCTTTGTCTTTGTCCTTACTCAGTGGAGACATGTAACTGAACACTTCAAATGACATTGAGTTATTTTGTTAATTACATGAAAATAACAAGATGTTTCTAATTTGAATTCAAGAGAGTAAGTAGAACATACGGAGCTCTGAAAAACTTTATCTCTTTCAGATCAATCAAATCCATCAGCAGAGCCATCATTTCTCCCCACTATGCTTAATTTGCTTATCCAAATCAATTCTGTTGCCCTACTTTCTTTTTTTCCTTGTGTATATGGCCTTCATCTCCTGCCTCCATTGTTAGGGTTTTCTTTTTTTTTAACAGGTTAAAAACAGAAATCTTACTCTTTAATTCTCTGGCATTGGGGAGACTTTCAGCTGCTTCTCCTTCAGAGCATGGAAATGTTTTCACAGTTTCTGTTTATGACAACAACGAAGTCCACAATTAGTACTGTTGCTTCAACATATTTGGATTTCCACCAACACACATTATTTGTGATCTTAATATGTACATACAATTAAAAGCCGTGCACATAACTGAGTTTCCAAAAGAATAAACAAAGTGTGAAATTGACTTATTAAAAACTTCACTATCTCTATATTAAATATTTTAAATAAATTTTACATACATATTTTTATATAGCAATCAAGTCATTAGTAATTATCTCCTTCGTGCAACTACTTACTGAACGAAAAGTACTTCTTTGAAGACCACTTGTCATTTATGTCACTATTTATGTTTCAGTTCAGGGGTCTGATATATGAATGTAGTCCAAAATAAACCAGAAAGCAATGGATGAATTTTGGAATTTAAGCTCATGAAAAATTACTTTCTAATGCTTCAGTCATGGTGAATATTAGATTTTAAGTGGTCCGTACCCACAAGCTCTTTCTGTTGTGATGGTATTTCCAGGTCAACAGAAACAGGAGCATCTTCAACAACAACCTTTGACAACTGTGTCCCACGATAAGCAACCTATAAACAAAATCTAAATGGATAACTGTTCATTTTAATTGCTTTGTGGATTTTTTTTTTTTCCCCTGATAGGTGAAAAACTTTCACTTTTCTTTTAAAATTCAGTTTAGGTACTTAATAGTCTGCATCTGGCAATATTAAACAGAAATTCTGCTGATTAAAATTCTTACTGAAAAAATGTTGTTTATCTACTAAGATCTCTAAAATAAATAAATAACACTACTTTTGAAACACTTATCCCCGACATTTTGACATCTCAAACTGTTGACTGCTTCTTTTAATTCTCTTATTTATTCTCTTTATTCTCTTTTCTTCATGGTGATCGTGACAGAGCACCGGAACAGGATACCTAGAGAGACTGTAAAGTTTTCTTCTTTGCAGATATTCAAGACCCATGTGGACACCTACTCATGCAGCTAGCTGTATGGAACCTACTTTGGCAAGGGGTTGGACTTGATGATCTCTAGAGGTCCCCTCCAACCCCTACAATTCTGTGATTCTCTGACTAACCACCTTTCAGCTTTTTCAGTCAACTTCAGAATCATTTTTAAAACCATGCTTTCAAAACGCTGATAGCTTACAGACTAGGCTTTCCACAATCTCTGAACACCTGTATATAGCTCAGCAACGTAAAGCTACTCCTTTTCTGGAGCTACGTATTTCTGTTCACAGCATTTCATTAGTAGTAATAAGACTTTAAAATGTAGGCTTGTACCCTGCTTTTGTAACTAAGAAATGGAGATCAAAAATAGTGAAAATATTTCCTGACTGCAATTCCCCTTATAATTTACAGATTCGTTAAATTTGTTATTTGCATTTATCAATATTATTTCTGAGAGTAAAAAATCAAGCATACCTTGTTCCATGCATACTTCCATGTCACATAAATATCATTTCCTAGTAGGTCTTTAACCCACTGAACTGGATTCTGAAATATTTTGTTTTTACTTGTTTTGATCCTGCCATCTGTTAAGAGTGTGGCTTTGCAAGTGAATTCCTAAAAAAGAAAAATAAAGAAATAGTTTTCAGCTCATAAAATAAAAAACCTGAATTAAAATCCCTAAAACATGGAAAAAATGTTGGACTATATAGACGAAGAGTTATAGCCAAATTTTTTTTCCCCACAATAAATAAATAAAAATTCTTATGGCTTACAGTTTTTTACACTAAGTAAAATTTTGCCATATACAATACTGGGTAATGTTGTTTAATACACACAAAGTTAAGCAATCAGAATAAAAGAATGATCCATCAAAAAATATTCAGCCACCTTCCACCACAACAGATGGTTTGACTCTGTCTGTAAGAATGTAAACTAAGATGTTTAACTCAAACACCTTGATGAACATTAAATCTAATTCGCATTTATATAGCATGGGTCCACAGTGCTAAAAAACCACATGCTGCCTGCTCAAAGCTAATTTAACTAAGTATTATGCACTAGCTATATGTTTTATTAAGTATATATAACTTAAGAAACTTTATGAATCACTTCTTTGCAATGCAACAAATACTGGCCTCTGAATTTCAATCTCTACAGCATTCATGGTTTTCTAAGACACAAATGATGCCATTTTCATTCTACTAAAATCACTGACTTCTCTAAAGCCACAACATCAACATTTCAACATAGGGTTATCATTCCTTCAGATCTACATGGAATAAGTTGTACTGACAGATAACAGTCTTCAGAGAAAACAGCATGCTAAATTCTTTATCCTTCAATTTAACCATCTTAGGGTTTGTAGGAAAATTACACGTTCTCCAATAAAAAGAAGAGTGTGTGTCAATCTATGACATAATCCAGTGTAACTTGCTAACACTGCCTTATGGTACAAAACATAGCAACAAACCAGACGCTCTCAGAAGAAAAGCGTTCCTGAGCAGATTGTAGGTGCAGAAAAAGAAGTCTTTTCTTAACTAACTGGATTTGGTTAGCTGAAAACAACCTTTCACATCCTAACTAATATGTTGCACTGGAAATTAACTAGCTCACAAATGGGAATTTAGTCAATAATTCCACCATTTACTCAATACTAAGTCTGGTCCTCAACAGCTGTATTAAGAATCTGCTTTGTATCTGGAAACACGGGGGCATGTTTTCATATTAAATAGAGGTTGATTTTTCTTCTTTTTTTTTTTTTTCTGCAGACATGGTTTGTATCAGGCCCCAGAACCAGCTAGTGAGAAATCTGGCATACATTCATGTCTACCATGACACAGAGGAAATAAATCCTTGATAGCTGCTTCCAAAAACTAAGTCATGAAAACCTTAACATTCTCTTCCTTTAAATTTGAAAAATCAGTAATGCACAGTCAATGATTCTACTCTGACTTTAGCAATAGGAAACACTAAGAAACCAATAATGCAAAGTTAAACACTACTTAAGCAGTATTTTGTGTGTTAAAATCACAGGCTAACCAGAAGACATTATCCATAACATTTTCCTTTGCAACTCATAAAAGATCACCTGTAATTAACACAAATTTTTCACTACTAAATGCTGACGATACAGACTACTCTTCCCCATTTTAATGTTGTTTTTTCCCCCTCCACAATTATTCACTAGTACTAGCATCATCATATCGCAACAATTACCTTCAGTGTGAATTCCAAAACATTTTCTCCTGGCTTAATCCTTCCAAATTCAAGAAGATCTATCAACTGAATTTTTTTTTT
The DNA here is from genome assembly GCA_035772895.1 of Perdix hodgsoniae. NCBI lineage: Eukaryota > Metazoa > Chordata > Aves > Galliformes > Phasianidae > Perdix > Perdix hodgsoniae. Next base: position 17,338,863 of record JAPSGF010000003.1, read on the forward strand.
GTTTTTTCTCACATACTTCCTTTGTTTTTGTTCACATTCCTTGTACCCATAGTTCTGGAAAGATTTCTCACTAACGTTTACTGGATAATCTTTGTTTGATGTGAATTTTGCAGCCATTGATTCTGCACTAAGTGAGTTCCCATGACTCTGAAAGACCATTTGATGCAGATTAGGAAAGTTATCTGTGGATGCTGTTATTACTTGCTGGTGCTGCTGGAGAGCTTTTTTCTTATTTACATATCTGTGTACATCGTCACTGGCAAGAACCTGCTGACAGTCACCACCTGGCTGACAAACATTGTTATTGGCAGCAGTGCTTTGGGCTTCTGAAATACTTAATGTGTTTGTCGCTGAAGTGGGATCTAATGACTTGTTTCCTTGCTCCCCAGCTGCTATGTGATCAACGTCCTTTTGCTGTGAACAGTTAGCTTTAGCAGTGGAAGCTACAGGTTTTGAAGGCAATGCCTCTAATTCTATAGCATTTGTCAACCCTGACACGTCATAGAAATAATATTTTCTTATCCAGTTTTCAGATGCTGAAGTACTATCAGAAACCACTTTGCCTCTTACTGCTTCTTTGTTAGTTTCTGTCTCATCCAAGCAGTTGTTTGGATACTGGCTGCATTCCTGAGCTGAAAATCTATTTTCTGAAGAGAGATGTGCTTTTACTCTGTTTTCATTAGGCTTACTGGCACCAAGCCCCATGGCATATGTAACTACATTGGGATTCATGATTTCCTTCTCTGAATCTGATGCTCTGAACACTTGTTTTGTTTTTCTATAATTTTCTATTTTCTGGAGTAATTTCTTCTGGTTTTGGACAACAGTCAACAGATTCTTTTGCCTGGAAGAGAGGTTAGTTACTTGTTTAATCCATGCTTAAAAGATTCTGCTGAAGCCCTACAGAAAATTTAAAAGTAATAAAAAAATCTCCAGAGTTACTGTGAACACAAAACAGGAACAGCTTAACTCACTGAAAACAGTGTTTGGAAGGATTTTATCAACCTCTAAAATATGAACAAAGCTTTTTTTTATCATATCTAAAGTTGGTAATATATTAAGTTTACTGCTCAAATACAAGGCTTTATGCACAAGAAACTGCAGAATCTTGTCTAAAAGTAAGATGCAAAGCATCAAAAATGCAGTAAAAACTTTATATCACTTCTAACTCATCAGATTTCTATTATCACTAGTCAGCCTTTTATCACTGCAAATCCCAGTAGTTCACTGAATTCAGTGCCACTCCTGCTCAAATTTGGAGTCTTTTTATAGTGAGCTCAGAATAAATTCTTGAAGTTATCACATATTTTTTATGGCCTTTCACTACAAAATGCTTAGTGAAAAATCAAAACTGTAATAATACTACCATAACCATTCAGACAAGAGGCAGAGTAGTTTAGAATGCTATATGCTAGCCTGGGAGTCTCTTTCTTTTCATCAGGCGCAGCTTCTTGTTTGAGTTTGTCTCCCTTTAAGATGTCTTTCCAGGGATTTCACCTCTTGCTGAAACAGGAATTCTTTATTTTTACCACTTCAGCATGAAAACCACCAGTATGACCCCATAGTCTTTTTTTCCTAATCCCACCTCATTGGGCAATTGATTGCACCACTGCTCTGAAGTCCTACTGGAAAGATACAGGAGTACCACAAGGTGTGAGAAAAGGAATAGCAGCAAGTAACATTAACCCACACTGGGAAGAGAGAGAATGTAGAGGGGTTCAAGACAGAGGTACAGTAAGACTAGTTGGTATAGAACAAGGACAACTAAATTACAGTGTGAATGTATTAATGCCCAATACTGTAATATGATTAGAATCCATGATATGATCAACATAATCAGCTTATTATCGATCATTAATAAGTCTTCACAACTACAGAATTCTGGAGAATGCTGTGACACTCCAGTAATTTTTTTTGGTGAAATGTTGTTGCTTTATTGCTGTATAAATACAGAAGAAGCTGAAACTAAAGAGAAAATATGAGGCAAAAATGGTATGACTGGAATGACAAGGGCAAAGCAACATACAAATACAATGGTTTTTTTCTCCTCATTTTTCTTAGGTGAGAAAACATTTTATATCTTCAAAGGAATATACAGAAACTGAGAAGTAATATATATTCCTGTGCCAACTAAGTGAGCAACAGAAAGATAAAAAACATGATGATGCTTTCTTGTCTTCTTCATTCATGTCTTGTGCAGCAAAAGTTTTAAGGCACTTCATTAAAAACAAACTTTACATCATATAAATCATTAAAAGGAAATACAATATGATTTGGAATTTAGTTCATTACAGTTGATGGACAGCTGATGCATTAGGCATAGGGTATCTGCAATACCCAGAAATATTTATCAGTTTTCTCCAGAAAACCTTTTTTCCTCAATATTGGAAGGCAGATTAAGTTTGTGAAAATATAAATTGTTTTGTCTTTGTTTTTAATTCATTCAATACCTTTTTCACAATAATAGATTGGAACCCTAAATTCTCTTGTCCTAAACCTTCTTATTTTCTAGTAATTCATGTAATTTGTGTAATTCTCCTCCGACTGGAGGTAACAGAAGCTAATATGGATCTGCAGCAAAGGCTGAAAGAAAAGATTTTTTTCTTCTTTCAAAGCACTGTTACTTATCTCCTAACCACCTCTGTCAATACTGCTTTAAAAAGATCCTGTAAATACAAACCTTGTATTCTACATACCTGTATTTTTTATCAAGGTCAGCTCTGTCTGCTTTCTGTTCTGCAGACACCTTATTCAAAGTACCTTCTATCTGAGAAAGGCCTTGGGTAAACACATCTGTCCATTATTTTGATGCAAACAGAAGGATGATGGTGATGGTTAGTAGAAAATAACTGTAGCAATAACACATTTAATACAGCAAAAAACACTGCCGAAGTATACAAACACTGTTACAGCTTTACATGGCCATTCACAAACAGAGTACTTCTAGAGAAATTATTTTCAGGAAGAACTAAGTACAGGTTTAATTTAAAATTAAATAGTCCAAGTATCAGTGCCCAATCTAGGAAGTTACAAAGGGAACAAAGCAGATTAAAAGAACTGTCCCATGGCTGAGAAGCACTGAAATCCTTTTGAAGTTTTTCATGTCGCAAGGAGCTGCATAACATAATGATTATATCACAGAATCACAGAAACATAGAATGGCCTGGGTTAAAAAGGACCGTAACGGTCATCTAGTTTCAAACCCCCCTGCCATGTGAAGCAGTCTGCAGAAATTACACAAGCTTAAAAAGGCAGCTAAAACCTTTATATCTGAAGTATAAAATAATTTGATAATTGGAGCTGCTCCTAGTTAAAAAACATGCAATACGTGCTTTATTCTTACATATCTTCAAACATGTATTACAGAATAAGATTAGAAATCATAAATTCTTATTTGCTATATTTTTCTGTAATAGGAGAAGCAGTGAAAAATTTTTCTCTGGATGCTCTCTTTTCTTAGATATATATCATAAGAGAGAGTTCATAAGTCATCGCCAGCAGACACCACTGGAATAATACGTGAAACATACAATCTCTGAACATATAAAACAGGAAAGATGAGATTTCATTATGGAAAATGGGTAGTTATATGACTAAAAATGTATTTACATTTCAAACAACCTATTTCATAGTACCTACCAGTATATATTAAAATAGAAAGATTTTAAAATACTACTCTAATTTATAATGAAGTCATAGAATGGTTTCTGTTGGAAGAGACTTTAAAGACAGTCCCACTCCAACCCCCATGGCAGGGTTGCCACTGAGGTTCTTGGATTGCTGCCTGTCCAACCTGGCATTAAATGCTTCCACAGATGAGGCATCCACATTTTCTCTGGCCAGCCTGTGCTGGTACCTTACCACCCTGAATGGGTTTAAGGTAATTTAACAGAGAATCTCAGAGTAGTTTGTGTTGCATAAACACACCCCACTCTCTACTGTTAGTCTGTCAATATACAGACATATTCTTGTTCAGCCTTATGCTTCTTCACAAGTAGTAATAATTATTTCATTTAACTAGTAGCTAGATGATTAATACTTTAGTCAGAAGTGGTAACAAATCACCATGAGCATCTCACTTATATCCCTAAACAGGAAGTCTGATATTTCTTATTTTCTTCATTTATGAAATTGTACACATCTGTTTCACCTTATTATGCATGAAACTTAATAATGATTATAGGATTCTGCCTAGCATCTGTCTATTTAACAAATACTTTTAAAGCAATTATAGTTTTAATTAACAGCTCAAACTTGGTAAATTTGACTTAGAAGCTGTAAGTCTGTATAATTCCCTATTTCATATTTATTTTTGAAGGGATAAACTGATCCCTTTAAAACTAATTTGAAAGCTTCACGCTATTTTCAGAGAAAGAAAAGAAAAAAATAACTTTCCTTCTCCAGCAAAACACTCTCATGGGCATGAGCTGCTCAAAAATACACACATTTCTGCCAAGATAGCAGAGGCAGTCTGGGAGAGAGACACAGATCAAAGGCCTTTTTGCAGTAAGCTCTGCCACTTGAACAGTCACAGCCTCATGATCTAGGAAGTCAGTGTCACTTAGTAGTCTCCTGAGATTCATCTGAACTGAGATTCGGTAGGCCAAGTCAAATTACACAACCAGGCATCAGCATTTCTGAAACTGCCCATTATCAACAACACCTACTGTAAGATTTCTCTTTTCCCCCTCATTAATTATTTGCTGAAAAAGCAGCTGCAATAGAACAAAAATGATATAACAACTACTTTTACATACAAACAACTGCTCATGCTTATGGGGGGGGGGGGGAGGGGAGGCTTATCACTGAAGAATGCTGCCAACAGTGCGTGTTTTTTATTTGATGATCTTTTTTTTATACTATTAGTTTGATTTGAAACAAAATATTTCTGTGCTGTCAAGCGGCATGATTTCAGTTTTTCATTCTTAAATAAACTAGAAGCATTCTAGGAAGAACAGCTGCTGGGAACTGGAATTAAAATATTACACTCAGGTTGTAATTTCTAGAGGAGTTATCCAAACAGGTTACTTGCAATACAGCTTCTAAAATGATGATATTCGATATTTACAAAAAGATCACTGAAAAAAAACTTGAATTTACATCTACCTGCATCTTCAGAAGTTCTCAGTTCAAGTAGCAACAGCTCTTTCTGCTTCTTTTCAACATCTTGTATGGCAGCAACAGTATTCTATTAACAAATACATTATAGCAAGAAGTAGAGTCAAATGCTCTGTGTAACACACTGATTACCATGCATGCCTGCAAGATAAGTATTGCTGGACTCAAATCATTCCAGAGAGGGAGCAGCTACTGTGTGTAAGCCATGGGGGCACTGGCATGATATAAATACTGTGGAGGCTGTGCTCTGTAAGGGGATATCATAGCCTGGGTTTGCCCAGTCATTCAAACTAGTCTATTTTAGAGTCCACCTCCGAGTTCACCACAGCAGTCAGACAGCTAATCTCACCATGACAGTAACACCTAGACAACTTAAACATTACCTGTAAGTATCAGTAAGAGCTTTCCTAACACAAAAATTATGCAAAAATCTTTGTGGTCTTTTAAACTCAGATTAAACAATTTCTAAATGTCTTCACTGTGAGGAAAAAACACCACACTTTCTTGATGAAAGCCAGGATTCCTGACTTTTTATATTCATATAAGCCATAAAAAATATGCATGTGTTGCCTATTATTTGCACAAGATGCACAATGTGTGGGAGTCGTGAACAGAGGAAAGTGATAATCCACTATTTTTTCATATGCTGTAATCCTCAGTTTACTGTAGGGTCAATTATTTTAATGATAGTTTTATGCTATTCAGCCGGACACTATACAGTAGCACACTATGGAGCAGTACAACAAAACTCTTCTATTATCCGTAAAAACTCTTCTATTATTCGTACCTCACTATGTGGCTCCAAAGACGTATCACCATTTTCACAACACTTAAAACAAACAGCTTTTTGTCTTCTTGACCTGTAGTACATTTTGTCTTCTTGACCTATAGTACACTTTGCAACTAAGAAAAATAAAAATAATAAATATAATTTTAAATGAAACTGCAGGATCACAGTGTGTTAGACAAACTAATACAGGTTACAGAAATAAAATGGTAGACCAAACTATGATAAAAACATCTTGCATATGCAAGTGAGGTCAAATTCAAGCAGTATGAGAAAACAGTCTTTAAAGCTACGATTACATATTATAACAAAATTTTGATGAACCATGTTATGCTATGTCATTCCTCACATTTTCAGGAAGAAACACCCTTATGTACCCTACTTTCTAAAATATATAAATAATAATTAGTTGATAATAAACTTAAAAATATCTGTGCCAGACAATATGCAGCTCTGGATGTTGCATTCTAATGTATAGTTTTGCATTGAGATTATAGCGCAATCTTATGATTTATATTCTAAAACCAACATACCTGTAATGTCACTAGTTCCAACAGGAAGTACACATTCAGCAGAACAATAAGACATCAGCAGTTCCTTCATTTCATCATCACAAGCTTCATCCAAAGCACTTTTCCCAGAATCATTCCTCTCACATGGATTTGCTCCATGCTGCAGTAGAATCCTGGCTGCCTATTACATAATGTTATTTGTACTGTGGTTATTCTTGATGTGGACATATGATACAACTTGTAAATGATAAATATTATTTATCATAAGTCACAAATAAGAAAAGTACAAATAAAGCTGTCACATCTGCAGTTTCAGTTAAACAACTAAGTGCACCTGGCTCTTCCATTTCTAATTTTCTCTTAGAATACACATATAATTTACAACTTTTTGTTAAACTTGCTTTGCCTATGGTAGTATTACATACAGCAGTTACAAAATATCACAGACCTAAATTTAAAAGAAAAAAAAAGTGAATTACGAACGAAGTGCAGAAAAGAAATGAAAATGAAAATGAAAATCAGCTCTTTTGATAGGAATGGAGGGTCAAGCTAGAGTCAATCTGGCATCATCTGCTAATGCTCAGTTCCTTGGGATTCGCTGTGCCAAAACATATTACTTATTTGTTCATTCAAATAAAAGTCAGACATTTGGCTGCCTCCTTGAATAGTCTGTTTATTTCACCAATTCTGCATGAATCCAAAGCACATTCCTCAACTAAATTTCTTTACCATGCAAGTAACAAACACCTAGTCTTACTTCCTAAATTCAAATATACACTAACATTGTACTAGGAACTTCAGAATTTTCATATTTAAACCACTATTTTACTTTGTTGGCCCAATACTGGAAATTAGACTCGGGTAACGTAATTTACAAGAAAAACATACCTCCAAAGAATTGATATAAACAGCATCATGTATTGGCAAAATACCATCCAGACCTCTACTGTTAACATCAGCACCAGCTTTCAGTAATTCTGAGATCACTTCAGTAAATCCACCAGCAGAAGCTTCATGAATTGCTGTCCAACCTAAACAGAGCAGGATGACATGTACAACATGCATCTGATTTCAAAGCATCCACAGAAACCACTAATTAGCAACTACACATTTTGGTGTAAAATTTTCTGTAAAATAAACATTGGTCTTCTAGTCTTTAAGACTAATCTTGAACAGAATCATCTTGAATTACTAAGGTAAATTATGTCCCATGAATTCAACTTACTTCAGAGGAAAATATATCCAATATCAACTAAAAAGATATTTTCTATTTTTCTATTAAACTACTAAAAATAATACAAAACAAAAAAGCAATTAAAAAGCGAGTAGAACGAATTTAAGCAATTTTTAGACCTTCTCCCAAGGAAATAAGATACATGTAACTGTGTTTCATACAAAGATGTATATTCATGTGCACATGCATCAGCTCCCCCCGATCTTTCATGGGCACTGGTCATTCAACAAAATTTAATAATGGCTGTAAGGTTTCACACATCGCAACTTATATACACTCCCCTGTGATCTACTCATCAATAGAGGAAAACGACTTGATTATTGTCCCTGCTGAGGGAAAGGTTGCATTGCTCCATGCTGAGACACAAATCCAGAGGTTCACAAACTGCTTGTACTAATTAAATGACTTCCTCTTTTCTCAACGAAGAATTTTGGAATCAAATCTTAAATTGATTCATGCATGAACAATATTTCTTACCAATAGCCTCACACATCAGGAGAGAAAACACTAATTTCAAGCTGCCATAAAGACAAAAGAGTGTATCACTCTGTTCCACAGTTTATCATACACCCATCACTATAATGGTTTTGTATAAATGCTTGTACATAAGGAATGTGTGCATATATGCGTACTTCCGTAAGCGCATATGCAGATATAAAAGCATTCTTGCTGTACTGAGCACCATCGTGTATTTCCAATAATTCCTATGTGTTATTTAAAATTGTTATAGAAATATTTCAACAAGATATAAGAAAAAACTTAAAAATCCAAATCAACTGTATTTATTTAATAAATATGTAACAATGACAAAGAGAAGCTATTTTCCACAGCATTATGACTGAACAGCTTCAAGAGCCACAAAAATAAATTGAGATCCCAAAACTATATTAAATTTACACAAACTATGTAAGATCGTATAGATTATAAATGATATTAAATTACATCTAAAACAAATTTATAAGAAAGCAGTCCTCAAACCTGCATTGTCCTGTTCATTTACAGGAATTCCAGACGATATCAGAGTTTTCACCAACGATAAATTTCCCCTCCTAGCAGCAATATGCAGCTCAGTTTCTCCTTTTGCACTTTTCTTCTTTCTCTTTGTCTCAACTGTTGTAATACAAGTAACATAAAGGTCTTTTTTTAGTTTACATTACATACATTACTCTACATTATGTACATGTAAAATTATACCTTCCTTTCTGGTAGATAAGAAACATTCTACAACTAGATGCTACATACTAGATGCTCATGAGCAACAAAAAAATGCTTCCTTTTAAACAAGAAATAAAGCTTTGTAATTAATTATGTGTACATCTTGTGCAATGTGCAATGTGTAAACTTGTGCAATAACATGGCCTTAATTATTCAGTAATATCGACTACATCAAAAGTTTAGAAAATAACATCAAAATGGTGTGAGTAAAGTAAATGCCAAAACATTTACAGTTCAGATCTAGATGACTTAAGAAGAGTACGATGGATTATTGACAGGACAAGGAGGAATGGTTTTAAACTAAAAGAGGGAGAACTTAAATTAAATGTTAGGCAGAAATTCTTTACTCAGCAGGTGGTGAGGCATAGTAACTGGTTGCTGAGAGAAGCTATGGATGCCAGTCTGCCCTTGGAGATGTTCAAGGCCAGGCTGGATGGGCCCCTAGGCAGCCCGATCTAGTGGTTGGCAACCCTGCTCATGTCAAGAAGACTGGAATTGGATGATCTCTAGTCCCTTGCAATCCAAGCTATTCTATGATTTGATGATTACAGTTGAACAGGAAACGTAATAAGGTTGAAGAGTTTTATACCATACAGAGGTAGTATGTTGCATTTCTCCATGAATTTCTTATGATCTACCATGCCTGCCTGTCAAATATATAAAATATACAGAAAAAGCTATTTAAGAACACATTTAAAAGTGAAGACTGCCATTACCACTTAGCCATTCTGGATTCTGTATCAGAGAAGACAAAGATTTCTATGGCAGGTATTTTTACAGCTGTGGTGTGACAAAGTCCTGCAAACTGATTACAAATCCTTGACTAATGTCAAGTGGCATAGCTTAACTACCTTTTAATTAAACTTTTAAAGCACTTGACTCATGACTGTCAATAAATTTTGCTTAATCCTTCTCTTATTGGTTCACAAAACAAACAATATCTACTTTAAAAAGTATCATATGGTCATGAAATAGATCATAATTCCCAGGCTTCAAGTAACAGACACAGAACTGGAAGAAATGTAAAGAAAAAGGAACAGACCTAACAAGTATTAATTCTGTATGTAAAGTAACAATGACCTTCTCTGGCATACTGCAACAAAACAGACATGTATGTCTGTGTCATAGCGTGTCCAATTTCAAAAGCCGTACCATGCATTTTAACCTTTTTTTTCCACTCTTGTTCTCAATGCTTTAATACGATGCCACTATATTTAGAAATAATAATCATCGTTTGTTTCTTTTCCTTATTTCTTAAAAATATGGAATTTATTAGAAAAAAAGGAATGTAAAAAGTATTTTTCAACTCTTAGCCATGTTTTTTTTTTTAAATTATTCACATGAACAATTAGTTCCTGCATCCCCAATGTTTCCTCTTCTCATCAGACAAGCTGTCTTCTCAAATATTTCCAGCTATCAGTATTCATTACTATCAGATATCTTGCATGATTTGCCAGCTGCCTTGCTTTAGGTTCTTCCCGTCTTCCAGAAAAACTGTTTTTCCAAGGTTTCATTTAAGGTGAACTACTGAGCCTGTCATCCAGGACTGTCTGAAAGCACAGGAAAGATATACTGCCACTTTATAAGACAGACGTGTAGTGAGGACGTATCCACACTAACTTTAGATTTGTGCAGGTCCTGCTGCAGACAGACCATAACAGCACAGAACTCTACACCCACTATCATAATCTGTCAGACAGCATTTGCAGGGCCAACTTTGCGATGGGTGTACTTGGGCCACACTGTATGGACAACCAGAGTAGCTAAAAACTTTTTGCAAATGAAAACTTTGATTAAAGAGCATGCAGAAGGGGCACATTATTGAAATATTTTTCCACTAGCCTGAGACCTATACTTCTGTAAAATAACATATTGTATTTCATCTACAAGCTCCTGAGTGTTCTTTCTGCTTCCTTTCTGCTTCCCTCCTCCCCACTCCCCTTATTCATGAGACAGTGTCCTAGGGATTCTTTTTAGAGATATAGGGGAGAAAAAAGGTGCACAACAACCCATTAAGTCAACTACACTTAGTAATAAAGGCTGCAAGAGAACAGGAATATTTGCAACGTTTTCCAGTTAAGTTGCCATGCACAACACTATTCTTCATGCTTGCAAAGAAGCATTTGAAACAACATAATTAAACAATGGTATGTGAATCAAAGTTCCCCATCAAGTACATTGCCCGGTGACTCATAAGCAGGAAAGATTAGGACCTTGGCAGGTATGTAATCCAGTGATTGCATGAGCAAAGAAAAGGCGGAGAGGCTAGAATAGCCAACCTTTGATTAGACTGCGATATTTCAAGAACTTCTTTACACAGGCACTTGAATACTTTACTACTGGTCTATGAGTAATTCTTTTCACAGGTCAAACTATAAGAAAAGCAAGCTGTTTGTGCCCTCATTTTCTGTAAGCAGAATAGGAATGCCAAGAGCCTAACAGGTGACTGATTAGACTGAAGTAGCACTGTACATGTGATTATCTAAGAATAGGAGATTTTCAGTCAAGAATGGAATAATATAAGGGAAGTCACTGGGACACTGAACAATCAGATAGGATACAAAAGCCAGTTAAAGGCAAAAATATCTGAAAACTTTGCAAGCTATAAAATATTATCCCATCTTCTTTATTTTTTTTCTGCTGCAACTGGAATGCCAGTCTCCACAGCTATTATTAATGCCTTCAGCTATAAAAAAGGCTATACTTTCTTACATGACCTCTCAAACACTAACATTTCTCTGCAATGAAGGAAACAATTAAATTGTAGCTGAAAAAAAAATACAGCCTGCAGAATCTCCCTTTGGGAAATAAAGTTATCTATGAAATAATGCTCCAGAGGAGATCAGAATGTAAGACCTTTGCCTAGGAAGTAAAAAATGTAAAGGAAAAAACATCCCATTTACCCCACTAAATGTATTGAGTAGAAGCATAAGAGATGCAGAAAAGGACATTAATAAGGAAATGAATGATTTCCACATTCATTATTTATTCTTACAATAACTAAAAGCAGATGGTGACATGCATCGAATGTGCAAGGTCTACAAATGATATAAAAAGGGATTCATACAAGAGAAGGAAGTAATCTAGAGATAGGAAAGCTATGTACTGACACCACCAAATACTGGAGAACAGCAAGCAGCAAGAATCACTTATTTCTTTTCATCTACTCCTTCAATTCCAATGGAATACAAGACCTTGCTCCAGAAACTCAAGACAACAGAAACTTAGGAAGGACTGAAAATTAGTACACATCTGAGAGAGAAAGAGGAAACAGCATTCTGTACAAATCAAGAGAAAAGAAAACAAGAAGCTTGTGACTATCAAAGAAAAAAAACTTTCTCTTTGATAGAACTTTCTCCATCAGCAAGAACTTTGCATGGTTTACTGGTTAATTTTTGTCATTACATGTGAAGAATGCTAAAAGACATTTCAGAGATTGGGTGGCGATTCTTTAGTTTAACATATAAGAATAGTCAGCATCCAGACCAAAGTCATCAGAAAAATGCAGCTCTTGCCAGGAAAGACAGAAACAGAAATAATAAATAGGAATGCATATAGGTGTGCCAAATTTACAGAAAGCCAACTTTTATTTGATCTGTTATGCATAAAGTACTTCATAGAAGACCAACTTAGCATTATCTTTAGCTCTCAGTTAAGTGACATAGTAAATTAGGGATCAATTTAGTCTTATTTAAAAATCTTACTTATGACTCTGTGTTCTCTCAATTAACACAACAAAAGACTGACAAATGCAACAGATGAAACAGAACAAGAACATCTTTTTTTGTAAAAATGATTAAGTTCTGGCAATATTTCAAGTATTTGGAAATCACTAGGTTATTTATTGAGTATGCTATTCACACTTTTCCGTGCTTTCCCTCCTATATTACAAGAAGCTTTACACCATATGTCTGGGAAATAAAAACTACACTGTTCATACAAAATATTAACTTTTTTACCTGATTTCTTAGTTGTTTGCTCTGCTGATGCTTGATTGAATTTTGAATGAGTAGATGAAAGCTTGTTTTTCCTTACACTAAAACACCAGCCTGTCTTTTGACTTGTCTCTTGTGAGTCTAACCTTAATCTTTTCGCTTGGACTTCTACTTCAGAGAATGGCAAGAGCACATTGCTCTTTTCACTTCCTTCCTTATTCTTTTCTGTACCTTCTGTTCCATCCATTCCAGCAAATCTTCCTTTATCTGTCAATCCAAAAAAAGAACTTGAAGAATTTTCAAAAATTGAATGGGTTACTGCAGAGGCTGCTTGTCCTGGACTAGGTGGTAATTTTGATTTTAACGTCACTTAACTCTTTACTGAGTAACAAGCTATAGATACTCTAACATACTTTATCCACTCTTCACTGTATGCTAACATAATGAGATTAAATCCAAAACAGTTCAAAGATTCTCCTGTGATAATGACTTCTATGCTAAAAAAAAATTAAGGCGCTTATGAATGTTATTCTAATTAACAAACACAGTGGTCATATTTTGATAAATTCAATGGCAATTTTGATCTAAAATAGCTCCTAAAATACAAAGCAAAAATGACCAAATAATTAATGTGGCACTGTGGACTGTATCAGAACGTATTACATGTTTTTGCCATTTATGATACACACTCTGGAAATCCACAGATATGGTGTTGTTTTTCACTTTAAATGAAATTACATAGAATGCTTACAGCCAATTGATAAAATGATTATTTTGAAATAAAATATAGCCATTTGTTTCCTGAGTAGCTTCTTTCAATGTATTCTGCACCTTCTGAAATGACTAAGGAGACTTCTTCTCTGTATAAATACTGAAATACAAACCTGACTTTGAGTTGGTGTCCTTAAGGTCTTGTCTCTTCTGTTTAATTTGACATATTTTCTTGTCATGGAGTTGTAAAGCTCTGAACAGTATCTCTAAACTATGAGCACCTTTAGTTTCCTTTATGTGACATCTTCCAGTGTTTTGTTCTGCATTAAGCAGGATTCCCACTCTTGTTTCTGGCTGTAGAGTTTTTTGCTCATTGCTGTTCAGTACACCATCAGTAGAATCAGAAGGACTTCCAGAAGAACTCACTTCACTAGAAGTTGCTAAAAGCTCACGCTCTAGGAGTGTTTCTGTATTTACTTTAAAAGTGCATTCCATGCAGCTGGATCCATCATCCAATATATTAGTATAAGTATTTTGCATCTCGTTTTCAATAGTCTGTTGTATTATGTCTGCCCTGCCTGAATGATTTGCACACACTAGTTCTGATTCATCTATTTGTAAGGAACCCTTAAACAAAACCAAAGAAAGTTACAAAATCAGAGTTGCTCTATTAATTTTGTTTCCATCAACAATAGAGTTAACTTGATTTGGCAAGTTTTGCAAAGAAATCATCTGTTCTGAACATACACTCATATCAGTATTTAGATTCCCATCTAATCATATTACTACCATTAGTGATCAACCCTTTAGAGAGGAAGTCAAAGCAAGCGTCAAATGAGAATCATGTTCTGCTAAATCAGTAGTCTCAGAAAGCTGTACAGACATTTTTTATTCAGAAACCAATGATGCAGAACAATATAGACTAGTGATCATTTTCTCTATTACAACAGAATTTGCTGAGCTTCTGTCATTTCTGTCCTTCTGCAGTTTTTCTGTTGCAATTGTCTGATTTACTAATCTCAGTTTTCATACAACTTTAACTGGAATGCAACAATTACAATTAGAAACAATAACAGTGATGGCCATTGTTAGGACCAATACCAGGGAATTCGGTTTTCCCTGTATTCGTTCCTTGGTATGTAGATGGACAAAAAGAAAATAAATACTTATTGTGTTTATTCTTTCTGATTGAAATTATTTCTGAGTAGTTTTAGCCTAGACTCTAACCTCTGCAATATCAATAACAGGTATTTATTCTTTTTTTAATGCTTATTTTTTGTGGTTTTTTTCCCTTTCAGTTTTCTGCCTTCAAAACCCTGAAGAACTGTATCACACCATTACAGAATTGTAGGGACTGGAAGAGACCTCTAGAGATCATCAAGTCCAACGCCCTGGGCCACAGAAGGCTCCCTAGATCAGGCTGCACAGGTAGGCATCCAGGCAGACATCTCCAGAGAAGGAGACTCCAGAACTTCTCTAGGCAGAGAGATCTTCTGGTACATTTCACCAAATTCATTCTTCTGCTTTCTTCGTGTTTAGCAAATATTTACTTTTGTGCTTTAGTTTTTTCATGTTGAACTGTGATACCTGCAATCCTGTCCAATGCAGAGATTCACTAACTTTTTCCTATTTGAACCTAGTAAAAACAACTTATTGCACAGATGCAAGCTATCCAAGTGTTACCAGCCAAGCAACAAGTACTGTGGTAACAGGCAACTTTTTGCTGTTTTAGCCAGGTTTCTGAAAGTACAGAGAGGCACTAACATACAACATTTTTTGTTGTAAACTATGTCTGTAGCACTTGCAAAAACTCAGTAAGAACCACTGTGCAAGAGAGAAAGCTGACTGCCTCTGTCATGCATGTTCACAAAACTGCAGATTACAATAATTACTATCAAGGATCAGCAACTATTTATCTAACTGTTTGACATAATGTTGAATGCCATCCTGTTTCAGCCTCTGCTGGATATATAACAAACATCTAGTACATTATGTGCTGGTTTTGAAACACATTTCTTAAGCAGTTGTCTGTTCTAGTTTACTGAAGACTGCTAGAAGTCCATAACAGTTCAGTACCAAATCAGCAAGGGGACTGTTTGTAAAGATCTACCTGGTGCAGGTTTCTATCCTCTGTGCTTTGAGCACTTAATGTATTCTCTGCATAACCTCCACCTGAAATAAAATTAAGACAAAAGCAGAGCATTAATGAAAAGGGACTATAATTCTTTGCTTCCTATATAGCATCTTGTGTGTGTAACCTTATGTGTAACAGTATCCATCACATTAACAATTAGAAAAATTATCAAGCTATAGGCATTCTATAAGGATCTCAAATATATATATACATAAATATATATATATATATATTAAAATTTTGGGGTCTGATTTTCATTGTAGAAAGGATTTTGTACAAACCATGAGAGGGTGGAGTAAAGTACGGAACTATGTTTACAAATTTTCCTGAAGATTAATGACTTGAGCAATTATTTTTGAAACTTAGAGGAGCTGCTGCATTTCCTAACTTATAGTAAGCTTCTCTGATCTGAAGAGACTTCTGAAACCAGAACAGTGGAATAATTATAACTCTCTGTATGGGAGCTGCTGAATCACAGCCTGAACCTTTGATTAGTTATCTGAGGCGAGCAGTATGTCAGCCCTGGGAGCACAGGTGAAAGCAATTCACCTGTGCTGCAGGAAGGGGTGGAGCCAGGCTCCACCTCTCCTAGACCCATTTAAGTGCTGACTGCCAGGGAGGAAGGATCTCTTCTGAGAGGTCCACTCCTCTGGAGCCCTTTGCAGCAAGCCCTCTGCACGGGTAACCGTTCCACCTATTTTCTCTTTGTTCCCCTTGTGCCTAACTCTTTTGGTTTATTTCCACACCTTGACTATACATCTATTTTTGATTGTACTTTTCAATTATATTATTTTTCCTTGATTGTACACTCTCCTTGTATAACTTGGGCAGAGAAAGATACAGAATAGCTAAAATCAAGACTTCAGTGGAAAAATGAAGAGGGATATTTCCCAGTATCAATTTAGTACCTTGATGGCACGTTTTAGCTTTCCAGTTACTTTCAATGCTGATAAATTGATGTATAAGTAGTACAACAGCTACCAAGTTCTGACTCTAGTATAAATATACTTTATATGTCCATGCAAAGCATTCTTAAAAGTATGCTGGTCACAAAACACTGAACCCAGTTCATTACACTTCACTATTTTTACTACAATATATATGCTACTCCCAGCTTTACGGTTTGCCCACCAACCTATGCTGGAACCAGCTTAAATTAAACAGGCATTCCATGTGTTGACACCAGCATGTCAACTCCTTCTTCAACACTTCTGGGAATCTCACCTACCAGATGTCAACCCTTAATCCCTAGGACCACCTTCAGTGATCCATTTCCAGCCCTTGGTCCCAAATCAAGCACAATGGTACAGCTGTTGAACACTGATAAGGACAAGTTCTAGCCCAAATCTTAATTTTAACTGTAATTCAGTCCCACCAATCTCAATAAGTCTCAGAATATCCACAAGACTTTTGGTGGCTGGGGCCTGAAACTCTAACCACAGGACCTTCCAAGCACAGAAATTCCTGCCAGCAGCTTTAATCTTTCTTTACCTTATATTTCAAGCCAGTAGCTTCTGTGTACTCCTCACAACCCTGACTCTAAGCTTATTCTATAAGCTTATTTGCCTCTGTAAAGCCCCATGTGGTGTACTGTGTACAAACTTGGGGCTCCCCATACAGGAACGATGCAAAGCAATTGGAGCAGGTCCAGAGGAGGGCCACAAAGATGATTAAAGGTCTGGAGCACCTCTCCTATGAAGAAAAGTTGAGGAAGCTGAGCTTGTTTAGTCTGGAGAAGAGAAGACTCCTGGGAAACCTCATCGCAATGTTCCAGAATTTGAAGTGAGCTTACAAGCAGGAGGGAGACCAACTTTTTTACACAATCTGATAAAGATAGGACAGGAAGGAATGGCTTTACACTAAAAGAGGAGAGATTAAGGTTAGAAATTTGGAAGAAATTTTTTACTCAGGAGGGTGGTGAGGCACTGGAACAGGTTGCCCCAGAAAAGTTGTAGACCCATGCCTGGAGGAATTTTAGGCCAGGTTGGGTGGAATCCTGGGCAGTCTGAGCTGGTGGGTGACTACCTTGCTCATGACAAGAGTGTCAGAAATAGAAAATCAATAAGGTTTCTTCCAACTTAAGCCATTTTATGATACTACTTCAGACATGCCACAGCCCAACTAGCTTATCAGTGTCCAGAAATCCTACTCCTAACTCTAATCAAGGCTTATCTTGTGGCACTTCTTTTACCTCTTCCCCCATCCAAACAAACCTGTCTGAACATTCTGCCCAACTCCAAAGATCATACAAGATCTAACTCTCACCTTAATCTAAACATTCTCCTACCAACACTTCACAGGCTCAACCTTCACCTTAGTTCAGCTACAGTAATACTGTCCCAAAAACAGTAATGTTACCCTAGTTTCTATCCTAACATGAGCAGCCAAGGATAAGCAATTAACTCTCTTACAAAGACAGACAACACCTCTTGTGCTCATCTTTATTTCAAATATAAAAATTGCTCTAGTCCAAGAAAAAGAATATCATTTCTTGTAATACTCACAAGCACACAGCAATCATGCTGAGTAAGAAGTGCTCACTAGAATATCAGTCAGCAAAATCTGTGGAATTACTAGTTATATTTAAGAAATTAGTGTGCAACAGATATTTGGAACTCCTCCATTTAATAATTACTCTCTCCTACCTGATACTGAATCTCTTTCACATCTTGCTAGATGGCATTTTAACAGTCTCTTCATGCACAGGTCAGAAGCTTCATCTAACGCATTCCTTCCCATCTCATTTTTTAATAAGGGATCAGCTCCGTAATGGAGTAATAATGCTGCTACCTAAAAAAACAAGTTTTCACATTGTTTCTCTTCTGTCAGCATTTCCCACAATCCTTCCTTATACAGGTTTCTCCTTTACTTAAGAATATGAGCAGCAAAAAAATAAATCTAAAGTCTACAAAAAATAATTACTTCCTACATTAGTTATTACATCCCAAGCATTCCTCTAGATGCACCATTATCTTAAAGTCTTACTGTTTTTATTTTTAAGAGTTGTTTCATGTTATTAACCTGATGCCCCTAAGACAAGGTCTCTTAAAGCAAGATAGAATTCATCACTTCCTAAGCTCATAATTAGTGGAAAATAAGCAATTTTAGGATACAAGTCTGCTCACTCTTTTAAATTATACAGTTTAAGAGAATATAATTTGCATTGTAGGTGTGTACTTTATTGTGACTCCTGTGTCTGGCAAAGTAAATTGACAGCTATTTCAGATGTATAATACATTCAGTCAAAGGAAACGCACTCAAATGGTCTTACCAATATTTCAGATTCTGTACAAACTGTAAAGCCTCATACTGCTGTTATTCAAAAAAAGAGCACTTGAGCAAAGTGTTCCATCTGCTTTTGCAGAATACTTTTTAAAGACATTGAAATTTCACAATCTGATCTTTTCTATCACTGACTGCAGTCTTATTCCAACACTACCATGGCTATACTTGTACCTCTGCCTTTTCTCTCGTCAGCATCTATTTTTATCTGTTATCCTACATCTATGCATTCAAAGTTCCTCATTACTTCTAACAAGATTGTTACTGACAGAACTTCTAACAAAGTTTTCTCAATTCTTACATTCTCCTGACAGCACAGCAAATAAAGCAGCATTCAATTCATTGCAAAAATCCTCTTGATTTTCACTAGTTGTTCCAAATCTATGGACTCTTTCAAGCAAGGAATATTGAGAACTCTTCCTTAGCTGCACATCACATTTGTATACTCTCACACTTAACAAGAAGGTACTGTCCTTTTTCACATGCTCACCTTTTTGTGTGTGTGTGTGTGTGTGTGTGTGAAATAAGAAATTAATTTTCCCGTATTATAAGTGGCAAAAGGGATAGAGTCACATTTCCAACTTACAATAATAACAATCTAGAGAAAGTAACTTCAAAAGAAACAGCTACACCAAAAGCCAAGTGTGCCAGGTCACTGCAGTGATACAACTGTAATGCTCCTGAGCAAACAGAGCCCCAGTGTGCAAGTACCCTTTCACATGAATGTATCAGACCACATAACAATTAACACAGCTCTGAGCAGAAAAGTGTTGATGTGCCCCAAGTGACCTAGCTGAGATCAGTGTTTTTCCACAACTGTTAACAGTTACTGGCTCTTAAAATACCACTTGTGGAGATGCAGACTCCTTCATGTCTAACCATGAACCTTGATACTTTGATACTTCCACAAATCTCAGAAGCACTTCATAAGCCTCCAAGGAGTCAGCAATCCAGAAGATGCAAACAAAGCTTAGGGCTCTCAAGTCTCAGGGAAATCATTAACCCTCCTTCTTTGCTCTAGGGAGGCTCAGAGGCAAACAAATTAAGTACTACCTTGGTTATAAAATTGAAAGAGAGCAAATGTTTATGGACAAATCTTACTGCATTCCACAAAAGTGCCTAAAGAGAAAAAAAATACTGGAAATGAATAAATATAGGCAGCAAAATTGCATTTATAGAAAAATAGACATCAGGTAAAAGCGATGCACAGAACTATGACAGAAACCTGAACCACCCTATGGTCATGCACAGGCAGGTGAAGGCAAAAACTACCAGTCTGAAAGAGGATCCAGAATTCAGACATGGGCTAGGAAAGCACAGCATTTGGCAACGTTAGTTATAATTAATTTATACTGAATATTCATTTGACTTTCTGCTTACAACTACACAAAATACAAAATTCATAACTCTCCATAAGATTATTTTTTACATAAAACATATCTGTGTGTGCTTGCAGATACACACAATGTATCCACATTTACTGAAAAACATGCATGAAAACAAAAGTCATTAATACTCCAGTGGACTGCTTTGGTCATAAAATGTTTCTGCAGTGATTATATAAGTGAAACAAAGAGTATAAATATGTAGGAACATATTCATCAGTACTTTGGCCACATACCCCAACAGAAAAAAAAAAAAAAAAAAAGAAGTAATGCATGGTAATGGTTGGAACAGGAGTTCAGCAGAAAAGAATTATTTACTCCTGAATTAATCCATAATCTGAAAGGACAGGACCACATGCAATAAGACTATGTGACTTTCTGGATGTGCAACAAAATTTATATTCTTAAATCATAATTTATGTCCAAACATACTTTATAATGGCCTCCTTTAACTGCATCATGCAATGGTGTTATTTGTTCACCTCCTCTAGCATTGACATCAGCTCCTGCTTTCAAAAGCTCCTTTGCTATCCAGTAATGGCCTTCTAAACTCGCTTCATGTAATGCAGTCCAACCTAAAGAAAAGAAAACTTGAAAACTGAAAATATTCACATGTGGGTGAAATATTTTATAAAAAATGTATCAGTTTTAGATTTTCTAAGAAAAGATCTTCTAGTCCCTTGCATTTTATAGAGCACCTAATTAATGAAGAAATTCTAGTAACTCCATATTCTGGAGCAAAAGCTTGAAACCATTTAAGGAAAAGAGACGAAAGTTTCACTTAAGTGAAAAAATCTACTTCTTCCTACATTAGAAGTATCTTCTATTTAATACACTAATAACATCCTGAAAACCTGTACGTGGAACATGAATTCCAGTGCTAGACTGAGCAACACGATTCTCCAAAAACTACAAAGACAAAGTTTCACTGCAATTACTTTCTAACTCCCTTAAATAAACTTCAAATAACAATTCAAACTGAGACCACAGACAGTATTTTTCCCATGTTCTCCATATTCTTCAGACATAATGTCCAGAAAATAAAAAGGAAAAGCAAAAATCTACCACAAGTATTCAGTAAGGCTCTGAAGCACAGTAATGAAGTGGAGGAGGAATGAAAAAGGTTAGGTAACATATAGATAACGATTGGTGGATAGTTTCAAGGGAATAGACAAGGCATAGGGCTAGAATATAATAATCAGAACAATGATTATACAAAGAGAGTAAGATGAAAGTACTTTTCAAAATGTCACGGATCTGTCAGTGCCTCTCTCATTATGTTTCCCTTGCTACAAAATAAATCAGCTTGGCCAGGTGAGCTTCCCATCTCTTTGAGGAATTTTCCTAAATCATATTTTATGCAGTTGTGCTTCTATCCAAAAGATAGCCTTTAGCCAAAGAACAATATATTTTTTGTTCTCGCAGGAAAGCTGTGAAATCTCAGCCACCACACAAAATGGACACATTTCAGGAACAAATAAAATATCTGTGAAACACATTATACTGATTATATAATTAACAGACTACACTGTGATGAGAATGCACAGAACACTGAATTAAGGCTGAGTACATTGAACTACAGTTTTTTTCTAAGCTTTTCAGTACTCCCTTTTTCAGCGAAATTTCCTTTCTTTTTTAATACACTTTTGTATATAAATCTATTTTTCCTTTCATGAAGAACTAGCAAACTAAATCAATGAAATCACAACAATCTACTAAGCAGTCACAGATCTAGTCTTTTACTGCTCAAACTCACATTATGTACTTCCATTATTATACCTATACATACTTTAAAAATAGTACATTAATATAGCTGCAACTTACCAGCATAATCCTTATCATCCACATTTGCACCAGCTTTTATTAGGTTATGTACACGGTTTAGATCTTCAGCAGCAACAGCTCTGTGTAGTAAGGTCTCGCCATATGCATTCCTCTTACTTATTCTTGAAAGCATAACACGGTATTGAGGATTTGTGAAACTCTTATGATAGAATTCTAATCCTAAAAAAAAAAAAAAGAAAAAGAACAATTAAATTATAGCTCCACTCAAAAAAGTTGCCACAGTGAATACCATAACAAAACTCCAAATTAAGTTCAACATGCAGGAGTACGACTTTATTATTAGTTTAGGCCTCTTGTTTTTTTAATGACATTTTTGCAAAGGGCATTCTTTGCTAATAGTTAATAAAGCTAGTTTACAACTCATTACAGATGAACAGACTTCAAAAGCTAGTCAATAATTCAGTAACATCCATTAGCAGTCTAAAGTATTTGTAACTATTTACATGTTAAAACTTCTACTTCACAATCAAGGAATATTTACAGAAGAATAGAGAAAAAATTAGCTTCCTCAAGTTGCTCAATTATTTCACAGACAGCTCAGTCAACTGTGCAACAAAGAAAACTGTTGGACCAAAATCATTAGCTATCCAACAAAAATTCTCTCTGCTTGAGAGTCAGAAACCTAAATGTAAAAAACTGATACTATTATTAATTTCTAGTTCATTATTTTATAAAAGAAATGCTGTCTTCCACTGTACTGTGTATTCACTGTACTGTATTTCAGACTGGATGAAATAATTTCTGATACACAGATGAGCTGTACTGCATTTTACCAGCAGCACATATCACACAGTGGAGATGAGCATTCTGGCTGCTGCATCCCTGAAAAACAGGGAGGGAGGAGAGAAAGAAGGAAAATACAGGAGCATGGGCAGCAGTAAATCACATTCTAGTTGTTCAGGCCATTAGCTGATCTACTATTGGAAAAAAACATGATTTGTAGGGACCACATCTTCACTGCTCTTCTTCGCAATCTGTACTAGATGCTGTTCACTGTCCCAAAGGTCTTAGGAACAGAAACATCAAGCAAGCCATAGCTCTCTGAAGGCTGTAACTCACAATACCTAACATGTCTACTACTTAGTGAACTGTGGTACACTGCCAGCTCAGACTTAAGTTGTTCCCAACCTTCTTAAGTGCTCAGCTCTGCATATATTTTTAGAATCCAGTAGGAATGGACTCACCCAGCACAGGTGAGTTCTGACAGGTGAATACTTGGAGAGTATTTCTATCCTATGTGTTCATTATTGCTATACGATCATTCATAATACATTATTATACAGTGTTCAAAGATAATTTAAATCAACCAAGAAATTTAGGAGGGATTACACTACACAAACATAAAAACAAGGTGCAGTTTCATGTTACACTTAACAGAATTTAACTTGACATTGTTACTTCAAGAAGTCCTCTTACTTCTACCCTACTTTCCCTATCACCTTCCTAGTGTCAGACCAACTGATGTCTAATGATCCAAACCACAACTTTAGTAAAGCTTTTTTTTCAAGTGAATTACCAGAGTCCTGATAACTAGATCTGATGTAAAAGTGAAGTGTTTGTTAGATTAGAGTAACATGAAAATACCTCTATAGGCAATGCAATTCCTTCAGCAAAAATTGTGCTAAAAACAACAGCTTATTCGTTAAGTAGAAGCTAAGTCATTAAGTCGATTAATTTGAATCTCACAAAAATTGTACTTACTCCCATGGGGAATAATGAAAACCCTGGGATAAGAGTTGATAATTGGTAGTAGAATTATCAATGCTTTCTAAGATCTACAATGCAGATGTTACAGTTTTAATACTAACAAACTTATTAACACATTTGAATGAAAGTAACTGCACAGATAAATCCAGACTGAAGAGGCTTTAACAAGAACAAACTCAGTCTTAAAGGTTAGCTCTAAAGTAAGCATATAAGTATGGAAATTCTGTATTCTCCTACCACTCTAATGACTCAAAAGAGTTTGTTTGCATCGTCAGAGTATGAAAAACAGCTATCATCCTCTCTGACAAAGGCCACTGCAAGGAAGAATACCTCAAAGGGCACTCAGTGACAGGAAGAGGGAAGGTCAATAATCTTACTTTAAACATAAATAACAAAAGAAAGCCTTTAAAATAGAATCAAGTCCTCTGTATAGGTGAACTCTTAAGGACTGTGCTGCTTTCAAAGTGATGTTGCACAGCAAATACTAGATTATAGAATTAGGATCTACTTTTAACTCTGTAAGAAAGCAATTCTCTTCTCTTTCACAGAATATACCATAAATGCTTCATATATTGTTGTATAATAAAAAATGTATTCTGAAAAAATTCTCATTATTCTTACCGAGTTTGTGTACACAAACCGCTAGATGGTAATAGGTGGACTTAAGCAAAGTAAGTTATTGATGATTTTAATTATTAAAATGTTTCTATCGTCTTTCTAAAAGAAATTCATGACACAATATAGTGAAAAGACTGAACTACATTTGGTTCAGTACAGCTGTTAAAATGAAAAAGCATTATCTGATACTTATCAGACAGCTATCTTACTCATTTTATCTCTGATTCTTTTGCTCCTCCTTCTCTTGTCAGCTCTTCTATCCTCTTTCTTAGATACTTCTTGGGACCTGTTGATTTCTGGATCTTGCTTGTTTTTAGAAGACTTCTGAGTTTTACTGTCAAGAGATTTGTCTGAATCAACAAAAACATTCTCTACACGAAGCTGTGTTTTCAGAAGATATAAGAAGATTAACATTTGACTTTAAAATGAGGTTTCTAACAGCGTGGAAGGATACATGCCAACTTCATACAGAATGAATGGAAAAAAATCAGGAGGGAAACAACTTACATATCTTTAAAAAGAAGGAAAAACTTTATTTCTGGATAATCTGAAGTTATTAACATGAAGAATATGTAGTTGGTATGTGCTGTACATTAATAAAAAAAAGAATTTAGAAATATTACACAGGCCTTTGTCAATAAAATATTTAGCTTTATTTCTTGTAGCGAGATTGTGAGGCAGTTTTTGCAGTCCTTGTTCATGATCGGAAACACTATCTCTGTACCTTACTGAGGAAGTCTGTCTTAGCTCCACTGTCCTCCCTGATGTAGTTTTAGTGGTTTCTGCACATAAAACAGTCTGTACTAAATGTGAACTTCCCTTCCTAGTTCCTTTTTCATTACAGGTAGCACTCCAAAAATTTGAAATTACTTCTTTCCCTTTCTGATGATCACTCACAAGCTGTGACAAAAAAGAAATATTACAAGTAACCACTAATCATGCAGTTAAAATAAGGACTGTAGATATAAAACCTTGAAGAACATCATGCTATGAATTATTTATGTGCTCAAAGATAACAGAGAAGTTAATAGCAAGAATTCTACAGATAGCAGAGACAGAAGTTTTCATAGGGGAAACACTCCTAAAGTATGCCACATCATGTAGTACCAAGGGAAATACAATACTTCGTACCACAACTTAATCAATATATCTAAACTGGATGACAGGGAATTTAAGTTCTTATTATCTGAAAGATCTTTAGCTGGATGTGTGAAATGACTTAGTAGATCAGTTTCAGTTTCCTATGAACATAAACTCCTGTCCTGAAAAGATAATATAATACATATGGCATCATAAGCTAAATCATCTTATCCCGCTTTTGTTCTAGTCTAAAAAGAGTGTGTAAGATCAGGGAGCATGTTTCACCTGAATGAGGTTCAGTAACTACCAGCTGAGATGTTGATCCTGAAGATACACTAATCCTCATCTACAGCCACTACAGAAGGGAATCAATTACCTACAGTCTTCTAAAAGCCAAGTATCTAGATGACATTAGACATCCTGGTTCCCCTAGCACTGATGAAGACGACAAGATACTTGCAGAGTGATTCATTTCATTCCAAATGGTGTTAAGTGGCACTTAAATTACTGCATTACAGCAGAGGCGTATCTCTAACAAGTCAGTGAAATCCCATCCTAGTTATATGTCATCATATGGAGTTTCATTGAGTTAGTTGAGCTTATTCTTTTAGTCAAGTATGTGATATGCTGCCGAGTATCAGTCAAGTTGCTACACAGCCAGTATTCATTAGGTTATTATACACTTGACATACACTGAAGGTCTTGGGACACACCCTCAGCACACATGCATGTGAATTTCTTCAAAGTGATGTGGGAGAACTTATTAGTACTTCACTAGGATAAAAAATGGGCTATCTTGATTACATCTACAGAACAGTACAGTTTCTCCACTTTTGACTCCTTGTTGAACGACAAAAATCCTCTGAAAAAACAAGGACAAGAAGAAAAGGGGACTAACACACTGTTAGAAGGCAATATACTAAAACAGGTATCTCATATTTCCTAATTGTTGCCCTTCCTTTCTGCCCTTAAACACAGCAGATGAAAACAACAACAAAAATACTCAAAAAAATTATTAATTGATAAAAAGAGATTATATCTTGAAAGAACCCTGTTTCATAATCTTAACTTTTGTAAGTTGCTGTTCTAAGACAAGTAGCCTATACATCCTTCAGCACCTTTATGTTAGCTACTTTAAAAGCCCATTTGATTACATATTGTTTTACTCAATCTTACCAACAAAGACTGAATCAGTTGTTAGCTTTTGGATGCTTTGTATCATCCTAGGGAAGCAGAGTAACTATAAAACCAAGTAAAATACCTAGTTATTGTACTGTGATTCTATATTTGTAGTTCCAGATTATTCAAAGACAATGCAGATAACATGATTTCAGATTTACAAGGGATGTCTACTACACTCCAAAGCATAAATTTACTTCTCCTATGTTCCCTTAAATATTAAGCAATAATAGTGTTTGTTTCCCTTTGTAACCCTCTCTAAGAACAGGGTTTGAGGGAAAAAAAAAAAAAAAAGAGGATCAAATGTTGTATCCAGGTGTCTCAATTTTTTTTTTCAATCATTCTTGTAAACACAGAAATAAACAACAGAAATGCAATTCTTAACACATTTGTTAAAGATTCTCAATAGCAGTCTCACTAGTCTCTGGGAGAGACACAGCTGTAATTTCTTTTTGTAATACTTGCCACCACAGCAGCACGGATTTTGAAAGCAGAATTCAACATACTGTAATATGGGAGAAAAACAAACAACAACAAAAAACAACAGAAGAGTGGTTTGGAGCTCTGTAAACAGTATCATACAAATAAGGTATGCAAAAGTACCAAGAGTTTTTGAAACCCCTGTGCTGACTCCAGATTTCCATGTGAGCCACTGATTTAATTCTACTAGGATTTCTTATATCACTAAGCTTGGCTATTTTCGTAATATGAATATATTAAAACAGAAAAATACCTCTAAACTTTTAAAACAAAAATATTAAAGATATATTAAGCATTTAAATTACCAATGCCAGTTTTTTTTCTATTAAGGTCTCTATCTCCAAGTAGGTTGACTACTGCAGAAAATATTTTCTGATAAGCATAACTTTTCAAATACTGATTAAACTATATATGTACCTGCTCATACGTTATCCTCTGCAAACCAGATCCTGTTAAAGTTTTTGATCTGTCCACCTGAATCACAGGAAGCTGAGGCTCAAGCATACTTGTTATCTGTGTACAGTCATCCCCCACTTGCTTGGCAATATCATGTTCTGAATTTGCCTGTTCTTCCTTGGTGTTAAGTTGTCTCTTGCTTGGCACTACAGGTGTGTCAGGATGTACTACAGATCCTGACGCAGAATTCAGATCTGCCACAAGCTTTACTAGCAGAGTATCACTGTTCTTATCTGCTGGTGCATCACTGGAAAAGACATAATCAGGATACCCTAATAATACTGTAGGACTCCAAGAATCACTGAGAAATCTCAACCAATCACTGATTTCAAGTTCACCAGTCCCTAAGCACTGTTCAGTGAGTGACAATGATTCCATGAGAATCTTCCCAAAGGCTGACAATGAAAGATCTTTATCATTATTGGAGGGTTGTTCCTCTGTGCTGTTATCTGTGTCAATCACAGCCACAGCAGGTCTCAGGTAATCTTCTAAACCATGTAGAAATATATCTTGTGGTGTTACTATCTCCCCCAGAAAGGTATCTGGACACGGGATTGCCGCTGAAGAGATATCTTCATAAGTTAGTGTCTGTGAAGTTTACACATTAAGAAAACGTTTACAAAAAGGAATGTAACCACACTTTCTAAAAAGCACATAACTAACACTCACTGTACAAGTTACTGGTATACATGTTTTGTTTACAGTTTTTGCATAAATTCTAAGACCTGTAAGCCTACCTTAAGAGTTCATTTCGATTTAGACAGAAGCCGCAGTTTCAAAAGAGCAGTGAAAATCCAGAATAAGGGAGACTAAAATTGTTATAAAGATCAAAGATCCTATGGCATTGTGAATGGCCTGGTAGTGTTAGAAGTCTTCAAAAGAAAGACATTACAAGTTTTTCTCCCAGAAAAAAACAAAAACATACAACATAAAAGTGTGCATTAGAACACTGTATACTACAAGTTTTGATTATGTATTTATGTGAATCCCAAAATATGGAACATTTGTGCTTCACAAGCATCAGGTCAAAGTCTTAGAAGTACCATAGGGAGCTGCAGATTCGAGTTTTCATGCTGAATAGAAAACCACAAAACCACAACCATTTTCAGAAAACAAATACTGTTGTTTATTCTCCACTTATAGTTGCTTTCTTTTTCATACCAGTTAATATATGTTCTGTTTTTTTCTCCCATTTACAACTGCTTCTGCAGTCCTAAAACATACCTTTTCCTGTGTCTATAACAGTGGTGTTGCTTAATAAATACTGAAGCTTAAGGTAACTTACTTCAGTACATTTTTAGACTATTGCTGCCAGCAAGTGGCAATACTGTGTACTGCTACTATGCTTTAACATAGCTGGTAATGGAATTTGGAGAACATTCACATAAAATAGAAATGGCAGAAAATTGACTGCGTTGACTCATGTTCAGTTTGTAAGATATTACAGATGTGTGACGATTTAAGTCTTTTTTCCCAGTCTGCTGTTTCCTATACTGTACTCATGCAGTAATTTTTCCTTTTTGAGTATTTTCTACATTTTATTTAACCATTTAGTTTTAGATTACTTCTCAATTTTTTGCAAACTTCAAGCATTTGAAGAAAAGGGAAATATTTTATGTACAACTTTCTGTGCTTGAAGAATTGTAGAGTAAATGGCAGGTATGTATATGATTAAGTTTCTACAAATAAGGTTTGATGCACCAGCTGAAAGGTAGGTATAACTTACATCTATTTTACTGGAGAAAGATCAGTCAGGCACAAACATCTAATATATTAAGATCCTGAATAGCCAAATACCAAGTGAAATCCATCACTTAAATATGACTAGTGTTCTACATCTCCATTCTAAAAACAAGTGCCCACCTGCTAGCAAAACCCTGTGGGACTACAAACAATTTAAATCTGCCGAACATAACTTCAGCATCTTCCCTCTCCTGTCACTTGTCTCAAAGCCCAGTGCCTACAGTTCCTATATCTACAACAGTCTGTTGAAATAGACAGAAAAGATGGTGAAGGAACAGGGCTGAGATAGCTGGCAAGTGGACTGAAGCACTGGCAAGACTCTTAAATAAGGGTTGTTTTTTTTTTTTTGTGCACCCCAGTCTGGTGAATACAGTCTGAAGTGACTGTATTTTCAACCAAGGGAAGAGCAGGATTCCTCCTCAGTCAGTGGGCCAACAGTAAAATAACAACACTGTGGTTGATGCAGAGTCAGGCCACCCTCTTCCAGAAGATCTATGCTTCATGCAATTCTTTTCACAAAGAAATACTACATAAGAAATAACAATGAGAAAAGGTATTTCATTGGCATTAGTTTATTACTTTTTTATAAAGTTCGAATACCAGCCATCGTGGTATCTGTGAATCTCTCCCACTAAACAGAAACATGGTTAAAAAAAGGAAAAGAAAACCCTGGTTCAAATCCCACTACCTTCGTGTTTCCATTGTATCTGGTACCATTCCAAATCAAGGTGCTCCTTAATCTAGACACAAAAACTGCTCACCTTCTAGCAGGAAATCAGAACCTCATTGCCCCTATCTCACCCAAGAAACACACACCGGTTAACAGTTGAGCATGGCCATACTCCAAATCAGAAACTCACACAGGAAGAAATGGGACACTAAAGGCAAGTAGAGGTCTCATCTAAGAAACCTTATCTGACCATGGATATAGAAACTGTGGGTTAAACTCACTGCGCCAAATAGCTAAGTCTCAAAGTAAGGCTTAGCCAAGCCCTACAGGGGCTCCCTACTCACTGCATGAGTAAGCTGGAAAGAGGCACACCACTTCCAGCAGATGGCAGCACATTCATATCTTCTTAGTGAATCTTAATATAAGGACTTTTTTTCCCCCAATACGTTTGAAAACAATTAAAAAGTTATTGATACTGAATCTTGCAAATGTTACAAAGGATGGAAGTGGACAGAATAATACAGAAGAGCAAACAATGAAGGTGCATTGGAAATAAGTTCTCCTGCAAAGTTCAATCTTTCAATACACACAAGATAATCACCACAAAAGAGTAAAGACTTCAGAAATATCAACACTCAGCTTTTGGGAGAATGCTGAGCTGAAGGTTATTGCAGTATAATGGAACATAAGAGATGCAAAAAGAGAATCACAGAATGGTTGAGATTGTCTTAGTTACTGAGCTTCTCTTGTATTTTCAGAAGCAGATAAACAAAAATTAGTGTTCCCAATCACTCACTACTGGTTAGCAAGATACCTATGCCACCCCTTCTTCAAAACAATAAAAGCTTGTGGTGGCCACAGGTTTCCTCACAAGATCTTGCTGTACCTTGACAGTGCCAAACATCAGACAATAAGGAAAAAGTACAATTCATAGTAACCAATTCCAGTCTTCCTACTACAGGCTCCCAAAATATCCTGTGGAAATCTTCTCAGTGTACTTCATCTGGCTATTCTCCAGAGGCACAGGCATTTTTTGTTCAGCTCTGCAAAATGGGAATGTTTCATTTGCTAACCCCCACTATTGTGTTTGGATACTGGTTAGTTGTATAGGTTTCAGAAAGAAATACTGAAACTGGTATTTTATTTTAAGTTAACAGAAGCTTTCCTAAGAACCTGCAGATGACAGCAAGGATTCCATTTACCCACTAAGATCTTAATTTCTCTAAGACCTTCCAGATAATGTCTTCAGACAGGCAGACATTCTTATGATGGCTCATGACATAGTAACAGGAATTGCTGACATGAGCTACTTTTTGTACCACAGATACAACAATACATCTGATTTCAATTGGAGTCTCCTTGTCAAGTATCCATGGACCTGAAAGCAATGACCTACTCAGGGATGAACTGAAACAAAATCAAAAAGCACAAAGACAGCCTTCTGCCTTAAAAGGCCAATAGTAGGAGACAACCGTGAAGAGGTTGCAGACAACAGCATAAAGACATGATACAGTGGCAAATGCTAAGAAGCTCTTCATGCCAGCAGTCCCTCTGACAGAGATAAAAAAGCTCAGAAACTTCATGACTGCTCAAACTTTTATGACCACAAAAGCCATGACTGGAGTATGCTGGAAGAAAAAAGGATAAAGCAGGAATGGAGGGAATGTTTGACCACCTCATTTTAAGGATGAAAAAAAACCCTGTTTGTACAAAAGTAATGATTAAAATAATCAATATTACTTTTGAGTTACATTCATAACACTCAGGTTGTATTCAGTTTGCCTAAATTAGTCTAACACCGCTGTCAGCAAATATAAGGCTGAGATTATAGCATTATTTCCATACTATCTCATGGTGTATTGGCACTTACCAAATCCTCTGTGGAGCTGCTTTGAAAGGATAATCTGGCTAAACCAACTTGAAAAAGAATTGATGAACAACACCTGACAGCTACTGTTCCTACTGTTATTCAGAACAGTGGTCAAACAAGCACTAATGCTGGAACAGGAAGCAGTAAAAATAGATGACATGGAAAACATGCAGCACCTTGTAATACTCAATTAGATAGGCTTACATGGAACAGAATCATTCCCATTCAAAATCCGACAAATTAGAGAAAAGGTAACTCAAAAGTCATTTTCCCTTTTACCTGTCAACAGCAAACTCTAATACTCATGAGCAGCACTGGGATTAGAAAAGACATAACAAAAAGATTGGTTCTACATATGCAAGTACCAACAACGATGAAGAATGACAGCTCAGTATCATTCTTCCAAGCCTTCAGAAAGATTTAAATTTGATACTGACACCATGCTGTGGATAACCAACCTGCCAGTGGAAAGCTAAATACATCTCACAAAGAGAAAAATTAAAAACTTGTAAGAATTACAAAAACTATTTGCTAGAGTAATTAGTGATGCTTTGCTTTTCTGATACTCCTGATAGGGAAAGCAAGTTTGTCTTTTTCAGACTTGGAAGAATCCCTCACTGAAATGCACATTGGTTAATTGGTTTCAAAAAAAATGGGGAAAGGAAGACCTAGAAAACTACAGGCCGCTGAACTTCACATCTGTGCCTGGGAAGATGACGGAGCTGATCCTCCTAAAGCTGTATTAAGGATGTCATACACAGGTGAAAAGCTGATTGCTTAATAGAACAAAATTTAATAAGCTGACTACATCCATTCCAAATTCATTAAAAACTAAGCTAATTAGCAGATCAGGGAACTCAGAATTGCACGTAGATTAGACTACCCCATTATTGTGCAAACAGACATTGTTATGCATTTCAGATTATTATCTCCTTTTATAAAGAAAGGATTATCCCAACACTGAATCACAGCTAATCTTATGATGAGTATTCCAACATGGTTAACCCAGATTTTCATATTTCAGAACCTGAAAAGAATGTAATAAAAAGTTTGTGCTCCACAACATCTTCACCTTTTCATTACACTCATTACTAAAATTTGAAAGGTTGTATCATGGTGAAATATCAGGGACCAGACTTTGATACATTACTGGAGAGAATGTGCTACACAGGTGAGGACAATTTTCCCAATAATATTTGTTTCATTTGCAAGCCACTGGGCTCTTTCACACACAAAAAAAATGGAAGGTTCAATTATTTCATTAATAATTAATTAAGCTACATATTTACAACAGGAAATGTATAATTTCCGTAGATAATTAATATACCTGGTTTTCATATGAAGGATCAGGAGCTATACAGTTGATTTCTGGAGAAAAAACTCCTACGGGAAAAAAAAGTACAGCAATTAAAGACATGTAATTAAAGGTGATTTTCTGTCCTATTGTTCCACGCATTTCTGCATGTATCAAATTATTTGACACTGGATAAATATAAGTGGTTTATCTCTCTAACTAGATCTTGAAACTACAACATTGGAAAATCAGAAATAAAACAGTTTGACCAAAATTATTTGTACTTCTTAAAAAACTAAACAGAGAGAAAACTCTTGGGAAGAAAAAAAAAATAAGAGAAACTTTCAAGTTTGAATCATTAAACTATTAAACTACAATTCTGATATACTCAAAATTAATGTCTTTGGCAGGTATGCCCAACCCACAGGCTGCATGTGCCTCAGTTCATCTCCTCCTGCAGCTTTCAATTTACATCTGCAACTTTATGTTCAGTCAATATACATATATTACCTGAGAATTTTCAAATGGAATGTGTAGAGTTGCAATCAGACACGCAACTCAAAACACACAAAACACGAAGCTGATCACATCTCTTTACCATAGAGAATTAAGCCAGATGTTTCCACCCTTGACATTATATAAGTTTTTTTATTCAATAATATAAAGCTGGATCCTCTGCAGTAACTTCGGCAACCTCACCTACGGGTGGACACATCGTATAGGACCTCCCAAACTGCTAGGAAAGTTTCTCCACATCTCCAGTGTAGCCTGTGCTCCCCAGCAATTGCAGATCTGGATGATGGTAAAGTATTAAGGGCAATTGTCATGGCTCTTTCCTACCACTACAGATGACCTTCCACAGAAATGATAAGGTGCATTTCTTTATTTTGCTTTATTCTGTCTCACTTCACTTAATATTTCATTGCTTTAAATGTAAGTAAAGATAAATACTTCTTCAACTTGGTGTCCGTGTTCTCTGTGCTGACCTAGCCCATTGGCAAAACAAAAATCCTCACTCCCACAAACTGAAGAATTAGTCAAATAAGCACATCTTAAATGATCTTTATTGAATGATGCCAAGTTCTTCATAACTATGAAAGGTTCTGCTTCAGGAAATGATAGCAACAGGAAGAAAATCCTCAAATTTCAATGGATTGCAGATTATAAGTATACTAATTGAGTAAGCTGATTTTAAAAAAAGATGCTTTTGAATACATTCAGGTCTCTAAATTGGCAAAAAATAAACAAAAAGGAACCTAAAGAAAACTAAGAACACTTTGTCTCACTTGTAGCTAGTGGACTGTTAGAATAAAACAGAAGGAAATTAAATGAAGTCTACAAAAAGTCAAGGAAGTTACAATAAAATTATTATGTATTAACTACTTCCTTCTCCTTCATGCAATCTCCTTCAAGGGAATTAAGAAATATTTTAAAGTTTTAAATGAAAGTGCACATATTTATATTCAAAATAATAACGCAGTCAAGTATCTGAAGAGAACAGATATTTAACAATCTTAAAGCTTTACTCAATAATATATGCTACCGTAGTTATATATGACTACATGTCTATTACGTGGATGTATATTTCACCTATACCTTTCAGTTCAAGTACTATGTATCAGAATGAAAATAACATTTCATACGGTCCCTAAGCAAGACATTCTCACTTAGGAAAAACAGAAATTAAGTGCAAAACAATTTTTAAAACACTGAAAATGTGCCTATTTTTTCTCTAAAATTACATTTTTCTCTAAATGACAAAATTTTCTCTAAATTACAGAAACAAAGACTTCATGAGAGCACTTGCAGTTCATATAAGTGGGTAGAGGTGTCGGTTGACACTCAGTTAAACATGAGCCAGCAGTATACTCAGGCAGCCAAGAATGCAAATGGCATCTTAGAAGCCAGCAGGAGCACATCATCCCTATGTACTGAGCTCTGGTGAGGCTGCACTTGGAATACTTTGTTAGTTCTGGACCACTCTAAAAAAGACTTTGAGGCCTTAGAGCATGTCCAGAGAAGGACAGTGAAGCTGTGAAGGATCTGGAGCACAAGTCCACAAGGAGTGGCTGAGGGAATTGGAATTATTCAGTCTGAAGCAGTCTCAAGGCAGACCTTATCACCCTACAATGTCCTGGAATGAGTTTGTGGTGCTCACTGGGGGGGCAGTTTCTTTTAACAGTGATTGAACAATTGGGAAGAGCCTCAAGTTGTGCCAGGAGAGGTTCAGGTTCAATACTGAGAAGAATTTCTTGTCAGACAGAGTAGTGAGGTACTGGAACACACTATCAGGGTGGCAGTGGAGTCACCATCCCTGGAGGCACTTAAGCAAAGAGCAGATGCAGTACCTAGGGACATGGTTTAGCAGACAGTATTAGTGATAGCTGGATGGTTAGAGTACATGATCCTAGAGGCGTTTTCCAAACTTAATGATTCTATGATTCTAGTATTTAATTTCTGGTGTTATGAACTCTGGCAACATCCACAGAAACGGTTTGCTGAGAAGAACCACCTGAAAAAAAGACTGAGAAAAGAATCTGTCTTACCTCCTATTTCAGTGGTTACACTCATGCTGGTGTTAATAAGAGATAACCTTTAAAAAAAGAACACAAACACAACAACACAAAAGTCAAACCACTGCATTATCTTCTGTTCACTCCTATAAACTCGAGGAGGCTAATCCAGTCAGCTGCCTCTGTTTGGGCGCTACAAGTATCCGGCCAGCACGGATGCCAGTCTGAAGCAGCGGCACAGCAGCCCGCAGAGAAACCCGGAGCGCCCGTCCTGCCGCCCCTTCTCACCGCACGCCTTACGCAGGGGTGCAACGCCGGCGGAACAGATGACAACAGCTGCGCTCAAGGTAAACGCCAACCGAAACACCTTAAAGAATACGAAAGAGAGCACCGCGAAAACGACCTCAAAAACTGCAGACAAGTAACAGCAGCGATAGTTATTTGCTGCGGTTTTTGTTTGTTTGTTTCCTTTTGAGTAGGATTCTCACACCTCCACTCACTAACACGGTACCGACGTAGGTAAGACCGGCGGCTACAACCGTAGGGCGAGGAACCAGGTGTAAAAAAGCTGATGGAAGAACTCCCCGGAACCACACGCCCACCAAATAAAGTTCGAGACCTGCCGTGCCGGCCACCTGACCAGGACCGGCTGCCTCCCCTGAGCGCGGCACGCAGCGCGCCGCTCGCCCTTACCACCTAGAGCTGCTGAGCTCCTCCTCCTCTGCATCGCTTCTCGCCACGGAGCCCCGCACGCCGCTCTCACCGCAGACAACAAAGCCACCCCGATCCGACATCACGCTGCCGTCCCACCTCCCCCTTCTCTCCTTTTGTCTCCTCTGCAGCTCCCGCCCCTCCCCTCTCCTCACTCGTCCTGCCCCTTCTCTCCTCCCCGCACGCGCCCTCCTCCTGTTCCAGTGCTCCCTTCCCGCCAAAGCCCCGCCGTGCTCCCTTCCTCCTCAGCGGCGGTGGCCATTTTGTGTCTGAGGAGAAGGAGCTGAGCGGGAGCGCTAAGATAGAAGCCGTTAGTCACCAAAACTCACCGAATAAGGCTTCACTTACGAAAGGTCAACTGACAACTTGAGCATATGAGCTTTAGATTTACTGCACGGGCTTCATAGCGTAATTAATATTAAATTCTCCACCTTGGGCAGCATACGGTCAGAGCTGATTACACGTGTGGTGTGTGATGCATAGGGTCGCTCACATACATGGGGTAACATGTATTGGGCGGACTGAGAAGACTCTAATCTCCAGGCAGTTTAGTCAAAGGGGAAAGGAGAAGTGACAATAGGGCTGTGAAACAGGGATAAAAACGTCTGTGACTTCTGGTCGGTTGAGAGACCTTGTGGGGAAGTGCCCCTAGTAGATTCTTTATTTGAACAAAGAAAGCTAAAGACCCTCCTATGTCTCTTTTTGTGATAAAGATAATTGGGCAAGCCTTCTTGAGGAAAAGAAATTCCCAACAGTCCCAGTGCTGAAAATGTTTACACAGAATTTGTAGGTGCACTCTCATACATTGCCCTCTGACCACCTTTAGTAAC
The DNA here is from genome assembly GCA_035772895.1 of Perdix hodgsoniae. Lineage (NCBI taxonomy): Eukaryota > Metazoa > Chordata > Aves > Galliformes > Phasianidae > Perdix > Perdix hodgsoniae. The sequence goes on from JAPSGF010000003.1 coordinate 17,376,172, forward strand.
ATCAGAGGAATATCTTAACGCTGCCTCAGCACTGCCCCTCAGTGTGGTGTTTTTCACACAACGGGAGGGAAACAGAAACTGGAGACACAATTAGATACTCTCATGATTGAAAAACAAAACCTAAAAAGAGGGATGGCCAGCGGGGAGAGGGAAGTGATTGTCTTCTACTCTGCCTTGTGAGGCCCTACCTGGAGAACTGTGTCCAAGTCTTGAGCCTCCAGCACAGGAAGGATGTGAAGATGTTGGAACAGGGCTTCTATGAAGAGAGGTTGAGGGAGTTGGGCTTGCTTAGCTTGGAGAAGAAGAGGCTCTTGGAGACTGCATCGCAGCCTCCCAGTATTGAAGGGAGCTTATAAACATGAGGAGGACTGACGTTTTACATGGTCTAATACTGATAGGAAAAGGCGGAACAGTTTTAAACTATAAGATGGGAGATTTAGGTTAGATGTTGGGAGGAAATTTTTCTCTCAGAGGGCACTGGAACAGCTTGCCCAGAGAAATTGTGGGTCCTCCCAAAAAAGTTTTCAAGGCCATGCTGGATGGAGCCCTCAGCAGCTTGATCTGGTGGCTGGCAACCCTGGCCATGACAGGGAGTTGGAACTAGGTGATCTGTAAGTCCCTTAACCTTATGGCAAGGGACCATTCTGTGAATCTGTGAGTCTAAAAATAGAACTTAGGTAACTTAAAATTCTGTTGGTGTCAGGTGAAAGAAGATAAAGGCAACTGCAGGAAAAAATTAAATATTTTACTAAACCAGACTACATTCTGAGTCTTGGCTAAACAATTCCACAGATTAACACATTCTGCCAATCACAATACACGATGGCAACATCTGGTGATCACACCCGTGAACCAGTGGAAAATTTGGGTTATGATCTTACTCCTAAACTCATACATGTATAACTGTTTATCAAAATCAAACCTATTACTGCTATACCAGGAGGACCAAGGAGAATTTTTACAAATTTTCTGGAACGTGAGGCCTGGTCACCATAAAGTCAGATTTACAAGGATTGGTATGGTCATAAAGGAATGCCTCACAGCGAAAATCACTCTATGGCTCCTGGAAAGATTGCACTGACCCACGCCAAATGTTTTAGGATTTGCTCTGTAGTGTGTCAGAACGTGGAAACTCTTGATTCAGTCTGGAGTTTTGCTGTTAATGGAGGAGAGCATGAGCCTAATGCTGTAGATCTGTTAGATATGTCTGTGCCCCCACTCCATCAGAAATGGCTGTTGTGATTCAGAACCCCTTGCCAGTGGCCACGTTTACAGATATCTACAGGGATTTGGGAAAAAGAAACATTATCACTCATTTTCCTCACATTATCACTCATTTAACTTAACTGTCTGGTGAAAAAGCTGAACAGACAGTGGTGGCTTATGACTGATTATGGGCAATCAAATGCCCTAAGTGTACAAAATTGCAGAATTGAAGACTCAGATTTGGGGGACATCTCACACATGGATGGCATCCCTTGATGGCAAGAATGTGCTTTTTATGTTTCCACTTTGGGAACACTACACATCCAAACTTGCCTTCACTTTGAAAGGGATACTGTACATTTTCAACAGACTGCCCTAGAGGTATACAAATTCCTATACCATTTCCCACTGATGCCTTGGTGAAGATTTTAGCAGAAACCTGTAGCCCACCACACGTTACCATCTATGCATGCATCAACAATATACTGATAGAAGGAAACAATTCAGCAGAAGTCAAACATATTATGGAAGATGTATAAGAAAAATTAATAACCTGAAGACTAGAAATTCCTTCTGACACCCCAGAAGGAACAGAACATGCACGGAAACCACCAATCAAAAAGGAATTCCAGCAGCTGCTGGGAGCTCTAGGTTATTGATGTACACACATAACTGATTTTTCTGTTATTGCTCACCTCTTATTATAATTCACATAAAAAAGGAAAATCATGAGAATGGAATGAATAGCATGAGAATGTGTTAGAATTATATTGTGGTTTCACCTGGCAGGTGGTTAAGCACCATGCAGTTGTTTGCTCACTCTTCCCCCTTCACAGTGGCGTAGAAAAAGAAACAACAAACAACAAACACAGGCACAAAGTACACCAAGTAGAACTTACGAGTTGAGATAAAACTAAGACAGAGAAAAGGAAAAGTATAGTAATTATGACAAATATATAAGTGTGAATGTATATAACAAGTGATGCACAAGCAATTGCTCACCACCTGCCAAATGATGCCCAGCTACCCCCTACAAAGCAGAAAAGGGAGAGAAAGAACTCAAATTCCTTTCAAAAGTCCTTCTACATGATGTCATATGGTATGGAATAGCCCTTTGGCCAGATGAAATCAGCTGTCCTGATTCTGTCCCCTCCCAGCTTCTTGCCCCTCCCCTATCCTCCAGCCCTTTGCTGATAGGAGCTGAGAAACTGAACTGTACAATGTACTCTGTACAACTCTGCTTAGCAACAGAGAAACAGGCTCTTCACAACTCTTCTCAGCAACAACTAGAAACATTTATCCATGTTGTCTTTCTGGTAAAACCAAAGCACAGTATCATACCAGCTGTTGAGGAGAAAAAAACTCTGTCCCAGCTGAAACTAACAAATTATTAATAACAGAACTGAGGCTGTTCCAACAGCCAGGCCAGGCACAGGCAGTCTGACCCTATTTATGTAGACTGGGATCTCAGGGAAATGTGGCTCCCATTGTAGTGTCTGGCTAAGAGGAATATGAGGAATAGAAAAGCTGTTAGAATTTGGCTCCTAATCTTCCGTTTCAGCACTGAAACAGGATATTTAGATCTGGAACATGGTTTGCTGTCCCTACTATGGCCAGTGAAACAGTAGAAAAATGAGACGACAGAGAGTGATCATTTGGGGACCTTCCTGTCCCATGAGTTTAGTTCACAACAGTATACTGATACCAGCAGGCATTGTTCAGATAGGTCTAGGTGTGACTTCATGCAAATACAACTTGGATCTTCAATCGAGTGACTGTAGTCATGAGTTGGATAATGTGTGTTTTTAACATGAGTTATTAAAAATGCTGGTGCCTGGTTACCTCTTGTGTAAACCTTGTGATGTCAGCATGAAAAGCAGCTGAACGAGGAAGCCTTGTGGCATAGGATGGTTCTGTTTGGGCTAAGGCATGGGTATCCAACCTTTTGGTTTTCCAGGGCCGCACAGAGTATATACAAATTGTATTATGTAGGTCACTCCAAAAGTAATGCCTTCTATTTATTTCCGCAGAAGCTTGAACAGATACAAAGAACACTGTTCGATAGATCAAATTCTCAACTACAGAACACTCTTTTTCGGCATAGTCACCACCATTAGTGATTCATGTTCACCAGCAATGAACAAGGGTATGCATGTCATGCTCATAAAAATCAGCACCAACGGAAGTCGCTGTTGCCACTGCCAAAACACAACCACTCACTGCCTCAGTGTGCTCATATCTACTGTTTGGTTCAGCAAGCATCAGTGAATGTCACAAGGTGCCATTTTTTCTGCATGGAGGAATTCAATTCTACCATTCTACCATTGCTTCATGTGCACTTCCATATCATACACCATTTTGTCAGACTGCTCCTGTACTGCCAGCTGTCACACAGCAACATGTAACGGAATATTGGCAGAAAGGTTCAACCTCTGCTGCCATACTGCCACGTCATGAAACGGGAGGCATACCTTGTTCCTGTGAAACTGATGTATGAGGCTGGTTTAATGGCAAGTGGCTGCACTTCTCCATGAGTTTTCAAGGTGCTCATCAGAGACTTCTGATGAAATTTTATTTTTCCTGTGCTTCATCCTTAAAATCAGTTGTTCACAAATGTAAGTACTGCCAAAAAAAAAAGGCAATGGCATGATTGTGAAGCAAGGGATAAGAGAGTGCTTATAAAATGCTGGTAAAGAGATGTGATCAGTTTTTGGAGGGTTGAATATCTGACTGCAACTCAGTACAATCCATTTGAAAATTCTCAGGTAATGTATTCATATAAACTGAAAATTGAGTTGTAAACATAAGTTGATGACTTTTTTGTAGCAAACCTCTTCATAAAAATGGAAAGCATGGGTGCATATTTTTCCCTATTTGCAGGATTGTGTTTAGCCAATGTTGCATTTAGCCAATGTACCACAGTGCATGCAATTTATTATTTTTTTTTTGTCATAACTTGAGTTAGCACTGCACTGAGCTCTCCCTGTGTCCCAATTTCAGTGAGACAGTGCTGATCTCACTTACTGCGAGCATTGAGTTAGCACCAAGGGGCCAGGCTGCTTACGGGACAGAGCTGCTACTGTGATGGTGTAGGGCTCTGCAAGGGTTGCAGGGATCAGCTGCAGAATAGGCTGGGCTGAGCCACATGGACATGTTTGGGCTAAAGGTTGTGCAAACAAGCAGGATGTCAGAACTGAGTCTTAAAGGTTTCAGACTGAGATGTTTTACTTCTTTAGCCATGAAATTGATGTTAAATTTAACACTCTTCAATATGCTTGTGAGCTCTAAGAAGAACATGCTAAAGGTACGTGACTGTAGTACTTTACGCTCAAATGATGTTAAATCCCAGGGAGGAAAACATATAGGGCTTAAGGTATAAGGGAGTGGAGGAGCAAAGTGGGGAAGAGAAAGGAAAAGAGCCTGAAGGAGAATAGGGAGGTAAGAGATGTGTAGCTGTGTTCCTCCTCCTCCACCAAGATAAGGACACCTCTTTGGTAGCACTGTGCCACCCTGCTGGGTGAAGAACGCTCAGGCTGGTCTGACTCTTGCTACAGCTACCATTGTGCATTAATGCTACTGCAGCTTGTGAATTTGTCACTGGCAGCCTGGAGCCTGTTATATCTATCACTACAGTAACTCATCTATTCTTCTGAAGTGTTTGTGAATCCATCCAGGGGAAGCCCTTGTGGGAGGCAGGCAAAGTCAAACCGCTTTCAGCGCAACACCCACTCATGCAGGAGCAGGGATGTGGCTGACCCATAGTGCTGCCAGTGTGAGGCTGGTCAGTGAGAGCTCGTGGCAGGAAGCCCTATGCTATCTTTGCACAGAGACTATGATTTCCAAACTACAGTGATGGACTGCTCCCAGTGAGCTTGATAATAAAATTAGCGTTTTGGTTAATTTTGGAATACTGTGATATAATAGAATCATGGAGTAGTAAAAACAAACAAACACACAGGAAAAACCAACAACCAACTAGCACTACTCCAGAAAAGTGTAGGAAACAGAGGCAGAGTTAATGGTCATCTTAAATTAGGCATCAATTATATATAATTATTGGAAGTAGGTACAAATTGCTGCTTGGCTTTGACTTAGTCATATCCACACGCAATTATTGCAATTGCAGCGCATATTGCCAAATTACTGCAGGAAGTGCAGTGGCGATGTTTTACTTTCCAGGTAGCAAAGGTGAGATACTGAGGAAACCTGTGCGTTCTGAGGAGAGCCAGCAGGGGAGCGGTTGCACAGCAGTCTCTGGGATTTACACGCATCACGGGGAGAATGGCAACAAACGGTGTATTTACACGTTAGAGGACTGAGCTGGCAATAAGGATTTCCTCACTGGTAACACCTGCTTTGGGTGTAGTCCTCAAGCAACCCTTCGTCAGCGCATTCTTTTTCGGGATTACAGTAATGCTTTTATAGCAGAGTACCACACAAAGCCATTTCTAAGCAGAATGCTGCATGCAAGCTTCGGGAAATCAGGCGTGAGACTTGTCTGCAGCAAAACCTCGCAGTCCACGATCTGGCCTCACGCACAGAGCCAGAATCGCTCAGGCCTGGCCACGCGGGAGCAGAGCCAGGACGCTGGGAGCGAGGTGGCAAACGGGGCCCAGAAGTCTGACAAACTGAGCACACACAGCTGATAGGAGCGGGGGCAGGCACAAACGCGCGCCCCGCATTCCGAACACTGAGGGGTATTGCTGTTCTCCACAGACGGGAACGCAGCGGATCACCGCGCTGTTTCTAACGCACTGATCCCAGGGGCGGCCTGCTGGGTCGCAGCTGCGCGAGACCTGTACGCGGCTAGCGCCTCAGACTCGAGGGCCCGCGCCCGCCGTGCCCGCTCTGGGCACGACGAGGCGGCGCCGGGTTCCGGCCTCGGGGCCCCGCGGGGGCGGGGCGGGCCTCTCGCTCGATCGGCGTATGTAAATAGGTCTCATCCCGCTGTCCAATCAGAGGACGCAAAAAGGACAGCACGCTGTCCTATTGGCGGGCGGCCCGTGGCGAGATGGCGTGTTCTCCGCTCCTGATCGAGCTCCGTGCTGTACGGCGTTCGCAGGGTGGTTGCCCCGGCGACGCGGAGGGTGACGCGCCGCGGGCCGGGCGTGCCGGCGCGCCGTCATTGGCTGCGCGATCGGGCGATGGCGGTGGCCGGCGCGTCGTGCCCCGGGTGTCCTTGCCCGGGGAGGAGCGGCCGCCTCAGTTCGCAGCGCGGCGGGAGGGAAGCAGGAAGGAGCTCGCTCGCAGCCGGACGGTGAGCGGGGCAGGGCGGGCGGGCGGGCGGCGGAGTGCAGTGCGGTGCGGGCAGGCAGCCCGACGTTGGGATGGCGGGGGGCCGGGCGGCGGCCCGGAAATCGGCCCGTAGCGGCCGGGAGACGCGGGCTGATCGGCGGGCGGCGGCTGCCGGCGGCCCGGCCGAGGGCCCCGCGTGGGAGCCGTGGCCTGGGAGGGAGAGCAGGCCCCTGCCCGGCGTCGGGCCGCCCGCGGCTGCTTAGCGCCCGGCGGTGCTGAGTCAGCCTGCAGCTGGGAGCGGCGCCGCGCTGAAGGGCACCGGAGTGCTGCGGGGCGGGCGGCGGCCTCGGCCGGGTGATGCTGGGAGCGGCGCTCCGGGATGCTGTTAGGCTGTGGCTGAGGCTTTGCGGGACCGCAGCTGTTCGGTTTCGGGAGGTGGTTGGCTTTTTTTTTTCTTTGCTTTTTTTTTCTCCTTCATTACGTTTCGATTTCCGGAATGGTTCTCCCTGCATCCTCTGATTGGACAACGGAAGGTGTAGATAGTATTTACATGATGTCCCTTTGAGCCATCCATTCGAAATCTAATAAAATAACTAGTGATGACAAGCTATAGCTTCGAGTATAGATTTATGTCTTTCTGATTTCAAACTGAAAGAGTGGGAATAAAAATGTTTAAGTCAGGCTGAAGAACACGATTTGACTGTATGTACTGACAATTTTTTATAGCAGTCAGTAATGCAGAAGCAGTGTAGAAATGTAGGAAAAAGTGCAGAAATCAGCAAAAGAAAAAAAAAAAGATGTAATTGGCATTGGTGAAGTATTCATGCAGGCTGTAAGGAGCCTTCAGGTGAGGAGCTGCTGCCACTAAATAAAACCCAGATCAGCAGTGTGGCATCCTGTATTTCTCAGCAGTAATTAATTAGTTGTGAAACATTAGCTGATTAAAAATAAATATTCCGGCTAATTATAAATACACCTTCCCCCACTTGATTTTTATGATGCCATTTTATGCTTACTGAGGCAGGAGTCCTACTAGTTCTGCTTAAAATAATGAGAAATAATATTTGAAGAAATACATATACATTTGTTTTTCTTTGGGGTTTTCCTAGACCCGGTAACAATTTGCTACTTATTTTTATACATTCTGATACTGAAATCATTAGGAGTTGCATTTACGATTTTAAGGCTTGCAGTACTCTGTGGCTGTGTGATAAGTAACATCTTTTATTTTCCTGTGGAATTCTAACAGACTAGTATTTCAGTAGGATATTGCTGAGGCTCTTCTGGCTTTGGTTTTGTTCCACAGTCTTTGGAAGTAATATATTGCTATGACTGTCTTATTCCATTTTTTTCTAACTAAAAGAAACTTTACATGCTGCTATAGAGAAATCGTACCACCACTATAGAATGGTTTTGCAAGAACATAAATTTATAAAATGACGTAGATGATATTTGACAAGGAGCAAGAATGGATGATGTTGACTGAATTAAAAATCAGCCTTTCTTTATTTCAGGGCTCATCTTCACCTTTCCTCCTTCCTTTCAAAGGAAATGAAATAATTTGTTCATAAGAAAACCAGTCCTCTTAATGAAATTCCCCAGTTGGTTCCATCAGTCAGAAAAATCCTGCCACAGCTTTGGTGTGGAAGGGTAAAGAAAATACAGTAGTGCTGTTGATGCTTACATGACTGTGCAGGCAGGAAGGCAGTCTGACAAGCAGGATGATTCTGGCATCTTCAGGAGCACTGAGCAGATAGATTTGTCCTTTTTCTTTTTCTTTTTTTTTTTTAATTTTCTGTCTGGCAGCTATGTCTATAGCATTCATGGAAAAGAAAAAGTGGGGGAAATAATGTCTTCCTGGAAGTTTGGTGCATAGATTGTTTTTTTTTTGAGGCAACATAAAGGGATTTTTATCCATTTCAATGTTATAATGCGTAGAGCCCTCAATCCTCTTTGGAGATCTCCACAGTTCTAGGTTTGCATGTACTTTCCATAGATCAGTATTTTGAAATACAGGTCAAACTACCATTGAAGTATCTTTGGGACTTTCGGTATATTTACGTAACTAACATTCTTCATAGGGTTTTAGTAGCCATTGATTTTCTGCAAGGAAAAAAGCGACATATTAATGTATTTAAGAGACAATTTTATGGCATTTTGTTTCTGTGCTATAAAACATGAGCAAACATCCCTGATGGACTCAGGGTCTAAAGGAACAGCACAGAGCAAACAAAGATGCAGAATTTTCTAACTGATGGAGCATTCATGTTCTCATTATGTGAAGGGGAGCTGTGAGCAATGCTTGTTATCCATTTAAACCAAAGGGGATGATGAAATGTTTCAGTAACCTGGGAATTGGTTATGGGTACAGACAACTGCTGCAGAATACTGTAATCAAGAAGGATTTGTGTGTTTAAGGTGGAGAAAGAACTGATTCAAATGGAATTAACTTAAATCACTGGAGCAAGTGGAGAACATAAAATCAGAGGGAGCTAATGTTAAAGTATCTGCTCTTGCAGTAGAGAATTACCAGCAATGATTTGCTGCTGATCTATACAGTTAAAACCAATGTTTTTGTAGGAAGAAGGAATGGAAAGAAGTAACAGGATTTATTGAGTGCTTCCATGTGATGATGAAGACAGGAAGCTGGAGACAGAGAAGTGTCAAAATTGCCCAACAGCAGAAGATTCTGAGATGTCACCATTAATTTGGGAGGGTTTTTAGTAAGATGATTTGAAGAGAGAAGTGAGATGTGTGTTTTGTTAAAGGGAAAAAAAAAAAAAGCAGATTGACAAGGCAGGAGCAGATCGTATTAGATTTGTTTCAGAAAAAAAATTAGATAGTTTCAGAAAACTAGAAATAAATGTCTTTAAATGGAAAGTTGAAGGGTGAAGATGAGTTTCTGTATTTATCTGTTACTTAGCTTTTTTTGTTAGAAACAAAGTAAACTTTGATTTCTGGGAATTTGTATAGCTTCATGCTTTTTTTCCTGAACTTCTAACTTGCTCGTATTAAATATTCTTTTGTTCCAGATTTGCTAAGTGTAGAAAAACAGTCCTGAAAATGTTGTCCAGGCTCTTCCGAATGCATGGCCTTTTCGTGGCCTCTCATCCATGGGAAGTCATTGTGGGAACAGTGACCCTTACCATCTGTATGATGTCAATGAAGATGTTCACTGGGAATGATAAAATCTGTGGCTGGAATTATGAGTGCCCAAAACTTGAAGAAGTAAGGATTTAAATTCATGCGTAGTATATATTGTTAATCAGTACATTCGGAGTAGTCAGTAGAATAAGATCAGGTTATAATGTAGAGGGAAAATAAGTATGCAGAAACTTCTTTACTGCCTTCTTTCTCATGCTCTATAGGGAAGCTGTATGCAAGTGTATGCAGTGGTGTTCTACCATATGTTTTCATTAAACCTTGACCACTTTTCCTAGCAGGAAAGGTTGAGGGAGCTGGGTCTGTTCAGCCCAGAGATAAGAAGACACTGGGGGATCTCATCGATGTGTATAAATACCTGAGCAGAGGGTGAAGAGAGGATGAAGCCAAGGCTCTGCTCAGTGGTGCCCAGTGCCAGACTGGTCACAAACTGGAACACAGGAGGTTCCCTCTGAACCCCAGACAGTACTTCTGTGCTGTGCGGATGATAGAGCACCGGCGCAGGCTGCCCAGAGGCTGTGGGGTCTCCTCCTTGGAGATCTTTGGAAGCTGCCTGGGCAACCTGCTCTGGGTATCTTTGCTCGAGTATGAGGTTGGGCCAGGTAGACCCAGAGGTACCTGCCAACCTCAGTCCCTCTAGGATTAAATCAAATTCTCATTTGCACAGCATCTAATGATCAAGGATCTGATATTACTATTTTTTAAAATATTTAATTCTGGGGACAAAATAACAGTGATACCCATTGTTGTACCCTCTCCCATCCCAAACTCTCCATTTTTAGTGCAACTTCAAAACAGACTTTTTGTTTTTTGTCATTGTTATTAAACTTAATGTCAAATCTCCATGTGTGAAATCTAAATAAACCTCTTTGTGTTCCGTACAGGATGTTCTGAGCAGCGACATCATAATCCTGACAATCACACGCTGCATAGCAATCCTTTATATATATTTCCAGTTTCAGAACCTAAGGCAACTTGGGTCAAAATACATTTTAGGTACTGTATCTGGTTTTGCATATTATGTATGCATTTTGGCATGTATGTGTGCATTTTGGCATGTTGTTGTTTCCGTAAATCGGCAATTGATGTTAGAATGTTAGCCTTTACATACTAAGTCTGTAAGAATACTTAAGAATACTTAGCCTTTACATACAGAGTAGTTACTTGGATCAGAAGAATATTATAGAATATTTATTCTGCTGTCTAACAGTGTAATTTTTAAGAAGGCTTTTGCCAGATTATATAAACACTGGGATTGTGGTTCTTGACATAACTTTTTTATGTTAACTCTGAAGGTTGGTGCTGGTAAGCTGGTTTTAGTGGCATAGCTTTTTTTTTTTTTTTAAGATAATAAAAGGGAAAGTTTATCACTTTTATTTCTCAAAGCCTTGCTTTGAGTGCTGTAGAAATTTTAGATATCACTATTCTTATAGAAACAGCATCCACACCAGTCTGTACCACAGCTGCTATTAATGCAGTCCTTAATTTGCATGAAGATTAATCTAGAGGTATTGGGCTTTTTTGGTTCATTTTGGTTTTGTTCTCCTCACTCTCAATGTATGTGTCTATTCATATAAAATATTATTCCCCTTTTCTTCTTTTTAAAGGTATTGCTGGTCTCTTTACAATCTTCTCAAGTTTTGTTTTTAGTACAGTTGTGATTCACTTCTTGGATAAAGAACTGACAGGTTTAAAGTAAGTAGCAAATATGAGTTGTTGCTTGATTTTTTTTTTTTTTTAATTATTTTTTTAAATTTTTCTGTGTACAACAAATCTTGCACTTTATTTTCAATGTGTTTCCATTTGTTTTTTCCCCAGTGAAGCTTTGCCATTTTTCCTCCTTCTGATTGATCTTTCAAGAGCAAGTGCACTAGCCAAATTTGCACTAAGTTCCAATTCACAGGTCAGTGTTATTATTATTGCAATTAAACTTTTTGAATTTAATGTTCATAGATGAACAGTCCTCATGGAGAGTCATGCAGGTGAATGTGATATTAGTGATACAGAAAAAGGATCAGATGCACTCCAGATTCTATATTCTGTGGTGTTACCAGTGAATAATGCTGTACAATTGATGTGTGATGATCATGTGAACTAAGTTAATTTTATGCTTGAATATAGGACCAGAACTTTAACAGCATTACTTACATTTGATGCTAGAGTTCCTGGACCAATGTCTTCCACGGAACAATTACTGATTTTAAAAAAAGAAAGGTAGTTTGTAGGGCTCAGGGATAACATATAAACAGATGCCTAAGGTTAAAATGCTAATGCAGGAAAAAAAGCAAAATCTTACCAGAACAACCATGGCATGGGTGTATGTACACGTTTTTGGTATAGCTTTAAGTATCTCCTGGAAGATTCTCAAAAGCTGCCCAGACATGGTTCTGGGTGCCTTGTACCATGCGTCTTGAGCAGGGGGGTTGGACCAGATGACCTCAAGATGTCCCTTGCAACCTCTGCTGTTCACACCATGAAGAATTAACAGTGTGTTTTGCTCAGTGTGCATTGGAATGGATATTTCTTAATGTTCTAAAACAAATACATTTCACCAAAACCTATTTTAAATGAGCAAAATACTTGCATCGTAATTGAATGTAATAATTATGACATACTTTGTCTGTGGGTATAAAGCATAGTAATACAGTATATTATACTATATTGCATAATACATGCATTATATAAATAATACATATGTATTATGCAGTATAGTATAATATACTGTATTACTATGCTTTATATCTGTATATGCAAAATATATGTAGTATACCATATTATGCAATATAGTACATTAAGTAATATAGTATAATAATATAATATGTTTTACATTATATATATGCAATATTTTAGTGTTTGCACATTATTATGGAATAATAGCAAGTATAGCCTTCAGTAATTTTCAAGAAAGTTCTTCATAAAAATGTTTTTACCACAGCTTCTTAAAGACTGCCCACCAGAGTTGTAGGAGCAGCAATAAACCACGTATGGAGTATTTAGAAATTAAGTATTTCTGCTATGTAAAGACTGTCAAAGTATAACAATATATGGGAGATGGACAAAAATATATTTGAACACATTCGTGAATTGCTTAATGCCTGCTTTATAAAGCCTTATCACAATAATATTTGATTTACTAATCATGTTATGCATATTCTCTTTCTTCAGTTTTTGTCTTTGTTGTAACATTCCAAATTTTTTTTCTCCTAGGATGAAGTGAGAGAAAATATTTCACGTGGAATGGCAATTTTGGGTCCCACATTTACCCTGGATGCACTTGTGGAATGTCTTGTGATTGGTGTTGGTACTATGTCAGGTGAGTGGTGAAATCTAATGATTTAAACCTTTCCAGTTAAAAATTAAAAAAAAAAAAAGAAAGCTGATGAAATAGTAAGTGTTTCAAATAGTAGGTGTTGAAAGTGGAATAACTTCGTCTATTTATTTGGACATTTTGGGGGAGGAGAGAGAAGTGTTTTTCTGTTTACATTCGGGGAAAAAAACTCATTTTGTTGTAGCACGTAGTTCTGCTTTTCTTTTTTTCTTTTTTCTTTTTTTTTTTTTTTTTTTACACTTCTGAATGATTTATACTGCTAGCTCATTTATCTTTACTAAGGGAGTTCTGTAATGCATTTGTGACATAACATAATTGACTTTTTCTGCATACCATGCTTGAGAAAGTGCAGGTGGGGCATGTATTTCCAGAACCCTTAATTGGTCATCTTTTGCAAGGGATTTCAATACATAATACTAGCTTTGCTAAGATAAAGGGAGGAGTTTCAAACTTTCGTTGTATAGTTTTGAAAGCTTAGTAAACTGTAATTATATTTACTTATAGTATTTATACAATTTTTTAATGTGTAAACCTAAATACATAGTGTGCTTAGAATAAGCTGATACAAAATGATAGGGTTTTTTTTTTTCATTCATCAAGGCTATTTCTGTAATCTGTGGTAATTATTTTTTCATACTTTTGCAATACTTCTTTTAGTGTTCAAAGCCTATTATATATTCAAATGAAATTTTTTAAATTTTTTTTACTGTAGGAGTGCGGCAACTTGAAATTATGTGCTGCTTTGGCTGCATGTCTGTTCTTGCCAACTACTTTGTCTTCATGACCTTCTTTCCAGCTTGTGTGTCCTTAGTATTAGAGGTAAGAGCCACTTATAAACAACATCAAACTTAGTGTTCAGACCTTGCGCTTGTTGTAGGCTATTGTTTATTCACTCAAATATATACCAGCATGTTTGTCTTCCTTTTGAAGTGAATAGGAAAAGTTGCTGTAGCTCAGCTGATGGATAGTGTCTTGTTATTGCCATTGTTAATGAATCAAACTCAACAGTTTGTTTTAGAGCACAGCAAAAAAAAAAACAAAAAAAAACTTTGAATTAATGTATGTCTGGAGTTTCTCCCCAGCGCGCACTTAACTTTTAGTCAGCTGCTTAGACTTCTACTTTTGTGTATAAATTTGTATAAATTACTTTCCTTTCTTTTTTTTTTTTTTTTTTTTTTTTTTTTTTTGGTAAGTGATCAAATGAAAATGCAGGGGAATACTTAGTTTTTCAAGTATTTACTAAATGGGAGTTGATTTTTTTATTTTTTTTTTTTTTAATTTCTGCAGCTTTCTCGAGAGAGTCGTGAAGGACGTCCTATATGGCAGCTGAGTCATTTTGCTCGTGTTCTGGAAGAAGAAGAAAATAAACCAAACCCTGTAACACAGAGGGTCAAAATGATTATGGTTTGTAGTTTTTTGGTTTTTTTTTATCTGTCATTATGCAATCATTAAGGTATCACTGTTGAATGAATAAAAGTTTTGTGTTGTATAGGCATTACTCTACCTTATCTTGGTCATTTTTAATAACATCCCTTGTTTACACAGTCTCTGCATATGCCATTTCTGTATAAAACAGCTTTTTCATGTGTTTTCATTTGTTCAGCTTTCTCTGCTTATTACTTGAGCAAGAGGAAGGATGTGAAGGGTTTTTGTGTTCAAAACTCTGAGTATAATGATAGGCCAGTAGATGATGTAGATGAAGGGTCAGGAAAATCCTTTGCCTTTAGACTGTTGAGGAATGGGAAACAAAATGTTTAATCTTAACACATTAGATAACAAATTACGTTTGAAAAAAATATATTGTTTTTTGCTTTATGTTTTTGCAGTCACTGGGTTTGGTTCTTGTTCATGCACACAGTCGCTGGATAGCGGAACCAGCTTCTCAAAATGGTACAGTAGAAAATGCAGTGGGATTGGATGAGAATGCACCAAAGAGAATTGAACCTAATGTTTCACTGTGGCAGTTCTACCTTTCTCGGTATGTTACTTCACAGAAAAGATGTGTATTTCATTGAATAGGTTGTATTCACCAGTGCTGTCAAGGTGTTTGTTCTTAGGGTGCATTCCATAGCAGAATTTCATGGAACTGGAGATGACACTTCAAGAAATACTTTAATATTACACTATTCCTCCAATCTCCTTCCAGCTGTACTGGATGCATCCTGACACCATTTCTTTCCACTAACTTTCCAGAGAACTCTGGAAATTGTGTTTTCTGACTGTATTAGAATAATTATTTTAGGCAGAGCTTCTGACTACTCACATCCAAGTGCAGAGATCCATATCACTGTTACTTTTCCTTCAGTTCATCTGAAGACTGAGCAGCTGTGTTTCTGTATTATTTATGAGAGCTTAGAACTATATCATACAAGAGATTTCTGCCTCTCAGAAATTCAACTTTCATTATTTACAAGGGATATTATCATGTTTGACTCTTGTTTGACTCTTTCTACCTTATCATAAGGAGGTAGTGTTAAATGAATTTGAAGTAGCAGTTGAATAGTAACTAATTTTACAGGCATTTAACTTATTTTTAACTTTTTAAGATTTAGTAAACGGTGAATGAAATCTGGAAGTGCTTACAGTGTAAGTAATACAAAGAACTAATGAGTAACCTCTCTACTCTAAACTAGCATACTTGTACCTTGTTAGAAAATGTCTTTTGACTGGTGTTTGATTAAGTGTACAAATGGTGATTATACTACTACACTTTCTAAAGGAAACGGATATCAGAAGTTATTAGCACACAAATTACATATATCACATATTTACATTTACTTCGTGATTTTTGTCTTATTTAGAATGGCCAGTATGGATATTGAACAAGTAATCACTCTTGGCTTAGCCCTTCTCCTTGCTGTGAAATATATCTTCTTTGAACAAGCAGAGACTGAATCAACGCTTTCATTGAAGAATCCCATAACATCTCCTGTGATGGTCCAGAAAAAGGTCCCTGAGAATTGCTGCAGGAAACAATCTGGACATTTGAAAAACAGTCAGAAGACTAATACAGTAGAAGAAGCTTTTGTTGCAAAAGATGGAAATGGTAAATTTTAGCATCTTAGTCTGAAATCTGTCGCTGAGCATTTGCAACAAATAGTGAAATCTGTGTTAGCATTTGTTTTTGGAAATTAATGTTAAGATTTTTGTAAACCAGAGTTCATTTCACTTGTCTTTGTGCAGCTGAAGTCATAAAGCCTGTGTTAGCAGAGTCCTCAGCCAAAGCTACATTTGTAGTTGGCAGCTGTAACCCTGCAGAAACTACGTCAGTTCTTAATAAAAAAGAGGAAGAAATTGAGTTACCTAAAGAACCACGTTCTATTGAGGAATGTGTTCGTATACTTGGAAGTACAGAGGTATGGAAAAATAAGTTAGTTTTCCTTTCTTTTCTGTTTTTTCTTTTTTTCTTTTTATTTTTTAGCCTCTGTGACATAATCTGATTTAAGTAGCAGTTTGTTTTCTAGCTTTTAAATAATCCTAATGATTATAATGTCAACTAATTTTACAGTGTTAATAACTACTAGCAGGGGGAAGGAAAAAAAAAACCCTTTCAGAAGTCATTTCTGCTGCAATTTCCATTCCTTTTTTTTTTTTTTTTCTTTAATGGGGATGAGAAAACCAGATACGTGTACGTGTTTTGAAGCTGTAAACAAAAAGTTTTCTATTATGATTCTCTCTATTCCTAAGATGGAACTAGGAGGGAAGAGGCAGCTTCATTATTCATGATATATTGAGTGCTTTAACCTTCTTTCTTTGTTTAACTTGGTGCTTGAGTAAAAACCTTTACATTAGGCTAGGATGTACAGTTTGTTCCTTTAGATGAGATATGTTGCTGTCAAAGTAAAGTTACCCTCATTCATTTGGAAGTGTTTAAAAGTATTTTCACTAGCAGAAATTATATTTTCCCATCTTTTTGCATTTACAGAAGGGAGCAAAATTCCTTACTGATGCTGAAGTGATCAGCTTAGTTAATGCAAAGCACATTCCTGCATACAAACTGGAAACCCTGATGGAAACTCAGGAGCGAGGAGTATCCATTCGCAGACAAATGTTATCTCAGAAACTCCCTGAGCCCTCGTCTTTGCAGTATCTTCCTTATAGGAATTATAATTATTCTTTGGTGAGTAAAAGGCAGACAAATAAAAACTTGCTGTAAAACCATTTTCAAAAATCTATGAAACATATGCTTGAAGTGATGTATGTGAACTAACAATGAGCTTAGTCAAGACAAATGTTTTAAAAATATGTATATGTGCAAACATTTCCTTGATGTTTTTCAGCCCAGAGAGGTGCGTTAGTTTTTAGCTTACCCTGAAAATATTTCCAAGATAGGCAGTTGCTTTATCTCAAAATTGCATAACTATAGCAACACTGAGCATGAGTTCAGCTGAGTAAAATATTACCTTGAGCTTAAGCTACAGTGGAAGTTTATTTTAAATTAGTTTAACAGCATTTAAAATTTTAGAAGCATTTAAGTCCTGGTAAGAGAGATCTTTGAAATACTTGATTTTAACACTATTAGCTATTGATATCTGTAGCTATAACTTTCTGTGTTGGGAATTATTTACTTTATTGGTAGGGTTGTATGTTGTTAGTTAAGATACCATGTTGTAATCGCATATACAGTATGCAGCATGCTGCCATACCACTCTACCTGTAAATTTAATTACATCTCTGTGTATTATTTTCTCAAGGTTTTAGGAGCTTGCTGTGAAAATGTGATTGGATATATGCCTATTCCTGTAGGCGTAGCAGGACCACTATATCTGGATAACAAAGAGTTTCAGGTTCCAATGGCAACAACAGAAGGATGTCTTGTGGCAAGCACAAATAGAGGATGTAGAGCAATATGTGTAAGTACTGCATGACAAGCTTGAAGACTCAGTATAACTTAAAATGTATTGGGGGACGATGTAAGGCATATTTTTGACTTGCTAAAAATTAAAATTAATTTTCAGCGATCTTTGTTTCCTTTCTGCTTTCATTTTTAGCTTGGTGGAGGTGCAAAGAGCCGCATTCTAGCAGATGGGATGACTCGAGGACCTGTTGTAAGGCTGCCCTCTGCTTGCCGGGCTGCAGAAGTGAAAGCTTGGCTTGAAAGCCCTGAAGGCTTTAAAATAGTGAAAGAAGCGTTTGACAGCACAAGTAGGTTAGTACAACGGTTATTGTGGCCTTATTTCCTCATATAAGACTTCAGTGGACAACTCCTAATACCTACATGCTCCAGTGCAAGAAATTGCATTTTCATTTTGGCTGTCCCACGTTGTATAAATCTAAGAAAAGAAAGTAACTGGCTATAAGGCAAGGCTAGTGATACACGTTTTACGACGATAAGCAGTAAAAAAATTGAATAATAGCAGCAAGTATCTATGCATCATAGCCTGTTACTTAATGCATTCCTTATTCTTGTTTAAGCATTTTCAAGTAAACATTAAAGCTCACTTGTATCTTTAGCAGCACTGTACTGTAAGTAGTTTCAAATTGGAATCTGGCCTGTCTGGGACTCTTGTTAATATATAAATTCCAGAGAATACGACATAAATTAAGGCTAGAAAACAATTGTTTAAAAATATGAAATGATATTAAAAGTAAGTTAATTTCAAGTGCAGGAGTTTCTTCAAAGACTATTAATTAATTGCTTATTTTAGGAGGATTTAGATTTTCTTTCTTACAGATCTTACAATTGTCCACAAGGATATGCTTATATTGGTGAGAATCAGCTCGTTCTGCTCTTTAAGTGCTGTGTTTTCCACAGTTTTTCTTTGTCTGGCCTTTGTGTTGTGCGAATAGAGTTTTGATTTGTGAAGCTTGCATCACTGTCAGAAAGGAAGATGTTTTGCCTTCCTGTAAAACTGTATGAAAGGTTTCCAAAGGCTGTGTTGTCAGTTTGTACTTGATAGTCAGATGTTTGTACTCTCTAATTTCATTAAGTTGAGGAGTAAATAACATACAAAGACAGTAAACGCTTCAGGAGCAGAACACTTCAAAGAATTAGAGAGAACTGTATGCATGGTAGCCTGAAGGCATTTTCTTGTGCCAATGGAGTAGGAGCACAGATTGCAGATAGCGCTATTAACTGCACTGTGCTATGATTTACTGTCATTTTGCTGCTTAAAATCCTCAAGGATTAAACTGTTCTTAAGTGATCATTATATTATTTTGCAGGTTTGCCCGCCTACAGAAACTTCTCATCAGCTTGGCTGGTCGGAACCTTTACATTCGTTTTCAGTCCAAAACAGGGGATGCCATGGGAATGAATATGATTTCAAAAGTAAGACTCAGTCCCTTTAAATCTTCCTATTAAATGTGTATTTCTTTAAAAAAAATAATAGCAAAACTTGTGTCTTACTACTATGTAACTAGCTGGCATGTGGACACAGAGAAAGACAAGATGCTGCAGTGTTGGCTGTGCAATAAAGTAAGAGCACTGATTGAACTCAGTGAACCAAAGCAAGAAGAGAGTGAGAACAGTGAAAGAAAAAAACATTAGAGTAACTTCAGTTTTTCTTTTCTCTTTCAATTAGGTATTCTAGATAATACAGAATTTAAGCTGCTTGCTCTGTTGTGTTAGGCCAAAGATTTTATCCAGTAATAATTAATCTGTTACTATGTTTATTGTATTTGTAAATAAAGAATGATGAATCTGGTGAGTGGCAGAAGGGCAGCATAATTTTTTAATTTTGCTGTTTTTTACACGTTAAAAAGGACGCAGAAAGGATGGTGATAATGCTACCATTTGTGCCTGTATAAGATTCTTCCTGGGAATTTTGTTTCTTCAGCTGTAATTAGTGATCTGATGAGGCTTAATCCAAACTTGCTGTTGTGCTGTCCTTAACTGGCTTGTTTGACAGCTATAATTGATACATCAGCCATTAATGGTATCTGTTTTTGTTTTAACAGGGTACTGAAAAAGCACTGGCAAGGTTGAATGAAGAGTTTCCTGATCTCCAGGTTATAGCTATCAGCGGTAACTACTGTACAGATAAAAAGCCTGCTGCTATAAATTGGATAGAGGGAAGAGGGAAGTCTGTTGTCTGTGAAGCAGTCATTCCAGCCAAGGTTGTTAAAGAAGTAAGTATCTGCTTTATATTAATTTGTTCATAAAACTGTGTGTGTTTACATAGTTAAATAGTTAAAAGGGCCAGACAAATAAATACCATTAGCTTTGCTCCGTGTAGTAATGATTCCTACAAATATTTTCATGCTACTGCTGTACCATTTCTCACTTCTCCTGAGAACCTCTTAACAGTATATATATTACTCTTTAGCTGTGTTTTCTAAGATAATATGCTATATATATATAATGATGAATGTTTACTTGAAGACATTTGGATTCCTACATTTTTCCCTTTGAAAGGGAAGATTATGCCAAAACTTGATAGCCTTTGAGTGAAATCAGTAATTTTGATCATTTTTCACTTATTTATTGTCTCTTGCACAAACTTGGCTATCTTAAGATCACCTTCTGTTCTACGTCCTTGTGGAGAAGCTGGCTGCCCATGGTTTGGATGGGCATGTGCTCTACTGGGTGAAACACTGGCTGGATGGCCGGGCCCAAAGAGTTGTGGCCAGTGGAGTTAAATCCAGTTGGTGGCCAGTCACAAGTGGTGTCCCCCAGGGCTCAGTACTGGGGCTGCTCCTATTTAACATACTTTTTAATGATCTTGATAAGGGGCTTGAGTGCACCCTCAGTAAGTTTGCAGATGACATCAAGTTGGGAGGGAGTGTTGATCTGCCTGAAGGGAGAAGGCCCTGCAGAGGGACCTGGATAGACTGGATCAGTGGGCCAAGGTAAACTCTATGAGTTTCAACAGGGCCAAGTGTTGGGTCCTGCATTTTGGTCACAAGAACCCCAGGCAACACTACAGGCTTGGGGAGGAGTGGCTGGAAAGCTGCCTGATGGAAAGGGACCTTGGTGTACTGATGGACAGATGGCTGAATATGAGCCAGCAGTGTGCCAATGGAAGGCCAATGGCATCCTGGCTTGTATCAGGAATGGTGTGGTGAGCAGGACGAGGGAAGTCATCCTGCCCCTGTACTCAGCACTGGTGAGGGCTCACCTCGAGTACTGTGTTCAGTTTTGGGCACCTCAGTACAGAAAGGACATTGGGGTGCTGGAGCAGGTCCAGAGAAGGGCAACAAGGCTGGTGAGGGACTTGGAGAATGTGCCCTATGAGGAGAGACTGAAGGAACTGGAGCTGTTCAGTCTGGGGAAAAGGAGGCTGAGGGGACACTTTGTTGCTCTTTTCCAATATCTGAAAGGTGCTGACAGCGAGAGTGGGGTTGGTCTCTTCTCACTGGTGACAGGTGACAGGATGAAGGGAAATGGCCACCAGGTTAAATTTAGGTTGGATATCAGGAAATACATCTTTACATGATGTAGTGGAAGGTTGTTAGAGTTAGGGTAGTGTGGTTAGGTTGTGGTTGGACTCGATGATCTTTAAGGTCTTTTCTAACTTGAGCGATTCTGTGATTCTAGATCAGAAGATGGGCTCTGTGTGAAACCAAATCCATTGCCTATTACTCTGCTTCCAGCATGGGCTAATACCAGTATCCAGGGAGGAGCTTATTACGCCTTACTCAGAATAGTCTTTTGCCAACTTGTTAAGGATTTTCTGAATTATGTATGGTGTGGGGCACTTTTGTTTTGTTTTCAGTTTTGATTTTGCTCAGTAACTTGTTCAGTCCCTCTTGTGAATTTACATAAAACTTCTAGTGCAGATACACCAGTGGAATTCCTCACTGCATCTACACCTCTCGTGAAAAACTGCCTCCTTTTTTTGATGATTTAATTTGATGACAGAACAGAGTTGGACAAACTATTCAAATGTCTGTGGTCTACTTTTATCTTTTTGTTTTGCTTTGTGTTTTCATCAGCATTATACACTTTGTGCATATCTGTTGCTATTCCTTTTATGCTGGATATAGTCTAAATTTGCTCACAGTATAATTTTGTTTGCCTTCTTTGATCATGTTAACATGGAATTATTGCAAATGTTTTATCTGAATTTTTCAAACTAATATGGTATATAGGTCCATTATTAACTGCATACCATGTCTGTTTTCCAGTTATCAGTGTTTTTTTGCTTAAACTCTTCAGTTGAGCTCTATATTCATATGCAGAGCAACATGGAGTGGTTTTACTAACTGGAACAACTTGGAAGAAAAATTGCTATAATGTTAGGATAATTTAATGGGATATTGGCTCAAATTGGCTTGTTCCACTGAGAACTGCAAACAAGAAAAGTTAGCTGATGAACTTTTCTTAGAGAAGTATGCAAGTCCAAACGGACTTCTCCATTATTACTTGAATAATATGCTCCACATTTGAAAGGGCTTGTTTTGAACAAAACAGATATATATGGTAGAGTTAAATTCCATTTGGAAGCAAACAAGGGGCTAGGGGAGAAAACTTATTAACATGAAATAGTGTATTTCTACTACAGCTTAAGGAGAGGTGTATCACTTTCTTTAGGTACTGAAGACGACTACGGAAGATATCGTTGAAGTGAATATAAACAAAAACCTGGTGGGTTCTGCTATGGCTGGTAGCATAGGTGGCTACAATGCGCATGCTGCAAACATTGTTACAGCTATCTACATTGCCTGTGGTCAGGTAAGGTCGTTTTACACCAAATCAGCTTTTCTTTAGTTTGTAATCCTTAGCTGAACTTTTTTTTTGAGTATTTTTTTTTTCTTTTTTTTTTTCTCCTTGACCTAAAGGATGCTGCGCAGAATGTGGGCAGCTCTAACTGCATCACTCTGATGGAGCGTACTGGTTCCACCAATGAAGACCTGTATATCAGCTGCACAATGCCATCTATAGAGATAGGGACTGTTGGAGGAGGCACCAACTTGCTACCACAACAGGCCTGTTTGCAGGTACAAAACAGAAAGTTTACAGCAAGTCATCTTCTTAGATAAAAGCCTGCTTCTATAGTGCATTGTTGTAGGAATGGTCCTCTTGAAGGCTGGTGGATTGACATGAAGATATTAGATTTATTTGACTAATTATTTTCGTGATTGTAGCTTTTAAAGTTTAAAACTAATACTAAAGAGATTTAAGGCTACTTAATTGGATATAATTTGGAAATACTTCAATATTCAAATCTACTATAAATTTTCTTCGTTTTTATAGTGTAACGTTGCATATTTTGCCCTCTAGATGTTAGGGGTTCAAGGTGCAAGCCAAGACAACCCTGGTGAAAATGCCCGCCAGCTTGCTAAAATCGTGTGTGCTACAGTGATGGCTGGGGAGTTATCGCTGATGGCAGCTCTTGCAGCTGGGCATCTAGTCAAAAGCCACATGATCCACAACAGGTAAGAATTGTAGTACTTCATACGTTTTTGTGCTGTTTTGCTCTCTTTTAAAGTATACAAAATTCAGTGAAAATTACAGTAGTATTTGTAATATAGAACAACAGTGTATTGCTTTAACTTCCCTGATCTGATTGTTTTTCTGTCTTTATCAGGTCAAAAATAAATCTACAAGATCTTCAAGGAACCTGTACTAAGAAGGCAGCTTGAATGCTACAGCTCTGAAATGAAGCAACTGACTTAGGAGTAAAGGGGAAAAAATAATATAATCTGTGAAGCTTAGAATGAAAATCACCTTCAAGTCACTGATTTCTATGGACAATAAATTGAGAGATAATGGACTTGTGTGAAACTACTTATGCCTTTTATGTTCTTCAATGATTAGAGATGACTTCATGAAAGAAGTGTTGTCAGCTGTCTTAAATATAGTTTTAGAATTCTTACTCTTTTGCATCATTTTCTGAAGGATCAGTCACATGTTTTTACAGGTTGAGATTATTTTGACATGTAAACTGGTAATTACGAAGGTGAAATATGATATGTACTTTGTACAGTTGTTTTTGTTGTTTTTTGAGGGGGAGGGGAAGTCTTGATTGTTTGTTTGTCTAACCTTGGCTTTAATGCATTGGTCCTTCTATAGTGATGGCAAACCTATTTGTTTTCCATGAATTTCCAGTTTTAATTTTGCTGAAATGTTAAAGTTAGGTCTTACGCTCTGAGACAATTTTTACCTAATCACATTAGCCCTACAGAAACCTCTGTCTGCTTATAGTACTTAATTTTCTGTAGCTAAGTAACATTCAACGTTTATCTTCCCAATTGAAATTATTACTTTAAGAAAAACTTGTGACCTACAAATGCTGAACTGTTAAATTATAGTATATACTGAAGTAGGAAAAAAAACTGTCCTAACTGATCTGTCATTTAGTGCAGGTACAAAAAAAAAAAAAGATTTTAATACTGATTTCTTGTCAGAGAGCTTATTAAAGAAATGCGGTTTCTTGCCTTTTCTGGATAGGAATGCTGCGTTCAAACAAGAAACAGTAACAGATGTTTACATTTCTTTTAAAAGAAGTATCTCAAACTTCAGTGTGTTTGCAAATTACTAATTTTGTTGTTGTTGTTGTTCTTTGTGTTTGACACTTATTCTCCAGGAAGAGCTGTGTATCCACTGCCTACACTGAGATAAATGAAGTCAGAAAATCACACTGTTCTTTAATACTACAGGGTTGGGTTTTTTTTATGTTTTAATTCCTTTTAAACTTTTTGAGGGGGAATATTTATTTTAAGATTTTTTTTTTTTTAAATGGAAAGTACTAATTAAGGAAATTCAGTGAAATGGAATGTTAATGCAACAGATTTTGTATTAAAATTCTGTACTTGGACCAGTGAAGCAGTCTCAGGTGTTCTTAATGTAATACAGAAAACACAGGTGCATTCTGGAAGATTGCTGTCAATATCACCCTGTTTAGCTGATCATGGGAGGAAAATTGTTCATGTGCTCAGTAACTTTTTTTGGGGAGGAGGGAGGGGTATACTTGGGTGGCAGATCAGTGGATTGCCTAGATGGGTTTATTACAGGTATGTGGTGGCACTTTTAAAGGGGTGGCTAGCAGAGGTGCTCTTTAAAGTGCAACTTCAGTATAAGTTATAAGGGTTGTTTTGTAGTACATCACCAAATCAATACTATTGTAATGAGCTCATAAAGCTCCTGTGCAAGCATGAAGACATACTACATGCTAGATATGCTGTGACAGCATGTAAATATCATGAATGTGTACCTTCCTGCAGTATTGTTGTTACTAGCTGCCATTTTATTTAAGGAAGAACTACTTTATTCCTATGTTCATTCATTGAGCTTATTTAACACTGTACTGACAATAAATGGTGGCTCAGTGTTCATTTTGGTGGATTTAACTGACATTCTGTCTTGCAGAATTAACATTTTGTATTATTACTAAATTGTGTACATTTTGGTACAGAACTACTTTTTCAGTTTCAGTAAAACAATCTCAAACTTACTGGCTTCATTGTGATGCTTTAAGATTACCTCATGATGTAGTGAAATAACTTAGCAAACAACCTAAAAGGTTAGAAAAACTGTCTAGCATACAGTACTAAAGACAGTGGGCATATGATAACAGAAAATCTCACCTTGCATTGCAGAAACTGTCACACATATATTCTCTTTAAAGCTGAATTATGCATTTTGCCCAAAAGGGAGGGCTCTCACTTCAACATTAGCAGTACCTTCTATTGAGGCCTGTCTGGGTGTTTCTCCTGTCGACCAGAAAATTGAATTCTGCTTTTGGTAGTTCCTTGCATGTCTACCACAATAAAGCCTTTAAAGCTTTTTAAACTTCGTAATGTGCTACATGAATTTTAAAAACTGCTTTTACTAAGAAAACGGTTTTATCAAAATAGGTAGTATTGTATGTTCTTGAAAGGCAAGTTAATGTATGTCTGTGTTTAAAAGTCAGGGCAGTTATCCTCAGAGTACTCTCGGACTTGGAAGTCTTGGATGGGAAGCAGAATAAAGCCACCCATGGTTCCAGAGGAAATAGTCAGAGAGCTACTTCTCCACCTGGACTACCACATGTCCGTGGGGCCAGATGAGATTCATTCAAGAGTGCTGAGGGAACTGGTAGAGGTGATAGCCAAGACACTTTCCATAACCTGTCAATGTTCCTGGTCAACTGGAGAGGTTTCAGAGGACAGGAAGGTCATAAGGAGGAACTGAAGAACTATAGGCCTGTCCGCCTGACCTCTATGCCAGGGAGGTTATGGAGCAGATGTGGTGTACCTAGACTTCAGCAGGAGCAGGGAAATGATTGTCCCTCTGCACTCAGTTCTGGGGAGGTTGCACCTTGAGTTCTGTGTCCAGTTTTGGGCCACTCACTGAGAGAAAGACATTGAGGCCCTGGAGCGGGTTCAAAGAAGGACAGCAAAGCTGGTGAGGGGGCTGGAGCACAAGTCTTACGAGGAGCAGCTGAGGGAACTAGGATTGTTCAGTCTGGAGAACAGCAGGCTCAGGAGCGACCTTACTGCTCTCCATGACTACCTGAAGGGAGGTTGTAGTGAGCTGGAGGTCAGCCTCTTCTCTCGTGTAACTGGTGATAGGACTAGAGGGAATGGCCTCAAATTGTGCCAGGGGAGATTCAGGTTGGACATTAGGAAATACTACTCTTAAAAGTGGTCAGGGCTGCCCAGGGAGGTGGTGGAGTCACTGACCCTGGAGATGTTCAAAGAGCGTTTAGATATTATGTTCAGGGACATGTTTTAGTGAGAACTACTGGTGATTGGTGGACAGTTGGACTGGGCATTACTGTAGATCTTTTCCAACCTCAGTGATTCTGTGATTCTATGAAGAGTAAAAAAACATGTGAAGACCACATCAATAACTGTTGAATAATACAAGCTCTACTAAGAAATTCTGGCGTTCATTCATCTGTTAGCTTTCGTCAATATCCCAGTAGACATCCTGGAAACAATAATTTGGAGCTGTAATCAGATGTGTATCCTAACCATCAGGCTGAACAGCTGTGCTGTCCCTGAGGAAGGGAGATCACTATTCTATTACTGTGCATTTCCTTAAAAAGATTAAAAGGCCAGATATGATTTATTTATATATATTTTTACTTTTCCTCACCTGTAGTTCAATACCCATGTTTAACATTGGCCACACCCATTGGTCTGTAATTGAACAGACAACGCAGTCTGGATTCTTTTTCAGTCTCTCCAGTGCTACAGCTTTCATGCCAGAATCAGAGGTTATTATTTCATAGTTGGTAGAAGGTTAAGGGAAGTACAGGAAGTGCAGTATTTCACTGCATGCAGAAATGTATTTCAATACTACCGCAAAATTGGTGTAGCCCCACTGTTCTGGTACAGGGAGTCCTGCTTGTTTTGAGTCTTTGGTAAAACCAATCCATCTGTCCTGGAATCAGGTTCTCAGAACTGCAGCAAACTAAATACTAAATTATTACTATGCTTTCTGAAATATTTTAAAACCTTAGCCAAGAAAAATTGTAAAAGCTCTGGCACTGCCCCCTAGCTTACTAAACCCTTTTAATTTGATTTATCTCCTTCTGCGGCCTGACTTTTCTGCTTCTGGGACACCCCAGTCCTGTCCCTGCTGTTTTATATGGAACCTTCAGAGTTGTCCACTTTGATTTACCTTCAGCCAGCTTAAGAAGTTAGCAGTGAAGAGTCCTTTGCCCATTCCTACTGGCAGGACAAGCAGCTTCAGCTCATGCGGTGAATGGCCACAGACCATATGCATACTTAACGCAGCCATGCTACCAAAAACCTGTAGCAGATACACGAATGCATGGGTGTCAGCAAGAACCTCAGCATGAGAGATGCTCAGCAGGCACACCAGCTTACAAGAGTGAATAAGGCCATGAACCAGCTTGCTTCTCATGGAAGAGCTCAAGCAAATCCAGCAGCACTGTTTGGATGGTTTTCACCTTTGGCGTGGACCCTACTCCTAATGCAAATACATCCGAGAACAGCTGTGGCAGATGGCTCACCATCACACTACTTCTAGCTTTCAAGGTGGAATGAGAACTCTTAACTACTTGTAGTGCTTTTGTGGTGTATCAACCCTGTCTGCCTATTCTGGGACATAGCTTCCTACTTTAAAAATCTCTTTTTTCTGCCTCACTTTGCTTATGGCAGAGTATACTTCATAAAGATACCTCCTGATAAGATCTGGGCTTCGTATGGTGTCCTCATGATGATAACAGCTTCTCTGCTTCACAGATGTTCTGACCTGCAGATGACGTTTGTATTTCAGGCAGACCCATCTTGCTTGTACTGCAATTACATCCAGTGATGTTCCTAGCACTGACAGATCTGGATCTTGTCCTCCTGCCTAGTGATCGCTACTGCCTTGCATTGCCTTGTACCATCCTCTGGGAGGAAGCCTGCCTCTGAAGCTGTGCCTCTACAGTGCTCTAGGGACTCTGCAGTATATTACACAACACAAAATGACCTAGTGTCCCACTTTCACCACTGCTTTACATTCATCCAGCTTCATAATCTACTCAGGGAGACAGTAAAGGCTTTAGCTCTAGGTTCCCACAAGGGCTCTTTGGCTATCTGGAAAAATGTGCTGGGTTGGCCTATGCTGGCAGCTAAGCTCCTTGCCCAGCTGCTTGCGCACCTGACCCCGCAGGACTCAGGAGAGAACTGGAAGTGCAAAGGGGAGAAAAATTGCTTCCCGCTTACACTGTAACAAAATGCCAGTCTCCAGGAGCAAATGGAAGCCAGTCCAATAGCAAAATTGTATGTTGCAGACTACATGGCTGTCGTTCCACGTCCTCAGAAAAGGGGTCATCAGGCACACTGAGAGGCAGTCCTCCTGCTGACAGAGAGAAGGACACTAACAACCAAACTTTAGGCTTAAAATGAGTGGGGAATGTTTACTTCTACCCTCCTTTTCCCAGCTCTGGTTGTTCAGGCAGTGTTTAGCTCATACTGCACAGCTAATCAAGCCTGCCTTCTATACACTGTACTGCTATATTACCAAGGGAAAAAAAAACTTAAAAAAAAACAGGTATTGAGAACAAGCCAAGAGCTAGTGTAAAAATACAGCAGTCCAGCTCATTTCCTTTCTTTCACATGTGAGAGGTGGCACAGCTCTACCTTGCTTGCTGTGAGCTGGCCGAGTTTAGCGATACTGAAATGGCTAAATTCAGCTCAACTTTCGTGGCTACCAGTTCTAAGAGGATTCGTCACTAGCGGGCAGGGCTGCGAGCCACGCGGAGACACTGCTGCTAAGAGAGTTTCTGCCTAAGCAGAACCGCGCTTTGTCAGGAACTATCTCAGGGCTCCCAGGTGAAAACTGCTTCTAGTCTAGTCTAGTTTCTAGTCTAAAGGGCTTGACTCTCACTAAGGAAATGTTCTGACAGCAGCTTCTTTGATATTTGATAAAACACCCTGAGATGGTCACCTAATATCCGTGGCAACAGTCAGTTCTCTGCAGAACAACAACACAACACCCCCGAGTGGCCGGTTACGATGTAAAATCACGTAATGAGTAACCCTAGTGTTGAGACTTCTAAGAACTAAACTGCGCTTTCAAAGCATTTTATAAATTGTCTGCTATTCGTGGAGTCGGAGGCCTTTTGCTGTATTAATTCACTGCAGACCACAGACAGCAGCGTACGCTCCGGCTGGCAGCAGCTTTAAAGGACGAAGGGGATGCAGCGGGCATCGGGACCCAGCGCCTGACTGGGATGCACGTTTCAGGAGCAAGGGAGAACAAAGATTCGCATTCAGTTTATAACCTCCCTCTGCCTTCCTACGGCGCCGAGGGCGCCCGGCGACGGCCGCTGGGGGAGGCGGGCGGAGGGGCAGTGGCCCGGTTCCGCAGTAACAGCCCGGCCGCCCCCGCTCGGCGGCTCAGCATTTAGGGGCTGCACCGCCAGGCCGCAGGGTGGCGCCCGCTGCCTCCTCCGCGCCGTGCGGCGCCGCGCCACGCCGCTTTACTCTACTCTACTCTACTGTACTCTATCCGCCGCCATTGTTGCCGCCGCCAAGATGGAGGCGCCTCCCGTTACCATGATGCCCGTTACGGGCGGCACCATCAACATGATGGAGTACCTGCTGCAAGGTATGGCGCGACGCCGGCGCCGAGCGGCCGACGCGGTGCGCGGGGCCCGGCCGCAGCGCGGGTCCTCCGCGGGCGGCGAAAGGGCCTCCGCGGGGCGTTGAGGGGGGAAGGGGGGCGGCGTCTGAGCCGTGTCTGTTCGCCACAGGGAGCGTTTTGGACCAGAGCCTGGAGAGCCTCCTGCACCGCCTGCGCGGGCTGTGCGACAACATGGAGCCGGAGACCTTCCTGGACCACGAGATGGTGTTCCTGCTGAAGGGGCAGCAGGCCAGCCCCTTCGTGCTGCGGGCGCGGCGCTCCATGGACAAGAGCGGCATGCCCTGGCACCTGCGCTACCTGGGCCAGCCGGAAATCGGGGACAAAAACCGGCACGCGCTGGTGCGCAACTGCGTGGACATCGCGACTTCGGACAACCTGACGGACTTCCTGGTGGAGATGGGCTTCCGCATGGATCACGAGTTCGTGGCCAAGGGACACGTGTTCCGCAAGGGGATCATGAAGATCGTGGTGTACAAGATCTTCCGCATCTTGATGCCCGGCAACACGGATAGCATCGAGCCTCTCTCCCTGTCCTACCTTGTCGAGCTTAACGTTGTCGCTCCGGCGGGACAGGACGTAGTTTCTGATGACATGAGGAACTTTGCAGAGCAGCTGAAGCCCTTAGTGCACCTGGAAAAAATTGACCCTAAAAGGTTAATGTGATGAAAAGCTGGGCAGCTCGAGCAGTGCTGTCGCTGGCAGTCCAGTAGGAACCAGATGATTCGATGTGTATTCTAAGTGTGTGCAGTCAGGATGTCCGTATTTGAAAGTGCTAGGCTGAGTAAGTAGCATCACAGAATTATGGAGTCTTTGAAGAGGGGAGCGCCTTGAAAAAACGTGTAGTTAACTGGCTGGATTGGCACAGCCTTGCTGTAGCCAGCTGAGAGTGGTTGGACTCTGGTGTGCACAGAACTTTTGTTCACGGACTCCACTGTGTCCCCTGCTGGAGCAGTAAGCGATATTAAGGTGCAACACTTAAAAATATTGACTTTATGGTGTCGGGCAGGGAGTGGTCAGAGGCTTTGATTTACTGGTTTTGTTTTGTTTTGTAGTTAGCCAGCATTTGGTATTTGGTTATGCACGTAGATGCACACTTAAGAGCAGAGTGTGTGTAATTTTTGATAAAAGATTTTGTTGGAAATATGAGGACCACTCCCTTGTCTGAAATTCATCCTGACTAGGGGGAAGAAAATGAAATGTTATGGTATGCAGTGGTGGCCAGTCTATAACTTATATGGGGAAAAGTAGTCAGAAATGGAGCCTTGAAAGTGAAAGGTAAAATCCTTTTAAAACTATTTAAATGTGACTTTGGAAATAAGATATTAACTCATGAATTTTTGTATATGCCAGGATGCATTTGTTATAAAATTACTATGACACTGGACAGAA
Organism: Perdix hodgsoniae; assembly: GCA_035772895.1. Classification (NCBI taxonomy): domain Eukaryota; kingdom Metazoa; phylum Chordata; class Aves; order Galliformes; family Phasianidae; genus Perdix; species Perdix hodgsoniae. The sequence continues at coordinate 17,407,464 of JAPSGF010000003.1, forward strand.
ATACAATACAATTGGTGGAAATGAATTTGAGGGCTTTACTGATATTATCTGAATTTGGGAAGAGCAAAAATAATAATAAAAAATGTTGCTCTGCTTGTGATATTGGAAAAAAGAATGTATTAAGCGTCGTGATGAAGAAGAAGATATGCAGATGCGAATGGCTGGTTCTACAGATGAGATGAATGATGACTGTGCTGAGTGTTGGTGGGAAGGAATTAAGGGAAAGTTAAGCCGTGAGGTCAGAAGGACTTGTGGTCTGTTCTGAATCGGGGCTGTCACAACAGCCGGCAGCCAGTGAGGCTCCTGTGAGACAAACGGGGCCTGCTGGATTGCCTGACTACAGGTTCCCTTTTCTGCTCCCAGATGGATCAGAAGGAGTCTGTTGGATCATATAGAAAATATCCACGTAGGGGTTGTAGTCCTTACTGTAAGTTGTAACTGTGATTGGAAAGATACACAGGTTTTGCAGAACACATTGTTATTCCCTGAGGAAAAAAAAACAACATTCCTTTTAGAGAAAGCTGATGGGGAAGATAGTAGCAAGGGAAAACTGGTTTATGCCTGAAATAGAACTTAAACAGGATCCAAATTCTGTTGGGGGACAGCTAGAGATTAAATAGTGTGACAAGAGCCCAACTGAGCACCCATCAGCATTTTATGAGACAGCTAGTGGACTGATTTGGATCCAGAACGGGAAGATAATGAAACTGTTTTGTGTGTTATTCATTGGACAGTTGGCCCCAGTATCTGAAAGAAGTAGTTGCAGAAAGTTGACGGGGTTTCAGTGTTGTTTCACAGTTGACTGAAGTAGCCTATAAGGTACTAAACTGTACAGAAGTAGGAAAGGAAAAGAAACAGAAGGATAAATGGAAGAATGGTAAAGTACAGTTAAGCTTCCTGGCTATGTGCAAGCCACAAACCAAAGAGGAAGAGTAACTTACAGGAGGATCTAGGAGAATGAAGTTACTGATTTATTTTTATTTTTCATTTTTATTTTTTTGTAGATACTGGAGCTACTTTTTGTTATAAATTATTGTAAAGGACCTTTAGGTAAACATTCTATACCAGTAGCTGGGGCCATGGGAAGGCAAGAGGTTAAACCCTTTTTACACCGAATTAAATGTGAGATTAGAAATAAGATTTCATCTCACGAGATTTTATATATGCCAGAATGCCCTTATTTCCCATGGGATGCGATTTGTTGATTAAATTAGGAACTCAACTTCTGACAAGAACAGGATTTGGATATGCATTCTGCAAGGTAACACCTGGGAGGCACAAGTCTGTCTATTACAGAAATCCCTGAGGGAAGAAAGCAAGAAAAAACAGGTGACTGAAATTCTATCTAAAATCATGGTTGCTGTAATTCCTCCTGTTTCTTTGGTGACAGAAAAGCATGGGAGATCCACGTCTGACAAGCTGGTAAAAGCAGAATTGAAGTCAGGAGCTAAAACAGTAAGATGAAAAAAATATCCTATGAAACTGGAGGTCCATATTGGGCTAGAACACGTATGGGCTATTCCAAGAATGCCAGTCTGAATGTAATAATCCAGTTCTGCCTGTTAAAGACCAAGTTCTTAAGTTTATTGATTAGTTCAAGATTTGAGAGCTGTTAATCAAATACTTACCAATGTGCATCCTGGAGTATCTAACCACTACACTTTGCTGACCCATATAGCTGATTCTAATGTTTGCAGTTTTAGATTTGAAAGACCTGAAAGATATCCTCCTAGAAAATCCCAACTGGAAGATGTTCATCGATGGAAGCAGCTTTGTAGTTAGTGGAGAATGGAAAGCTCTGGTACGCAATTGTAACCTGGGAAGAAGAAACAGAATTAAGACCAGCCAATATGTAGGCTTACAAGGTTGTAGGCCAGCTGATACGTAGGCTCAGAAAGTTGAGCTAATCACTCTGACTCAAACATTAAAACTGTCAAATGAAAAGTGAGTTAACATTTCTACTGACTTGAAATATGCCTTTGGAGTAATACGTACTGTGTAGCGATTTGGAAATAAAGAGAATTACTGTAATCTCAAAGAAATCCTATCAAATATAGCACAGAAATTATGAGATTACTTGACATACTTAGAAATCTAAGAGAAGCAGCAGTAATTGCAAGGCCTGCCAGACTGAACATACTGATGTTATCGAAGGGAACAGAGGAGCAAATGTAGCTGTCAAGAAAATAGAATTGTCAGTAACTGTAGGAACCATACTTGCTGGGAAGTTCTTGAATACTAAGACTCCTATTCAAATATGAAAAGCAGGATAAACTAGCTCCTGGAATTAAAGAGTTAAGGAACACATAGGAGAACTATGTGGGTGGAAGCTTTCGTTGAAACAGAAAGAAGATAAACAGTTATTGCTAAAAGTACGGTCCAGATGTGCAGGATTTGTCTTAAAAATAATGCTAAAATTCAGAGACCCAGACGAGGTGAAAAGGGGTTCTCTACCTGGACAATATTGGCATTGAAACTGGAACTGGAATATTTTTTCCTGAACGACCTGAGTGTAATGGATATAAACAATTACTGGTATTGGTTGACACCTTTTCATGGCAGCCTGAGGCATTGCTGAGCTGAACCAAGAAAGCAAGAAAAGTTGTTAGCATTTTAGTAGAGGAAATAATTTCAACATCTGGAATTCCAAGAGGACTCTTGTCAGATAGAATACCTAATTTTACAGCAAAAATAACTCAAGGAATACATAGGTTCCTGAAAATGGAAAAGGACTTCATTTTGGGGGTGACTGGAACAGGCTGCCCAGAGAGGCTGTGGAGTCGTCTTCTCTGGAGATATTCAGAGCCCACTGGGACACTTTCCTGTGTGACGTGCTGTAGGGAACCTGCTTTAGCAGGGGGCTGTACAGGATGATCTCCAAAGGTCCCTTCCAACCACTACAGTTCTGTGATACTCTCATTTCTTTAAACCAGGAGACCAAGTGTATTTTCGAACTTGGCAAGAAAAACCTTTGAGAAGTGGGTAGGACAAATACTGCAGTAAAAGAGATTAACTCCTGGGTTCATTATGACAGGACAAAGGCAGATCCAGCAGAAGGAGTGAAGAGCTGAAGTTGATTGCCTGAAGCTGAAAATGAAACAAAAGGTTGTAGTTGCAGTTCATGTACCTACCCATTTAGGACTGGAATTTACTAAGAGAATATTACTCTTGGTTTTGTACATCTGATTTTACTTGTTCTGTAATCTTTTGCTTATTTGTGTCACTCTACAGATATCTTGAAAGAAAGAAAGAAGGGAACTAGATGGGGGTGATACTGCTCAGTTGCCTTTGGATGGTAAAGAAAACTGAGGCAAGTGGATCGGAACCAGGAAACAAATGGAAGTGGGATATGTTTCATAAAATAATCCAAAATACAAAATTCTGATTGCTGGGTTTATGCTCATCTTCCAGAACATGCTGAGCAGGTAGCTTCATTACTTGTGATACCTGCCCCAGGTAATGTATCTTGGAGATACTGACTGGGAGGTTTTTTACAGTTAGTTAATAAAGAAAATACATCCATTACAAAAAAAAGTCTCAGGCAGGAATGATGGCCCTGTAAAATAGAATGGCCTTAAATAAGTTTGCATCAAAAGAAGGGATTTTTAGATTGCTTAACACTAGCTGTTGCTTGCATATAGATAAAGATTTTTGCAGATTTGGAAGAAATTTTAGAAGCAGATGAAAGTATTGCATGAGGTTCAAGAAGATAACACTTTTTTGGGAGAAACAACCAATGGCCGCCTTCCTGATGTGCAGGCACTTCAATCATCCCACTATTTCTGTGTTTTTGTTGTTCTCTTTTTTAATGTTTTATTAAAAATGTATATTTAAAAATATTTGCTATATTTGTTATATACATTAATTATGTATTTTCTTTGCAATTCTTTGTCACTCAATACAAGCCAAAATTTTGGACAAACATGAAGTAACCTTCATACAAGTTTTTGGATGTGTACCTTTTGGAATCACAGAATGTATTTAGGTCAGGATGACCATCCTTGAAACTGCTAACATGATTAAGTAGAGGAACTCTTGATTATGATTTCACAACTAGACTTGTCTTTGAAGACAGAAGCACCTTGAGAAACGATGCAGTTAATTGGCGTGCTCAGATAGCCTGCCCTTTCTTTAGCTGATCAAGCGTAGGCTGGAGGCTGCATTGGTGCAGCAGTGAAGTGATAAAAATATGTATAAAAGGCGTAGCTTTGCAGGAGAGTCCCTAGCACCCAAATTTGCACAGCTTTGCAGCAAATCTGTATCTTGCCTCTGCATGGGAGGTTGGCCTAAATAACCCTGGGTAACAAATATGGCTTTCAGACAACATTCTTGTTAGGAGTTTTGAGGAGGTTGTTTTTCTAAAGTGCTTTTTGAAGGCAAATCAAAACATGGAGGGGAGGAATATACTGGTGTTCTGCTAATTGCAGTTCCTGAGTATTTTTTTTCTCATTAATTTGTGTGTGAACAAAAGCAGACTCTTCTTTGAAAGTAATCTCTTCCAAAATCTCAGTTAAAAAAAGATATTGGTAGTTTTCCTCTTCTCACGGGAGAAATGGTTCATGGAAAGTGTAGTGCCCAACAGTCCATCAAATGTAATCACATTCATCCTCATCTGTACCCACACTTTTATGGTGTTTTGTTTTAAAGCTCCTTTCCTCTATACTACTTTTTTTCTTCTAATACATGAAGCTAAAAGTGTGCACTGGCCAACTGTGTTCTGGGCTGTATTTAAAAAGGGGTGGCCAGCAGGGAGAGGAGGTGATTGTTCCCCTCTACCCAGCTCCTGTGAGGCCCCATCTGCAGTACTGCGTCCAGGCCTGGGGCCCCCAGCACAGGAAGGACGTGGAGCTGTTGGAGCGGGTCCAGAGGAGGGCCACTAAGATGATCAGAGGGCTGGAGCACCTCTCCTATGAAGAAAGGCTGAGGGAGCTGGGCTTGTTTAGCTTGAAGAGAAGGCTGCGGAGAGACCTCATTGTGGCCTTCCAGTACTTGAAGGGAGTGTAGAAGAAGGAGGGGGAACAGCTGTTGACAAGGGCAGATAGTGATAAAAGGGGGAATGGTTTTAAACGGGGAGGTTTAGGTTAGGTATTAAAAGGAAGATTTTGACACAGAGGATGGTGATGCATTGGAACAGGCTACCCAAGGAGGTTGTGGATGCCCCATCCCTGCAGGCATTCAAGGCCAGGCTGGATGTGGCTCTGGGCAGCCTGGTCTGGTGGCTGGTGACCCTGCACATAGCAGGAGAGATGAAACTCAATGATCTTTGAGGTCCTTTTCAACCCAGGCCATTCTATGATTCTGCGATTCTAATATCCTTTAAGCAAAATGTGTTTTAACACAAGCCTAAGGCCAGGAAATGTACATAGCACAAAATAGCAAGTGTAGCATCCCTATTTACAAAAAAAAAAAAAAAAAAAGTATGAATAGAGCACTCACAATTGTCTGAATGATTGCACTCTGAGAGTTGTGGTCAATGGCTCAGTGTCCAAATGGAGACAGGTGATGAGTGGGGCTCTGGGAGGCCAGAAAGGAGAAGGAGGTGACTACTGCCTTCTGTGTTCAGGTGTACTGTGTTCAGTGTACTGTGTTCAGGTCTGGGGCCTCAGCACAAGGAAGATGGAACTGCTGCACTGGGTCCAGAGAAGGTGACAAAGATACTCAGAGGACTGGGGCACCTATCTTAATGAAGAAAGGCTGAAAGAGCTGGGCTTGAGTGACCTTACAGCAGCCTTCCAGTATTTAAAAGGGGCCCCTTTTAAATACATGAAGGAATGTCAAAACAGTGCAGTGATAGGAGAATCATAGGATGGCTTGAGTTGGAAGGGACCCCAAGTATCTCCAGGTTCCAATGCCCCTGCCACAGGCAGAGCCACCAATCTCCAGCTCTGGTACTAGAGAGAGAGGAATGGTTTTAAACTAGAAGAGGGGAGGTTCAGTTTAAATGTTAGGTGGAAATTTTTCTGAGCGGTGAAGCAAAGGAAGATTTTGCCCAGAGAAGCTGTGCTGCCCCATCCCCAGAGGCACTCGAGGCCAGGTTGTATGGGGCCCTGGGCAGCCTGAGCTGGTGGATGGCAGCCCTGCCCCTGGCTGAGGATTGGAATTGGGTAGGCATTAAGATTCCTCCCAACCCAAACCTTTCTGTCATTCTAGGACAGTAGAGCTACTAATTGAACTACAGCAATGCTGCTTGTTGAGTACCTCTCTTGATAGTAAGACGGTTACTCTGTATTTCAATGATAATTGAGCGCAGATGAATAGTTTTCATTTCTCAAGTTCTTTACAGAAACTTAAAGCCATTTTGCCTTTTACTAAAAAACACCAATTGCTGTCAGAGTCACTGCCATGTTTTAACAACACGAATGTACACAACAGTTCAGATACCACACCCACAAAACGCTTCAGGAAAAAACTACTCAGGGTAACAAATTAAATTTTCAACACTGGAACCTGGTCAAGATAAAATGCAACTGGATTAGTGCTCAAGGAATGTACACTCCACCATAAGAGCAGCATAGGAAAAACAGTATTTTAACACTGGATTAAGAATACCATTATGCTGATCTCCCAGCAATATGCAAACAGGATGCAAACAATAAGATGATCTGTGTGACTTTACTAAATAATTAGACTCAAAGTATTTTGTGGAACACACAGACACACCTACTATTTCAAACTCTCACATGACTGATGTCGTCAGTCAGCACACAACCCGGGGGTTTTGACTTCCTTCTTGTCACCCAACACAACTTTCCAGGTGCTGAGGAGTAATTCCAGGGCTCTGCCCATGCCAGGAAGCTGAACTTACTGGGTTGCTTCATGACTCAGTTACAATCCCATCCCTCAATGGAATTCTTCAAAACTGTCATTACATCCTATTAGTCTAAGACTAATTAGGAATCACTTGCCAAGAACCATCTTGGGATGGTTCCTGGGAACCATCATGGGAGCATCTGTCCCATCACACAAACAGTAACAAATCTGGAGCTTTACATGCTTTTCAAAGGAGACTTACAAGTAAGTAAGCATAAAGCTGTATAGTAAGCAACAGATGCGTAGGCACTTCCCATTGCACCTGAAAGAAACTCACTTAGACAAAATTTGGAAGGTGAATGAGCATGTGGAGGCACAAAATCAAATATGAAGACTTGCTGTATGCGATTGTTTACTGAGTTACAATGCTTTTATTGGCTCAAAACAGCAACAGAATTAGGGAGTCAAGGCCAGGGGCTCAAATAAAGCTTTAAAAACAAGGAGAATAGCAGGACAATCTATTTCAGACTCCAGCATGCAGTTGCTTCCAAGCATTTCCAAGTCTTCTCAGCTCCTTCTCATCTCTGAAAATGAATTAAGGGACTCAAAACCACCTTTATAAACCATGCAGATTTGATTTTTTTTTTTTAAGTGGAAAAATGTGTGTTCATGTTATGGTGATAGGAAAATCTCAATGGAAATTCAGGCAGACCACCTCAAACAAAAGTAGAATTAAAAGGTCCAAGTTAATGAGAAGTTCTTATGTTTTAGGTAGCATAGGCCCAACTATTGCATTGTCCAACTATTTCTTTGTCTTCCTCAGAAGTTCATTTTAAAAGAATTAGTTTAAACTTAAAATCGCAGCAATTCATCTAGCCTTCCTTATTCTAACACACCAGAGGCAGGTGCGCAGAAGAAAAACCTTGCTGCATCAGTGGTTACAGCTTAAGAAAAATGTACACCATCAGGCACATAATGCTCTGAAGTGCATCCCTTCCTGTTTATCTACAGAAACATAGTTTTGTCCTTGTATGAAGCTTTTTACTGCTGAAGAGTAAAGATAAGTGATGCTACACATAACAGTGATGTCATACACACTGGTAAATTGTGTGGCATAAGTAATTATTAATATCTGGGGTCAAATTATATTGTAGCTATTCAGGTGGCTGCAGAAAAGCTCAGCCTCCCCTTACTAGAAAGCGTGTGTTTTTTAATTACAAATCAAGGCGGCTTTTTTTTTTTTCCAGAAGGGAAGAGGAGGGTGGCATAGGTAGAGATTTCTTTTTTGCCAGATGAAATAGCTGCACTTGAAGGCAGAGCTTGCAGCAGTACCCTCTGCATTTGTTGCATTATATTACCAAGGGCCTGATGCAACCCAGCTTAAGGTAAGTTTTCTTTCTTTGTGTGTGCAAGTAATGCCATTCTATTACCTCAAGCTGTTCCTTTCATCTTGCTTACCTGTAAGGTTCCCACAACTTAAATGATTACTGCATAACAAGAAAGAATCTCTGCATAACCAAAGGAGGGATTGTTACTGATCCATTAGGAAGCAGTTATTCCTGCTATTAAGAAAGCCTGCTCTGCACCACCTCATCTCAGTTCTTAGCAATTCTTCATATTTTAGAAAAAGTACAAATTTACTGTATTTCTGGCATTTCTCAGCCCTGGATCTCCATTCTCCCCACACATGCTTTGCTGATGTTATTTCTGTACAAACGAACACAGAAGCTTAAATACAACTTTGGAAGTACTCTATATTAAAACTATACTGTACAGGAATATCATCTAACATGCTTCTGATATGCTAGTACAGAATGAGATTTTTCACACATCAGCAGCTTATGTGGCATTCCAGTTTTCACTTCAGCAACCTCAGTAACACAGGCAAGCTGCTTTCTGTTAAATGTTTTACATTACTACACTGTAGTATGGCATACAACTTCATATACAATCCAAAGGTTTGTTACAGCGTAAAATATTTGTTTCCTTAAAGCACTGAAAGTCAGAAATAACTACAAACCAGGGGTTTTCTTCATCATAATTTTTAATACTTTTCACTTTAAATACTGGTTTTAAATTTGTGATTGCAACATAGAAGAGCCAACTTTTAATTTTTAAAACTTATCATTAGGATCATAAAGCTATTATATAACAGTTACACTCTACACACTCAAGGTACTCAAAAATATGATTCATGTTTTGAGTCTGTAGATGAACAGTGGCAATTCAAATACAGCGTTATCTGTACAACGTGACAAAAATACAGGTGGACAATCTGATTAGTTTAAAGAGAATCTGCACAACTTCAGATAAGCCAGCTCAGCCCAACTAACTAAAAGGTAATTTCCCCTCAGCCCCTGAAATGCACCGTACTTCTCACACCTGTTTCTCAAAATCAGTTGTTCAGTTTCCCAGACAGGCTAACAATGACTATTGCTCATCCTCGCTCCTATGAGAAGTTCTGTCAAGCTATTTCCTTAGACTGCCATATCCCCAGCCCTTCATATGGGCTCAAGTTATAGAAACATATATCCTAGAGCAAAGGGCTTCTTCTGCAATTCTGCAAAGAAAATCATAGCAGTATCAATTCTACAGATTCATTAACAGGACGAAAAAAACACAGAGCGCTCATATTTCTGGCAGTGTCTGGAAAAGGGGTTCAGTTCTGGAGAAATTTTTATAAAACTGTAACAGGAAGATCCCTTCTGGAAGAAAGGCTTTGATGGCTACTTGCACACAGACAATCCAACAGGTCTCCAACAAGCTGCTTTTTTTTTTTTTTCTTAAGAGGTCTTTTAATACCTATGTCTCAATCTTGCAACTCCTTCCACAGTTTTAAGAAGCCTCTTACAACACTGATTGGGCAGGGCTAACTGCAGTGAAGTACCAGTGCCTTTATCTAAAAGTAAAGTATATTCTTTACAAAGAGTATCTGTAGTGTGATTTTATTTACAGAATAAATCACAAAAGTACATCACATTTAGTGCAAATGCAACTAATGATAAAAGATTTATATACTGCTTTGTAAACTTTCCATTCCTTTGTAAAATAAAGCTATCCAATTAAATTAAGAAACAGTTACTCACCTGTGTTCAACAACTATTACCAGAAATGGCAAATAAGGAATTACACTCTTTTGGACATTTTTTTTTCTCTTTTGAAGTTCCCATCAGCAGCTATGGTGAATGAATCACTGTTTTGTTGATTGTAAAAAGATGAAGTACATTTGAGGTATAAGAATTATTTTTTAACATTACTATATAAAATGCTCACTGGTGATATAGTAAACATGTATAAATTTTTGTCTCGTTTGCCTTACTAGCATTACCATATAGGCACTTTTCTACGTATTCAAATTAACAGAATAGTTCTGTAATAAGGCATATTCCATGCACACTTTTAGAGAAAGGCAAATAAAAAAGGTACAGTTATGGAGCATGAAATCCGCGTGCACGTGTAATCATGTGTTATGTATGGTTTCATCTCAATAGAGAAAATGAACAGATAAAATGTTTTTTTTTTTTCTAACACTGTGAATATCCCCTTTATCATTCACCAGATCTTTATTAAGTTACTCTCTTATATTTATTTTCAGGCACCTACTATACTCTATCAAATACAACTTTCTCCTTTCTTTTGAGAAAAATAGATATCTGAAACTTTTTTTCTTGAGATATACAGGTCAATGAAACACCCAGCAGCCTCTGCATATTTTCCAGCTACAGGACGTGGATTAAATAACTCAAAGTGAGTACCAGTCTGCGAGAGTTGTCTCCCAATGAGCATCCCCAGAATCTAAGGCAGGCAAGTATCTGACATTTAAATTTTCACAGCAACTAAAGGGAACTTTCCAAGAAGATCAATGCATTGTCATAGTTCTGACAGGTTTTTGATCAAGTGGCAGGTATAAATGCAACTAGTTTTCTACATGAACCTCATAGCATGGCTTTATTAAGGTGAGGAAAACACATGCAGGATTTGAAAGTAATGTACTCATCCTCATTCTAGATCAGGAATGTTGTCCTATGTAGTCCAAATTACTTCAATAAATACTATAGTGTACCTTCTCACAGCCTCAGAAAAGCCCTCTAGATATCACGCAGGAAAGCAGACCACACATAGCACAGACAGATGACTTTTAGCTTTCAGACAGTCTCTTGCCCTTTCATATAGAACCTTTCCAGAAATTTCTGGGTCATGTTTAATAACAAAAATTCTGTAGCACATTACATAACTAAAAAATACAATAGAAATATAAAGATATCTGGAAAAAAATAAAGCTTTTCACACTCTTACTCCTTCAGAAATAAAGATCTTCATAAGAGTAAGACAATAGAAAAGGCAAAGTCATAAGGATATTGACAGCCCTCAGTTATTTACTGACATTTTATGTAACAAGATGATTCATTATAGAAACCAGCAGCAATGAACTATGATTATACAAAGCAAAACAAGACCTGCCAGTAAGTCACTAGGCTTTACTGAACTCCTCCCTTCATCCTCCCTCAAAATACCACAGATTTTTGTGCATATAAAGCACATACAGTATGCTATATGTGCATTTGTCTTTTGTGCTTTTTAGACATGCACAAAAACTATGCAATTATCTGAGGAAGGCTGACAGTGAAATTCTGCAAGTTGTTTAAAATTAAAGCAACAACCCACGTTGGTGATTCAAAGTTGTACGTTCTTCCTCTTCTAAAGTAAGCAAATAAAAATAGAGCCATATACATGTTATCAATACATGTATTTATAATTACACACTGATTCAGCAAGAGAAGTTAGCAGGAGAGAGAGCTAGTGTTAAATATTCAACCTCACGGTGTTGCAACATTTCTTCACTTCAGTATACAAAGCCTAGAATTTGGGCTGTAAGAAGACTGTAGATCCTTCGTTCCAGCATGGAGTGCTCTACTTATGGTCACTTCTCCAACGTGGAATGCTCACCCAGTCTTGTTCTGATCACTGGAGACAAGCAAAGACAAAATACACCAGTGCATAAACACTAATAAGAAAACAAGAAATTGTTAAACTGCATAAATTATATTACTGATACGCTCACATTTGAACTATTGGTTCATGACATGTTTTTGACACATCAGGTTCACCTACACTATCACTCTAACAATGCACAATTAAATATGTGAATCAGATTTTACAGGATTGCCTTTTAATAGAAGGATCAGTTGACTTGAAGTCTGACATAAATAGAATTTAACAGTAGATGTGGCCTGTGTCATGCACAGAACTCACTTTCAGATCTTGCTCTAAACTAGAGCTCTCAAATAATACTGTGTTGTTGGAATTCAATGGCTTACAGTCTGCACACTAAGGAAAATTAAGCAAAGCCTTACTTTGTACAAAGGCTTATGTCTGACAGATTATGTGATTGGGAAATACTGCATACACATATTAATACTAAATGTTGTATTGATGATAATTATGATGAAACATTTCTAGATTGCATGCTTCTGTTTGGCCTTAAACATTTACAACAACGAATTAAGAAATTAAAAATGAGTCTGTACCTGCTAATACTAGAATAAAATAGGTTTTCCAGCTGTTTTCTCTTGCACATATGATGTAAAACGCTTCAGGAATTTGGGATATTCTCGTTTTGCCACTGCCCGTAACACGGATGCTGGTGCCCACCCTCCTGGGTTGACTAGGAGAAGACAGGAAGAAAGGAACTGAAATACACAAAATCCTCTAAAAGCTGCATATAAGAATGTAAATTTGTATTCCTGGAACTTTTTCCAAGGAAACAAGAATGAATTATCAGAGCTTTTTTTTCTAGGCCATTATAGTCTGTGCTGTAGTGTTTCCAGCTCTTAATATTCATGTTCAATCCATGTCTATGATGCCATTATTTAGAAAATAATAAAGTCAGGTGTGAATCTAAGTTCTGCCCAAGTGGAAAGTGATATTCTTCCAAGAAAAAAATTGGAAGAAAAATCATTATTTCAAAGAAAATAGAAATCAATCTTAGCTTTCCAATTACTGCTGAATTTGTCTGCAGAATTGCTGCATGATCCATGTCTTACAAATTCTTTTTGAAGGACTTCAAAATGTGCTTAAATTTTGCTGAACAAATTGCCACTTACCATACAATGAGAGTTCAGCATTTGTCATGGAAGTATATAGTACAAATAATTAGGACACTTTTGAATAGGAAAAAAACACCTTCCCCCAGAGGTTAGTATTATATCACATGATTTGTACAGGATTTACTACAAGCTGTGTAAGTCCTACATTGCAAATATTTACTGAACTCATTCTGCAGACTTTTTTATTAAGTCATACAATGGATGGTTAAGAATAATGAGCAAGTGAGCTACTCTTAAAGTGCTTTGTAGCTGCAGGAGATGATCTAATAGGTATGTGGGTCCAGTACTGTGATACACCGCTAAGTACTGGGTACAGTAACAATACAGTTTGGCTTTGGTAAATTTACAGTCTACACAAGGGATTTTATCAGTTAAAAAACAAAAAATATGTAACTCAGTTATATATCTTACAAACATCCTCATTAAAAATGTATTCGTACCTTCTTAAGTACCAAGTTTTGTAGCCCAACAAGGTGAATCGGGGGAAAAAAAATGGCAGCAAAACACAAATTAAAAAAATTATTGAAACTAAAAGCCAAACCATCCAAGTTGCAGACACTTCCTGCAGACAACCCCCCTTTCAATGACTGCTAACATCTTTCTGAACACAAAGATCACAAACATTGTCCTATGTTTAACAGAAAGCTGTACTGACTTTTTTCCTGCAAGCACTCAGTTCACCAGAATTAGCATGTATCTCAAATGTCACACCAAAAAAATATGAAGAAAAGCCGAAGACTTACCATTAGCTACATATGTAATCTTGCATAGAATATTGTCTCTGCTTATTTCTTTGTTTCCCTCTGGTGGGCTTACTAATGTCTGACATATCATAGCAATATTTATTTTGGCACGGACACAGCGATTGTTCAGCTACCAGAGAACAATGAAGAAACATTTGTAAGCCTCCAAGTAAACTTATTTGTTCCTATTTGATTGCTAACATTTTCTTTTACTGTAAAGTTTAAGACAATCCAAAGTCTGTTTTTTGAAGAATGTACATTCTAGCACTACAGTGATGTATTATGAATGCAAACAAAAGGAAAGGTACGTACTGAATAAGGAAAGTACTGAACTGAAATGCCTAAATCTCACATTTGTTTGTTTAATGAATACTAGACATAAGGTATTTCAATAACTTTAATAAATTAATAAGAAAGTATTAGACAGATGATACTTCTACAGACATCAGCAACTTTTCTCTTATAAGCAGACAGTGGCACAGACATGAGCAGAGAAGGATTCCAAAGACAACAATTATTGCTAGTATCTGCAGAATGATGTAGACTGGAAGATAAAATAATAAATCCCCTATCTAAACTACACAACCTCATATCCACATTGCCACTCTAAAATGTTTTCACGTACATATTTTGTTTTCATTTTTCTGCAATACTTTGTTGAGATAAGGCAAAAAAGCTTTTGTCTTTGAACACACAGATCAATGTATCACCTCATTTAAAAAAAACAAGTGTATTTTGCATACCTCTGTCAACTCCCAGCCTACTTTACACTTGTACTGCAATACCATCACCACATAACAGAAAAATTGTGTACAAAAATGGAATAGAAAAATTCTTAAAGCAGAACTAGATAGAGCAAAAGCAGAACTTACAGGAGCACTGTCATGTTCCACAGAAAAATTGCACACAATCCATGTTTCAGGATCATTTTCACTGAATGCTGGTATCTTTCTGATGGCAGACAGATATAGTACATCCCTCTGAGAAGCTGGCCACACTCTCTGCAGAGAAATATCCCATCATAAGCTTTTCAAAATGTTACAAATTAAATACTTTTTATACTTAAAAGGTCAAAACAATTAAGGCTAACAAGGTCAAACATGTTATCTAAGTAAAAAAAAAGTTTAATCCAGTACTCTTTAATATCTTTATTAATGACATAGGCAGTGGGATCAACTGCACTCTCAGCAAGTTCAAAGATGATGGGCAGAAAGAAGGAAGGAATGCCATCCAAAGGGATCTGGTCAAGCTTGAGAAATGGGCCCATATGAACCTCAAAGGATTCAACAAGGTCAAGTATAAGGTGCTGCACTTGAATCAGGGAAATCCCAAACACAAATACAGTTGGGGTGATGTGTGGATAGAGAGCAGCCCTGAGGAGGAGGACATGGAAGTAACGGTGGATGAAAAGCTCAAAATAAGCTGGAAACATGCACCTGCAGTGCAGAAAGCCAAATATACCCTGGGCTACATCAAAAGAGGGATGGCCAGCATGGCAAGGGAGCTGGTTGTCCCCTCTGCTCTGCCTTTGTGAAGCCCCACCTGCAGTACTATGTTCAACTCTGGGGCCCTCAGCACAAGAAAGACATGTCCCTGCTCATGGCAGGGGGTGGAACTAGACTGTATTTAAAGTCCTTTCACAAATAAATGATTCTGTGCTTCTATTTTAGTAATTTCATGCAGTTCTCAAAACTGAAACAGAGAAAACATAGCTACTGTACAGATGCATATCAGGTGCACTTCATTAAAAAAACATTAAGGCAACAGTTCAAGGCCTTTGAAAGGCAGGAAAACAATCTGCAATGACTTGCTTATGAGCTACAAGTAGAGCTAGTGCTTAAGTATAAATACATGTGACTGAAGTCTGAAGATGCATCTAGGCCTCCATAAGCATGAAGGGCTAGAGAAAAAGAAACAAACATTTTATCTAGTATTTTTAAGAGCTACTACTTCAGCAAGACAGATGTGGTAGACTGACAGTTTCCAATAGAGAATTTCACAAGAGAAGTGCCCAGTAAAAATATAAAAGCAACTATGCAGAAGCTATTTTCCTGACATACAATAGAAGCAAAAATGTTGTTTTTACCATAACACTACAGTTTGCATAACAGAAAATTGAAGCCCTCTTGTGATGGCATTTTTAACATAATACCATGACTAATAAAATTGTCTAAGTAATTGTTGATTGTTCAAGTATCCTCGTATACCAGTACTTGTCATCATACAAGATTTAAGTTTACATGGGTGGGTAGTTAGAGGACAAGGGGGAATGGTTTTAAACTGAGACAGAGGAGGTTTATGTTAGATATTAGGAGGAAGTTTTTCCACACAGAGGATGGTGATGCATTGGAACAGGTTGCCCAAGGAGGCTGTGGATGCCCCATCCCTGGAGGCATTCAAGGCCAGGCTGGATGTGGCTCTGGGCAGCCTGGTCTGGTGGTTGGTGACCCTGCACATAGCAGGGGAGTTGAAACTAGATGATCATTGTGGTCCTTTTCAACCCAGGCCATCCTATGATATGATTCTATGATTAATATGTACTACTAGTTACAAATTTTCTTTTTGAGCCTTTTAAGTTACAATTATTGAATTACAATTCAAATGAAACATTTAGTGAAGTTGCTCCAAAACTGCTTGGAGAGAAAAAGAAACATAGCCAAGTCACAGAACCACATATTACACCAGCAACTGTACCACGTCATAATGCAAATGCTTATGTCAACTATTTGTAGTTAACAACAGCTTGCATTACTGCAAGCAGACAAATTAAGTGGTATGAATTTCTTGCTTGTAGTCAGCGTTGACTTACTGCTTCGGCTTGCTTTAGATAACCACTGCCTTGTTGGAACTGATATGATAGATACTATTAAACAGCTCTTATTTCTTTCTACATACCGTAGCAGACACATTCACAACCAATTATGCTACCTAGTCAAGCTCAAAAAGTTGACAAAGTTGCAATTTCATAGAAAACTTCATCTCAGCTAGTTTGCTTTTTGTGCAAAATTTTTGTTTGTTAAGCCACTGAAGTATTTCAAAACAGAATGGAGTAGTTTTGGTAGGGTGAGTATAGAGGTGAAGTGTAATTCTTACCTTGTGTGTCTGGTAAATGATGATTGCATTGTCAGCTAAATTTTCCACAACATGGAAATTTTCAATTGTTGCTGCAAAAACAGAAAAAAAAAATCAGTAAAATAGCACAGATACTAGGTCAATGTTACGAACAATATGCTTGCTGATATGCTGATTCAGACTTGCATTCCATAGGGCATGATGGAATTAATTCCGTGGTACTGAAAGAGCTGGCTGGTATCACTGTGAGACTTTTGTCAAATATTTTTCAGCGAACTTAGGAATCTAGAGAGGTACAAACTAACTGGAAGCTGGCAAAAGTTGTACTGATTTAAAAAAAAAAGATAATAAGGAAGATTCTGGTAATTTTAGAGGCCTGTCAGTCCCACTTCAGTGCCTGGTAAAATCATTTAAAAGAATATTTTGGGAGTTGGTGAAAAACAACTTGAAAATGCTTGAAAAATTACAGTTATGAGTGATGCCTAAGAAGGGTTCACGAGGAGAAAATCCTCTTAAATAAAATTAATCTCCTTTTATGCTGAGGTTACCCATCTAGCTGACAAAGAGAAGCCAAAAGATGTGGTCTTTTAGATTTCAGCAAAAGCTTTTGGTACTGTTTCTCCCAGGACCCTTCTGGATAACTGTCCAGCATATGGCTACACAAATACATAAATACACTGGGTGAGCAACTGGCTGGTGGATCAAACTCAAAGGGATAATAGTAAATACATTACATCGGGCTGGTAGTACATCACAAGTGGGTTCTTCAGGGAGCCACTTTAGGGCCACTTTTCCTTAATTCTTTTATAAAAATCTGAACACAGGACTTAAATGCATACTAAGTAAGCTTGCACATGATACTAAATAAGGAGGAGCTTCCTTGAGTACAGGAAGGCAGAAAAATATCAACAAATTGAAGGGCTGGGCAATCACCAACCTCATAAAATCTGACAAGAGCAAGTACCAGATTCTGCATTTGGGATGGGGCAAGCTTGGCTATATGTACAGACTGGGGGAGAGGAGGCAGGAGAATAGCCAGTGGTGGAGCACTGAAACAGGCTCTCAGGGCACTGGTCACAACACCAAGCCAGCTAGAGCTCAAGGACAACATTCACAGACATAGGGTTGAATTTTGAGTGGTCCTGTGTGGAGTCACGAACTGGACTCTATGATCTCTGTGGGTTCCTTCCAAACTGGGAAATACTGTGATCACTAATAACCATGTATGGTATAAGAACGGATTCTTACTTTCCCAGTCATTACGAACATCAACATTCCAGAAGTAGTGGCAAACTTCGTGTCCTGTTACCCCTTTAACAGCATGCGTTGCCTTCAAAGGATCCAAAACTATTCCATTTTCTTCCACCTCTCTTCTGTATACCTATGATCAAATACAAAGAATGAAATGTAGGAAATTGTCAAAATTGAAATATGAAACAATTTACACATGAGCATTAGCTTTTAAAAAGCTGCAATACTAATGCATGAATAATTGCCAAGACAGTTTTCTCTGGTCACTTCTAATGCAGGTATTCTTTGACACTTCACATTACAGTAACATTATTTTGAGAATCTCCACCATAAAAAGAACTAAAATACATTATCACTACATATTAGGATCCACACAAGCACAGAAAAGTAGCTGACAGAAGCTTGCTACCATATAACATCCACGTATTTTAAATTTATACGATTTTAACACCAGGTTTTTAGCAAGAGAGAAGGAGGGAATCCATAAAGTTATTCTATAAAGATATTTATGTATGTCAAGTGTTACACAGGATATTGCAGCTCTAGTGAACTCTAGTTCTAGCTCAAACAATACTATTCTCAGAAGTTCTAACAGCATAACTTACTGAGTGACAGTATTCAAAGAGAACAAGGATATCTGACGTCAGTTAAGCATAAACCAGATGTTTACCTTCATTTCTCCTTCTTCAACCACTAACTGCCAATTGGCATCTCCTCCTACGTCTTGTAAGGAATAAGTCATATGGTTTTGTACCATCTCTTCCACCTTTAAAGCAGAAAAAATACACATTTTAAAATTTTTTCCTCCTCTTGGACAGGCAATTGTACAATACTGGAAGCCATACGTCAATACGTCAATCCTGTGCAGCGCTGAACTGGGACAACAGAGTTCTCCATCCAAGTTTAAGATAGTGTACTTAAGATACAGATACTTCCAGGCTTCAAAAACAAAAGCCAAAACAACGATTCAAAGTATAACTTAATTCTTTGTGAGTACTTCCCATTCTTCCCCTGTGTGCCTGAAATGTCAAAACTCCCTCCTTCTACCTGAAAACCATTTCAGTTCAGCAAATTACTTCAGGTATCTCTAAGCAGAATTACAGCGCCTAGTGACTCCTGTAGAACAACAGCCAATAAAGAACGCTTAATAAGCTGAACAAAGGTGTAGGGGTGGGGATGATGAGAGCAGGACGGAAGTGTTGTGGTTTGACACCAGCAAACCCAACACAGGAACACAGATCAGCTGTGATTCTCAGTTATCAGCAAAACATGCCTGCTCTGCTCCACCGGAACCTCTGCAAATTACAAATTAGTAAAAAGACAGAACTGCTTACATTCAAAAAAAATTAGATGATGCAGAGACTCATCTATTAAAAAAAATTCATTTAAAACTAGACAGCTGTGTGCTTTCTGGAAGTTCAGATATTTGATACGTTTTAATCCAGCTATGGGAACGCCTCATTTGTTAAACATTCTGCTGAACGCATACGACAGTAGGTGACATAACAGGAAGTGCCTTTTTATTTGCATTATTATTTTCAGTTTGCAGTTTCATTCTACAATGCTTTTTCTGTCCCTGTCCTATTACAAAATTATACCTTTCCAAATAAAAATAGCGGCAAAAATGCAGTATACACTGCTGAGTAATGTTTACAAATATTGTAAACAATCTACTAAGCTTCACCTAAACAGGAGGTGACCACTAAAATCACAGTCACAGCAAGCAATACCACGTGACTGACACTGTTAACGTGAATTACTTTTTTTTAAACAGAAAAGCACTACTCCTAACCATTACTTAACTGACCAGAGTAGTTTAAGAATAAAACTGAAGCATCAGTAGTGGTTTCTGCACTGCTTACAAGACTATTTTATAAGCACACCAGGCTTCAATTGCAGTAATTAGTGAAAAAGTAGAAAAGCAAAATGAAAGAATACTTCATCTTTTCCTTATGTGCTCTGGAACAGAAATATGATATTATTTTTAATTTAAAGCAGTAATTTTATTTGCACAGTGTACTTTTTAGAAAATGTGCTTAAGATCAGAGAAACAGGTCTTTCCAAAAACCAAGTCTCCAGAGAGGGAATGGAGGCCAATTTTATGTTAATAAAGCCCAGGGCAAGTTGTTGAGAGAAGATGGCATGCTGCTTTTCTCTTCATTGTCTTTTACCTGGTTCCTTGCTAGGAAACTCCAGAGAAGACAGACCAATTTGTTAGTCTGGTAGAAATTTGTTCCAGGGAAGAGATACTGAGGTAAATAATGCTGGGGAAGATTTTTGTAAACTAGCAAGACCATCCTTTCTGCAGTGAGCTAGTTAACTTAATGCCACATCCTAAAATACTGGATGACAACTTCTGCTTAGTAAAATCCATGCAGCAGCCACAAATGCAAATCCATCTGGCTATCATTTTTAATTTGTGTTATTTTGATACAGACATGGCCAACCTCAGATTTGTTTTTAAATGATTTATTTTTCCACCATATTAGATCTCTGCTACAGAGGCTTACTGTACAGATGCACAACTGTTATTGCTGGTATAAAAGACAGAAATGTCCTATTAAGCTGTCTTTATTTCAACTGAAGAGTTTTACCTTTTTTCCAAGTCTCCCTCCCGACCCACCTGTGGGGAGTGAATGAATAACTGTGTTGCAACTGAACTGCCTGATGGGTTAAACAACAACAATCATTATTTTTGGGACCCAACATGGGTGGCCTGAAGGGTTGAGATAACAGATCTGGCCAGAGTATCTCAAAACAAATTTATTATAAGCACTGTTGAGCATGTTCTCAGAGTTCTGTTGTGTAGAGCCTCACTTGCTGTCTATGCTCCCTCTTTTGCCATTGATCATGCCCAGGTCTGGGTTAATGTTATAAGTATTATTTTGCTATACTGTGTCACACTGGCTTAAGACATAATAAACTTAGTGCATGCAAAGCTTGCAGCACTTTCTGCAGGTGGCATGACTCTGAGCTTTGTTAATCAAAAGAAAATCCATTCCTTCAGTTTGAAAAAAACACAGCTTGTTTGCAATATTAAACAATGATTAAAAAAAAGATAAAGTAACATATTAGAAAAACATCTAGAAAGAATTCCTGCTCTGGTTCACAGTAAGACAAAGGCCTTGCAGTAGAAGAAAAGTAGGAGCATGAATGTCATGTTTGAACATCATTTTTTTGAGACTAGAGAGCAAAACATGATGTCACTTAGTTAACCCAACTTTAAACTATGTACTTCAGGTCCTTCAGAGCAAGCACCTGAAGTAATTTTGTACATTATTAGTGTATATCACTTTACATTTACATGTTCAGGGAGTCAGAGTTACTTTCTGAAGAACTATTGAATATATTGAAAGCTTTCATTAAAAAACCATTCATATCCATAACCTTACTAACAACATATTTTATAACATTTCAGTAATAAATCTAGTTGTAGAGGTCAAAAACAGTGAATATTAAAGATCAGTATTACCATCTTAACACCACTACAAGTGACAAGTGTTAAAAAAAATTACGTCTTTATTTTAAAAAAGAAGAAAATTAATTTGAAGCAAAAACCATCTCCATCCCACACAAAACAGGTGTTATTCTAATGTCACAAAAATCAGAAATGCAGAAAGTTCAAGTTGTATGCATTTTTATTAAAGCTAAATCAATCCAACAGTTTCACAAGGGTTGGGCCTCTGCAGGAGTGATAAGCATGCAAGCAGAATGTAAAAAGACAACCATTTAGTCTACTAATAGAGAACTCCTTTGTTTGTCTCAATGTACTAGTTTAAAGCAAGCAGTGATTCATGTAACAAAAATGCAGGTTCTAGAGAAGATGAAATATAGCAAAGATATGTAACCCCCACTCTACACATAAATACAGTACCTGGGCGCTGAATCTGTGAACATCATCAGAGGCACTGACTAGATCAATGGAAGACATGGAGGAAGAGCGACTATAGGGCTACCAGAGACAGACAAAGAAAAAACCAAGTAATCAGAACAAAGGCACAACAGAGCATTCAGTACCAACTTGCAAGCACAAGATAATGAAGAAAAGGAAAACAAAAGCACCATAAGCAGCAAGCACAGCAGCAAATGCTGATTTCATGCACCTATTATGTATTATGCTCCCAGTGTAGCCATGAGAGGAGCACAGTGTTTCCAGTAACATTAAAATGAAACTCCACTGATCCTGATCCAAGTGACTTTAAAAAAAAAATCAATTCTGGTGAAGAAATCTTAAAAACTGAGGTTGATAGTTTGTCTGTCTCCTTTACTATCACTGATAATCTCAAATGAAGTCAAGAATATTCTAAATGAACACTCAGAACAGTGTTTTTTGAGCCAAGAGAAAACAGTCTTCCTCCAATTCCAGCTTCTTTAACCATGAAAAGTTACTAGAAACACTTACAAACAGAAAATCAATCTTGTCTACCCATACCAATTGTACAGAAACATCATATATCAGCCAATATTCTGTGGAAATTGTGGAAAATATTTTACCTTTTGTACAAATCGATGACTCCCCACAGCAGAATATGCATCTCCAGAAGGTAAGGATGTTGGCCAGTGCAATCTGACCTTTTCACTTTGAGACTGAAACAAAATAGGCTTAATTATTGTTAGTTAGTTGCTACTAAGTGTACTATTAAAGAGTGTGAGTCATCCTCAGTCTATGTAATGGCTACTGCATTAAAACAAGAACTAATGCCACCCCTGACAGGTCTTAAGTTGACATCATGATGGTCTTCTAGGTGAATGAAATATTCATTAATATACTTCCAGGTGTGTTTCTAGATTAATGAAAATTAATTGGTACCACTAAGTCTGCTGCATCAATATAGCAGTAATAATCACTCAAAACTCTTAGTATCCACTAAGAGACTCCAGCACATTTAGACCACGTTGGGTACTGCACATCCACCAGGAAGTATTACAGTTCTTAACCAAGTCATTATGAAGCTTAATAAATCTAAGACAAAGGATACTCCAAGTGGTTATTCCCTCTCATTTTATACACCACTTTATGTTCCCATATTCTGTACACAAAGGCTGCTAAAAAGTAATGCTTCTATTTTCTGATGTTGGCCCATGACGTCAGTGGCGGGTGTTGATGGCATGACAGTAAAGGTTGATCCTTCCTGCCGATATTCTGTTACAATTTTGTCGCTCTTCCACAGATGGCAGTAGAGGGGCAGACTGACAAGCAAATGTGTCAATGAATTCCTCTACGAGGAAAAAACTGCACCCACTGACACATTCATTGATGCTTGCTGAATGTCTGTGGAGACCCAACAGTGGATGTGAGCACAGTGAGGTGGTGGGTAGTGCAGTGGTACTTACTTCCAGAGTAAGGACAGAAGAAAAAAACACCTTTCTCTTGTAACACAAGGCCCCATACACCAGTCTGAGGACCATGGAGCGCACTGCCCATCTTGGCTACTGTCCTACCACTGTAGTCTGGCTTTATGCTTTTTTGCTTCCATCTGTTTGGGCTGCTGAAAGACAGTCTGCACGGGCAAGATTTTCCTGGCATGATACCACCACAGAAGTTGTGAAACAGCTGGTCACCTCCACTGGCACAGATTTTTTTTTTTTAATTATTTTTATTATTTTTTACAAGAGCAGCATGCAGGCTGTTGCTCATCACTGGCAAAAGTGATGATAGGTAATAGTGGTGACCATGCTGAGAATTTGCTCTACCAAATAGTGTTACTGTGCTCTTCGTATTTGTTATAGTTTCCATGAAAATAAATAGGAGGCATTACTTTCAAAACAACCCTTAATGCATGTTATACCGATTTGATCCTTGCCCCTGTATTGGCAAAATAAACTTCAGGGCAGTAATGACATAATGATGTTTTACCTGCAGTGTTTGGTATTCCTATTTGCATATGTAACAAATTTGTTACAAATTTTTATACAGAATTCTGAGATACGTAAGAATCAGAAACGAGAGATTCAATGAGGTTAACATTTGCACTGTAATCCACATAAGCTGTGAAATCAGCTTCTCAAAATTAGTGTTAAACAACAGTACTTTACAAATACCAAGAACTGAATTTTACTTTTAATTGTCAGGAGATGCACCCAAGGAATGAGCATAGGTCACTGAAGCTTCCCATGCAGCACCCATCATTAACACATTTTTCAAGCATCAGTACCTGTTCTTCCATTTTATCCTGTCTATCAAGAGCAGCTTCAACAGCATCAAAGAATTCTTCTTCATTAATCAGACTATTAGGGCCCTCCTAGAGTATAAGAAACAAGAACTAGCTTAGAACTTTGAAGACATGAGAGCTCCATTTAAATTTAATTTTAGAAGTATATGTGTATACTATGTATGTAACTGACAGAATGAAATTCTTACATATCCATAAAATAGTCCATATTTTACCAATATTCTTAGACTACAATTCATCTGAAAACACTGCTTGTTAAAGAAAATTACTCCCTCTAACTATAACATTGGAGGTAGTTATGTAAACAAGGCAAAAAAAACAGGAAACTGAGGAATTGTCAACATCCTTTGACATCAGATTCAAGCTTTAATTAATGTACATTTCCTCTTCAAAAATGCTTACAAAGTGTTAGAGAAGTAAGCATATTAACATAATTGCACAATTAGACAACAACTGAGTACTCCAGTACTTCAGATAGAAATATAAGAAAAAATACTGGGGATCATTTACTTGAGAATTCTTGGAAAGAGTAACTTAACATAAAGAAGCAGGTAGAACTGAATACTGAAAACTCAAGTTTAAGACTTAAAATGGTAATTTAAGAAAACTAGGCTGTTGTTATTGTCCTGTAAAATAAACAAATCTACCAAATCTCAGAAAACTAAAATGGATACCTGAGAGAAACAGCAGTGTTCAAATGTCTATTAAGTATCCCACATTGTTACTATTTCTCAAGTTTTGATTTTTAAGCAAAAACAGCCATTTGATTAATGCTTGTGAAGTCAAGTTCTTAAAAAAAATCACACAAACTGCACTATACGTGCACTGGCTTGTATTATTTTTCCAGAAGGTGGTTTAGACACTGTAGAATTTGAGTAAAAACCTGAAGAAGCTTCTGAAATACACAATTTAACAGCTGAAGCAGAATCTTAAATCACTGCATTTATGATCACATTTGAAGTAACAGAGACAAGTTAAAATTGATTTTAGTTGAACTTCAGATTCTAGGACTGCCTCTGCCTTTAGGGTTTCTGTATTTGTATTACATACCTATACAGTTGACCCATTAGAAAGGAAAAGTATAACTACTCCATATAAGCAGTATCAAATGTATTAAAAAAAAAATCAAAATTCACCAGAAATATCAGTAAATGAATTACTCTAGACACAAGAAGGACAAGATGAAGATTGAATTTCATTAAAAAAAATAAGGATAGGAATTTGTCATCCAGTTTTCAAGTTGGAAAAACTGAGGTCGCATGAACACTCTTGCACAAGCCAATCACCTTGATTTACACATACAATCATTTAATAAATAAGCTTTCAAACTCGTGGCTTTTAAAAAAATGTAAAACAGAAATGTACCTCATAGTCCGGCCCTCCAAAGTGGGACTTTTTCTTCAGTTCTATTACAGCATTTTTATATGCTTCTTCTGCTCTTCTCCTTTTTTCTACCTCCTGCAAAAAGGCATGATCTTTTGACGCTGAAGGAATGAAATGGCTGATAATAATTTGCCAATAAATAGAATGATCAATATAGCCTAGCTTATTTTTTTGTACAAGATTTCCAGAGCCACCAGTTTTCTTACTTTATTTGCAAGCACACACTGTGTGCATTTATATATATACTCAAACAAAACTTGGGAAGTTAACTACCTTGAGGAGCACCTTCCCACAGAATCACAGAATCGCTCAGGTTGGAAAAGACCTTGAAGACCATCGAGTCCAACCACAGCAAAGAAGATTGTGAGCAAAAGAATGTGTGTAGCAAAGACTGTGAGCAAGTAAAGCTGAATAGGAAAGGTGATTTAGTGACCAGGGACACAAACAAGACTGACGCATTTCTTTTTTTTTTTTTTTTCTTTAATAAGGCATTGCAAAGAAACTACTAGATCTGCAACAAAAAATTGAAATCTAGTTTAAACATAACCATAAATGGTTCATTGAGGGTCAGACCTGGTAAGTGACTGAACTGCTCAACACCGTTGCTCAGGCAGTGATGACAAAGGATGAAGGGTAAAACTGGTAAAGCTAACTCGTTGAATATAGTGAGATACTAATGAGTCACTGCATGTAAGCTTCTAACTGTAGTTAGTTGGCATAGGATCCAAGTGAGTCATTTCATGAATTCCAAGCATAGACTAACAGCTCACCATCATTCTCTTGTAATAGGTGTATGACTGTATTAAAGCCACTAATTATATCTACATCACATATTTTAAATAAAAATGTAGTGATGCTGGAATCACTAGCATTTCCTCTGCAAATTTTCTCTTTTAAAGTATAAGAGAAAGTAGGCTGAACTTCATTATCTCACAGTATTTACTTCCGTCTCAGAAGACATTCATCTGATGATAATGCAGTGCTTTCACGTCAGATCCATAGCTGTAGAAGACACTGCTACAACCTACGTTGAGTCACTAAAGCAATGTAGTGAAGACAAAAAATTCTTGTGCAGATATGAGGACATTTCTATTAGAGAGGATGCAGGGGGCCCTCCATGGGAGGAAGTCAGGGCTCATGTCAGACACTGCCAGGCCCAAACAGCTCCAAAAGAAAAAAAGCTTACTAAAGCAAAGAACCTTAAAATCTCCGGGTTTTGAGAAGTCTTTCCTATTTAACTTCTGGAAAACCAAGTTCAAACAAGATCATGATCCCCTTTCAAATATATTTACTCATGATATGTGAGGTAATCCACATATGGCATACCAGTAACATGAGAACTAAAGGGAAATTCAGTTTTGGCAGGAAGTTGGACTACAGATCCATCAAGGTCTCTTCCAATCTGAATTATTCTGTGATCCCATTAATGGATTTCAAGTCTTGGATCTGCGACAATTCCACCAACTACTTAGATGAATCAGAACCAAATTAAGCATTGTCTGAAGTATCTAAACAGCTAGATAGCTCAGACCTTTAACATACAAAGAACAGCTAGAGACAGGTGCAAGGACTAAAATGCAGATATATTTTCTCCGAATGCCTTTATTATTTGAATCACGTACCACTAAAATATATAAAGTAAGATTTGTTGTGATATATGCCATATGTAAACATGCTAAATTAAAAAACAAGAAACAACAATGGCACAGAACACAAGGCAATAATGGCAGGCTGGCAAGATTGTAGAAGACAAAGCCTGAAATACATCCCAGACACGCTTCCAACACATCTCATCTGAAGAAGAGACTGTGCATTTTGAGTTGCCATAGTGGTTGCACAGGATTAGTGTGAACTATTATTGTCATCAGAAAAAACAGATAACACCACTAACTAAAAAAAATTAATCAACTAGTTTAAGTCATGTTTTCTACTCATCTCTTAAAAGTGAAATAAATGATGATCCCTTTAAAGAGACCTTTACAGTTAAACCTTTAAAGAATAGGTTGTTCTCAGTACTGTTACCATTTTACAATTAAGCATTTTGGATGTGCATATCATTCTGGATACTGCGTAGATATTCAGGTCTCCTTTAGAAGGCTGCAAGCAATAACGTATTATATTAATGCTGTCAGGTTCTCTGCGGATTTTAAAGAATAATATAGGAATTGGAGTTGAAAAAGGGCTGCAAAAAGGAAGTCTATGATGCTACTATATCAGCAACAGTGAAGATGAGGCTTTGACATTTCGTAGGATGAATAAATAATGAAAACACCTCAAATTAGTAAGTGCTATACATAGAAATACAAATAATACCTGGACTAAGAAGGTTAAAAACAGTTGAAATTTCAAGCTGAATAAAATTCTTTTTTTTTTTTTTTTGTAAAACAAAGTGAAAGGAAAACAACCTTACCTTGTCTAGCCTTTTTTGCCAGCTTTCTTCACGTTTTACCATGAGTTCAATGCAGTGAGATAGAGTAGCAAGGATTCCAGCAGTAGTTGCCTTGAATGTTATAGCTTCTCCTTTAAAGTCTATGCCATTAATTCCTTTGGGTGTCACATGTGGAAATACTGAAAACAAACAAACCATTTACTGACAACTGCCTTTAATCCAAGTGAGCATCTTAAAAGCATGGTTTATATTACAATTGTTTCAATATACTGCCGAGAAAGTTGATTTCAAAACACAAATCAAAATGTGCTAATCATCTGCAGCTATCCACAGGATAAAAAAAGAGATTCAAAAGGAAGAACGCATCCCTTCAGCTTCATCTTGTTATACTCTATTTCCAGTCAGCTTGTAATGCTGTATTACTCTGCGCTCCGCAAATCATGTAGGTGGAGGGAGTGGTAATACTTTGTAACAATAGCAGTTTGAGAGCTTGAAGTGAGGCCTAAAACAGAGAAACCTCAACATACCTAATTCAGTACTGAGAAAGAAAAAATTAAAAAAATGCCATCAAAGCCAAAATGTGATAAGCAAAGTTGCTCTAACCTGGCAATTATAGATTTTAAATCCACGAAGTACAAACATATGATATATATAAAAGTATCAAATGTGTGGAATTATCCAAGTATTGTGGGTTTTGCAATTCCAACAACTACTTCATGCTGTCAACCAAACCATCTGTTGCTAAGGCTATTTAAATCACTTAAAATGCGTGACAAAAAAATACCTATTATATGTCAAACTTACTTATAGGTTGACAGAATAACAAATCAAACACCACACATTAATGCCATAAAGTATTAGCAAACCCCTGTTGAAGATTGAGCTCAGCAAGCTCAAGTACCTCCTGCTATGCCATGGTTAAAGCTAGTGACTTGTCACCCAGCTGGATAATGCATTTTTATTTAATCTTTTCTTGCTTTGCCGGTGTGCCACTGTTATGGCTTAACCAGCTGAAATAAATATTTATGTTTATCCAATAACTGCCTGCATGGCCAAAGCGAAACTTTCAAGCAGCTCTGTTCTTACAGGGAAGAGAAATGCAATTGCAGTCCTCTGATGGTAGAATACCTGGGGAACAGAAAGCAAACATCGCATGGTCTTAAGCAGTGGTGTAAGCCTCTAGAAGCTTTATATGCTCTTCTTTCACAAGCAAACTATTTTTTATTTCAAATACATGATTACAGACATACAGTTCTTCAAATTCCCCAGTAAGCATACATGGTATGTTTAAAACACAGCTTATTTTTTTATTCCATATTAATGAAGAATACTCCCTAACAGATGAAGATGATAGGGGGCTGGAAAAAAAAATTATGTTTCAGAAATAATAATGAGCAAACGAGATCTCCCTCCCCCTAACAGCTGCAGAGGGAACACGGAGGAGGCCAAGACTGAAAGTGGTATAAGCTGGCAGAGAGGCAACGCAGTGGATTCACTGCGAACAATGAAAATTAAACAACAGCTTCACATAAAAACTGCATTTTTCTTTGAGAACTGTTAATACCACTAATTTGTCCTGCTGGTGTACAGCATGTTCACCTGCAGGCTTACCAGCAGAGCTGTGCTGCTTTATAGACCTGCTTTTTTCTTCAGTACATAATATTGTTAGACATAATACTGCCCAAGAAACATCCACCAGCTGCAACGTAGAAAATTAATTTCACAAATCTCTACTGCAGTTTACTAGAGTAATGCAGCAAAGACTCATTTCTTGAAAAAAGTCAGCCTTCGTTGAGTCTCAGCTACAACTCATTAATACTTTAGTATGGTTTTGGATACAACGTATTTTAAGTCCTTATTCAGTGACTAGTCTCAAAGCAGCACTGATATGTAAGCCGTTTGAAATTTCATTCACAGTCAGCCATTTCACCCACCGTACAAAACACTGGACAAAAATGAACCTGCAAATGCTTATTTCTTTGAGGAGAGGATCATTCAAGAGATTCTTTACTGTGTATGGGGGTATTCCTCAGGAGACATTTTTCTTCCCAAAACATGTCTGAAGATGACCACAAGCCCCAGCTCAGAAAAAGTTAAGCTTCAGAGTATTAACAATATTTGTCAGATTTTCTATCTGGAGAAGCAGAACATCTTTCTGATTTCTTCACTACACTTCTTTTCTACGTTAACTACAGGATCTAGTGTTTCAAGCTGAAATCTTCCATCAGGACATCTACAGGCTCAAATTCAAGGATAACAGTAAGAGTTTTCTTATTGGAGCTGCTCTTCTAGCTTTCTGATCAAGCTGAAGTCAACTGAAAAAGCTCTGCAATAATTTTTTGCCTACTTTAAATTCAATTTCAACATTTTGAGTCAAGTGATTCCTTTTTAATTATCCTGTCTCTTAAGAATTTTGCTTTACTTCTGAATCATTTTCTCCTTCCTTTCTTGATAATGACTTTTTTTTTTTTTAAATACCACGCTCTTTAGCTGTTCTGCACCTCTACTCTATTAGGATGAGGTTTTACATCTTGTTCCTAAGATATGGTTTCCAACTCTTCCCCAGAAGTCTAAAACATAACCTGTTTGGTAAAATCCATTTTCCAGTGAAATGGAAGATTATTTTTGGAAGACAGTAAGTACAAAAACAAAGTTACTTTTTCTCTTCCATTTTATGCCACTTCTGCAACATATACCACTATACTAATTCTACATGAAAAAGAAATGGGTGGGAGTATTACCCACTTATTAAGCGATACCTATTGTTGATCTTCTTTGGATGGCAGTAAGATTAATAGGATTAGTTTTCCTCTAAGAATAACCTCATTATTTCAGCAATACAGGTGAGTATTCCTCTTGCATATGAAGAACAAAAAATCACCGTAAGTCCCACTGTATTTTATACACGTTATTTCCCTCATCTATGTAGTTCTATCTTCTGTCTTAAAAGAGGTTCCCACAGTAGGCTTCATCCATTCTTACTTAAATTAAGCCCAAATTCACACATTTTCCCAAGCAGATAGATGGGAACACTTCTCAAACAAGACTCTCACATTTCTAGACTACAAGATTCCAACTGGTAAACACACATCAGTCAGGCACTCCTTTGGTGCCTCGATACAAATGACCATTGTTTCAGTTACCAGATTTTCCAGCTGGAAAATGAACAATAAATCTGAATACCTTCATCGTGCTCTAACTCTTCATTAAAGCTTCCTAGGAAACACAGAAAAAAAACTTCCCTGTCCAAACATGGTATCTTCATTAGCAATATACGAATCTCTACAGTCATGTTAACTTTCTTTCTCCTCCCTGCTCAGGAAAGGTGCACAGAATGGAAATTTCAAAAGACAATGAGAACACAGTTCTTTAAACAAATTATAAATCTAATGGTTTGAGCACAAGATACTACGATCCTGTGTGAAGACAGAAGTTAGACTTGATCCCTGTGGGTCCCTTTCAACCCAGGATATTCTAAGACTGCATGAAATTTTTTATGCATTTACCCCCTATAAAACAAACAGGTATTGAAAAAAAATAGAATAAAAATCAGTTCTTAACAGAACTGATGGAAAGTAAATACAACAGAAACAGGAATCATAAAAATTTTAATTAGAAACTCTGCAAAAAGAAAAGGTTGCAGAAATAGTGACCTATAGTAAATGAGTTTATATATAAAGGTATCCACCCAGGATACCCAGCAATTTAGCAGAGAAATTCCTGAATACTTGATAAAGACTTTTTTTTTCCAAGATGAATATAGATACATTACTTCAAATTCCACTTAAACAATGATAAAAAAGAGGACATCACTTTCCTTTTACAGTTTGTAACATGACCTGATGTACTAAAAATATATACTTTCCAAAAGAAATTTTACATATTAGGTGTACATATATAGGATATATATCAGAGTAATACAGATATGAAAAATGTTCTAAAAGTAAATTAAGCTGAAACACCTACACCATCTTACAAAAGGTTTGACAGGTACCTTTTTCAAAATGAATCATGCCATGTAATTAAGTACTCACTGATGTTTTAAAAAAACTTTTCATTTTTTCTGGAATTTGTTCTAGTGATTTAGAAGTCCTCAAACATGTAGACTCCTTATATAGGGTTGGTGAAACTGCTAGAAACTTACTTACATGTCAACATTGCTTATATTTACTGTCAAGAAGCACAAAAGATTTATTCAAGAATTTCAAAGTTATACTCTACTTAACCTCTCATGCCAGCATGTAGTTAATCCTTAGCAGGGAAAGCACTTTATATCACTGAAAAATCAGTTCATATTATTAATTCTGGAAGTATGTTTAAAGTGCATTCCATTTCCTCCCTTTCTCATTCCTCATCACCTCTCTTTCTCATCCCTCATTACATTACATTTTGGTGATATTCTAGGAAGAGCAACTGCATAGTGTCTGACTTGGATGGAGTTAACTTTCCCTACAGCAGCCCACACAATAGTGTGTTCTCTGCCTGTAGCTAGAATGCTTTCACTATGGTTAAGCAGTATGTAGGTTGCTTCTCCAGCCCCTCAAAGTCAGTAGGTTGGGATGGACAAGAGGTGGAGAGGGGACACAACTGGGACAGATGGTCCAAACTGATGGTATGGAACATCCCCTTTGGTATGACATCAAAATCAGAAATAAAGTTGGGAAAGGGGAAGGACCAGGAGAGGCTATCAGTATGAAAGCATCTGTCTTCCCAGGTACACTGCTATGTGTATCAAGTCCTTGCTTCCTAAGGCATGGCTGACTATCCCATGCTTACAGGAAATAAGCAATTCCCCCTTTGCTCTGTAAGGCTTTTGCTTGTTTTATTTTTCCTTTCATTAAACTACTCCTTAACTCAACCCATGAGCCTGCATTCATTATATTTAGCTCCTGTTCTTTTGAGAAGGAGTGAAAGAGCAGTGTGAAAACATCACAAATACTCAAATACAAAGAAAGCTGCAAGACATAGGAAGGACAGCTCATTATAAAGAAAACAGCAGACACAAAAAAGGCTTATTTTGCCCATATATTTTCAATTCCTTTATGAAAGTGTTTAAGTTTAAAAAAACAACACTTAAGTACTTTCTTTTAAAGATTCCACCTGTTTTGGAAGAGAGCTAGCATAATTTATAAACTCTGTGAACCAAGATCTAGTGAATACCTAAACAGTCAGCATCTAGTGAACAAATACTGAAGTAAGTATAAAAAGAAAGCAAAGAGTTTTTAAGCACATATACAACTTCTCACAGGCCAGCTGTATGAAGATTTTTCAAAAAGCAGGACCTGCATGAGTTTCACATTCACTGCAAGGACAGAGAAAGATGACTAATAGATCTTTTAAGCTAAGAATTAAAAAAAATAGTAATCAAGATTTTGTTCATCATATCGTTGAAAAATACAGTTAAAAAGTGGTGAAATTATGAGGAGTAACAACATTGACTTAGTCATAATGCAGGCACAGTAGTTGAAGAAAACATACAAGTTGACAACAGTAACAAGAACAAAAAATGATCATCTGTTACAACTCTCAGTTCCCAATATTTTAACGACATAGCTGTTCCAGCAGAATTTTGTAGAAGTGACTTTGAATACAACAGGAATTATCAGCTTGACAAGCTTCCATTAATATCTGGGTGAATTAAATTAAGTTTAACTCATGACAATTCTGAAAAACATCTAAAATGATTTCAAAATTCTAAAATTTTCAAATGAACAAGAATTTCCTGTAACAAATTTGAAATAACATTCCTATAGCTTTCCTCTCAGGCAAAAGCATAAATATCAGTAATATAAGGCTTATCATACTATTCAAGTGAATTTGCCGTGAAGTTTAGACATACTTACATTTTTCCCTACTGCTGTTACTGTTATGTAAAAAATCCCCATCAGAACGCATTGTAGGGAAATCATCTTCATCATCTTCTACCACTGAATTAGGAAGAGAAAGATAATATATTAGGGAGGAAAGAAAGCTGTTCAAATTTTTTGGTGCATAAGAACAAGCTAGGAGTATTTTCACAGCTAAGAACATATTTTTCCTATAATAAAAACAAAAAGTCGTGATCCTCCTGCCTTTTTTTATTTTTTAATCCCCATCAGATCCACAACATTACTGTGAGGAATAATTATGAGATTTTTGGTCAGTGTCCAAAGGAAGCTTCTTTCATAACTGATTACACAAAGGAACCACAATTCAGCTCTTCTACTCTAGCAAATTTGCAAAAAAAAAAAAGTGAGTAGATATCCTCATCTGGATCTACTATTGCAAGTGCATGCTCAAGTTGTACAGTATTCTACCCTCAGCCAATAAACCTCTGAAGAATACAATATGGCAACAGCTTCACTTCCATGTAAGAACATACTGTTCCTATCAAACTCATACTCAAATGTTTTTTCCAAAATAATGGTAAGAAATGCAGCTATAAATTTACTTGATTACATCTCATAAGGGTAAAAAAATATTGTTGTATAACATCAAGTGCTTAAAAGATCTTTTTTTTTCAGTGAGGTTTCAGCTACAGGTTAAGAGCAAAGTTAAGCAGTTTTTTTTTTTTTTAAGGAATCCGACTACTGCAGTGCAAATAGTTGAAATTATTTATACGAAAGCATTTCTTACAATACAGAAATTTAGATTCCAAGGAGGTCAGTGTTTCCAATAACAATTTTACCTTTATCCCTCTGGAGTTCATCTTTGGAAACTGCATCTGCACAAGCATCAAAATATTTCTGTAAAGTATCAACTTGTCTACACAAGATGTCTCTAAAGGTTTCCATTTCTGCAAGCTTCTCACGTAAGCTATGGCCCTTCTGAAAATACAAGAGAAAATCACTTCAAATGCTTCTAAATATTCTACAGTAGTTCAATGAAATAAGTGAATTTCTACAGCCACAACAAATAAATCTTTCAGGTACAAGTGATGACCTTTCAGGTATCAATTGCTAAGAAATGTTGTTAACGTTCAAACAACATGATTATAAGAAACTATATACAAGTGTTCCTTCCTCACTTTTTTCACTCACCTTTTCTCTCTGTTGCACTTGCTACTTCAGAGCATTCAAAAAAGCTTACTAACAACAGCTTCACTTAATACCAAGCTTGCAGCTATTTGCCTGAAAATAGCTCTGGTTTTTGTACTGATCTAGACACACCTTTCTAGCATTGCTCTTCTTCTGCTCCTACAAGAAGCAATGCTTACTCAAATAGAAATGTTAAACATTTTAGACTATAGAAACTGGAAAAGTCATTTGTCAATTGGTATTAATAATCAAACCTGTTAAATCACAGAACCAGCATATCATCCTTTAATTTAGAAGCCCTTATATGCTCAGGAGCACACTGGGAAAGGCTACATTCTCCTAAGAGGTTTGATTTCTCTTGCCATCACAAGATACTGTAATTTAAAATGGACAACTACTTAGAGGCATGTGAACGCTTCCTGTATAATCTGTTCTACATTACATACAGAATTACACAGTAAACCAAGAAGTTGGTATTCTTCCATCTAGTTGTGTGAGCAAGCCTTCACATAATATACCCTTTTCTCATTTGCTTAAGTACCTTTTTTACACATCCATATTAAGAAAACATTATTCACTAACCTTGAACGAAGAGGTGGATGTTGCAGAATATCCACTTGCTCCAGAAACAAGAGACACCATGGAACCATGGCGGCGTAAACTTGATTCTGATCCATAGCCAGATTCAGTCTAAAAAATACAAACCACACAAAAAAGAGCGAGGTTTTAAATATGAGAAGAAACCACAAAAGCAATTAACATCACTTCTTCTAAAACCTTTTCTTACCACTGTGTATTAGAAGCTTGACTCAAATTGTGCCTGCAAGTTGAAGACGTTGATTTAATACCTGTGAGGTTAATACAAATCTATTTTGTTATCATAATGTGGAAAAACAGTAGCTACCTACAACCTGTTCTGTGTCCCCTGAAAGTGCAAAAACCCATGTATTTAAGAGTACAGAAATTGGAAACTTTCAATTACTTTGGTATCTGTGATCTCCAATAAGCAATTTTCACACAACATTCACGAAATGAACAGTAATCTACAATTACGCACAGTTAAGACGATTCAGTATGAAGAGAACCCACAGTCTCAGGAAACCTTTCCCACTACTGAAACAGTGATTTATTTCTTTTTTAAAGCAAAAAAAAATAAATCAGCAGGGATCAGAAAAAAGCAGATAATAACTGCCAATAATTTTTCTTGTTCCAGACTTCCTCAGCAATATTCTCTGTATAAAAATCAAATTAATTGAAAAAGAGTATCTGCATAAACAAAAGGCAGAAGACAGTAAGATTTAAATAGTTGAATATTACAGAAAACATAGACTATCTTAAATAAAAAAGCACAAAAATACAATAAAAATATTAACTTTCATGAATTTCTTTACAGCTAAAACTACAAGCGCAGATATTCAGGAACTGAAGGAAAAATGTTTTCCATGCATTCATGTAAAAGTAAAACATGGAGAGAATGCACGAAAGAAACAAAGTGTTCAGAATTAATGTTTGAAATGATGGTAATAGGTGAATTTGATCAAGCACACAGTGACAATGTTGTGAAGGATCTTCAAAAGGAAAAAGAAATGCTGCAGCACAGAAATCCTGAAGGGGCAGGGAGATGGTGATATAGAATAAGGAACCACAGGCAGCAATAACGTTCTTAGCTGTTACTGGAAAAATTAGAAGCTGCTTTGGAAAGTGAGGAAAGTGTTGATAAATAAAGCAAATGAACTTACAGAGTTTTAAAAACAGGGACTCATGAAAAAACGTTCAAAGCGCTGCTCGAAACAGGAGTATTTACACAAAGTTTAAGTTACAAAGGAACAGAGGCAGAGAAACTCCATTTTGTTGAAATGAAGGTATGGCTGAAGTGTTGTTAACACAGTGCTGAATGAACATGACTGGATGAGATTATTCAGAAAAAAAAAACAAGAAGGAGCCTATCTGGCCTGTCCGAAGAATGAGGCTGAAGACAAGAAAAAAAACTGAGGAAACAGAATAAAATACTAAAACAAAACAAACCCAGAATGCATTATCAAAAGCAGAAAAGTTGAAAAAAATGTGACCAAGAAATACAAGTGTAGTTAGAAATGACTAGTCTAGAAGTCCAGTCTGAAAGAAGGTTAAATGATTAATTTAACAACACTTACAACAACAACAGACATTTGTAAATTTGAAAGATTTTATATGGCACGTCTTTAAGTTTGTTGCTTCAATTCACAAGAAGTAGAGAAATATTATGATCTATCTGACATAGAAGTTTATGTTTAATGACAGCTTGGAGTGAAATGACAACACGAGAAGCAGTTTCCTTAAGTCAAACTTTAAGGATGTATAGATAATTTAAGTCATTACTTATGAACCATAAGTTTAAAGCTATTTTACAGTAAGTAAGATCCTAGAAAAAGAGCTATGAAAGAGCTAAAAGCTTCACTTTTCAGAATTGACTACTTGTTTCAGAGCATGTCTTTAAGGTATCTACTGGAAATAGCAGCACGCTTTTTTTTTTCCTCATTTAAAGATACCAGTTGAAGCTATAAGGTGCTTT
The DNA here is from genome assembly GCA_035772895.1 of Perdix hodgsoniae. NCBI lineage: Eukaryota > Metazoa > Chordata > Aves > Galliformes > Phasianidae > Perdix > Perdix hodgsoniae. The sequence continues at coordinate 17,444,899 of JAPSGF010000003.1, forward strand.
GATAATAACCAAACGTTATAAGGGGCTTTGATAATATACTTGGAATAATGAACCGCATTTCGAATTGCAATGCACTTAGCCTTACAGTACAAAACTTATGGCTTTGACCACTTTGGATTTTAAGTAACCAAATTCTAAGGCTTTGATCAGTTTTCTTAAAGCTTTTTTTTAATGAACTTTGAGTCCTCAAATGTGACAAGTGAAATCAAAGCAGATACGATAAATATGTGAAAGTACAATTAAGAGTTGTTGACATACATAACTACCATTCCACCTCAGAAATGTTTAAGCAGCATAAACTATAAATCAAAATATTTCTGCTAACATTTCCTTTAAATGCAAATCTAAATAAAATTAAATGTTCCAGTGTCAACTTCATTGTTTACTTCATCATACACTACAAATATTAAGATGATTCTGAATGTGTTCTTTCTTCCGCCAGTTTGACAGTATGGTCTTATTTAATTTCTACTTAAGTTGTACAAGTTAGAAAGAAGGGAAAATGTTTCAACAGGACACGACTTCATGAACAGATTAATTTTAAAATGTAGTAAAAAATATCCAATGTATTGCAGCCAGTATTTTAATGATGAAGAGCAGATGTATTCTGATGTTTGCTCTTTCAAGAAAGGCATGTGTACGGAAAAATGAGAGATTTAATTTTAGTAAGTGAAATTTTATAACGTCCATACCTGAAGAATTAATCAAGGTCCATTTTAATAGTACTTCTATAGACCTTAGAAGATAAATCGCATTAGTAGAAAACCTTGTGACTTACACTGGCCTAAATTCTTTTCTTCTAACATTACCCTTATAGTTAATGTCCATTTGAATTAGTTCACAAAATAAAAGCTGAGTGGAAAAAAAAAACTAACTCCAATCTGCCTAATTATTCAAGCTTGATTTTTTTAAAAAAGGTATCTTCTCAGCAGTACATTTGACAGTCATCTGTGCTTACAATTAAGCAGTTTATTTATTTCCGTGTCAGTATTTAACACAAGACAGCAATCTATAAGCTTGCAAACCATGCCAACTCAAAGCTGCTACACAAAAAAGCATTTAGACTGTTCTAGTTCTTTGCAACCAAGAAGCAAACACACTGAAGAGCACAAACATGAATCTGTAGTCTCTGCATTTATAGAAGGCATTCACAAAACTCAAATATTTTATTATGTTTTAATAACCGAAGGGAAAGACTAATCAAGACTAAGAATACTTATTCATAAGAAGAAAGAGAAAATAAGTATTGCTTTATCACAGATGCAGAAACAAGTCATCCAGCTCACAGCAGGCACATGCAAGCAGATTAACACAAACAATGAAAGCATGCACCATGCAAAGCCCCACCATTCTACTACCGCAACATCTAAATGAGAGCAGGTCACTGCCGCATTTATGTCTTGCAAAGCAGAACATCATTAACTATTCACTGCAGAAATACTCAATTACATTGAGAAGAGGAATCTTGACACAAGCTTCTTCTGTTCACACAATTTTTTAATTTCCCAGAGTAAAAAATTGGAAAAATGAGTGTAGTCAATATGATAGTACTAACAGTCTCTGTTTGAAAACAAAAATAACTCAGAGAAATGGTATTGATTCATAGCATCAAGCGCTACGCTGAAATTACCATGCTCAGTATACAGATGCAGTTCTTTGAAATTCCATGCATGCACCATAGATTTAGATGCACTAAAACTGGCATTTGTTAGTACAGCAACAGCTTCAGCTTTCTAAGACGCTGCATAAAATCCAGTAATCCTTTCAAAATGTTTTTTCATTATGATAGGCGAGAGGAAAGAGTCACATTAACCAGAGCTTCATGTGATTCTTTACCGGAGCAAGAGCTGCTATAATGCATCAGAAAAGCTGCTTTCAGTAAAACTGTTAAGTATTCACAGAATCATATTGTAGATTTCCATTCTAGCTCACACTGATCCGCAAGTTAAGGGTTTCCTAAAGTGGGTCAGTAATCTTCTGGAATAAAGCACAGACTCGCAGAAAAGCTCCTCCACTTAAAGATCAAATAAAGCAAATTATTGTCCCACGTCTTCAAGAATTATTTTGATCGTGCCTTTTTTAGTGCATGTGAACTGCTTCACTGTATGTTTGTCCACAAAGGCAGTTATTTTCAGCTACCATCATAAATTATTTAATATTTTACATAACGCAAGCAGCTCCTCCCTCTGAGACATAAGACTCAGCCTAGGAGGTGATGAAACAGACATTAGGATATAGCAACCATAATCATGTTTTCTGCAGTATTTCTTAAAAAATACCATTCAAACATATAAAAGATAAAGCCACAGTAACCCCCCCAAAAAAGTCTGCAAGAAAATAAGAGAAATGTGAAAGAGCTGGAAGATAATATGATTTGGCATGGACTAAGCAGAACAGGTCTTCTGCCAAACACACACGATACAAGGGTGATTTTCAGACTAAATGAATATTTCAGCATGTACTTAAACAAAGAAATGGTACTGCTAACATGACCCAAGGAAAGAGTGCATAAGAACTGAAGGCACTTTGGGATGCATTTCTGTATATTGAAGTTAAAACAGTAATTAACACATATCTACTTTATCAATAGTTTTACAGGCTCTGGCAATGGAAGTTTAAGGTACTGACAGCCAGATGGCTATTATTCAGCAGGAAGACAAAGACAAGGATGTCACAATCCAGGTCACAGCAGCTTACAGCCCTCCTGAGCACAGTCCAGTAGACTATTAAGTTTAAAAAGCAGAAAATGTTCCAAAGTGAACTTTCTTCACAATTTTGCAAAAACAGGAAAAGAAACGTAGACATTTTTATCCTAATAGCGATATACACTGCAATTCTACAGTAAATAAGCATCTTAAATGCCCAAGTCCAATAGAAATTCTGAGTTGGGGAATACATATAACAAGGAAACTGATAAAAATAGACACTAGCTATACTACAGCATTGAGATTATGGTAACTGCTATACCTGCTTGCTTAGTTTAACTAACAACATCTTCTGGGTCATTACTACTCCAAATCTGAATAGTTTTGGTAAGCCATTGTATGCTTTCTGTGAACAATGGGCACCTTTAGCAGCAGCAAAAGTTAGACTGATGTAAAGGTTAATAAGTCCTAGAAAGACAAACTATTGCAGATTTGAAAATAAGGCTGACAAAAGCAATCAAAGGCAAATAACTTGACTACAACAAATCTTTATCCATGTAGTTCACACCCCTGTTTAATTAAATGGATGCATACTGTTTTTCCATGAGGTTTCTTAACTGCTATTTTGCACTTGAAGACAATTCACTAAATACTATTCAGCAGCTTTAAAGGCTGAGATACCAGACCAGATTAACAGGGAGGAACAGGTGATCCAAGCAGGTAAGAACAGGCAGGATGCAGAGAAGACAACATCATGGAGTCTACAGAGAGCATGAGCAACAGAAAGCCTTCAAGATTTTGTTTCTCAGATCTAGGATCACTGAGGAAGAGCACGACCTTCCTGAGTAAAAGAGTCAAAGACCAAGCTGACAATAACTGCTTCCCCTTATTTGCTGACTTAGAAGTAAAACTAATGCATCTTGTACTGCTGGGCCACCAGGTTATATGAAGAAAGGGAAGGATGACATTTGCTTCTCTTGTGAATCTGGGCTGTCAGGAAATAGACAAGATTTGTAGAGCTAAACAAGAACCAGACATTTCTGTTCTGCTATTAAACGCTGCCATAAAAAGCACTGATGCTCTGGTTCAGGTTTCCAATATCCTGGAGTACATTTCTGGACTTGCTTTAAGGCTCTGATAGGCAGCTTTCTCTCTGCCAAGTGGGTGACATCTCTCTGCGCTATGCTGAGACATAGCTTGGAGTAACCTGGCCAATACTGATAGGTGAGAACTCAACCACATACTGTCTTGATAGGATATACAGACATCTCAAAAAGTCTTACAGAAATACTGAACAAACCTACAGATATGCATAAAGGTCATCATGCTAGTCAAAAAGCAGATGTGCTATTAAACACTTCTGGAAAAAGACAAATATCATTTATTCTGTTATCTATTTCAGCTGCCACTGCCATACACAGGAACAGATCTATTTTCCTTCTACTCTTTTCATTCACCTAGACATCAGAATGGAAATCTATTAAATGCTTTGTATACTCTACAGCATGTAAAAAGTAGAAAGTACTTGAAGAAGAATTGGCAAAGATTGGAAAGTCCAAATTAAGTCTAAAAGAGGATTCAAGAAGAATCAGTTCTACACCCAAAGAGAAACTATAACAAACTACAGCTATAATTATAAACTATGGCTACTATAACATGTTCAGTTTAAATTGCATTTTTACCTGTCATTTGGGAAAGGGTGGAAAAACATTTTTAAAAGAGCTAGTTTTGCATCCTTAAACCAACCAACAAATCTAGTCAGTTTTTTCTTGTTTTTCAAAACCTGTTCCTTATTCTTCCCATTTCCTTTTTGCTCTAGTACTCAGTTTTCAATATTCAATTCCCTCACTCCTCTCCAAATACCAAGGAAGGTTTACTGTACTAATTACAGACTTGCATAAAATTTATACAAACTTAAGGACTTCTTGGGACAGCATCTTTTCCTCATCTTCCTGACAAAACTTCAGATTCTTGAAATTGGCCAGGGCTGAAGCTGTATAAAAGCAATCTATTTGTATCAAAATAATGTTTAGAAACAAAGCCCAGTCTGCACTAAAATTTCTTTATTCACACAGAATCCTACCATTTCCTACCATTACCATTTCACACAGAATCAATCTGCCAGAATAAGAATTCTTTAGTCTAAACTAACTAGGCAAAAACTATCAGATGATATTAGTTTATTATTTTATTTTTAGAAGATTAACACACCAACTAGAAAGTAGCAATGATAAAGTTCTGAAAGATTAACTATACTAAAAAAAAAAAAAAAAGAACAGTTCTACATAACATGAAGAAAAGAGTTTGTAAGAACCATTTGTAATATTTTAAGATCCTAAGCTTACAAAAGGCTGTTTCTAGTGCACCTAGAAGAAAGCAAACCAAAGGATTTATGTACTGGCTGATTTTATCAGTACACAGATGTACTGACATTTCTATAAGTTAAAGGAAAAGATGAATTGGTTTACAGGGAGTAGCATTTCTTGATTCTGTCATTCTGATATTAGCCTACAGGCCAATAACAAGTCTGACATAAATACAGAATGCTACAGTGATAATTCATCTTCGCATTTTGAACAGTTAGACATAACACCTAACCTACCCTCAGATACAGAAAAGCAACACATTCACGTAGCGTAGCTCTCAATTGTTTCTGAAGGCTCTAACAAATTTAGATTATGCGAAGGTCTCTGTATGATGAAGTTTCAGGTAAGGGGTGCGTCTGATAAAAACTCATCTCCAAAAGCTACTGAATCACCAATCTGAGGCATGGGAGTATGTATTCCTACTGCAAAATAACACAATGCTCTGCATTTAACAACATTTAACAAGGCAGACTGGGTGAACTGTTCCCATCCACCTCATACTATTTCAGACTGAGCTTAAGATACACGCGTTTGAAAAACACATCAGTTAATCTTCAAGTCGATATCCTTTGTATCCACTAGAGGGGACTACAGAAAAGCAGACAGATACATCTAAAGGTTACTATTGGTCAAAGTCCAACAGTAACCCTTACCCTGTTTCTGCTTCAGTCCCCGTGCATACAAACCTCCTTTTCTTGGCAGACAATTAAAAACAGAGCACTTTTACCTTTAGCCTTTATAATTACAGTTCAAACACACGGCTGCATGAAGTTCTCAGCACAAAAGAAATGACACCTATTGCTAGAAAAGTGACAATACATGAGAAGTTGCACGTTACATTTTGGAGGAGATTAATGAAATTATCCCGAAGACATCTCTCAATTATTAATTTCAGAACAGTGAAACAACATGATCACATCCAGTTAAGATAGTCCAAAGTTATTAGCATAAAATTAAGCTCTTTGGCACTATATTTAGACAAAAACTTCTTAATATGTAAGCAGAGAGGATTAGAATAACTTCACAATTAGTACGTCACTTAATACGTGGCGTACAAAAAATGGTACAGCACTGCCTCAAGGACTCATGACCAAGTACAAGAGATTCACATTCAGCTGCTCTAGCATTAGCCTGCTGTTGTCAAACAGAGCTTATACTCACAGTAAGCTTTGCATACTCTGTAATCACATGCACAGCCTGCATTCACATACAGCGTATGTAGTAAATAGGCTCTCACCAAACTAGTTTTCCCTGTATGTATATGAACTTTGAAAAGTAACAAAAGAAACAGAGTTCTGGTTAAACCCTTCCAAACTCATAATAAGTCACGCAATAGTGATACAGGGAACTCGTTTACTCTGTCAACAAGACAAACTTAAGGTTTACAGATGGCAGGTTTATAGATGCTTGTAAGACTGTTTTATTCAACAAAAGCTTCAGAATTCTAGTATTTGGTAGTTTAAAATGTCATCAGACTTTACACACAATGCCAGTGCATGTATCAGTACAAATACAAAACACAACTTAATCTATCAATACAAAAGCACCCCACACACTACAGTTACCTATTTGTGTGAAAAGAGAATGTTTTTCCTTGCTGCAAGACAACTCCCTCTGTGCAGACAGTAAGAAGCACAACTTCAAGTACAGCAAGGTCTCCACAAGAAGCAGACCTACCCCGTCCTTGCAGAAAAACTTAGGAACTTGTTGGAGAAACAGCTTACAAAGGACTACTTCTAATGTACAAGGAAGAAAGAAAACAAAAGGATTTATTTACCAAAATGCTCAGGACTTTGAAAGTAAACATTATGACTCATTTAATTCAGGAGGGTAATACTGTTGGCCATTGTTAGGTTGTGTGTTAGGCTGTGTGCACATTTTTTTTACACTTGTCTTCCAAAGGGGTAAAAAAAAGTGTGCATAAGACCAGAACAGATGCCAGTATAGTGCTGAATACCAAAATAAAAATCTGCCCACAGAAAACATCAGCTAGAGAACAGTGTATTGCTGATAAAAACGAGCAGTTAGTAGCTTGTAATGACTCAACCTCCATGTAGTGATTATCTGTCTCATTTCATTACAGCACCATTGTGCTCTAAGCCATCAGAGCACTTTCTGCGAGGAACTGTAGTGCAGTTAAGGCACAAGTTCTTGTCCATTCTACACAGACGGAATGCATGCTGCCACAGGATCTTCACACAGATCTACATATAAATGATTGTTCAGGCACAGAAAAGCACTAGATAGAGAAATGGCAGAAAAGTCGAGCTACGGTGCTGTTATCCAGAAGTGCTCAACTCAAACAGGCTCCACAGTCTAAGACAGTAGAACAAAACTGCAGACTGCCTGGGTATTGCAGAAGAAAAGCTTTTTTTCCTAAACATTTTGTAGTGAAGCATTACAGATCAATGTCTGGCAGCAAGCCCTTTCAGTCAGCTGACACAAGTCTGTTTCTAATTGCAGCCTCAGGTCACACACTGCCCGTTTTTTTTCACGTGACCAAACACATAGGAGAACAAGGTTTTCTCCAGGTGCACAGAGAAACACCTGTCTACTCACATGGATACCCCAGAAACAGAAGCAATGTATTGCCAACTATTGACACAAGTCATGGGAATTAGCTGAGATGAAGCCATGGTGGTTGCTCCTCAAGAACTAGAGCAACTGCTAGCCACAAAAGTCTCTGAAGATCAATTAGATGCAACTCTACTAAGTCCTATGTGTAGCTTAATTAGATTACAGTAAATGTAATCTAATTTGCTGTTGTTTACCTTCGCACTTTCTTTTTACATTTCAAACAGGTAGGTTTATCTACTGTTCCCTTAAACTCACTGAACACCACACACTGTATGATACACATTTTATTTCCAGCTCAACCTCATTTCAGCACATTTGGGGGTAGCTATAAACAAGAATGGAAATAAGTATGTTATATCTTAGAACAGTGTATGAAAAGCAAAAACTTAAAGGAGATAGAATTAAACCAGATCCCTCACTTAAGAAACCCCAAAATCTGCAAATTTGAGGCAATAAAATTTCACTGTTCATTAAAAAAATCAATTTGAAACACGAACGGCGATTCCTTTCAGTGTGAAGTAGAAAATATAACATGAACAATATTGACTTAACTGCTATGTAAGGAACGTGGATTTATCACAGAATCAGGGTAATGGAGGTCACAGGGTTTGTCTGGTCCCACCTTCTGCTCAGAACAAGTTCCGTTACACATCCAAGCCTCCACCCTACAAGGAAGTATTCTTCTGAGAACTACAGTATCTACTCCTAAAGCCAAAGCGACTGTTATGAAACATAACTGGAACACACAAGCAAAGACTGGGTTGGTTGAAGTGAAACCATCTATTTTGTTTATAATTAATCAAGTGCGTGAGTCTGGAATTAACTGAAAGCTTTCAAGCTTTAAGGAGTTTCAACTGCAAGCATTTATTGATAAAGCTGCAACTTAGAGCCACCATTGGGATACAAACCCAAGGGTGGCAAGAAAGGCAAGAACTACTTTTTTTCCTTCTCTGAAAGGGAAGTTTCAACAGTCTGTAACTGACAACATTTAAACTTACTGCAGCATATGCTTATGTAGTCATCTGAAACTGCTGATTCACTTTCCACTAAAGTCTTCTTTCAGGAAATACACAATGACCAGCAGTAAATGCACTTTGCAAGTTTTGTAGCATGAATACAAATAACACTGCTTGTCACTTAAGAGCTCCTGCTGATGCCAGTACTAAAATAATGGAATCTGTCAGAAATATGCAATATTGATTTCCCTCCTTGAAAGAGTATACTTGATTCAGTTTTGAATAAACACTTTCATAATTTCTACTAAGTTTTAACAATACAACCCATCTTTCCCTAAAAGCATGGTTTCTTTATAACGAGTTTCACTTTCAGTGTCACAATGTATATCAGGACAAGAAGTGTGTATCAGCTTCTGAGCACCAGCTATCCTCTCTTACTTAGACCAGCAACTCGAATTAATCATCGAATCCTCCCAAGTTATTTCAGATCACAGAGGCACAAGAAAGAGGGGTGGACACCTCCTTCCTGTCCAAGCCTCAATATGTTGTTAAGCCTATATTCATATCTATCAATGTATCTGACAATAATATTTAGCTCCTAGTATTTTAAAGCATCTCTTCTTCTTCCCCCAGTTTGGATAGCTATGTTCAAGATACCAGAATTCTGATTCCTCTGCAGAAAGTCCATTCATCTAAATGACACTAAAAGGAGCAAATGCATACTTTCAAGCATTATCTATTCTTGCAGAGACAGATATTTTTTTATTCTTCTACAATGTCAAACATATAAGAAGAATTAACTTAAAAGCTTCCAGTTAGAGTAAGCGGACAGTGAATTTATACAAACAGAAGATGCCAAGTCTTGTCACTGTTTCTAAAAGAATACTAAAGTCTCCTCTAGGTTTTTAACATTATGTTAGTTCTATCAACTTTTTTTTTGTTTGTTTTTTTGAGGGGCCAGAGGGGAAAGAGGGATACAAAAGATCCAGAAAGTCACATACAAACTAATCTGACGTTCCCTCTGCTGAACGTTCATAAATATATACCCACTTCAACTTGAATATCCACCCACGTGACTGGCTGAGCAGCACCTATACCCTAGGCTAGGGTGTGACTCTGGTCTGTCAATATCAACTTAATGAGCTTTGTATAACGAAAAGTTCCCTGCTCAATGAAAACATCCCTTGCAATGTCTTTTTTCTATAAAGAAAAACCAAACACCTGAATTTGGTAGGTAGGAAGCATACAGAGCACCTAAGACTTTTCTATTAAACTGTTAACACATGGTGTTGTTTAAGCTGATGAGTAATGATTCTGAGTAAAGAATAGGTAGATGCATTTGGCAAGTGCCAACTTTAACTGTTTCTTACTACTTCCACATTTCAGTCTCTACTTTCTGTTCTAGTACAGAGTCAAGCACCTGCCCTGATTTGAAGGGGAAACTTAACCAAAGTCAAGTTTGGCACAGGTCTCTCAATAAACAGTATTTTCAGGAAGACTGTACAGAAAGGTTCTGCTGCTGCCATGGAGAGAGAGTAGTACTATTCTGCTAGATAGATGCACTGGCATTCCCCTGATTTCTAAGAAATGAAAGTGTGCACTATTAATATTATTTACTACAGTTGTTTTTACAAAATAAACCAATAACAGCTCTGCTATCAGCAGAATTCTTGTTTACAGGAATGAGAGTGTTTATTTACTGCACAGCCAGCTGCATGGCTGGTGCAGTAGCTTTCCCTAGTTCTTGTCACCTTAGGCATTAGACAGAGCACCGCACTTATTTTAAATCATGTACACCACCTTACATTAAATAACATTGTCAGTCAGTATTTTTGTAATCTTAACAGCTTAGCAGTAGCATCACAGCTTTTAGTGTTATTTGATATTACGTTAGTATTTTTGAAATGTTTTCTTTCACTTAGCATTGCACTCACAAGGCAACACTTTGCCAGCATGCATTCTGGCCTGTAATTTTCAAGCACTCTTTAGACACTCTTCCAGGCATTTCAGAACACTCTAGTTCAAAGTTATCTGGCCATAGTATAACCTTTTTACACATGAATCTTCAGTCGATTCATGTGTTTAGCTAACTCAAGGGAAAAAGAGGAGTTAAGTAAATTCTCAACTAAGTTCACTGCTCTTTGAGGGCAAGAGTTTCAAAGGAGAGTTCGGGACCCCTACTAAGATTATAAAGACTATTACTTAATGTTCAGACAAGATGGAGGAGAAAACTTTAATAAGGACTAATTAATATGGCCAACAGTGATCACAGCTCTAATGGACACAAAGATTTAAGAATCTTAAGTTCATATGTGTATACAGCTTCTGATAAGAAGCTCCCATAAGAATAGCATGCAAACTCAGCATGATACTGCTAAATGATGTAGTCTTTCATCACTCAGTCAGCCACCATTCTCACCATTTGCTAGAAAATATTAGATTAACAAGAATCATTGCTTCAGAAACAGAACTGTACCCAAGCAGCACAAATATTTGTTTCTGGAATGAAATCAAAATCCAAGACAATGTATTTCAAGAAACGTAAGGTGATGGAACAGCAGCAAAAACTGTAAGAAAAAAAAAATCATTAGATTTACATAGTAAAATTTCTTGGTTCTACTTGCACAAATACAGAACAACTAACAATCTACAGATTTAGAGATAAACAGTAGTTAGTGGCTCACAGCCTCATTAAGTGAAAAAAACATGGTGTTGCAAAACAACATAGTCTACAAGACTCACAAAATAATCCTGCATTCTGTTCAACATCTGTAAGAGCATCATTAAGAACAATGAGTCCAGTTTTGGTGCAGTACCTCAGAGAAGAGTAAGAATTGAGTTTGGACGAGACTAATATAAGGAAGAGAGCTGTAAAATAAGTTCATTATAAGAATAATTGAGGAAAGGGGAGCAATTCAGTCTCACGCAAAAGACAAGAAATCTTAAGTGCAGCAAAAATGGAGGAAGTAATCTTCTTCAGAATGACTGTAAGACCTCTTTTAAACAGAACAAGTCGAACAGACAAGAACGGCATGAAGGAAATCCTACCAACGGCAGAAATAATGTAGTGATCCCTTGAGCACAGAGTGTTAAAATACCCAACAGTCTAACTTACCACCACACATAGTATTAAATAATATTAAATTAAAGTCATCCTAAATGAAGGAATTAATTAATTAACGTTAAGACCCTTGAGAAGTTCTCTTCAGTATTTTTCTTTTGTGGTACCACACCGGTCAGGGATCGCTGAAGAACAAGACATAAAAGCCAGCATCTACAGCTAAGGGGCTGATGAACTTCAGAAGCTAAAAGTTACAGTTGAAATAACAACAGCTTTCAGCTGGGCATTTCCCACTGCAGCTGAGATTCAGGCCAAAATCCAAAATAAATAAGCTTATTACTGCAGAGTTCAGAAGATTATTATTGGACCTAGCTTTCCGTTTAGTTATTAGGGAGTGTTTTTGCAAATTTGACTTTGAAGGGAGATGTCAAAAGTGAACATATGAGGACAAAATTACATGGTTTATATCAAACAACTGACAGAACTGCAGCAGGACCAGATCTAAGTTACTGTATAAGCCTGAGCAACAATTCATAGTTTTCTCATTTCAAATTAGCGAACAATGGTTTGGCAACACCTTTCAGCACAGATCCTTATAGCTCATCAGCAATTTGCCTAAAACGTTAAGTCTGTTAAAAAGAGATTTGAACTTCTTACAGCTTAACACAATCAAGTTTTCAAGTGTCCTCTCAGTCAAGTTCCACTGCTGCTGCCAATCAGAGCCTCAAAAGGACACGGCAAGAGTGACTTCATCCTGGAACAGTATTACAATCCCTGCACTTTTACTGTTTCAGAAAACTCCCACCAAGCTTAGCTAGATTTAACCAGCCACATATGCTTGAAGTGACCAGTGGGAGATTACTTATAATAATCTCACTAGTAAACAAGTATTTGAGGAATATTATACACTCGTCACCAACTTGTTATTATATTATTTGTAGCTTAGGTGTTCCATTTTATCATCACAAATTCCCTAACAGAAAACATTTGTTACACAAACTAAACCTACAAGTAATCACAACAAGAATTATCACAGAATCATAAGGGTTGGAAAAGATCCCTAAGATTATCTAGTCCAATCTCAGCTAATCACTATCATGCTGCCCATTGAACCATGTCCCTCAGTGCCAGCCATATCTACACATTTCTTGAACACCTACAGGGACAGTGACTCTACCACCTTCCTGGGCAGCTTGTTCCAAAACTTCACCAGTCCTTTTGAGAAGAAATTTTTTCTAATGTCTAATCTGAACCTCTCCTAATACAACTTAAGGCCATTGCATCTTGTCCTACTGCAGTTACTTGGCAGAATAGGCTAACCCCTACCTCACTGCAACCTCTTTTCATGTAGTTGTAGAGAGTAATAAGGTCTCCCTGAGCCTCCTCATCTCCAGAATAAATAATCCCAATTTCCTCAGCAGCTCCTTATAAGACTTGTGCTCCAGTTAACATGTAAGACCTGGATATTTCAACAATGCAAAACAAACACTCTGATTTCCAGCAGCAATAAAATGTTATAAAGATCTATATAACCCACCTGCCTTTTCTGTTTATGCCAGCATTTACCTTCTTTCACAACATCTTTTAGAATTAGTTATTTCAAAGTCCTTTTAAACAGTCTTCTTATACACAAGATCCATTTCATGGACAAATAATCTGTATTATAACTAGCTGAGAAATTGTTACAGAAACTAATATGGTATTCTGTAAGATCCAAACAGTCAACATCAAAATGAAAAACCTGGACTCTACTGATGTGCTGCAAAACAAAAGTCAATAGAACATGGCAAATCAAATCAATTTGAAAGGGCGGTGGTGCTTGACACCAGAACTACTTGAGAACAAATTTGTTCCTATATGAGGCCATAAATATCAGTAAAAAGGTTCTAATCACCGATTTCTTACTATCTTCTTTATGAACTTGGGAAATGAAGACAAGGTTAAACAATGTTTACTTTATCTCTTTTTCCATCTGCACTGGTGCTTTGGTTTAGACCACTCTTACCTGCGAGCTGATACGAAGGAGGGAGTACAGACAGGCTTGTATTAGGATAAAATACTAAAAAATGAATAGATAAGGTATCCACATTCTTCCTCTTCTTCAGATCTCAACAGCTATTGCTGACAAAGCAAATTATTTTTAAATCAATGAAACATCTGAATTCCAGAAGAGGAAGTAGATGGAGAAATGGCAACAGACTATTTCCATTCCTTCCCATCATATGTCATTTCTCAAAATACTCTTGCAAAGTACTCTTATTTAAAAAATAATTATTTAGAATGTATTTCTAACTAGCATTCACTGAACAACATTTGAAGAAATACTGTTTGCTAGAAGTGGCTTCACTGCAATTCACTAAGCTTACCAAAATATACCTGAAGGCCAAAAAAACAGTGCAAACCTCTGAAGATCACTTGCACAGTGTTTCTCTACAAATGTAAATATAGCCCACATAAATACACAGCCAGCTTACTTTAGTAGCTCCACAAAGACCTGCCAAATAGCAAAATGAAATTTAATGTACTAATAGCAGGTCTGATTATTGTTTAACTTTAGATTTTAAGTTTTTTATGTTAGTATGCTGAATAAAATGTTTTTACAGCATTCCTACTCTGTATATACTCCTATATTAATTTTGAATTATCTTACTAAGACATGCAGCACATTTGGATTTATTTACATGTCTTCACTGGCATTAGTTCAGTCTTAGGAGAGAACTAGAAATATGTAAAAGGAGGAGAAAGATTGTCTTAGAATTTCATAGCTCTCAACTATTGAAAGCCTGTGAACAAATTCCATGTGTTACAGTAGCCTTTCTACAGTTTATTTCCTGTTGATACATTGAGCTCTATTTTCAAAAAATAAAACTCCATGATCTTAGTTTCTGACTAGATAAACATAAGAAGTTCTTGCTGTGCTATCCACTAATGCAACAAAATATATCTTCACTAGCATCTTTCAAATCTTTTTAGTGTGGCTAATAAACAAATAATGTGATAGATAAATATTTATACAATGTTCAAAAGTCTCACTTAAGCACTGTTCATGTGAAATAACTTAAATTGTTATTTAGTCAAAGGGATAGGTAGATGCATTTAAGCCTCAGTTGAAGTTGAAACATTTCAATTACAAAAAATAGAAAATTGAGATATACCAGGTGCATATCAAGTTAGAAGAGAAACTTAAGATTTTCTCTGAGCTTGAAAGAAGTTACTCTTGTATAACCTCTTATATTTAGACAAAAATATAAGACTTAGACTACTTAGATAGAAGGCTGAGATTAATTTAAAGAAATACTTTAATATACCTCAGTATTTTACCCAGTATCCTTCACACTTCAGAGACTTTTCTGTAGTACAAGTGGACCTAAGAAATCTGATATTAGCGTACCTTTTTAGATTTGGAACAATTTGGATGGCTCGAGGACTCCTTTTTAAGAATACTTCATGGATTATTTGGTTTTACTAAAGATGCTTCAAGTGCATATTACACAGAGGTACTCTTTTTAGTCACTAGTTTTGCTTTGTACGGTGTTGGACTTAACACTGAACTTTCAAAAACCCTTGCTCTCTCCTCAGAAATCTACTTGCTGGCTTTTTTTCCCATTTCTAAACAAATCCTCAGCAACTGCTCAATTCTGGTTAGAGGAACATCACAAAACATCATTAACTTAAAAGTCCTGAAATTCAGCTAGTTTGCGAAAAATGAGTTAATTTATCCAGATTATGCTCAGGGTGAATTCCAATTCTCATTCATCCTGCTGTCACTTATGCCTTGGGAAAGTAATGCAAATTAATAAGGATGAATTTTAATTCAACCACAACAGAGCGTAAAGAATGAAAATTATTAGGTTAATATGTGAAGGAGTATATGAACAAGTAAATCTTACTTGTTTATTTACACCACATTGAACACTTTCATTTTGCTTTCTCGAAGTTGCAGTCAACTGAAGTCCACATCCTCCATGCGTAAACCCAGATGTTTTCTCACTTTCTCACATCATACAGCTAACAGTGTTAGAAATTCCATAGTCTATTTAAAAACTACCATTTAGAGCTGGAGTTCATTCTTGAATGCATACTTCAGAAGAGGGTAACTTTTCAAAACCACCAATTCTTTGATGCTCTTCCACCATCAATATTTTTACACCACAGAAATAAGGAAACCATGTCTGCTTTTGAGTTCTCTGGCAAAATGCACTGACATTAGATCCATCTAAGAAATGTTCATTAGCCATCTCAGACTTGACAGTTTCTCAGGAGAACAGAGAAGCTCCCTAATGAAACACACCGTAACAATCAGATAATTTACCTGCTTCGTACATTTATCAAAACATTAGCAGAAAGGACTCATGGTTACACATGAACCATTTTTTCCTCATTTCCTTAACTGCTCTCTTAGACTTCCCTTTCCTCCTGTTCCAGGAAATTAATAAGCACTTTAGAAGCTATAATTAAAACATTTCATCTGCATTCAAGAACTTCAGTACAAGAAAAGGCTAATACACTGATAAAAGCAAACAGCAGCAAATTCTAGCACTTTTTATGCTTGAACATTAAATGTTTTACATTTCTCAGCTACCAGCTACTCACTGGTGTTGCAAAGCAGTAAGTTTTCCTAAGTTACTCACACACAAATTTAAAGTTCATTGTAAATCAGTGTTTTCTCTGTTCAGAACACAATGAAACAGTCAAGTTTCAGTCTCTTTCATACTCTAAAGATAAACAACCTTGTGAAATGCTACAGTCAGTCTCACAAATGTACTTTTGTTAGCAAACAGATTAAGCAGCCTACAAGGACTAGCTACCCACTCAGTAAACAACAAAGAGCTTCAAAAACAAAAAAGCACAGTACTCAAGTTAATAAAAATTATTGCTTAGTACAGGAAATAATTTCCTCTGTCAGTTTTGTTCAAATTATTATGTATCAATTCTAAAACACATCTGTCAAACAAAAGCAAATTTTATTTGCTCACAATAGCTTTTAAAGGGACTTTTGCTTGAGTTTTATTAATCCGATCAGGAAAATTGCTTCAGAAAATTTAGGAGTAAGTAGGTAAAACTCCAGACTTTTCAGTGAAATGAAATACTTTGTCTCATAAAGATTCATTGTCTCCTATTCTCCACCTGATAGAAAGCTGCTAAAACAACTGAAGAAAAATGAAGGATGGATGAAGTTCATTGAAACTAGCAGTCATTGAAGTCTTTCTCACTCAAACTGAAAAAGAAATGGGACAATCTTCCAGGTTATGAATGTTACATTTTTCCTACAAAGTATATTTTCTCTACAAAGATATATGCGTATTATAGGAAAACACAGCACTAACCACTTAATTTTGAAAACATTTTATTGAAATAAGAAGTCAGACGCATGCTCTCCAACAAGCATTAGCAGACTAAAAGCTTTAAAAGATTTAGATGTATGTTTTAACTGGACCAAACACCTCTTATGTAAATACAGGACATTTCCAAGGCTTCTGGTGTTCAGAGTTTACGTATTTTAGTAGGAACAGTTTGGAAAAAAAAACACAACAGGTGCATCTACACAACACACCTACAACCTTCAGCCTATGAAGCTGTATCATAGAGACAAATAATACTGCACTAGAAGAAAAATTAGAATAACATGACTTCCTGACGTTTGATGACATACTTTTGAGTCCAAGCTAGCGTTACAAGACCGTGTTACCTTTTACCTTGCTTTGTCTTACATTCATCAAGTTATTTAGTTGTTCACTAAGAATGCTTTTAAATAATGTATTGTTTTAATATATCAAATAGTTTGATCATTTATTTAGAAGTTAGGTGCCATAGTATCTCCCACTCCACATAAGAATGAGAAGTGCTATTTGCCTTGAGCAGCAAGCAGTCTAGACTGATAAGGAACATGCAGGAAACTTGAAAATACAAACACCACCACCAAAAAACTCAACGAAAAAAAGAAAAACATACCAAATAAACAGCTAAGTCATTCACAAATGTGTACCCACATGTACGAAAAATCTCATGCTTATAAAAGCAGCTTCTGAAATGCCAGCTCTAGGGATGTGTAATTCAACAACTTGTTTGGAGCATCCTCTTGAGATATTTCCTTCAGGTGTTGCAAGATTAACTCACTGCAGCATTTTCATCTTAAACATACCCACAGATTAACTATGTATTTTTTTTCACAAGATTAAGGAAAACAATCCTTGTTTTGCAACTTAATTTTGTATGCTTTCATGTTGTCCGTATCAAAGTGAAAGCAAAATGTCAACCTATAAAAGGACAACTTGCTGAAAGACAGCACTTAAAATTTAAGAGTTTTTACTGCTTAATTTAAATCTGCCCCAAGTAAAATTGAAAGTTCTCAATTACATACACTCCTTTGAGAAGCTCAAGGTAAAAATACAAGTAAAATATAGGTAAAATTAATTATGTACCTACTTACGTATCTATTTTAATTTATATTCCTGTAGCACTTGTGTAACCCAGATATCGATGTTGTGTTGTACTGGATATTGCAATTAAACTTAAAAACTTCAGGCAGTGTTTATCTTGTACAGAATGGATGTCTTGTGCATTATGTTCTTTAAAAAATCTGACCTTCAAACCCTTTAAGTAAAAAAAAAAAAAGGAATTCAAAAGCACAGAACAAGAACACTAAAATGAATGATGAGTAGGGTCTTAGAAGACAAGGACAAGAGACAGCAATCAGATTGAATAAAAGAAGCTAAAAGAACAAACATATGAATCATATAAAACCAGAATCATAACCTAAAAGAATGGACTCCAAGACAAAGAAATTTAACATCTGGGACAGACAACAAACAATTTGATAATGAAAGAGAATGGACAAAACCATTAAAAAGCCACTTAAAAATGATGCAAGTTTTTTCTTTTTTCAAGCTAGAGGAAACTGTTAGCTCCTACACAGTTGTTAGCTCCCTCCTATGATGGGTAAGTAAATAAATTCCATTGGAGTGTCTGCTTCAAACTTGGAACTGTTGCCTGTCACATGCAGTTTTAGCACTTTCAAGGACCACCAGATCACAGAATCACAGAACCACAAGGTTGTAAATGACCTGTAAGATCATCTAGTCCAACCATCTACCCATTACCACTGCTACCACAACCACTAAACCATATCTCGTAGCTCCTCATCCAGATGCCTCTTGAACAGTGCCAAGGACGGCAACTCCACCACCTCCCTGGGCAGCCATTCCAGTGCCTGGCCACCCTCTGAGAGTAAAGGTTTTTCCTCATGTCCAACCTAATCCTCCTCTGGCACAACTTGTGACCCTTTCCCCGGGTCCTGTTTGTTGCCTGAAAGAAGAGGCCAAACTCCTCCCCTTCACAACCTCCCTTCAGGAAGTTGTACAGCACAGTAAGGTCTCCCCTGAGCCTCCTCTTCTCCAGACTCAACAATCCCAGCCCCCTCAGCCACCCCTCATAAGATTTGTGCTCCAGACCCCTCACCAGTTTCGTTGCCCTTCTCTGGACACACTCCAGGGCCTCAATGTCTTTCTTGTAGAGAGGGACCCAAAACTGAACACAGTACTCAAGCTGTGGCCTCACCAGTGCTGAGTACAGGGGGATGATTACCTCCCTGTTCCTGCTGGCCACACTATTTCTAATGCAGGCCAGGATGCCGTTGGCCCTCTTTGGCCACCTGGGCACACTGTCAGCTCATGGTCAGCTGAGCATCAACCAACACCCCCAGGTCCTTTTCCTTTTCACAGTCATTCAGCCACTCATCCCCAAACCTATAGCACTGCATGGGGTTGTTGCCAGGACCCGGCACTTGGCCTTGTTGAACCTCATCCCATTCACCTCAGCCCAGCAGTCCAGCTTATCTAGATACCTCTGAAGGGCCTCCCTACCCTGAAGCAGATCGACACCACCTCCCAAATTGGTGTAATCTGCAAACTTACTGAGGGTACACACAATCCCCTCATGTAGGTAATCAATAAAGATATTAAACAAGATTGGCCCCAGTACCGACCCCTGGGGGATGCCACTTGTAACAGGTCACCAGCTGGACTTAACTACACTAACCATTACCCATTGAGCACAGCCTTCTAGCCAGTTCCTTACCCAAAGAAGGGTACACCTGTCCAGGCCGTGGGCAGCCAGTTTCTGCAGGAGAATCCTGTGACAGACTGTGTCAAAGACTTTGCTGAAGTCTAGGCAGACTACATCAACAGAAAGACTACAACCTTTCCCTCATCTACCAGTCTGGCCACCCAGTCATAGAAGGAGAAGAGGTTGACCAAGCATGACCTGCCCTTCATGAACCTGTGCTGGCTGGGCCTGATCCCCTGGACACCAACGCACATGCCGTGTGATCTCACCCAAGATGATTTGCTCCATGATTTTTCCTGGTACCGAAGTCAGGTTGACTTGCTGTAGTTCCCTGGATCCTCCCTACGTCCTTCTTAAAGATGGGAGTCACATCAGCAAGCCTCCAATCCTCTGGGACCTCTCCAGATAAACAGGAGTGCTGATAGATGGCCAAGAGCGGCTTGGCAATCACCCCTGCCAGCTCCCTCAGCACCCGAGGGTGTGGGCTGTCCAGTCCCATGGACCTGTGACTGTCCAGATGGAGAAGGAGCTCTCTAACTCTCTCCACCTGAATCACTGGGGGTATTTTCTGAGTACCATCTCAGACTTCCAGATCAGGGCATAAAATGCCTGGAGAATAACTGGTGTGGCTATCAAAGGCAGACGCAAAGGCGGCATTGAGGACCTCAGCCTTCTCCTTATCCTCACTGGCCACATTCCCTGCTGTATCAAGTATAGGATGAAAAATTCTCCCTGGTTCTTTTACGATCGATGTGTTTATAAAAGGATCTAGCATGTGAGAAAGAAAATAAGACTTACCTTGTGTTGTTCTATTGCATCTACCCACTGTTGTCTGTGGTCTGGGTCCTGAGCTCGAAGATACCAAACACTATCATTTACACTAATATCAAATCTGCATTCGTCAAAGTCATGGGGCTGTGAAAAGAAGTGCAAGAAAAGCTAGAATTAGTAACATGATCAACAGTATCTTACAGAATATTCTGACAATCAAACATTGTAATTAGCAAAGTTTGTCTTTGATTCTAAATGCCATTTTATGCAGTTCTCTCTAATAATAAACTAATGTATACTTTCACAATGAAAAGTGCCTGTTTTCTGAAAACGAAGAAATGAAAAGTGGGAGACAGAAGCCAAACTGCTGAATATGTTCTTATTAAAGAGAAATTACCATAGAAAGTGTTCTACACAAATACTGACCAACATTTCATACTTCCAAACCAACTTTTTAGCAACTAGTGGACACAGAACAAAGTACACTACTATTATTGTTCTTTCAAAATTTCAGAGCAAGAGGTAAATTCAAGTTATCGCTATTAGTAGTAATTTTAGTTGGAAGGCAAACAATATAGCAAAACCCACTAAGACAGGACCGTAAGAACTGGCTACAGCAAAATGACATGGAAGAAAAAAAAAGGAAGCTGTTGCACCCTCAGCTTCCAGCTGTTTTTGCCACCTAAGACAAGAATATCAGATAATTGAAAGCAATGTTCAATCCTTTTCCATACCACTAATTCAGTGCACCTTTGCAATGAAGGCAGATGAGATGTAAAGGGGAACAAAATAATCTCACCTGCCTTATACCTGACATTGTCAAAATTAATCCCTAGCCAATACCAAGAGCTTACAGCTTTTTCCTTTATTTAAAGTTACTCTTTATAAAGTCTTTTATGGCTGAATACCTTTATTTTTTTGCTACGTGACAAAAAATTCTGCTAAATGTGAAAATACAGCAGGAAGCAAAAAGAGTCATAGCTTAAGGCAAGTGATCTGATCTCAAGGTCCACAAATTCCTGACCCCCAACAACAAGGCTACAAGAGTCAATGTCCTTTGTGGTATATGAACTACATAGACTATAGTATACTTATCTTGCAGACAGTTAAGGCACTGTACATCAAACGTGAAACATTCCTCAAACGAAAACCAAAAAGCAAGTCTCATTTGTTGGATTCACACGAGCCCATAGTGCCAGTCAATTATTTTCAAAGGATATGAAAATTAAAAGCCACTTACATATAATACATACTCCTTCCCGTTTAGATCTATGGGAGGAATAATAAGAGATACAGCAGAAACCAATAATCAAAATCAAACAAAAAGGAGCTCTGAGTTTAACTGGAGTACATAAAAGCTTTTTTTTTTTTTTTTTTGCAGTTTCCAGCTTCATATATTTGTTCAATCTGGACCTAAGTTCAAACTAGAAATTTTAACTTTGCAAAGAAAGAACAGCTACTAACAAACCTGACAAGCATGTGCATTAACTAACTTCTATTAATTACTTAATGCAATTTTCAAAACTAATTACATATGCTGCTTTTATTGAACCCAAAGAACACAGACACACAAGGGACATGACATTTTCTCATCCAAGGTCATTTTTTTTCCAAAATGCATTCTGTGCATGATTACAATATATAGGAAATATGTTTATCTGTCTTAGATTAGCAAGTCTGCCATATCAATAGTTTAAGCTTATAACTCTATTCCCGGTCACTCTTCTATCAGACTCTCTTTCAGCTGTGTGTTGGGGTATTATGCATTTAAAGAAATGGAAGACTTTCCCAGAAACTGTCCAAAAAGCAAACGTACAGGAATTCGCTATCAAAGTTTTTGCTCCCATAAGAGTGTAATTTAATTTATCTCTATTTGAGGCTATCTGGGAGGAGTTAAAAGCAGTAGCATGGTTTATTCGGTTAGAAAGTTTTTAGAACTGAAAGGCCTGCACTTCCATGCACAACTTCTCTGTATAACCTGTCAGAGAGTTTCTCCCTCTATCTCTAAGCTAAATGACTTTTGCTGTAATTTAAGACCATTACCTATTTGCCCTTTCCAAAGGCATGTTTATGTATTCCCTTTCTTTTCACAGCAACTCTAAATACATTTGAAAAAAATATACACATGGCAGGGAAGAGCTTTACCTGAGGTCTAGTTACAAACTGAACACCCTTCTCCCCGGCCATATGCTGAATTTACACTTCTGCAATTTACTTACAATTAAAAGAGAGGACCATCTGCAAAAGAGGTCAAGGTTTGTATTAGGCTTACATGTCAAGGTTTCGGTGGGGAGCCTGCAAGGTTGGCCTCTGTAAGCAAAGCCCAACAGCTGCTCCATATCAGATCACAGTCAGACCCAGCTGTTAGAGAAAGGACCTTGCCCCTGCCAATAGCTGAACCATGAGTGATGCTGAGTGTGCTCCAGGAGAGCAAATTTATGAAAGGTCTCTGTGTGAAGGCACTGCCGTCTGTCCTGTGCTGAACTCACATGGTTCCACATATGGCCCCAATGGGCTCCATCAGCTAAGCTGCTGGTGTAGCAGTGAAATCATATAAAGGAAAGGACAATCAGGAAACAAACAAACAAGCTGTGTAGGAGAGCCTGGGAGATGAGAGAGGGAACTCAGAGAAATAACCATGTGAAAATCCAGGTCAGAGAAAGAGAAGGTTCCTTCACACACAAGGGTAGAGATTTAACTGCAATAACTGGAAGAGATTACAATGCCACAGATATTTCCCTACAGCCCATGAGGAGGATGATAGCGGAGCAGAAAGCCACACAGCAGGCCTTGCAGAATCACACGCTGCTGTAGTGAAGCGTGCCCTGAAAGAAGCTGTAGCCTGTCAGATGGACCCCAGTAAGGCAAGGAAGTAAGGCAAAGATAAAGGACTTGTAGAAATATGATGTTATGAACTGACTGCAGCAACCATTCCCATTCTCACCACTGGGAGAGGAAGTAGAAAAGTTGGTTGTGAAGGAGAAGTTAAAACCAAGAAAGGAGAGATAGAGGGATGGGATTTTTGTTTTAACTGTTTTCTACAAGCCAACTCTGTTTTTAGCTGGCTATAAATTTATTTTGCCTGAGCCTTTTGCCCATTACCTTAACTGGTAGGTGGTCCCCCTGTTTTTTTGTCTCAACCCACAAACTTTTCACCTTATTTTCTCTGCCTGCACTGTTAGGCAGAGGAAGTGAGAGAGCAGCCACACAGGGGGTCTGGCAGCCAGCCAAGTTCAACCCACCACAGTCATCTATAAAGTCATCATAAGCACAGACTGTGAGCAACGTACTTCTTAGAAAGAGCAAGAAGGGACAGGATTGTTCCAAACTAGAGGTAACAGTTTTGCTGCGTATAGTCAAACTTCAAGCAAAGAAGATATTTCTAAAGGAAAAATACAGGGATGACACTTGTTAAGAGAAAATAACATCAAGTCAGGATAAAACAAGGAGACCACTTAGAAGAGAGTTGTTCAGGCTGTTCTAAAAAGTGAGCGATGACTCCAGACAGGAATATACTAACTTGACTAAATACTACTCCTTAGTATTTAATAGGGCAAAAGATACCATGTTTTTAGACTGATCTTGTCAGGCAAAATTCTTTTCGAGTATAGTGATCAAAATGCATGTAATCGGTGAACAACTGATTTTTTTTTTTAAGAATTTTAAGAGCTACTCATTATACAGAATATAAATTTGAAATTATATGTCTTTTCATCTTACTATCTCCTATTCAACAACTTTTTATAAGTCAGAATTTTCAGTCTTTTTAAATGTTGTAAAGAGGGAAAATTGTTCCTTTGCAGTTTCAATCAAAAAACAAATAACTTTGCAAAAATTACTTTAAGATGTGCACTTCCTGAAATTTGGCTAAGATTCTTCACTTGCTCTTCTTGAGTTGAATAATCCCCACCTTTACAAATTCCATGTGCTGATTTTCATTTCGAAGCTGAAGTCCCGTTTTCATGGGCACTTTTAAAATTAATTTTTTCAACCATACAACTCAATTCTTAAAATTACTGTAATTCAGGTTTTAGTTAGCATCTCAACACAAGCACCCATTAAAGTGTTCATACTTCTTTTTTCCCCCATTTGTTCCCACTGTCAAAATATTCATCTTGGTTTTAACTTCATCTCTCAAACAGCAATATTTCTCATTTTTGACACATGCTGCGTAATGTTAAGCCTATAGCCACCAGAAATGGCGTCTTTGATTTTACTACCTGTTATTTTACACTGCTTTCACTAACTTCCTTTTCTACTGCATCAGGTTACTTCCTGAGGTTCCTAGTGACACATTTCTTATAGGTTACAAGATCCTAGATCCTCTGTGCTTAACGTGAAGTTAACAGACTATCACTTCCTAAGTTATCAATTACGCATCTCTGTCACGTGTTCATTATGCATCCTTCTGTTGTGAGGAGTTCCCCTTGCTCATCTGCACAGTCACCTTTTCAAATTTTGTTTCAAAATTAACAAGGATTGTAGACAAAGCTGAGCGTATTCTGATACCGCTTGTCCTCCACTATATTACTGTATCCTATACATACCATTCCAGAACGATGAATGGACAAAGCTGGAAATTAGAGGATAGAGGGGTTTCTGCCATTTGGGTGAATATGTGTAGGTCTGGAACCTACTGAATGACCTATGGGAACACATAAGGAGATACACAGATTTTGTTATGCAGCAGCTGCTCTGATCTCTTTTCTGTGGATGAAAAGAGTGCTAGTTCAGATACTGTGGAACTGGAGAATTTTAACAAGCTGCAGAATGATGCAGGAAGGAATTCCTGAATTCCACCTGAATGATGGAAAAACTGGCAGATGAGCTGTACCTTGCACTGTAAAAAAAGTAACACTGCTCACTACTGGAAAAAAGAGCATACATTCAACCCCGCTGAACCGACAAGCATCATTTATGACAGTCTGGCTTGCATCTCATTTTCCAGGGCTTAACTGTTCACATTCACTTTCATTAACAGTAGGACTTGATTTCAGAGCTCTTTCCCTACCAAAATGATTCTATCATTAGAAGTAATAAACTTGCTACTGATCAAGACAACTACATTTACAAGATACTTCAGGCTTGCAGTTAAAACTTCAGAATTTCAACATGGTGTTTTCATATTTTTCTCATTAGAGGAAGTGAAAAACAAAATGCAACAATTCTACTCATATCCTGAGTTGAGGAGAAGCGATCCTGCAGAGGATTATCCCTATACAGATTCTGGCTCAGCACAGCTGATAGTATTCAAATCGGTATTCAAAATACTTCAAATTCAATTTACATGGAAAAAATAATCTTGAGTGATTTTTACTAATGTGAGGATTCATACATTTTTAAACACTGAAAATCAGTGTTTTTAATTGCTTTAGATAATCCGGTGAAAGGTAAACAAAGTAGAGCCATTAAAAGAAACCATAACTTGAACCAGAAAAAAGCATTGTTCATTTTCTCAGTTTACTATTTAACTTTTTGACTGATAACTTCCTATGTGGAAAAAGAATGAGAAGTTCCATTCATGTACTTGAGGCTATCCTGGAAGAAGGGGGAAATAAAAAAACAAGTTTCATATTTTAGCTTAGATCTGTCACTAAGGTCTCTGATAACGTTTAAAAGTTAATTAATCAGTCATTCAGACCTTTCAAGCTTCCTATCTGAAAACAATTTTGTAAAACCTGCATAACACAAAAGGCATTCCTTCAGAAAAACACCTCATCTTAGACACACCATTACTTATAAAAACAATCTGCAACAATTGCAATAGCAACTTCACAACAATTACAACAGAGACTAAAACACGCAGTACATAACATTTGCTTTTCACGTAAAATTACTGTTCTATGGATATTGTTCATTCATTTGTGAAGACTTAGGACAGTGATAATTTAATTAACAGAAACCTATGTTCTAGTAGGACGAATAATAAAGTTGTCATCATTAATTTTCCTGGAATCTGTCTTGAAATAGTTTTTTAAACTATTCAATAGTTTACTATTGAATACTGAATATTGAATTCTGAATACTTCAACTATCGTGAAGTACTAAGAATTACATGCAGCACAAGAACAAGCTTGCACATTTAGCTAAGGGCAAAATCAACATGGAGCTATTTTTCATTTCTTAGTCTGGTGTGAAAAAAAAATTACTAGCATCACGAAAACCAAAAACTGTGTCCAAGCTTCAGCAATAGAAGTTTTGGAGCTCTGAAGAAGGTGACAGCATTTGTCTTTACTAGGTTTGCATGTATTTGTATAGTATTGAAGTACATAACACCTGTGTACCGTAAGCTGCAGTTATCCTGACAGCAATATACAGCATTGCTTTAACTCTGAAGCAGTTGCACTCATATAAAGTTGTCTAGCACCTGAGTCATACTTACGCTACTAGTGTCATTCCCATCTGAGAGAAGTAAAGAGCAGTGATTCTCATTTACTGTAGACCTGTATTTTGTCTACCGTCCTAGTTCTTGGCTCATTATTGTAAAAACAACTTGCTTTTAGTTCTGCAATCAGCAGCATAAGCACAGTTAATAGTTGTGATGTGCAGACTTGAGTTGGATTTATTATAAGCTGTTCCAGCTTCCTTCTGTAGAGAAAATAATACCATTTAGAGCAGTGAAAAAAAATGACTTAGGAAGCATAACTTTCTTCATTCGAATATTACACCCTGCCCAAGAGAGCTCTTGAAAGTTATGAAATCTATAAAAACACTTAAACCTGCCTTTGTGATTTGTTTTAAAGGCCTCAAACTGGAGAGCTGTAACAGGAAGAATTCTGTGGCAGTGCAGTCAGCTATGACTCATGAGACCAGAGCTGGCTTCAGACTTCCTCAGTAAACGTTTCTTCATGTAAACTGCCCTTGCTTGTTCAAAATTTAAGAGCTAGTACAGGTTGGCACTACACAGAAAAATCTGGGTCATTTGGTGCCTCTATTTCAGTAGGATTCTGTACAGCTACCTCATAATAAAGCTCAGAGGCATACAGAAAGGACATTAAGGACTGCTGGAGGCCATTTTTTTGTAGCACTTTTTTCCCTCAAATAGATTTAGGCAATTTTCTTTAAAATGCTGGCTCTAGAAGGAGTACTTGGCACAAGCAGGCTGTCTGTGTCTCAGACTCTTGAAGGCTGGTAAACACACCTTTGAAAAACTTCATGAAGGTTTTAAGTGCTCCTGTTCAGTGTCATGCCACCAGTGTGTTTTGCTGCCCTGAGTTCTCAATTGAACGTACACTGCCTGGGGCTGCTGGGGAGGTGCGGGATATTTGGAGAGAGCATTTGAAGTTCTCCAACCTGCTTTATTTCCTGGGGGTATACAGTGACTCCTACTTACTTACTACTTCCCTATGTGATAAAAACACTCATCCTTGCTTCATTTTGATTGTGAAAAGGCAGTAGGACTGAAACACTGGTATCAGCACAGATTTTTCTTCTTGCAATACATGAAAATTCGTTATATCCTTCCAGTGTCTTTTCAGGTAGGCTGCCTGAGAGCTATACCATTTTATAATCACTGAGAGCATATGGCTGAGAGCCTATGGAGGAAGGGAAAACTACACTAGAACAAAATAACTTTTGAAAGAAAACATATAAATGAAATAGATAGAAACATATAGAAAGTGGAGAGGAAAAAAAAAAACTTCACCCACAGTTATAAGAGACTCAAACTAGTCAAGATATTAGAGAAAGGTGATAGACCCAAGAAGTGGTGAATAATACTTCATGATCTGTGCTAGATACAACTAGAGAAGGCAATCAAAGCATTTTCAGAAAACAAGGGAAAGCAAGGAAGTTTGTCCGCAGCTCAGCAGAGATGAGAATCTAACAGATGATACAGAAAGTTATCTTTCCAGTTTGTAAAGTTACTAATAAAAATAAAATGAAAATAAAATGAAATCTTCTCATCAAGAGCAAATCTCTTGAACCATGTGTGACCTATTCTTTTTCTGAACTCAAAATTGATCAGTAGCACCACAGTGATTTCATTTTATTTTTTATTAGTAACTTTGCAACTGGTTCTCATTCAATAAATTCTAAGACAGGTCCTAGAGGGTTCTGCTGTAGTCTGCCTTTTTTTTAAAAAAAAAAAAAGGAAAAGGAGGAAAATAATGCATCTGATTGCAGTTGCCAGAAAAGCATGAAAAATAGCAGTCAATATTTTTATTTTATCATAAAGTCATTATCATATCTTTGATCATACAGTAAATTATTTTATGGTGGTAAATCAGGCATCTGTCAAGAATGAATCATGTTATGCCTATCTAATGTTCTTTGATGCCTTATTTGGCATTCTATGGAGATTTCTTATCTTGAATTAACTAGTCTAACAAGAGCAGTAGTTCAGTTGGGTTTTAGGTAACAAAATTGTAGCAAGCTGAACGTGTCCTCGTTTCTCAGCAGTGAATGATTAAACTCTACCATATTGTCCGATTCCTCCTCCTCAAAAGAACAAGGGGAGAAAATACAATGAGAGAAGACTCACAGGATAAGAGATCAGTCAGACACAGCATAGGGAGATAAGTGTAATTTATTGCCACTTACTAACATACTAGAGCAGAGTTTAAAAGCAAACTAAGAGCTCCCCTACTCAACCTTTTGTATCTCCTCCCCTTGAGCAGCATCACGGCTGCAGTCAGTCCGTAACACTTCTCCAACAAGGAGTTACTGATCCCACACAGGCTTCCCACAGGATGTTCTTCACTCCCCCTACCATTACTTAACACTGCTACACAGACCTGATATCACTGTAAACTGAGTCCTGTTGTCTTTACAAGTCAGTTTTGAAAGCATTCAGCTTTGTGAGAGCAAACATTACAATCACAATTTAGTATAAATTAAATGAAGTCTCAAATTTTGCAAATACATTTTTTAACCTATCAGTTACTCTAGATGGAGTTCTCAGAGTGGAATTAACTTAGAGAGTTATACTTCACTGTTTAACATTTTGTGCAAAACGTACAGAAAACATGGGATGTGTCAAGTTTGCATTTATTTCATTGTGAAACTTTTTTCCTAAAACAAAATCCAGGTAAATCTAAAAACATGCTTAATTAGAGTCAGCCAAAATTGGCAACAGAAAACAATGCTTTTACATCCTGAATTCCAAAATCCAGGCCCACTTATAAGTTAGCAGTATTTTTTTATTTTTTAAATTTTTGAACAACCTTACTGCAAGCAAACACAGAAGATTATTTTTTTAATGTTGTACTGAACAAACCATTAGCTGTCCTATGTTTTGCCACCTAAATGACTCATCATTGACGCGGTGGATGTAAAAATCTCTTAGTGGCACATTTATATACGCAGAAAAGTCTTAGCAAGGATACTGCTTCAAAAAAAGAAAAATATGAGCCTACTATCTGTTTTTACATTCTTTGCCACTATCCAAATATTGCATTTAAGACCTCAGGTTTGGACAGCTGCCTTCCAAAGAGACAGCTGCCTTTCAAAGATTTACTAAACGCATTTAGAATTTTTTCTTTTCAAACTAAAGTAGAGGCCTGCTGCACTTACAATAGTAGAAGCACACTGAGCAGAATTTTTTATTAGTCTGTTAGGACAGTATGCATCTGTAATGACAGCTTGGTTAAGTCCATTGAAAGAATTCTCTCATATGAAAACCATGTTTTTAACTCTAGGACAAGTATATACTGTATGTGTTACCCTGGCAGTTAAACCACATTTTACATTTGAAGCCTACAGTTCTCAGAAACAAACCTGGTCAATCCAGTTTTCTTCACATTCAACAAATAGGTTCCGATGCAAGAATGATCAAATAAAAATTGATCTAGGTCCTATAGTGCCAATCTTTTTAGTGTTTTTTTTTTTTTCCCAGTTATTTCCCTATTAATAATATCCAATTACTGTGTAGTATTTAGTCAAACTGTAGTGGTTTATATGTAAATGTACCTCTGATCTATGCTATTTCCAACTGCTTACTGAGAAACCAATGACTTCTAATGGGAATTAGACTACAGAATGGAGTGCCCGGCAGAAAACTGCATGTGATGCTTCTCAGTTACCTATTAGGTCCAAAATGCTTGCAATATCCATCATTATCATGCATTAACCACTGGAAAATATCAGAACCCTATCACCCGGAAGAACCTTAGCGATTTAAAATTAATTCTGAATTAAGATAACCTTGTAAGGAATCTTATACATAGCAAGGCACTAAGGAATTATTGATCAGATAGGAAACAAGGCTGCTTCATTCTAGAATCAGAGAATGAAAAAAAATCATGTGCATCGCTTTACAGAACAAGCAAATAAAGGAGCAGGAATTACACATCCACTGCTGCTTTAGTACTGATAAACTATCTTTTTGTTAAGTCCCACACTATGTACCTCAGCACACCACGGAAGTTCCAGAAGCTGGGCAGGAACTGGTTGGAGCAAAGTTTTAAACGGATTTCACAAGAGACAAAACCCGAACAGGATACTTGGCCTTAATACAAAAGCCATGCTTTGTAGCAGAACATTTGAGTTGGCATAGCATACAGCATGCTAGCCTCAGACTCCTGGAGATGGGAATGAAGAGTCCCTACCTGACGAAAGCAGGGGAATTGCACCTAAGCAGCTTGCCAACCCAAGAAATCAACTAAAGGGACTAAGATTAATTTATTTTTAATTAAACACCAAATAATTGAAGTTGGAAGAGACCTTTGGATGTAATCCAATCCATCAACTCTGCTCAACCTGGGCCACCTTGTAGGTTGCACAAGACTCCCCAGGTGTTTAAAATATCTCTAAAAGAGCCTCCACAACCTTTCTGGGCAACCTGCTCCAGTGCTCTGCCACCCTCAGACTGAAGAAGTTTCAATCACATTCAGACAGAGAATCTCATATTTCAGTTTATGCCTATAGCCTCTTTTCCAGTGGCGCCCAGCAACAGGCCAAGTCTGGCCTCATCTTCTTGATGCCCTCCCTTACATTTGTATACATTGATGAGACTTCCTCAGTCTCCTCCAGGCTGAACAGGCCCAGCTCCTTGTAAGAGATGCCCTGTCCCCAGTCATCTTTGCAGCCCTCCATCAGACTCTCGTCAATAGTTCCAGCTTATCTTACCGGGGAGCCAAGAACTGAACACAGCATTCCCAGAGTGGCCTCATCAGCGCTGATTTGAAGGGGACAATCAAAGGGAGGACTCTCCTTGACCTTCTGGAAACACATTTCCTAATACATCCTAGGACACTATTGGCCCTCTTGGCCATTTGGGCACACTGCTGATTTGTGATTAACTTTCCACCAGAACAAGCTATCAGCTTGTTATCCCAAAAGCTGTTTCCAGCATGTCAAACCTCAACCTGTACTGATGCATGTGGTTGTTCCTCCATAGGTGCATGATCTGCAGTTGTTATAGTTGAACTTCATTAGGTTCTATTCAGGTCTCACTGAATGGTAGCAGGCCTTCTGGTTTATCAGCCATACTTTTCAGATTCATATTATCAGCAACCTTGGTAAAGAGGCACTTTGTCATTCATACACTAAGTTAAACAATCCTGAACACAGAACGGACCAGGTGGCTAGCTAACATGCCAGCAGCTAGACTCTGGGTGGCTGATCACAGTCCTCTGCGCTCTGCTGGACAGTCAGGTCCAGCACCTCACTACCCACTCATCTAACCCACATTTGCTGAACTTGCTTGGAGCATGTTACAGGAGACAGTATCAAAAGTCTTCCTGAAGTCAAGACAGACAACATCCACTGCTGTCCCTTCACCCTCCCAGCCAGTCATGACATCATAGAAGCTATCATACTAGTCAAACGTGATTTACCCTTGATGAATCCATTTGGGCTCTTCCTGTCACCTTTTTGTCTACACACATCTCTAAAGATGGCATTCAGGATGCCATCCATATTTCCAGATATGGAAAAGGCTTATCGGTCTGTAATTTTCTAGGCCATTATTCTTGCCCTTTTTGAAGACCGTAAGGCCGCTGGCTTTCTTCCAGTTCTCAGATAACCCTCCTGTTCACTGTGACCTTTCAAAAAACAGACAATGGCCTAGCAATAACATCCATCAGCTCCCTCAGCACTTCAGAGTGCACCCAATCAGAGTCCATACACTGTAAGAAACTTATAAATGCACAACTGTATATGCTTTACCATAAATGCAGTATTACCACTACAAGCAACAGGCAACAAGTCTTCTGCTAGCTATGCAAGGCCCTTCCTGATCTGTTAGGCTCATTATCAACTTTTCATAAAGCATACTCTGTGAACTACGGCTTGGTACACCAGGTGTCTCTTATTAGTATTGAGCAGATTAAACTCTAGATAACAAAAGCTTTTCAAATATGAACAAATACAGAAGCAGATGCCCCAGAACCACAATTTATTAAATGTCAATCACCAGTTAGTGAAAAGCTTAACCTCCAGAGCTATGAAGACTGCTTTTACTCTAAGCAGAAGTAGCTAGACCAAGGGAAAAACCCATCAACAAAACCAATTAACATGGCAAGGCCTCTGCTGTAGGGGGGCAAGGTAACATGTCTAATCCCCAGACCAGAAGCTAGAATCAAGGAGGAAATGCCACCTAGAAGGTCAATCATTTGCAAAATCACAAACAGCGAGATGGCAGAAGATGCCAACTTCAATCCAGCGCACGTCTGTCATGCTCCTTCCTCTCCTTCTTAAGGAGCTCTCCAGTGAAATTGCCTTGACCTCATCAGCAAGAATCATCATGAGCAAAGATGTCAGACTAGCCATACATCATTGCTTCATGATACCGCATACTTACAGTAATTTCAAACAAGAAATGAAAACTGACTGGTTAGTGTGCAAGAATTACTGCACAGTGATAATGTGTAAGAACTATTATAAGCACAAAGAATGTTGCTAATGTCAGCCTGAAAGCCTGAGTTCTGAAGTTTAAAACTGACCTGATTTGTCAGAGCTTAGGCTGAACTCTTCCATTTCATCAAATTCCTCGATACATGTACACAATTCTATTTGCATTCATATATATACACACTTTTCAAACAGCTTTTCACCTTCCGCAGCTTAAAAAAAAAGCTTTTTTGAGTATATATGTTAGACAACTCACAAAACAATCTGGGTTCGTAACTGCCAGAGACATGGGGCAGTAAATCCTATTCAACCACTTCTCTGAGGTGGGGAACGATGGTAGAAAAACATATCAAACCGACTAGGGAGTGGCTGAAGAATGCAAGAAGATTTGATCTAAACACATTGATTAAAACTAGTATAACAGCAAAAGCAGCTTCTGAAATTTGTCTAAAAAGCAATCTAAAAGATGAATTTGGAGATGCAGAAGGAATACTAACAAAGTAATCCAAATAATTATTTTGTGTACAAACAAGCAAAAAGCTGATGAGTTAGTAGCTTTAAGAGGTAGCGAAAAAAGAGGTAGCCTGGTGTAGTCATAAGACAGTAGACATAAATGAGTATTCTGAGCATTTTACTTGGCATTCCAGGAACACATTTCAGGAAGTAAGGTCTGGTATTACAGGTACACTCAGCAGAGATGTTAAAAATGTCATTAACAGCTGTCATAAGACAGATCAGATATAATCAACAATAGGTTGCAGAGCAGGGCAGTTGAGCAACCCCATAGGAGAAGAGAAACACAAACCAACTGAATCCACTAACAATAAATTAACTATAAATAAATCTTATGGGAGAAAAAACAATCAAATTGAGCAAGAGTATAGACTGAAAACAAGACAAAAATAATCAGATATAAAAGTATAGCATTAATACCAAATGCAAACACTAGAATTGCTTAAGTCTTGTCCCAGAGTCTGTAAGAAGCATTCAACACCACGAAAATGCGCTGGTATCACTCATGGGCAGAAATAATGATCCTGAATTAGACATCAAATTGTGGAAAAAGTCAAGGAGAGGAACAATATGCTAATTGACAATGAAGTGGACACAAGTACTCTCGGATTACAGTCACAATTTCAAGTGTGTGAGAACATTATTACATTTGAGTCCTAGAGCAGAATTCTTCAACAACATTAGGTAATCTCAATATGTGTTTATTTAACATGTATTTCATTTTTTTTTTTTCCTAGATCCTAATCATTATGAAATTCTTCATCAATATAAGTGGTTTCATTTATGCTGAATTGGATGCTTGTTTTTCTATGTCTCATTTAATTTCTTCAATCCACACTATGGAAGAAATCAATTTGTTTACTTCCCTCCCTGCAAATACTTGCCTTATGCTTGCCAAGAATATTAACACTTTGATAATCAAAAGGCAACATTCTGGTATTTTTAATTTGAACATCAACTTAACCATTGCTGGTTCAGATTCAAAGACTGTCAAGATCAATATACAAATACACAGAGGTTTTGAATGCAAAAAATAATTGTCCAGTGGAATCTCATGTTTCAAAGAATACCACCTGCCTGCTGCAGAAACGCTGGCCCGGTATCATCTCCTACGCATTAACTCTTCATTGCTCTGGCATTTTCCTCTCCAAAATGCAACCATTTCAGGACTTCCACATACAAGCAAGCATTCCTGACTGCACTTGTATTTGCAGGGTTTCCTCAATGGGCTATCAAGAATCTTCAATATTTCAGTCTCATTAACGTGATATTTTCCACTAACTTGGAAGTAACAACTTCATTATTATTATTTTTTTTAAACAAGCCAAAGCCTAAAAACATTAACTGCCTCATTTCCTAAATAAATCCCTGTTTACGGTTTTTATTCCGTGCCTTAGTTTACCCAGGTCATCTTTTTAACAACAATTAAGGCCAAGGAAGCACTTTA
The DNA here is from genome assembly GCA_035772895.1 of Perdix hodgsoniae. Classification (NCBI taxonomy): domain Eukaryota; kingdom Metazoa; phylum Chordata; class Aves; order Galliformes; family Phasianidae; genus Perdix; species Perdix hodgsoniae. The sequence continues at coordinate 17,480,091 of JAPSGF010000003.1, forward strand.
TCAGATTACATAAAATGAATTAAAGCTCATCACATCATACTGAAACAGACTGTTTTCCAGCCTCAGACAACTGAAAATAATTTATTTCCACACGATTAGCAATTATTATGAATTCACTGTTATGGTATTTCTGTCAAGGGCAATGATTTACTGATTAGTTTTTTTAAAAAAAACTTTCACCAATGAAATGCTATCAGTCTGTATTCAACTTCACTAGTAGCTGACTGAATCAAACCTATCAGTAGATAAAATTGTTAACAACATTATTCTTATCATATACAGTTGTATTGGCAAGATCAAAGTTCAGAGTAGTAGCTAGTAAACGCTAATCTAGAATTTACTTGCGTCATTCTTCCAAGTATGTCCACTTCTGTATCTTACCATTCCAACACCTTCCAAAGCATTTCATGCTGTACATAATCATGAAAATAATAAAACAACGAAATTCAAAAATAAAAGAAACACATCACTGCACTGTTAATGTCACAGTAAATTTTGAAAAGTGTGTCTTAATACATATTCTTCACGTAAGTGCTTTAAGCAATACTAATTAACAATACAAACATACACATCTATTTCAAATCTTATGTGCCTGTAAAGTTTAAGATCTATTGAAAGAACTCTCACAGGAAGCTTCTGTATCTGTTTCAGTTGACAAATGCATGAAGCATCCTCTGTAAACTTGTCAATCTATTTTTAAAACTGTCAAATGCTACTTCCCTTCAGAAGTGTTCAACCTTATTAACGGTGGCCAGCATTATACTATACACAAATACTGGTATAAGGGTGACAGCTGAACCAATTATATCTTAAAAAGTGAGGAATTTTTTATTATTAGCAACCGGTTACTAAAAAGAACTATTTTGCTGTTTCTTCTGCTTGTCTTTAAGGCAATAATTCCTTCTAGTCTCTACAACATAGTTCATAGAAAAGACCTGTTTTGTGAAATGCATTCATTACTCAATCCTAGTTGAACCATTTGCAAAAGACCTAAAAGTCTTTTTACAACACAAGAAAACAGTCTTAAAATTTAAGATATAACCAGCAGTATATTTCCATTACAAATTTAACACAAGTATACATAATCTCAAAATAACAAAAAGCAAAGTAAATAATTGTACCACAATTACTACAGCTTATTTAAGTTACTAAATTAGATATTTAAATGTTTTTCTACAACACAGAAAGTACAACAAAGACCAACCAATGGATTAAAAATGGCAAGTACAACATCTGTCTAAAGAACAGAAACCTGAGATGGAACAAGATTTTTGAGTTCTTCTTGTGTTAGTCTTTTTCAGTTGGTCTTGTGTGCTCTTTGTATTTTTTCCTTACTGTAGGTTACTGAGCTTCAGCACTCTTTGAAACTGTCAAGCATGACATTTCATTAAGTGCTTTTCAAAATCCTCCGTACATAACCAAGAGCTGTTCCAAACAGACATGCCCTTTGTTGAAAAAAAAAAACAACACAGAATTCAGAGAAAATCTTTGATGTTAAAAACTTGTAGTCAGGTTTGAAAATGTATTAATATAAATTATCACCAGGATTGAGTATTAGTGCTGGCCTTCCTGGGTGACTGTCTGGAGATGGGTAGGCACAGCAGATCTCCAGAGTTCCCTTCCAGATTAAGTTATTCTACGAATATCATGTTACTTATTCAGCAGTCACTGAATAAACAGGACCCTCTACACAAAGGCTCTGACGGCACAAATACGGGAAATCAAGCTGAAGAGAGCATAATGTGAAAGGCCAATTCTACTGGGAGCTAGATTTTCAACTCTATTAATCATTTATATGTTTTGAGTGACAGACTCTGGCTCTTTACAACTACAAATCTAAGCTCAAAGACCCACCTCTACAGGCATGCCATCAACATCCACTCCTAACCTTGCTCCACAGAAGTTGCCATTAGATATGAAGAAATAAGGTTTTATGGTAATGAGGGATGTCTAATGAGCACCACCTGGTAATCAACTCCAACAGTTATGTAGGATGTTCAGGATGGGGTAATAGAATGAAGTTCAAGTCTTCACATGTCAACTTTTCTTTTCTAAAGAAATACCCAGAATTTCTCATGCCTTGACCATTAAGCAGAATTCATGAGTTCAAGCCTTTGCTCTGTTACAAGCCAGTCAAACATTTTCAAAGTGGTTTTCTTTAGCTGTCTTAAGCAAATCAGCATCAGCTACTGACTTCCACTGTCCTTCTTCATAACTTATGGTACATAAATTCTTCACAGTTCTCCACCTGCTGTGATCCAGTAAGGATACATTAAATACTCTTCCTTTGTTCTCCCATTGCAGAGAAATCAACTCGTAGTCCCAATGGCTAATATTCTGAGTAGACTAATCAAACTCTGTCATTAGTTCAATAGAAAATACTACTGTCTTGACATACCAGTTCTAGAAATATGACACTGTAATTCTAGACTTAAATATCTGAAGTTACTTTAACAAGCTAATTTAACAAGACATCTTATAAAATATCCCTGTAGAATTTGCTAGCAATCTCTACCCAATGTGATATAAATGATTAAAAAAGACCAGGAGGGACTGTCATTTTCTGAATACTAATTTTATGTCTCATAATTAATCCTATGACTAATCATCAGGCTGATATTAATCTCTGAAAATACAGCACTACTACTACTCAGTGACAGAAGCTAAGTTTATGCTTATACATCAATAAAATGTGGACATTCTATACTTCAAGCAGCAAAAAAGAACTCAAAAATCATTGTGCCCACAGCTGAAAACAATTATGTGCACACCTAATCTAAATATTCAAAAGAAACTTCATAAGAATCCAATCATTTCATAAGCATAAGCACTACAGGCATCAACACCATACAATTAATCCTCATGTACTGCTTTGTACTGAAGAAAACCCAATTGTAACATACCAGATTAAGAGGAAGACAGTTATAATGCCCTACTCTGAATCAGCAACACCAAGAAAAAATAAATGTACAGCATTGCAGGACACTGTAAGAAAATACACAGAGTCCAACTACTGAACATTTGTAGCTGAGCTTTAAGTCACTAAGAAACTCAACTTCTCCTCTCTAATACACTAACCACAAACATACAGTAGAGTAAGTTCCACTGACAGCAAAAGTAGTTTTCCCGTTACCTCAAGATTTTATAAGGTATTGACCTCCTCCTATGCACTGAATACATGCTAACTAGATTATCCCTATAGTAAGATATTACATGAACGTGAAAGTAAAGATTAACAGGAAGAATATTTCAAACATTCGGAGCTGTTGGAAAGGGTACAAAAAAGGGTCACAAAGATGATCAGAAGGCTGGAGCACCTCTCCTACGAAGAGTAGAGAAGGTGGGACTTGGAGAAGAGAAAGCTCCACTGAAGCCTTTCATTACTTTAAGGGTGCTTATCAGGAGGGAGACCAACTTTTTGCAAGGGTGGATAGTGACAAGGTGGGGGGGGAATTGTCGTAAACTAAAATAAAGGGGTTTTTATGTTGGATGTTAGGCAGAAATCTTTACTTGTAGAGGAGTGAGGTACTAAAACAGGTTACCCAGAGAGGCTGTGGATGCCTCACTCCAGAAGTGTTCAAGGCCAGGTTGGATGGCCACTGGAAGTCTGATCCAGAGAGTGGCAGCACTGCCAAAAGCAAGGGGTACTAGATGATCCTCAGGGTCCCTTCTAGCGCAAGCCACTCCATGATTTGACTGCAATTATTTTTCTACTATTAAAAACAGGTCAAAAAACCTAGTTTTTACAACTCAACCATCAAACCAGAAGTATTCATTCTTAAACTCCAGCCCAGATGAATAGCTTCTGAAAAACAAGTGTTTTCATAAGAGTTTTAAACAAATTTCCATGTACTGAAGATGCAAGAAATGATCTGATAGTATCCCCGAACCTCTAATACTGAAGCAGCAATCACTAACTGCAGCTAGAAATAATTAACAGAAGTTTACCAGGCATCAGAGATGCCATTTAAAACTGAAATCAAGCAACTAAAGCACAAAATACTCCTCACAATACACAATTCTTAATGAAAACTGAACTAAAATATCAAGTTAACTTTTAGAACTGTACCCACTTCTTCCCTCAACATATTTTCCCAGCATACTACTGAAGCTCAAGAACCAAAAAAAAAAAAAAATCAACTATTCAACCCTAAGGTATCCCTAAGGTAACCCTAAGAGAAGAGAAAAATTACCTACCTGTAACAAGGTTTCAGTATTAACATTTCCTTCTCAGAAGACAAAATGCTCCCCAAATTCCCTTCACAAAGTACAGTATCAGCACTTATCCAGTAGCAATAGTGTTGTAATACCTCACAGCACAACTAGAATTTGAAATGCTATGATATGCTCTGAAGTCTGGATTCTGACCTTTAGATTTGACTAGCCTGCACTGATTGAAAAGGAATTATCTTGGGCTGAATATTAGAAAAGTTTTGTTACTTGTATACCTTTTACTTTTAATTCAAACAAAAAACCCACAAAACTAGCAGGTTGGATGTATACGTTCCATATACCTCCCCTAGTAGACCCCTCTTGGTCTACTTCGTTGTTGCCACCTTCCTGTCTCTGTTCAGTAAACACATTAAGCCTCTTGCTAGTTAATGAGACCTTTCCAGAACTCTTGATCAAAGGCTGGAACTACAACAGATGACCATGAACACATTAAAATGAGCACTTCTTTGTCTTCCTCAATTCATCTTTGCACTCTACAACTTCCTGAAGGGAGGCTGTGGTGAAGAGGGTTTTGGCCTCTTCTCCCAGGCAATGAACAGGACCCGGGAAAACGGCCGTAAGTTGTACTAGAGGAGGTTTAGATTGGACATGAGAAAAAACTCTCAGAGAGTGGTCAGGCACTGGAATGGCTGCCCAGGGAGGTGCTGGAGTGGCTGTCCCTGGCACAGTTCAAGAGGTGTCTGGATGAGGCACTGCAAGATATGGTTTAGTGCTTGTGGTAGCAGTGGTAATGAGAAGACGGTTGGACTAGATGATCTTGTGGGTCATTTGCAACCTTTTATTCTATGATTCTATGATCTTGAAATAGCACATTCAGTGGAATTAAATTAAACACATTAAATGCTACTGTTCTTGTGTACTTATGTGCTACAGAGAAGATGAGCTAAAAAATCCAAAGGAAGGTCATGAAAATGATCAGTGGGCTGAAGTACCTCTTCTATGAAGAAAGGCTGATAAAGTTGGGGCTGTTTACTTAAAGAATCTGGGGAAGCGTCACTGTAGCCCTCCAGTACCTAAAAGGGGCCTTGAAGGAAGACCTCTCAGTCAGACAGTCAACTATCAGGACAAGGAATAGTGCCTTTAAGCTCAAAGAAAAGAGATTTAAATTAAATGTTAGGGGAAAAATATCTTAATTCAGAGGTTGGAGAGGCACTGGAACAGTTTGCATAGAGAAGTTGAAGATGTACCTAGAGATCTTCAAGGCCAGGCTGGATGGAGCCCTGGGCAATATGATCTATTGAATGGTGTCCCTGCTCATGGCAAGGGATTGAAACTAGACCTTTAAGGTCCTTCTCAACACAAACCTTTCTGTGTGAAATCTGTTTTCCATCACATACGTGAACTACTTAAAAGTAACAGAAAAGCTACAGCATGACTTCAGTGAGGATTACTCAAAGTCAATTCAATAATTTTTTAAATCGGAAAAACAGACTTTTCTTTATCCTGTAGGGCCATTTCATCACTAAGGGATTACACCTGTACATAGGTTCTGTACTCTTATCAGCACAATACTAAGTCTTTAAGCATTAGGCAGAAACACATACCACATTCAGAGAAAGAAGCAAGCAGCAGAATGCTTCCCTTTTGGAAATCTACAGATTCAGGTTCAGAAAGTTAGTAGTCAAAGAAATACCACTTTTTTTTTTTCTTTCCAGAGCACAGTGTAAGGACTGTAAAGGATGTAAATTCCTTTGGGAAGTTGTTTTCATGTCTCAGTTTGACCCCTGGGAAAACAATACCTCTTCCACAGAAAAACTGTACCCCTACGCACAGAAATCTTAAGCACAACAGAAAGCTGCTTACTGCAACCTCAAATGAAAACAGCTTATTTTCTTATTAGGAACTCCTTGCCCTGCTCCACAGTGTTGCAAGATATCACTAACTTAATATTAAGTGATGTAATAGAATAATTTGTTGCATCCATATTTGCTTTCACTAAATATTAGCCTACAACAATATAACACCCCAAACATGAAAAGATAGCAATAGCACTTACTGTAATCACAGCTTTACTCAGGCAGATAGAGCCTCTGCAGCCATATTCTGTTTCATCTTCAGACTTGTAATAACTGAGTGTGTTGGTTTTCAGAACCACCCATCGATCCTGCCATCCATGAATGTAGTTGGTCCACTATAAAAGAAAAAGAAAAAAATCAAAAATCTGCTAACAGAAAAAAAATACAATACTGAAAAAAAAAATTGTTGATATTTCCAAGCTTTTCAAGTATCAGAAGACAAAAGTTTTGGTTGTCTTTTTTTTTTTTTTCTTAAGTTCTTACCAATTGAGAACATTGCACTTCTGATCAGGACTCTTAAAAAAATAACACTTTTGCAAATCACTGAAATATGATACTAAAAACCAGTTACTTCCCAGCAACAGGAAGATAACAGATGTCTTTGATGCAAAATTTCTCCCAAGGCCACTTAAACAAAGGTACCAACAGAGTGATAACAAACACAGGGGAACACAGGAGGGGAACACCAAACATTCTACCTTGAATTTAGACATATTATGTTACATCTGAACAAGATGAACTGCCAAACTTAAGCAGAACATAAAATACTTTATTTATATACAAAGTGACTTACAGTGATTTTACTGAATTTTCTAACTCTTTTCATATGAAAACATACATGCCATTATCCTACCAGTAGAGCATATAACCATTATAGCAATTAAAGTCCCCATTTCTTCACCAATTTACTACTACCCACAGATACTGCTTGAGGTTTTAATTCCATAACCACTTCATCATTAAGATGATAATTACTTGTCAGGAGACATCAAATCATCCTGTTACTAAGATCTTTCTAGGGACTCAACATTCACATATACAGTACAGCTGACATTCCAGGAACAAGTCCTGGATTCATCATATAAAGGTACAGTTACAAGTGACTAATAAAGTCCTGAATATTAATACCTTATATTTGCTACAACTTCCCAACACAACAGAACTACACCTTGCAGAAGCATACATCACCAACAGAGCATCATAACTATTTTACAGCTCTGGTAACATGCTGGTGTTAGGACTTCGAATGCAGGGCAAAAAAACCCCACACTTTAAATATTGGAAACGGGAAAACAAAAACACTGACAATGATTTTATCAGAAAAACTTCTTTCATCACAACACAGACTTCCTAACCATTATTCACCATTTTACCACATTGAAACAGGGAGGGAGAAGAAAGTGGACTACTGGGATAATATCCAAGTTACATTACATGCATCAGTTAGCACGTGTCTCCTAACTGCATGTCAGCTCTTCTAACGGCAAGAGGAAGTCTAAGCACTAAATACAACAACAAATTCTATTACCTGAGAAATTACTAGCTATTTTCAAGCACAGGTGTGATCTACATTTACTCACCAAAAATAAACCTTTTTATAACCTCCTAATAAATTGCATAGCTACATTCACTATGAGTGCTTCAGCTGTGTTTAGTGCCTGAACCAATAGCACCAACTGCTATGAAGGTATATTTGTGATTCCTTCCTCCCTTTGTCTCTATTATATTCTCTGTTCCTACCAAATATGAAGTGCAAAGCCCAGAGGTATCTTGGCCAAAAGAGCAAGGGACAGGGAAGAAAGCATCTTTCCTCCTTTGACACAGTTAAGTGAGGTAAATATAGCAGCCAATCTTGCATTTGCTGCTGCAATCAACACTGGCTGTTGCAACCAAAATGTGACAGTAATTAAGAGACTCCAAAGTATTCTTGTAGGAAAAAAAAGGTTTCTGCAAACAAAAGACCACTGGTTAAAGCACACGTGTATCAGGACATTTCCATGGTGGAGTTCTTTGTATCCACCTTTAAGTTGTAAGGAAAACTGTAATGGAAAATGCCTAGAGTTTGGAAACACTCCGAGAGCAGTGAAACCTACTTCTAATAAGCTTCTCTTTCAAAACTATCCTGTTTAAAAGTGTCTGTCTTTACTGAGTTGAAAAATTACTAAGCATACAGAGAACTGCAGCATACTTTCACTGATTTGCTATTTAATAACAGACTAAGTTTTAAAAACAGAGATGCTCAGTAATCAGTTTGTAATAGTACTCTATTTTAATTAATTTCTCTCAAGCATTACTGAGGCATTAACTAGCAAAAGGCAAAATTATCCCCCAAGTATATTCACTGCAACAGGTTTTGCCATACTTTGACTACTGAGATTACATCCCCTGGGTTCTCACAGAAAGGGCAATGTCAGCTACGTTTGGTATAATTATAAAAAAAAATATGAGTCCTGTACACTGGAACTTTATAAATTTCAGCAGAAACCACGACTTCACCCATCACTCCCATATTTGCCAACAGAAGTAACAACAATATCCTAACAAATATTCAAGTTTCTAAGGTAAGAATCATCCAATCAAAAGAACACATTGTTAAGAAAAACCTAAGCTACTAAACCAAAACCTCGTGTTTTAAGTGCTGTCACATCTCATGACTCTCATCCTCTCCCATCCCCTACAGATGACAGGATCTCACACATGAGAGCCTTCTCCCATCCCTGGTTTTAGGAACGCTTTTAGACTGCAAAGCATTTATGACTCTCCCACAAACAAGCAGAGGACTGCCTCATTGGGACTGTTTTCCTAGCAGTCAGGGCCAGTTATGAACTCAGTATCCCATGACCTGTGTGCTCCATGCATGCTGATGCCCAGCCTTGCCACACAGGACAGGAAAGAACTTTTTTTTTTTAATTCGACATCGTTCTGAAGGTACTTTCCGTAAAAATAAAACCTTTTTGCTCCCAAACTTAATGGTTCAACGCACAGCTTTAAAACTGCCCCCGAAGTAAAATTTCCCAGCGTCACCCAACGCATACTTGCAAGTCATCTCATTTCCAGCGATTTCAAAAAAAAAGAAAAAAAGATAAAAAATAACAGCACTCCTATTTCAGGAGGGAAACGAGCCGTAGTGCCCTTTTCCTTCCTCTCCTCCCCTCCTCCCGTATCTCCCGCTGCAGGGCTGGTTTATGGCACTGTTTTGATAGTCGCACCGAAGGCTGCGCCGCTTCTGTGCCCGCTCCGGGCGAGCCAACCGCGCGGGCCCCGCGCAGGGCAGCGGGGAGCCCCGCCGCGCCGAGGATGCGCCCCGCACCGCCGGACCCTCGCAGCGGGACGAAGGGGGCTCCACGCCGGGTGCCCACCCGGGGCTCGAGGCCGCGCCGGCGGCTCCGCCCGAGGCGGGGCTGCCTCACGGCACCTCTCCGGGCCGGGCTGCCGCGGGTCCGCGCGAAGGCGGGGGGAGGTGAGCCGGCCCCTCCCGGCGCAGCGCCGTCGGGGACGTGCCGCTGCCCCCGCCGGAGGGAGGGGGGCGCGGGAGGCCGGCGCGGCTCCCTGGCAGCCTTCGCGGTCAGGTGGCAGCTGTTCCGGCCAGCGCCGCTCCCGGAGACCAGCGAGCCCCGGAGCGGGGCGGCGAGGAGCTGACAGCCGGGATCTGTCGGTGGGGGGGGGGGGGGGGGGGCGGCCGGGAGCCGCCGCGTAGAAGGGAAGCGCGAGGCCGGCGGGTGCGGCGGAGCGAGGCGCCTTACCTTGCTGAGCACCCCGCACAGCTCAACGGGCAGCCCGAGCTCGGTCTCGGGGTCCTCCTCGGAGCCGGAGGAGTTCCAGCTCTGGTTGTCCGACATGGAGACGCGAGCCGCGGCCACCGCCGAGCGGGGAAGAGCCGCGCGGCCCCTGCCCTCAGCCTGCTGCCGAACAGACGGGAACGGCCGGCAGCGGCTCTACCTGAACGGCACCGCTCCGCGCCCGCCAGCGGCCAAGCGGCCTCAAGAGGCGGAGGCTCGCGCGGGTCCCTCAGAGCAGCTCGGCGGCCCCGGCCCGCGGCAGCGGCCACAACATAGAGGTGGCGAGGGGAGGAGGAGCGAGCGCACGTCCGCCTGCCGCGCACTCCGCTCACAGCGCTGCCGCCGCCGCCGCCATCTTACGCGAGGCGGGGGAAGGGGGGGCGCGCTCTGCCACTATTTACTCGTTCCACCCCCCGTCCGGCCCCGCTGGCGGAGCCGCGCGCTGCACGCCGGGAGCTGTAGTCTCCCCGGCGGAGTCCGAGACCGCCGCTGCGCGCGGCATGCCGGGAGTTGTAGTCCGCCGTGGCGGCGGTTCCCCTCCCGCCGACTCGTGGCCGCCATCTTGGTCTCGTCTCTCCCTTAGCGCTGGTTTTGTTGCCTGATAAGGTGGGGTCCTCCGCTCCCTCCCCGGGCGTGGGGCAGCGGTGCTGCCTGGACTGGTAGGACCCGATCGAAAAGCGGCTGTCCGAGCTGTCAGGTAGCCCGGTCCCGTGTTTTTACGCGCCTGCTGTGGTAGCTCGGGGCACGAGATAGTACGCGGTGCTTTCTTAGAGCTCTGGCCGGGATGCGCAACCTTGTTTGTGGGGGTAGAGCCGTTCGCAGGAGGGAGCCGTGCCAGCTGACTGCTGGACGGCGCACGGGCGGGCACGGCGGGTTGGAACGGACGCACCGTTTGTGCGGGCTCGTTTGTTGTTGCTTACTTCTCCTTGGGTGAGGGGAAGGCTCCGTTCTGCAGTGCATGCTGCTGGTTGTATTGGAGAAACGGTGCTCTGAAATCTCATTGTCTCTGACCGCCTCTCTGTGACAAACCGTGGTGTGATTTTCCCATGCGATGCTGAGAAATCCCTTTTTTTAGTATTGAAGAGCCTTTACCACAGACCGACGTACGTATGCGTGTTACCCATACATGAGATAGGTAAACTTTCGGTAACGTGCGTATCATAAAGTCTTTTGTTTGAAGATCCCTGTGCTGTTATTGTCAATTCTCTGCACTGAGTGAGTGGTGAAACAGCACATCGCTGTCCTGAACAGCTGGAAGTGAAGAGTGGTCACAGAAATTTGGCTACTTCTCTCTGAGATGTGCACTTTCTTTCAGGGCTGTTGTGGGTACTGTTTTTGGCAACTTTCAGACTTGGGAAAAGCTGTTGAGAAATGAGGCCCTTTGCTTCATCTGCTGTTTGGAAAGAAGCTATGCTATTTTTGCTTTGTATCTGTTGCAATGTACTGCATTTCTTAAGTAAGCAGGGTGGCTGACTTTTGTATGTGCTGATATGTGAAAGAATGATTTTTGGTTCTTCTTTGCAGCACATTTATGAAGTTAAGTGGCACCACTTTTAACGTTAGATTTTTTCGCCCATCAAATTCTGAATGAACTTCTTTCTCTATTCTGATCTGAAAGCAGGGAGTGAAGAGACATGTCTGAGCAAAGCCTTTGGCAGTGGCAATGACATGTACTTAGCCGTGCACCTTCACTTTCGTTCTAGGTTTGACCTCTTGGTTGCAGTTGCTTTTACAGATCAGGAACTGCCGAACTGTAGGGGTTGTAAGGGAACTCTGTAAGACATCATCCTATCCAACCCCCTGCTAAAGCAGCTTCCCTACAGCAGGTTGTGCAGGAAAGCGTCCAGGCAGGGTTTGAATATTTCTGGAGAAGGATACTCCACAAGCTCCCTTGGCAGCCTGTTCCAGTGCTCCGTCACCATCACAATAGAGGAGTTTTTCTCCTATTTGGCTGGAACAACATCTGTTCCAGTTTCTGTCCCTTGTCCTGTCGCTGGGCACCATTGAAAAGAGTGGCCTCATCCACTTGCCTCACACTCTTTAGATATTTATTAGCATTGATAAGATGCTCTCTCAGTCTTGTCTTCTCCAGGCTGAACAGTCTCTGGTTTCTCAGCCTTTCCACATAGGGGAGATGCTTCAGGCTCCTAATCATTGTAATGAAATTATCTTCTTGGTTTCTTCCCCATTTATATGTCTGCCACATCCTCCTGGAATGTCTTACTTTTTACCTTTATTTCATTAGTTTTTGTTCTTTAATCATGTGTTGAGAGTGTGAATAACCTGAATTAAATTAGCTCTCCTCTGATATTCTAACCACCCTTTTCCTACATTACTCGCTGCCTATTACTTTTAATGAGACCAAGTCACATCTACAGTACTGTGGTGCAATGGGAGTAGATATTCAAAGAAAAGATCTGGCGCTGAGGACTCTAAGTTCATCCTGTTTAATGGTAGTTTTGAACATTGCTAGTAGGGAACCCAGATAACTAATGTTGTGTATGCTCACATACTGATAACAGTTGCACAGTTCTTCCTGCCAATTCTATTATTTCCACTCTCTGCAGGATTAAAACTGACATGAGTCCTCTTCTGGGGTCTGCTCAGTAACCATGACTCCAGTAACCATCACTTCCAGTGGCTGAAGAGAATTGAGCTGATCGTTCAGAAGGACAGTCTGATGTGCTTGCTTGCACAGGTCTTTCTTTGTTGGTGGTTTCTTCTGCTGAGAAGCAAAGACTTTCAAGTGCAGCTGATATTTAAATCATTATCGAGGGAATGTGTTTTTACAAGGAAATAAGGGTTAAGGAGCTTGTTAAATTTGACCCTGTCAGCCAGAATGTTTCATTGCCAAATGAATACTCAGTAAAGACAGGTGCAGCAAAGACTTTTCCTGATGGAAAAGATGTGATGCAAATGTTCCTGTTTAGGGTGCAATTCTTAGCTCACCCAGATAAGAGTGAAGTCAGGTAGAATGAAATCAAATGCATTAATGGGCTTTGTAGTATAACCTTTTAAATATCAGAGATGTTAAAAATATCCTCGTTGTACTGAATCTTCCTAATTTGAGCATATACTTGTTCTTGTCTTATAAATCCAAGAAATAAAGCAAAGTGTTTGTTGGTAACACATTTTTCACACGGTTTGGCTAATTATTGATGCAATAATTCCTGTACCCAGACGAGTTAGCTGCGGTTTAGTTCTTCAGTGGTGGGTGCTGCCTCCAAACAGTTACATGCACAGCCTAGGTAAAGATATTTCTGTACAGGAAGTAGAATAAGCAGCATAGCTGCATGGCCACCTGTTCTATCTTAATTAGCAACTGGGGAAAAAGCAAGGTGGTGTTGATTTAAAATGTTGATTTGAGTGAGTTCTGGTCTTACTGAGAAGGTCTCTATTTATTACTTTGTTCTGAAGTGGCCAGTGATTTGGTTTCCAGCAGTAATAATTTCCAGTCTAAGGAAGGCTATTGAAGGTTTGAGTTTCAATTTGAGAGTTACTCTTGAATCAGTCTGTTTGGCTTGTTTGTTCTGCATTCTTTTTTCAGATTCTTCAGATTCTTCAGTTCTTTTGTGTTCTTTTGTATTGCATTGTCAAAACAATTTTCATGAGTATTAAAATATACCAAAAAAAAAAAAAAAAGAGAAGGGGAGGCACTTGATCTTTTATAATTTGATTTAGTGTATAACTTGCTACTATACATTAGTATATTTTATATTTTACATTTATATACATTTTTGCAAAAAAAAAAAAAAAAAGAATGAGTTTTCCTAAGTTCTAGAACAGTAACTGCTAGTTAGGAGTATCCATTTTGTTAGTTTGTTTTAATAGAGGAGGTTTCTAGCAACATTAAGCTTCAATTCTGTCTTCAGTTGAAGTAGAAAGTGAACGTAAAAGGTGTTGTCTGTGACATTTATATTGTTCTCACTAGTCAAGGACACAAGTGTTAGTCTTTTGAGCACAGTGCAGTTCATACTACGCTGTACTTGCTCTTAGCAAAAAGGCTGAAAATGATCCTTTACAGTCAGAATTGGATGGACTAAGTTATTCATCTCAGTTAGCTGTTTATTGTGCATTCAGTGCTCTTCACAAAACTCCTATTAACATTTTGACCTTGTCACAGAAATAAAGGATAGTATTTATTTTCTTCTGATGCAACCTGTGAACGTGTGTCCAGTGTCAGGGTTCACAAAGTTAGTCCATCCCCCGTTCTCCATGTTAATATGTAGAGGTATGTCAACATGTCATCATTTTGTTTTCTTCTTTCCAAAGTAAAATTAGAAGAGCTTGAGGAAATATCCAAAACATCTTAGTCAAAAGACAGTAGGAAATTTTTTTTTTGGTTTATAATAAACGAAGCATCAGATTTTCATGAAATGTTGCTACTGCAATTTCAACATATGTATATTTTTACATACCTTGTATATTTTTATGCCATGAATGTTAGATTTGGACTATTTAGGTATGAAAGGGGGATCCCTTCCATTTCTGCTACACATATAGATTCCTTGGAGCTGTAAGGAGGATAAGCAGTTGTGTAACAGTACTTTTCATCTCATATGCTTTGTTTCTTTTGTTGGCGTGACTGTGATAGCATAGATAACAGTTTTTTGTCACGACAATTGTTACACAATTTACATGCATTAAATTATCATTTGGTATGGCAGTTTCTTTTTCCGAGTTTTGCAGACAGTAGTCACTTTCTATTCCTGATGTTGCTTCTCAGCAAGTTGTTACACTATTAATGAAGGAAAAAGTGTTAACAATTTTGTGAATGTTATTGATTTGCAAGATAAAACTGTGTCCACAGAACTGAATATTTTAGAAACTTTTTTTTTTTGTTTTAATCTTTTTCTCACATTGTATTTTACTACATGAAAATAACAAGATGGAAGTGTTTTTAAGTTCTTACACTACACACACAGTTTCTGTTACCGGACTTGCTGGGTGTTTAGTGAATACAGACTGGAGGAATAGTGCAGCTCACAAATATAACCCATCTCCTTCAGGCTACTTCATGCAAACATATGCTGAATACAGGTAGAGGCACTTGAAATTAAATATTTTCTCTATGTTACTTGCCCTTCCGGTGTCAGTCCAGTCTTTGGACTGGACTCACTTGAGTTTCTGTGCTTGCTTCTAGAAGACTTTCATTAGCGTTTCATTTTTTACATTTAGAAGCATCCCAGACTTCTAACAAAGCTTCTTACTTAATAATGATATTCTGTGGTTCCTCTCCACCTTTCTATTTTGCCATTACCAGTTGGCAGTTAGTGCTCAAATCTTCTTTATCTTCAGACGCCCTTTCAGTAGCAATTGAAAAGTTACTTATTCCATATAGAGATGATTCTACTGCTCTCCATGCCCATCTCCAAATAAGAAGAATAATAGAATAGTATTTAACTGTAGACTGCCTTCACAGACCTCTGATTTTGTACCCTTCTTTCTTGCTGTGACAATGTGAGAAATTTAATATGTCCTGTAATGGAAACAGCACAGTCTTGCAGCAGATTCTTGAGGTGACAGGATGCCACAAATATGTCACAAATCTGTCACTCTGCCTAGACAGCTCTAAGCTAGTGTTTCATTAGTCTAAATTTTCACCCACTACTTCAGCATATTTTAGCTAAAACACAGGACACCACAAGCTGATTGCTTTCTCCAGGTCAGTTTTCCATGGAGACCGTTTTCCATGGTGACAATAAACTTATACACTGACATTTTATTAACATTTTGTACAGTGCTTCAAATGGTGCTTCTCCTGCATTTCGTTTAAAAGTTGTCATTGCTGCAGATGATTCACTGAGTGTTTTGTTTGACAGTGCTTTATCTGTTGTTTTATTGTAGCTTCTGTGATATGTATTTAACGTATTTTCAGATCTGTTATTCTGATGGACTCCAGGTTCTGTTCATGTCTCTCCTCTATGTATTTAAGCTTCTGTGGAGAACTAATGTTGTGTCTTCAAATAAGTATTTTCTTAATTCCAGCTAAGGCGTTATTTTATACACTTTGTTTTCTGTTACTATTGATGTAGTTTTGGTATGCACAAGAGGATGAGAAGGTAAAATACACTAGGAGACTGACGTTTCTGAGACTTTTTCAAAACTGTTTTCTTTTATCATTGTGTTCTTTTTGGACATACAGCAATGTGGGAGGGAAGGACTTCAAGTTAAACACATGAGTCAGTGTTTAAAGCCCTCGCTATAAAGCTGAGGCTTTATGAATAAGAAGGGACAATGTTTTGTACGTGCTAGGGGTAAAGAGACTTTTTCAGGAGCGTGGGACCAAGTTGCAAAGTCTGGAATGGGAAGCAATAACTGTGTTCATGCCAAGTTCATGAAGAGAAGGAGTGATAAAAGAACCAGGGGAAGTAAAGGAAGGTAATTTACCCTGA
Source organism: Perdix hodgsoniae (assembly GCA_035772895.1). NCBI lineage: Eukaryota > Metazoa > Chordata > Aves > Galliformes > Phasianidae > Perdix > Perdix hodgsoniae. Next base: position 17,496,294 of record JAPSGF010000003.1, read on the forward strand.
GGAAAGTATTTATTTGTTGTTATGCCTACTGCTTACCATAAAATTAGATTGAAAGTAATGCTGGAATTACTGAGTAACTAATTGAAGTGGCATGAACTCAAGATGAAACTTGGAACTGAAATATGCAATGCAGTTTACCGTCCTTTACTACCCCACGCTCCCTCCCCCCCCTCAATTCCCCTTTAACATATAGCGGA
>JAPSGF010000003.1:17496590-17529424 GCA_035772895.1 Perdix hodgsoniae
CCCCCCCCCCCCCCCCCCCCTTGGCTTTTGTGTAGCAGTCCTGTTACAGGCTCCGGTAAGTGGAAAATTAATGACAGTGTTTGTCATTGTGGTCTTTCATTTGATAGATACACACAAGAGCTATGAAGGCTTTCCCAATCCCAGCTGACTGTTTAGTAGCACTATAGCTACAGTAGTGCCAAGAATTAGAATCTCTGTCTGCATTTCCAAGTACATTCTATTCCTTGCAATGCAACAAGCAGTATAGATAAACACAACGTTACTTAGCTGATCTTGTATCTTTGGAAGGCGACGTACAAAATAATCTGAACTGGTGGAATGTGATTTAAAATTGGGTATTTATGGCAGAACTTTTTTAATGTGTGGTTTTACTGTCTAATTTCATTTGACTAATGTATTTCAGGAGGTGACTGTCATGAAAATAACAACTCCACCATTAATGTAAAATAAGTCACCCACATGGTTCTTTTATCTCACACACACACACGCACGCGCACACACACACACACACACACACACACACAAATATCTTTACATTAAAAAAGACATTAAAAAAAATAAAACATATAATTATATGTAATATATAATTATATATATATACACACACACTATATATATATACTAAAATAATATATAGTAACAATTATATATATTATATATGTATTATTATATATAAAATAACTGAAAATAATTTTTCAGTTTGGTTGATAGTGAGTTGCACCTAAGTCCTTGTATAGTTAAAGCAGCATTTAAAAATACCTTCTGGAAAAAAAAAAAGCAACACTCTTAGATTTGTGTAGTTTGTGGCTGTGTTTAACAGAGCTGCTGTAAGAGCCTGAAAGGATGTGACTTCTCCAAGCAGGAAGGGCTTGTGTCACAGGGAGAAGCTTGAAGGGGAAGTTTAGGAGTGAACATTCTTCCTGCACGAAAGTAAAGCTGAAGCTGTTCATTAGTCAACAGCTTAGGATAGGAAGAAAGTACTTCTGTATGCTTTTCCTGTAACAAATTTGCATTAAATATTTCAACCCAATATCACAGTTGGATCCTGCATATTTTAATCTGGCAGAAATGCAACCACAAGATCATGCTCCAGAAGGCAGCTTTTGTTTGTTCAGTTTAAGATTAGTTTATTATCTAAACAATGTACGTAGATGGAAGAGTTCAGCTGTTCGCTTTTGTAAGGCGTAAGGGAAGATGTCACATATCAGAAGTACCTGCACCTGTAAGAAATTACATATGGCAGCAATTGAGTAGTAAAAGTTTGGTATGCTCTATTAGTTGGAAGCTATGGCTCTATGAATTAATGGAGGAAAAGAATGCAGGAATTTTTCCCTGAAGAAAACAATGAAAATTTATTCAAAGTTGTTAATTGAAGCCGTCTGTTTTTTAAAAGATGAGCTGTAACTCAAGCAGAAGGTTTGAATTTGAGCTAGAAATTACTGGGAAAATATATATGGCACACCTCAAGCAGGAATGAGGACTAAATGAATGACAATCTTCCGCAATTTAAAATCATTTTGTTTGGTTGGGGTTTTTTTGTTTGTTTGTTTGCTTTTGGAAAGTAATGCAGCTTACTGTGTTTAAGGCATTACTGTTTGTTCTGATGGGATTATATACAGGGATACGTCTCACATGTGTGACATGAGATGCTAACCTTTATTGAAGCTGATGATGCACAGTTATTTCTGGTAAGGGAACTTCTGAAAGTTTGTTTTTTAGTTACTAAAGAAGTAAAACCTTACTGTTTCCAAAGACTGATGATGACTTTATTTGGTGATTATGGAAGGTCAGCCACTTTACACAAATATGTCTTCATGTTTGTGATGTATGTGTTGTTTTCATGAACAAATATGCAGCAAATGAGTTCTACAAATTACTTTTGTATTGTTCAGCTGGAACTTAGAAACAAGTACATGACTGAAATTCTTTTTTTTTTTTTCTTTCCAGGTACTAAGTCTCAGGAAAGATATTGGTCTTCTGAAAGTACTATGGACAACATGAAAAATGCTGATAACAGCTCTTATAATGGTGGAGCTCTGCTTAGAATGGGCCTCAATGATAACAAAGCTGGAATGCAAGGTTTGGATAAAGAGAAAATTAATAAAATCATAATGGAAGCTTCCAAGGTTGGTTTGATTATATTTATTTATGTATTTATTTATTTTTCCTTTCCAGCATTTCTACTTATATCTCCCTTCCCATAACAGATAAAGTTAATGTGACTGGATTTTTAACATTTTCAGTCCTTTGTCCTTTTCTTTTTGCCCTTTTTCTCAAGTGATTCTTGAGAGGGGTGGCCAGTAGCATGCAGTTTTGTGCCAAAGATCCACAAAAGAAGTCACACCTGTGCAAAGCACTGGAATATTAGTCCTCTTACTTTTTTCTTGAAAGGACTGCAGATGCAGCTACGTGGGGATAACACTTCATTCAGGCAGCTCTAGATTTTTTTCCTTTTCCTTTCATAAATGTTTATTTCATTTGATGTTACTATATCCCAAGGTTATTTGCATAATAATTTTTGCTCAGAAATTCGTGTGTCACTCTATTACGTTCAAACCATACCAAGCATACCATAGACAGTGATAAGAAAATGTTTTTTGTTGGTGCTTTACACACTCTGAGGTAAACTCAGGGATGGGGAACATACTATAAACAGCATTTATTTAGCAAGCATATTTTACTTGTGTTTCCACTTCAACAGTGCTTTATGTAGTGTTAAGACTCCTGTTGATTTAGTTGTTTTCTCTCCTTATACTGTCCATTATTTCTTGAAAAGTTAGCTCTTTGTCAGAAATATGTTCATAATTACATATGGAGAAATTATTTCTCAAGGACAGTTACTGTTTAATCACATGTGTTGAAATGGAATGAACTGTGAAAAGTGCTTTCGAAACCAATAAGTGGGTTTCTTTGTATTAGGATACATTTCTGTAAGTAAAGCAGGAGAACTTAATGCCATCTATAGTTCAAGAAATCTGAAAATAAGCTTTGATTCTTCCTGAAACTTTCCTTCTTTTTTAGTCCTTTCAAAATTGAACTTACCATCTCTACCCACAGTTGTACTATGGGAAGATTTTATATAATTTCAGCTTTGAAATAATGCAGGAGATCTTAGAGAAGAACTTTTTAAATAAGTCTTAAATACTGGGCAGTCCTTCATCCTAACATTTTCTTACTGATTTCTTTCAGCAAGACTTAACAAGTCATGCTTGATTGCAGAGGGGAAAAAAGATGATGTGTATGTCTGATATTGAAAGAAAACATCAATCTCTCTTGTGTATCAGCTGTATGAAAATCCAAAGTATTCATTACTGTGTTTCACACTTGCTGTATTTAAAGATGAAATGTGTTTACTAGATGAAAAGACAAATTAAAACCTTACAGTTTTTTGTAATTTTCTTCTAGGGCTCCAAATTTTATGAAAACGAGCTCAAAAAAGATCAACAAGTTAACCAACGAATTGAGAAAATGATGCAGCTTAAGGAGAAAATTACACAACAGCAGCTATTGAAAGCACGGTTGCGGGTACTAATCCTGTACATTTTTATTTTATTTTATTTTATTTTATTTTATTTTGAGAAGATGATGAATAAACACTTTGGTGTGATTTAATTTGCTGTATTAAATTTTGTTGATAAGCACAGCATTAGATACTGTTTACATGTTAGTCATGCAAGTAAATTTTGTGCAGTGATTTAAGGATGTAAGTGTAATAAAACATTCCTAGAAAAAGACTGAGTAAGTTCTAAAACGTACATTAAATGTATTTTTTTTTTTTTAATTGGAATGAAGAAAAAAATAATTCCTGTCCTTTTAAATCCAGACAATTTGAAGGGATATCATTATGGTTCCTGGAACAGCTTTATTTAGTACTCAGTTAATAAATAAAATAGCATTCTTCAGTTTTAGAAAATATATGTTTTTGTGCTAAGTGGCCCTTGGTGAAATGAAGATGGTCAGAGCTTTAAACTCTTCCTGATTAACATATTCTTTATGCTTTGTAATGGAAGATAAGAAGTCAGAAGGAATGCATATGTTCTAAACTAGAAGGATGGAGGGACTATTTTTCTTCTCATGTGCTAATAGTAGATAACAGTATCCTAAATAGTTCTCTGTGTTAGATACTGTTTGAAGAAAACTACAGCAGGTTGCGCACTGCATTCATAGACCCAGCGTAATTAAAGTTACTTGTAGTGGCTTAATTCACTTCCTTTCTCATTTGTACTGTGATTCAGTCTTTAATTACATGATTGCATGCCGTTTTTCTCTAATAGGATTCCTGTTTCATTCAGTGCACAGTGCAGACACAGTTCAGTGAGTGAGCAATTATTTACTGTTGTCCTCATTGCTCAGTGGATGGCCCCAAGGCTTATTTGTTCTACACTAGTCTAATCCAGCTTTAAATGTAGAATTACTGTCTTCCTCATAGGCTTTTCTATGTTGTATACTACATATTGAAAATTATTTAAATTATTCTTGCAAAACTCCAGCAAAGTAGTGTGAGATTTTTGTTTTGTAGATGAGAAGCTGAGACATATTTTCCAGGCTGTTTTCTCAACCTTCCATGTCTCAAGTCACCTTTGTCCTATGTTAGTTCTTAATACATGCTGTGTAGTACTTAATCAGCTTCTCTGAGTTTTTCAGACACAGATATACCTAAGTCTCATTGTCATCTTTACCTTTCTTCCTATCACTTTCTTTATTTCAGTCACTCTCTTCATTTCAAAACCGCCTTCTTGAAATACTGTGGAAGAACTTGTTCTCTTAGAATGTGTAACTAGGAGATGCTTTGGAATTACAAATCTATACATATATTTGGGGATATATGCATATATCTGCACGAATGCTGCAAGTTTTCATCTTCAGGTCAAGTCTAGTTTGTAGGATACTTTGAGGCTGAGGTACAGCTTCCTAAGCTGGCAGTCTGTACAGGATCTCTAATGTAAAATCAAAGCAATAAAAAAAAATTCTGATTTGTTGGATGAAATCTCGGTTATGTTGTGGAAACAGTAGCATAAATGAAACACAGTCTTCAACATAACACTTACTGTCTTTCTCACCAGTAGGGTGTGTTTGAAGAGGCAATTTGAAGTTCTAATAAACGCCATTTTCTATTAAAAGAAGTAATATATCATGCTGCATTATACAGTTCTTAATTTCTGAAAATTTGTAACAGATTTAGATTATGCCGATCACTTAGAGTGAAACTGCTTGAAGTTCCACAGAAGTTAACTCTTAAGTATCGAGCTGCTACCAGATTGTCAAGCTGTTCTCATGATGCTTACTGGTTTTATCACTGTGTGGTTTATCATAGATGTTTATTCTGCGAATAGTTGTCCCCAAAAGTATTATTATTATTTGTTTTTTCTTCAATCCTGTCAAATAGTTTTACAAACATTAAATAAATCTTGAGTAGTATTTTAACATCTTAATTTGATTATGCAGTTTAAGATAGGAAACTTGTATCTTCCATATTTTACGTTCACAACAATATAAGGAACTTTTTTTCCATGTGTTGCATCACTTAAATAGCTAGTAAATAGTAGCCTGCCTGCTCCACTTTCATTTGGGCTCTTAATTTCTCATACTCTAAACTAGTATGTCCAGCCTTGGGGAGCATACTGTATTCTTTTGTACAGAATAGCCTACTTTGAGGTCCCGTTTCACCTCTAAAGCGAACTTAGAACAAAGAAGAGAAAAGATTAAGTAAGTCGTTATGCAGCAATTTGTTTGGGACCTTCAAAGCCACTTTGAATGCCACTTGTCTTTGTTCAAGTATCTTCAGCCTCAAAGGCCGAGATTTCGGATTAGTTTTTTGTTTATTTTATTAAGCAGCTCTGCAAGGGAAAAAAAGAGCAACAAAGAACAACTTGGCAAATTGCACATAATTGTTCCTTTTCAGGACCATAAAATAATTATAACTGAGCCATTTCTGTGATGGTACCTTGATTTCACAAATGTTTGTGAGTGTCCTTGTTCTTGCACACAGAGTGAAACTTCTGTTCCTTTTCACTACGTGCATTTCTTGAGCTCTAATGTATGTGAAGCTCATTGTTTCTTTTCTAATCACAGCAACTTTTTGTTTTTATGAACAGAGGATAGCATAGTCATCAATATGATTAGGCAATCATAGTTTGACAGCACTTCCTTTGTTCTCCTTTTTTGACATTTTCTCTTTTGCTTCTAGAATGTTGTATGGTAATGACAACGCAGTCACCTTAAGTCAGCAGGTCTTAAAAAATTTCTGTTAGGTAATGCACTTGTACTTTCTAGTGACACTCACATCATATCGCATGCATAATTGAATGATGTTTCTGAAACAAGCACAAATTCTCCAGCTCTCTCAATAAAAGAATGCAAATAAATTAAGAAAAACAATTTGAAGTATTTTTGTGGAGAAACCTATGTTTGACTGATTCAGAACACTGTGGGACTGATCAAGCCCACGATCTACTTGTAGAAGAAAAATCTTTAACTCCTGAAGAGAAACAAAGTACTTTCTAACTCTTTTCTATGTATAATCTTTAAAAGTCGCTGTAGTGTTTTGCTAGCAGTCCAGCCTTTTGATACATATTCCTGTAACAAATGCTGAGGAATTTTACAAAGGTATTAACAGCAGCTTTCTTCACAGTAAATAAACCTGTCTGAGACCTTATTTCTCACAAAGTAACATGGACCGTACTGCCCTTTGAGCTGCTGGTCCTTTTGTCATGTGAAAAATTTGAGCCAGTTTTATGAAGAGTGATAGCTTCAGCTAGGTTTATTGAAAATTCACATTCTATTAATGTATTTTCATCTGTTCATTTTTTAAATAATGTCTATGACAGTGGCTGAAGCTGCATCTTCAGTGGTCTTACCCAGTTACTGTCTGAATTAGGTTTCTTTTTTTTTTCCCACTAGTGAGGAGTTTGTTGCTTTTTATACATCTGCTCTAGCAGCGTTTTAGTAAGTGTCACCAGAAACGTTTTTTTTTCCTTAAACAGTGTGCCATATACATCAAAATTATTGGAATCATGTGTACTTTTGAACTTCTGCAAGGTTAATAGTTTTTTTAATTATTGCTTTATTTTGTTCAGGTGGACAAACTTGTGATGGAACTGGAACAGAGTCGCAACCTCAGTTGTACTATTGTACACATTGACATGGATGCCTTCTATGCAGCTGTGGAAATGAGAGACAATCCAGATCTGAAGGAAAAGCCTATTGCAGTGGGATCAATGAGTATGTTGGTAAGGCTAAAAGTCAAGCTCATACAGAAATTAATTGCATTAATTTAAAAGTATGATAAACTGTACAATAATAGCATATAATAAAGAGAAGTTTCATGACTTTCTGGAAAAAATAATAAGATATATTATATTTTATATATATATACATTATATTATATATATATATAATATAAGATAAATATAAAATATATCTTATATATAACATATATATATAATAATAAGAATGGTAGAGGAAGTGTCTATTTTAGACCACGTAAAGCTGAACTTTGTTTTTCAGTAGAAAGTGTAATAATGGGTTAAAAGGTGTGAATAGACCAGAGAGGGGAAAAGAATATGTTAATTTTCATCGTATTCAGTCTTTTCTGTGTGCAGTTCCATGATCAGAATTTGATTTAACGGCAAGTGTCATTAAGTAAACCTTGATTACTGAGCACTAAACTTACTTCTCCTCTCCCAAGTCCACCTCAAACTACCATGCTAGGAGATTTGGTGTACGTGCAGCCATGCCTGGATTTATTGCTAAAAAGCTGTGTCCACATCTAACTATAGTACCGTTAAACTTTGAAAAATACAGAAAAGTGAGTAAAGAGGTAAGTCTGGAAAAAGAAAAAATATTCTAACTAAAGATGGGTGTACTTTGTTTTAGACCTTATCAGTTTTAGATAATATGAGATGTGGCAGCTTAAATGTTACATTAGAATATGTTTGAATCTGTTAAGAGTCTTGGATTTCACAATACATATAGTTCATTTGTTGTTTGATGGGAGTAAAGTATTAAAAGTTACAGTTGTTTTGGTTTTATATTTGTGATTTTTTGGGGATTTGGATTTATTTCATTTCGTTAGCAAAAGCTGAACAGTGAATCTTATCATTAATTGTTTAAGGGAAGATGAGATGCGTATGATCAAATATTGTGATTCCTAATAATTGGACCTAAACTTATAAAATATGATGCAGTCAAATTTTCCTTCTCGCTAAAAAATAAAGTAATGATTAAAAGGAGGGAAGGGGTAAAGAGAAGCAGTAAAATGAGAGATTTTATTTGTCCTATTAATTTAATATGTTGTTTTGGAGGATGCACTTAAAATTAATGATTTCGGGGTAAGTTTTGCTAGTGGCTCTGACTAGAACTCTAAACTGCTGCTACCCCAGTTGTTTGACTATAATTTAAAATGTGGGCTTGTCTTATGTTTTGCATATGTGATGTCTGACAGACAGTGCAGATAGATAAATCAGCTAATGTGCTCCTTTTGAGCTTCTGCCAGTTTCCCAGACCCCCAGAGTTTTGTTCAAATAGTAACAGCAGTAACTGTGAAGGTGATACCAATGGAGTGCTTGTTCACCTAGCTTAGTGACCTGTACAGTAAAACACCATGCTCAAAACCCCTTTACTTGCTTAGTATTGATGTCTTGGTACTTGAAAGAAGTAGTGCTATAAATTTGTAATATCAATAAATTATTTTCTCTATAAATGTCTTTAATGGTGAATGGTCATCTTGAATTTTCAGAGTACACTTGTTCACCTAATAATTGTGCGACAAGATCTGTTTTTACAGCAAAGTTTTAAACTTTGTCTATACATTTATGAAGGTTAAAGAGATACTGGCTGAATATGATCCGCATTTTATGCCTATGGGCCTAGATGAAGCCTACCTGAATGTAACAGAACACTTGGAGGAAAGGCTGCATTGGCCTGAAGATAAAAGAAGATACTTTTTGAACACAGAAAACACTACAGAAAAAAGTAAGCAAAGTACTCTCTTGTTGTGTGTACAGTGTATACTTCAGAAAAGCAGCTCCCATTGAAAGTACGTGTATCTAAGTGCATCCTTTGTAATTCTTTATGCTATCTACCTCTGATTTCTTAGGTTGCAGGTTCACTTTCTCTACAAAAGCCATGCTGATGACAGTTAGGATTTAGAGATGTAGGTTTTTAACTTGGCAGTATGTATGTGTGAAAAGTAGCAGCAGGTTTACTGTACCCAGTTGCATGTTTTAGCTACATGTTTTGTCTTTGCAATTCAAAACTGTATTTTTGCAAATAAATAGTAATAGTCTTGTGAGTTAAGGAAGTGTAGAATAAATAAATTGATTGTTCTAATGTTTATTTACAATTTGCTGAAGTGTTTTCTAGAATGAAATACTGCAATGAGTTATGTACATCAGAAATGTGAGAAGTTATCTGCAAAGAAAATGTGTATAAGTTCTATTAAGATGATTTTGCAAGGCTAGAACTGTTCAAAGAAATGAACGCTACAGAAATATGGTAGTGCTTAAAGATATGTCTGGATTTCACATGGCTCTGGAAGGTGGAGTTCAATCCACACCCACAACTGTGAAACCAATTAGGAATAGTAAAAAAAGGAGTCAAGTAAATGGTTGATTGAAGTGCAAACTGGATAGCTTGTACTATTGTATTAAAAAATAATCCAAATAGCTATTAAGAGGATAATGAAGGAAGCTGTACTGAAAAACATTAGTAGACTAGAAGAAAACAAACTGGCATTGTCTATGCAAATTAAATACCACTAATATGTAGTCACGTATCTCTTCATACTTATCTGCTATCTGTGTTCTTTTCCTACTGCGTGAAGCACTGAGAATGTGAAAGTGTAATAGAAAAGTCTGTAGTCAGACTAAGGGCTGCTGTCATTCCTAATTCTGCGATGACTGAAGCTGAAGATTTGAAACTTACCAGATTACTAGAACCAGACCTTTTGCGTTATCCTAATATCATTAGAAAATACTGAGGGGGAAAAAAAGGACAGAAGATTTTTATTCCCATGAAAAAGGGAGTATCTGGGCTTCTCTATGATATGAAACACAACTAATGCCAAAATGTTTGTGTTTTTCTGCTATTACAGCACCAGACATTAAACCTCAGTGCTTTTCTGGAAGTAAAGCCTAGCCTCCTAGCCATTTCTAATCTCAGCCAATTATAATCTTATAAAGAATAAAACCATTGTGGTTCTCCCTCTTCAAATGAAAATGCAATGTAATCATTCTGTCTAAATGTTGTTTTTGTTAAACAGAAAAAACAGAATTGCTGATCAACTATTTTCTTCTACTGCAGAGGAAAATCAATGAAATAGATGCTGTATATATACTGATTAACTACTTGTGTATTTATCTAATACAGATAAAGAGGATATAAGCATATCTGGCAGACTGAATGTAGATGGATACTCTTCTTCACCAGAGCTGTTTGAAGATGGCACATCTGTAACGGATAATCACTCTGGACAAAAATATCAGTCACTGAAAAATGTAGTTGTGTTTGGAACCTCTGCAGAAGAAGCTGTGAAGGAAATTCGCTTTAGGATTGAGCAGAAAACTCAACTGACTGCTAGTGCAGGTATTTAAAGACGTATAAATAATAATCCTTTGTGTTTCCACAGTGTGTTATACACTAATCTCAGGAGATGTTACAGGCTTAAGAAACAAGTATTGCCATAGCATTCTCGTGCTGCAAAGAAATATGCCTCCTTCGCAATTCTGTAAAAATTTCTGTCTTCCAGGTCATTGCTGAAACCTTGTATGTGTCAAAGCCATTCCTCTATTTTTTAAATCATAGAAGTAGTTCTTTTTTTGCTTCTTTCATCTTGAAGTGGAAGTAGTGTAGAGACAGGATGAGGGGAATGTGGAATATGCTCCCCAGGGAGGTGGTTGAGTTGCCATCCATAGTTATGTTTAAAAACCGTTTGGATGTGGTGCTCAGGGGCATGATTTAGTGGAGAGTTGTTAGAGTTAGGGTAGTGTGGCTTGGTTGTGGTTAGACTTGATGATCTTTAAGGTCTTTTCCAACCTGAATGATTCTATGATTCTGTGATTCCAAGTGAATTGGGGAACTCAGGAATTAACTTTAGCACTGCTGATATTTGTTTTAGTGTCTCATGTAAATTGTTATAATAAGCTTATGGCTGTAGAGTAATCTGTAATTGATTACTGAATTGGTTTTAGCTTGAACAACAGGTCAGTTATTGCTGCCTCTAGCAGTCTTGACACACTGTTCCTTTTGTTCCTTTTAATACAATATTGAAATTCATTTAAAAGACGATTCTTAGGGAAGTGAATGTGTTTAAGGTAATAAAATATTGAGAAGGTTTTTAATGTTTACCATCCAAGCTTCCGGTCTTCATGCAACCTATCTGCAAGCGTTGATAATCTGCCTTAGATATCAAATAAATAAATAAATAAATAAATAAAAAGAGTATGTTCCTAGTAATCTAGTTTGGATGGCATCCAGAGAGCTTTGTGAACCAGGTCTGTGAGGCATCAGGGAATGCTGAACTTTATGAAGCAGGTAGGTGTGAAGGCCAGGGAAATGTCAGAAGCAAGCAGAGGTAAAGGAACAGGTAGTAGAAACAAACATTTGAGATTGCCCCATATGTTATAAGTAGTAGCAAAATAATAATTTTATTCTTCTGAATGTTATCCCCTGAAGGTTAAAAGACTGTTTATGAAGCTTTTATAAATGCATAAAAATGAAACATGGTTAGAAGGCTGATAGAAAAATTCTGATCAGCAATAGTGAAAGAAAATTACTTCTACCATCTAGATCATGAATATATAACCTCTGAGCTTACCTGGGCCTCTTTGAGAGAAGAGGAATCGTGTTGGGCCATACATAAAATACATAATGTGTAACCAACAAAACCTCTTTTATTTTTCAGTAGTTTTTATAAAAACATAAAAAAAAAAAAAGAGGTCAACAAAAACATAAAATTAGTAGTGGTTTGACTTTGTTTTTGTGAAACTGATTTCAGTGTCTGGTTCAGTGAAAGTTGCAATGTCAGTAGCATGCTCAAGGTGCATGCCAGATTTTTGATCTAATTCTACTCTTCCTGTGCATCATCCTTGAAAATAATTGTTTAGGAATGTACATACCGCCAAAAAATGATTAGATGAATAAGATGTGATTGTGAGGTAAATTTTTCTCTGTTAAGATAGGCCTTATAGAAGTTTAGTAAAGAGAAATGACCACATTTTTCTTTGAGTTGAATGTCTGACAGCAATTCTATACATTTGATTTGAAAAATCACAGGTAATATGTGTGTGAACTGAAAATGGAGTTGTGAATATTCAAAAAAATCTGATGCTTCTTTGGAAAACTTCAGATCTATTTTCAAATTTCTTTATCAAACTCAAAAGCAAAGCACTTATTTTTCCACTGTTCACAGGACTATGTTTACCCACTGCATCACAGTGCATAACATTATTTGCCATATCTTGGGTTTGCTGTAATTTGTTTCATTGTGAACGCCACTGTGTTTTGAAACATAGCATAGATAAGTTCACCTTGAAGGTGCTTATGTAACTTGTTTAAATGAACTGTCAGATCCACCAAAAAGCATTGTAAATTATTTTATGCTTTTTGTGATCTTACGAGGCATTTAAAGTGATACAATTTGTCAGCACTGCATGAGTATGCTGGATATTTCATCTGCAGTGAACATGTCAACTTACTAAAATATTTTATGAAATAACCTAAACCCAATTTTAATAATAAGAAAATTTGCAAAAAAGTATGCCCTCACCTGCAGCTGAGATATCATTATCAGCAATCACTGCCTTTTATTCACCAAGTGGCACAAGCAAATTTAATGTGTAGTAAATGTGATTTTAAATTCATCTGAATGCGAGTGATGAACATGAGAGGCAGAGCTAGCACTGCAGTGTGCCTTTCTTGTTTTCATGATGCTTGAGCTCCATGCAGTCCACTTATGAGAAGTATTGCTAAGCATCACATAATAATGTTAAAAGTTTATGCTCTCATGGGACTGCATTACTAGCTGTACAGAGCCCGCATGCTGCATCTAGACTATGATACCAGCAAGCAGATTAAAATTTAGACCACTAGGAGCGCAAAGCAGAGTAAATTTTCTTTGTTTTTTGTTTTTGTTTTTGTTTTTTTGTTTTTTTGGTGAACTGATCCTATAGTTTGTTTGTAAAGCTGTTTACTTTTCTAGAAAGGAGCAACTCCAGTTATTTCTTCCAAGAAGGACCAGTGGAATATTTATGTATTTTTTAATTCTAAGTAATTTCGTATCAGTGGTAGTCCAGAAAATACTAGTTTAGTAAATTCTATCATACTAAATTGAGTCTTTTGTTCTGAACTACAAGCAAGACATAACACCTTTACACTGAAATTTGTTGTAACTGCTGTTGTAAGAATTTTCTTTTGTCTTACTGTAATCACTTTAATAGTCGTAAAACCATTCAGTCATGTAATGGATGTTATTTTTAAGACACTTGATATTTAACTTCTCATGACTGATTAGTGCATGTTCTGTTACCCTTTCTTAAAATAGTAGGTACACTTCATCTGATGCATCAATTATTTTTAAACTGTCATATGTATTTATTTTCTCACAAGTTTATTACAATTGTTTTTTTTCTCTTTTTTCCCCCAGAATTCCAAGAAATCTGCTTATTATTAGTTACCATTTCTCTTTTGCTTTTATCAAATGTGTAGGCTACTCTTGTGCTTTTAAATAATGGATGATTAATATTGCAGTCTTGTATGTTTCAAAATTTTCTTTCTTTGTGTGTAAGGAATAGCTCCAAATACAATGTTAGCGAAAATGTGCAGTGATCGTAATAAACCTAATGGACAGTGCAGAATTCCTCCAGAGAGACAAGCAGTGCTAGACTTCATAAAAGATTTGCCCATCAGAAAGGTAAGAGGTATTATCACATTTATTATACTATCATTTATGTTCCTGATGTTCTAAAACCAAGATTTCTCCGGAAAGAAAAAAAAAAAAATTCTAAGTAATATGCCCGGTTTTTTCTTAGTACTGGATGCACAAATGGTAATTTCCATTTTAATGTATGTTTTCCTGTTTTTTTTTTTCCCTCCCAGGTGCCTGGCATAGGAAAAGTAACAGAGAAGATGTTAAAAGCCCTTGGAATTGTGACTTGCTCAGAACTTTACCAGCAGAGGGCACTGCTTTCTCTTCTTTTTTCAGAAGCATCTTGGCGTAGTTTCTTGGATATCTCTCTTGGGCTGGGTTCAACACATTTGGAAAAGTACGCTTTGGTTTTGTTGCTTTAGTATTTCTATTACTTACATTTTGCTAAATGTTTCCATGTGTGTTTTATATAATTTACATTTTAAGGTACAGTATGTTGACAGACCAAAAAATATTATGAAAATTAGGCTTGTGTGCAACATACGAAATTTAGTAAGTCTTTTAAAGAGGAAGTTGTCTGTATTTTATTAACCAAGTCAGCACTATGTTTTATACTATTAATAAATATATCTGTACATTACAATACACAGTATAATATATATTAATGTGCAATATACTGTTATATTAGATACTAACATACTATAAGATTAATATATAGTTTAGGTTAATATCGTAATTATTAAAATAACTAAAGAGATGATAGTTACTTATCCAAAGCAGAGACATTCAGTCATGTTTATTTTATGAGAATAATACACCTTCACCATTTTTTATTATCTGATTGTGTTGAAAATCATATTGGTGGTAAACCGTCATGTTTCTGTTGAAAGTAAGTAATTTTTCTGTGTCTCCTATCATTTTTACATTCATATCTATAATAACTTAGGAATTTACGAGAATTGAACTGAAGATTTCAAAATTTTTCTTTATATCTGTTGTTGTGAGATTCATTACTGAGTAGATTTTTATCCTTTTGTTTGGATGGGAGAAATAATGTTTATTAGTAAATCTGTCTTTTCAATAGTATATACCACATTTCTAAGCCTGCCCTGCATACGAACATGCAGCACTTAATTTTAAAAATCATAGCACTTTGCTATTTGGAATTTTAGGAACCAATATTTCTAATTAGGGATTGAGTCTTGTCAGTATTACTTTAGATATATTGTCAGTATATCCTTCTGTCCTTTCAAAAGTTATAAAATTCTATCAAAAAATGGCCATGATTTGATTTTGTTAGGAATTAGCTTCCAAAGTGCCTTCTGAAAAACATATTCCACCTGACTTCCTTTACTCCTCTGACAATAATAGATCTTACACTTTTCCAGTTTGTTTTCAAAATAATATTGACAGTTAATAATTTGTAGGCAAGTAATGTTCTACTGTGAATGCTTCTGAAATTAAAAAAAAAAAAAAAAACAGCAAATTAATGACTTGAAAGAAAACATGCAGTAGGGTTCACTTTGTGAAGCTGACTTGAATAAAATCAGATTGTTGTTACATTTTTTTCTTCACTGATAATTCAAGCTCAAATGCTCCTTTAAAATTGGCAGACTTTCTTTCCTTATTCACCCTGTTGTAGATGTTATACAGTCTGGGATAAAACATGTCAAAAATTAAGATTATTGCTGCAAAGGGGAAGATATTTTAAATGATCTCACCTAAGATTTGTTTCATGGTTTAATTTTTACCAACACCAACTTGATCTCAGTTATTTTAATGAAGTGAATGCTAGCCCTTTCTATATGAGCACATGAGTTTTCAGTGAGTGGTTCATCTTATGGTCATTGCTTTTGGCCAGCTTCTTTCTTGAAAGTTTGAAGATATAAAATCTGTTACTTATGAAGAAAGACTTAAACTTATAAATAGAAGAATATTAAAAGAAAAATCTCTGAAGGCCTTCTGTATCTGAAGGTGCAGAACCATTGTTAAATAATTCCTGATAAAAACTGAAAGGAGGAAAATACAAATAACAAAAACAACAACAACAACAAAACAAACCAAATGTCTTAGTAGATCATGTTTTTCATGGACAGAAATTTAGGTGGAAAGCAAATTAAACCTTCAGACTAACAAGTATTCTTATATGTGGAGTATGTTTGGGATTTCACTAGTGGTATTTGTGTTATACCTAGGAGAAACAGAATCAGATTTTTATTTAGTTTTCAGATAACTTTTTTGATGAGATTTGATAAGGTTTATTTTGCAAACTGGCGATTCTTACATCTGTAGGTATTATTATACATTCTGTTGCCGTATTTATTACATGATACATATATCTTGTCTGCACTCTGTCATGCTTAATGTACAAGATTTGCAGAAAAAGCTAGATTCAGATTTTGTAGATAAGTTTGCTTTTATTTATTGAAGCATGATTGAAGTTGACTCAGAGTCTAGTGAAAAAGTAACAATTGGTAAAGTGAGTGTATTAATTTGTTTTTTTTTTTGTTGTTTGTTTTTTTAAGGGATGGAGAAAGAAAAAGTATGAGCACTGAAAGGTATATAATGTGGTCTTGAAAAAAATTACATTAATCACTAAATTTACTTAATGTCCTGATGTGTATGGTTTTGTTAGTCATTTAAATTCACTGTGTATTTACATATGTTATAAAGCTAACCAAGCTCACTAAATCACATTCAGACTCCATCCTCAACCCATCTCATTTTGGCTTCAGAATATTCTGGAAGTACTCCTTCGTATTCTGTTTCCTCATCATCTACTTCTCTTTGAGCCATAATGAAGAATGGAAACATTTACTATTTTATGTTTCAGTTCAATGCCAATAGCAGTCTAGTAGCCTGCAGTCATGTGGATAACATGTATAATGCAGTGAAGTCTTGGAAGGCACTAATTTTGCAGGGGTTGCTGAGTTGTGTTTCCTTATGCATTATTTCTTACTAATTTAATACTCCTTCAGAAGGCAACATGTTATTTTAAAAGGTGAGGTTTTGGAAAGAAATTTTGGAAATCTTTTTGGAAAGAAATTACTGCAAAGAGAATCTGCATAGAACTGTTGTAGTTATCCTGCCCTCATCTTAGAAAATCAGGAAAAAATAATATTCCTATTGAGGCATTGTAATCTGGGGCAATGTTAGTAAAGATTTCCTTCTATACCTAATCTAAATCTCTTTTAATTTAAAACTATTTTCCTTTGTCCTATCACTATCTGCTGTTCCTCTACAATTTTTTTTATAGCCCCATTAAATAATAGATGGAAACAAACAGTGTCTCCCTGGAGCCCTTTCTTCTTCAGTCTGACCAAACTCAGGCCAGTATTATGCTGGTTTGCAGGCTGATAGATAATCTGAGTAGGCTGTTACCTTTCTGTGTTTTATACCTTACTTTGTTCTCTCTGAACAAAGATGTGGTTAGATGAGAGACATCAGTGGGCTGCTGGGATCGTGCAGCTAGTTCATATGAAAGAAAGAGGGGTGCTTGGATTGCAATGTCTCTATCTTGCTCCCTTCCAAACTTCCAAATCCTATAGCTTTCCATATACTACAGGATTGCAATGCTGTAAATCACTGCAGCGTTACCTGTGTAACATCAGTTACATCTTGGTTAATGGACACACAGTAAAAAAATCAGTCTGTTAGTTTGGCAGCATGCAGACATTCCTAGGGGAATGTGAATCTTGATAGAGGATGGCTATGCAGTGCAATCCAGTAAAAATGAGTATGACTTTGAGACATGAAAACTTGTGCAACTGTAGGGACTTTGCACTCATAAAAATATAAAGCCTGAAATGAAACAATGGAATTGTGAAATTTTTCCAGAAAAATCTAAAGCTGCAAGTTTTCATTCTAGTGTGCCTTAAAACCATGACTAACTGCAACTTGCTTTTCCTCATGCTATTCCTAAAAAGCAGACACATTAATGGGGAAAACAATACTTCTGTTTCCCTGTTGAGTAGCTCTAACAACATTTTTGGCAGAAAGCTAGTGTTTCATCCTCTGTGACTATCCATAATTATCCTAGCTGGCATATTTTTCTTTGTATCTGCATTATTTATTTCTAACACTTGGCTCCAATGTTGACTTTCTAATCTTCTCTTTCTTCTGATGTTACACAGAAGTGTACGAAGGAGATTACATAGAAATTACTTTGCTTCCTCCATGAATTCAGTTGGTATTAGTATTCTCTCTTGCAAATATTTAAACATTAATGACTTTAAATCTTATTCATTTTCAACTACTGCATGAGAAGTTGAGCAGCTGAATTATTTCATTATTTGGGAGGTTTAACAAATATCTTTAAGCACATAAATGTGCAGAAATCTTTTTGTACAGTGTTTGTATCGGTATCTTTTTATCTTTTTATATCTTTGAAGTAAACACTCAAACCCCATGAAACTTTCTTTTGATGTAGACTTGTTAAAGTGTTAAAAAAAACAAACAACATTTAGATGGCAGCAAGCTTTAGGATTCATATTAAAAAAAAACCACTTTGTCATCTTAGAACATTCAGTGAAATTAACACGGCAGAAGATCAGTACAGCTTGTGTCGAGAACTCTGCAGAGAACTTGCCCAGGACTTACAGAAAGAGGGACTCAAGGTATTTTTTCTTTTATTTACTTTCAAAATGACACCATTTTGCACTCAAAATGTACTAGTGGTATGAATCATCATCACTTCATGCAGTCTATCTTCAGGAAATTATCTTAATTCATTTGCAGCTAGTTTGAATGTTTCAGACAGCATTTTGTTTTTGTTCAGATGGATATCTAATAATAAGTTTAGAAAAACTTATTGGAACTATCTAAGCTACAGAATATCTTAATTTTTTTTTTGCTAATGGCAATGCTAATAAATATGAGAGCTGCTAAAAAGAATCTGTTGCCTATGAGCTGTGCTCTGGTCAATAATAGAATCATAGAGTCAACAAGGTTGGACCCTCCAAGATCATCCAGCCCAACTGTCCACTTACTGTCAGTATTTCCTCACTAAACCATGTCTTTTAGTACATCTACATGTCTCTTGAACACTTCAAGAGACAGTGATTCAGTCACCTTCCTGGACAGCCCATTCCAGTGCCTAACCACTCTTTTGGAGAAGGAATTACTCCTAATATCCAGCCTGAATCTTCCCTTTCACATCTTGAGACAATCACCTCTAGTCTGTTGCTAGTAATGTGGGAGAAGAGACCAACCCCCACTTTGCCACAGTGTCCTCTCAGGTCACTGTAGAGAGAAATAAGGTGTTACATGAGTCTCCTGCAGACTAAACAGTCCCAGTTCTGTCAGTCTCTCCTCATCAGACTTGTGCTCCTCACCCCTCATTGTCCTTCTCTAGGCAATCTTCAGGGCCTTGATGTCTTTCTTGTTGTAGTAGGGGGTCTAAAACTGAACATGGTACTCAAAGTGCTGCCTCACCAGAGCTGAGTACAGGGGGAGGATCACTTCCCTGTTCCTGCTGGCAGTGCTATTTCTAAGACAAGCCAGGATGCCGTTGGCCTTCTTGGCCATGTGGCCACACTGCTGGCTTATGTTCAGCCAAGCATCAACCAACACCTTCAGGTCCATTTCTTCCACAGAGCCTTCCAGCCACTTTGCCCCAAGAGTACAGTATTGCCAGGGGGTTATTGTGGCCATAGTGCAGGATCTGGGACTTGATCTTGTTAACTTCATCCCATTGGCTTTGGCCCATTCAGTTCCTCTGTAGGGCTTTCCTAGTTCCAGACAGATCAACACTTCCTGGCTTGGTGCCACTGGCAAACTTAGTGAGGGTGCACTCAATCCCCTTGTCCAGGTACAAATACATTGGACAGGACAGGCCCCAGTACCAACCCCTGGGAAGGACTACTCATGACTGGTTGCCAGCTGGATTTAGTTCCGTTCACCACCAATCAAGTAATTCTAATATATTTAAAATGTTGTTTTTTTCCTATCTTTATGTAGGATCCAGTCAATAGCCAGCAGTATGGTTTAAAAAGCTCACATGTTCCCAGTTTGCAGAAAAGTTAGTCGTACCACTCAGTGTATGAGTGATGTGAACAGCTTCTGTATTCCTTCTCCCAAATTTCTTTTCATGAGGGGTGCTGTGAATTTAATGCATAATATTTTATGATGTTGTCTCATGACATCAGAGGCAGATGTTGGTGTTATGGCAGAAGAGAGGTTGAACCTTCCCACCATATTCCTTTACATTTTGTTGGTGTGTGACAGATGGCAGCAGAGGGGCAAAATGAACAGGAGCTTCAGGAAAGAAACGAACAAGGTCTGTGGTGATAGAACAAGGAGTAATGGCTTCAGGCTCAAAGAGGGTAGACTTAGGTTGGACCTTTAAAGATCCCTTCCACCTCTGAGCATTCTATGATTCTGTGAAAATGGCATCTGACATGGAAGTCTGTGTGAAACAGGGGTGTGGAATTGAATTCCTTTGTATGGAAAAAATTGTACCCACTAACTTTCATCAACACTTGCTGAACATTTCTGGAAACCTAGCAATGGATGTGAGCACAGTGATGTAGTGGATGGCACATGTCAGTAGTGGTGACAGCAACATCAAAGACAAGACACATTCTGGACAGCTACGTGGATTTTTATGAGCACAGCATCCCAGGTCTTAATTGCTGGCAAAAGTACATAGCTGTAAGTGGTGACAATGGAGAAAAATGCTGGTTTGTAGCTGAGAATTTCTCTATCAGATAGTGTTATTGTGCTCTTTGTAGATTTTGTGATTTCAGTGGAAATAAATAGGAAGCATTACTTTTGGAGCAACATTTGTATTTTCTGAAAGAAAGACTTCTGTAGTGGTCTTTCTGGTAAAGCAAGGAATAACATTCGAGACCTAAAAGAGTTCTTATTAGTTCTCTTCTGCCATAAATGATTGTCTCAGTAGATGTCAGGTTGAAAAAGAAATCAACAGCAAATAGGTCAAAGAAGTAAGCTTCCAAGGGCACCAAACACAAGGAGTACCACTAATTTTCATTTGGATGGTCATTTCAAATCACAATTGTCATGGAAGGTGCTGTCAGAGAATATCTGCCAAACATAGGTATTATGTGTTGCTCTGACAACACTGAGGAAGGATCCTTAATAGGGTATTACCTACACGTCCTTAATAGTTCTCCTAGCAAAACTTAGATACCTGGCGCTGAAAGTTTCTGAGTGAGGAAGTAATTTGTAGTAGACCGGGTAGATGTTGTGCCTGTAGCCACATGCACTGTTGGGAGAAGTTCTTCTGGGGACCATAGCCAAATGACCCATTGCAGAAAATTTGATTTTGGCAGCAGTTTAAGAGCAAGTGTTAAATCTTACAGATAAATTTTTGGCAGTAGCTCTTAGTGCACACAGATGAAAAGAAAGTCTTGACTGTGTCTTTAAGGCTCTTAAAGAGGTGCTGCATTAGTATTTCTATGTGTGCCATATAAGATATGTATAACTTTTTTAATTTTTTTTTTAACAGGGTAAAACTGTTACATTAAAGTTAAAGAATGTGAACTTTGAAGTAAAAACAAGGGCTTCAACTGTGCTGTCTTCTGTTTCTGCTGAGGATGAAATATTTGCTGTTGCGAAAATGTTATTAGGAACAGAAATTGATAGCGTTGCTCCTCACCCTTTAAGGATAAGACTTATGGGTAAAACTCTTTTCAGAATTAGATCACATAGCATATGGAAGTAATAGACTGTATTCTGAAGTAAAACTCATATATACATATATAACTTCTCCATTACCTTAGTGCTTTTTGCAAAGTGAAACATCTCTAGAGTGCTGAGTAGTAATTCTGGGATGTCTTACTAATTGAAGTTGTACCTTTCCTACTATCTGATAGTTCTGGAACAATATACACATTAGCAGGAGAGTAGAATCTTAACTACATTGCAGTTTTTTAATTCTGCAGCCTTAACAAGGTTTTTAAATATTTTTTGCCTTGCAGCAACAATTTATTTCCATACATAACCCCTTTTAGAAACAAATACGTTAAATAGAAGTACTTAGAAATTTGAGGATGCTAAGTTCTGTGAGAAATTTGAAAAATTCTATCAAAATTAATTCTCTGTTTTGATTCTAAGGCCTGTGATTTTGGGTTTGAATCATTCAGTAAATTATAAAATCTAGTTGTCTATAATATCAGAATGTGCTGAAGGGAGAAAAAATAATTTGATAGGGAAACTTGATATGAATCTGTCTTTAGGACTGAATTTTACAGAAGTGTGTTAAGTTTATAGCTTCATATTATGGTACAGAGTTAATACTTCTGGGTATTGAAATTAAAAATAAAGTTGGACAAGTTTTCAAGTCTGATAAAAGTGCATGGATCTTGTGATCTGTTGTTAACATTTGCAGGCCCCTTTACCTCTCTTTATAGGGAAAAACATTCTTATATTGAGTGAATGTTCACCTCAAAAAGGTGTTAAATAAGTATCAAATTTTGAAAATATTCATATTTAAAATTATAATTTTTTTTTCATTAGGTGTACGAGTATCTGGATTTCTAAGTGAAGAAGAGAAGAAATACCAACAAAAAAGTATTAAAAGCTTCTTAAAATCAGGAAAAGAACTTGATTTTCCAAGGCTTCAGCCAGGAAAACCCAATCAAGAAAGTCTCACAAAAAACTCAGAATCATCTTCCAGAGGGAGTTTTTTTGATAAAAAGCGAGCTGCGAGGCAACTAAACTGTAATAATCTTTTTGCAAATGAAAGTGTAGGTAAGCAGCACTTTTGTGGTGTAAAATCATCAGCAAATTTTGTGGAAGAAGCAAACAAGGTCACAAACTTGCAGAAGTCTAACATATGTGAGGTCTTCACGTGCCCTGTTTGTTTTGAGGAGCAAAGTAGTTTTAATTTGGAAGAGATTAATAGCCATATTGATGAATGTCTTGCTGGCAGTCTCGTTAAAGATACTGTGGAAATACCAAAAAATGACATTTCAAGAGAAAATACTTTTAACTTTTTATCACACTGTAAAAATGAAAATATTGATGACTGCAAAGAAAATACAACAGATCAATTAGCAGGAACAGGCCAGTCGGCAAGTACATCTGAAAACTCTTCTGGCAATAGCAGAGAGAAAAAATTCACTCAGATAGTCTCAGAAAAGCCTCACGGAGAAAAACAGCCTTGTGATCTCATTGATATTCCTAGAAATGCAAGCATAGAACAATGTCTGTTTCCCAAAAGAAATTCACAAGAGAATGCAAAACAGTTTGGAAGGACGGATCATACAGAAGAAACTAGTTCATCCTGTTATTTTGAAACCAAAGAAGACAGTGTTCTTGTTTGTCCAGTTTGTAATTTGGAACAGAAAACCACCAGCCTTATGTCATTTAACAGACACGTAGATGTCTGCTTAAACAAAGGCCTTATCCAGGAGCTGACAGAAAAAGATGATTGTTCTGCTAAGACTTCTGATACAGAAAATTCAATCAGAGTTGGTGAGTAGGCACATTAAGATATATTTGTTTATTCACATTATCTACGTGTGTAATGCCAATAATGTATAGTTGTAGTTGTATACTTTTAACTTTCCAAGACTTTTTTTCAAGACATTTCAAGATATTAATTGGAGTAATATCTGTGTGAGAGAAAACACCTCTATTTAAAAGATGTCAGATCATTTTTATTGACAAACAAGGTTTCTGAATGAGGTGGTAGTTACATAGTGCACTATCATTTGCAGCAGTGGTAATGTAGGTCATTTCTGTAAATTCTGTCTGCTACCTCGTAACCGTAATCAGATTGGTGTATGTGAGGTCCGTGAAATTTAGGTGAAAATTACTAAAAATGTTAATCTTGATCATTTCAGAGGTTCAGTTGACAGAAAAGGTTAATGTGCTGGCTGAAACAGAGGTTGTGAGCATAAAGGCAGGCACTGCTAGTGTGATGTTCTTCCAATAAGATTTGTCCTGTATCTGTACCTACAACATGCTAAACCCATAGCCTGTTTACTCAAGTAGTTTCTCTTTTTAATGAAGCATTAATCATTGGCCAGATCCAGTTCCAGTATTGTTGAATTTATAAATAAATAAAAAAATAAATAAATAAATAAATAAGGAAAATCTTTATCCAGAACTGCTCTTCTAGAAGTTCTGCTAAGTGTAGGATGTCTGCAGCATTCCTAATTTTCTGAAGTAATACATTTTTATTGTTTCCAATTATTCCTCAGGAGGTTTTAACAGAGGACAGCAGTGCACAAAACCATTACAAGGAACAAAAAGGTAAGGTTATTCTGAAAACTTAAGTACTCTACTCATATTTTAAAGTATTGAAGTTAAGAAAAAAACTAGTTTTAAAGTTCTATATCTATTGTTTACATGTATGTTAATTTTATTTTTATTTTTAGGTCTGGACTAACAACTTCACAGTCAGCATCAAAAAAGGCTAAATCAATCAATTCCAAGCATACAATTGAAATGTTTTTTAAATGACGGTGGAGCAGTGTACTTCGTATGAAGTAGTTCGTAGTGTTTTATGACTGCATATTAGTTTAGCATTGGTGGTAGGCTGGATTCAGATGAAATATGGCTGGATTCACACTGGAGCCATTGTATGCTTATCATCCTCTGTAAAAAGAATGATATGTGAGTTATAACTGAGGTAATCCAATTTTTTGGAAAATAATATTTTTTTAGCTTATGAGAAATGAAATTGCTAGCACTTAAGAGTTCTGTTATATTGAACATACAAAACTTTGTTAGTTACATGCAGTCTCATGTATTGTCTCTGTTGTTCAACAAAATAAAACAGGTTCATTAGAGCTGCCATGGAGTAAATCTGCATGGCAAGAACCTGAGAAAGAAGGTCTCATGAGGTAGAATGTCACACTGTGCTTGCTGATATCTCCCTTCGAAGATTTGACCTGTCACCCTGTCTGCAAGGCAGTGAGTTGGCAACCATGGTTGCTCAAGTTAATACTTCCTTGGACAATCAAACACCAAATTAATTTGTATGATGACACAGAAGAGCCAAGCTACTTCATTTCAGTTCTTGTGGAGGTCTGTCTTGTCATTGGATCAAAAACTGGTTGGTCTTCAAAAAAGAAGAATTCAGAGCACAGCCAAGCTTTTATTGTTATCACTGAAAATTACTTCAGTGTGAGGTGATGGACCCACCCTGAATGGTTCTCTGTGATGAGATGCAGGATGACTTTGCTTGATACTAAAAATGTTAATAAACTGGATGATGAGAAGATTCTTCCAGAGTAGTTCAACAAATGCTGTTTGATCCTTGACCTCTCCAAAGAGACTGAGAACTTCAGTTGTCTTTGCCATTGTTAAATTGGTACCTGTTGGTAGGGCTAAATTTAATATAAATCAATGTGCAATAATAATATGAATGTTGTATAAATATGTGCAATATGCTGAAATGAAGTATTCTTACTGTTTATCTATCTTTATTTAAACTTGTTTTCTATTTTTAAATCAATTGTATTTTATGAGTACTTAAGTGGAAGGAGGAAGTTTTAAAGTTCAACTATTTAAAATACTCTATAATTATATTCTTCTGTTTACACCAAATTGCTTAGCTTTAGATTTCTTATAATTAATTTATGATGATAGCTTCTTTCTTAGAAGTTATACATACAGTGACAAACCCTTAATGAAATACGAACTTTTAAAAGTGAATAATCTTTAAGGTGACTATGATAGAAGCTTCTGTTCCATTGCTTAACTATGGGGATTACTTTGTGGCTTACTTTTTTAAAAAATAAATGTGTATTTTATATGTTTTAGATGCTTAGGCTAAATCCAGATTTTCTGTAACGATTTCGGTGTCTCCTAACTGCTCACCTCTGTTTGCCAGATGCCACTGTACCTGCAGATCTGTTATTTGAATTCAGTGCTCCTTAATCTGCTCTGGACAAAGTAATCTAGGCTAGTTCATTCTGTGCTGCAGTCTGACAGTTGACTTTGTCCAAACAAAGTCAGTGACCAGTCAGCATTAGCTGTTTTGCTGACAGAGGTGGGAGCTGGAAATCTCTGGTAGGAGAGACATTAAAGCAGTGAAGGAGCAGTGACTACTGTTTAAAAAAAAAAAAGCACCTGTCCCTTTATTAATTTACATATGTCTAATTTAATAAAGTGTAGAATCCAAGATAAGTTGTCAGTGTGTGTGTTTATTTAAAGTTTGTTATTTTGCATGTCCTTTATTTAGCAAAAAAAGAAATTCCTCCGAGTGCTTGGACAAATGAAACTAGTTTGGCTTAGCCTGGAAAACTATCACCTGTTTTAAAAAAGCTGTCATAGATTTGTCTTTAAGTATCATGAACGTAAAATTGTGGACTGTGTTAGATTTTATGTGGAAATAAAGCTCATGATATGATTCTAAATCCAGAACTGTGTGTCTTTTGAAATACGTGTAAAATGCACCCATCTGGAAAGGTTATTCTGTATGTATATAGAAAGTGCCTGGTCCTTCTAAATCATCTCTCAGATGACTTCTTATTACCACTTTTGTTACTGTTTCTATCTAAAGTAGTCCTTCTATTCAAGATTAAGTATTGTCAGAAACGTGTGATGCAATAATTTCTTCTCAGTTCTTGTAGTGAAAGCTGTGCTAGCAGTGTTTTTGTTTAGCATATTTCTCTTACTGTGCTGTCCATTAGTAATAACTGTAATTAACTAAACTCTGTTTTCACTTGCATCTGGAAAGTATACATAACTTGCCTGTTTCTAACTTAATGTGTAAATTATTTCCTTTTTTTACCATTCCATACTTCTATATTTACGGTCTTGAAGCACGTGAATGATCTAGAATGGCTGCAGATGAGAATTTTCTCATGTATTTAAGGTAGATGTGTATAGAGTGGTAGAAAAACTCACTGACAGCAGCTCTGTGGAGAAGAACTTCAACGTGACTCAGCAGTGTGCACTTTCAGCCCAGAAGGCCAACAGGGTGTCAGTGGGGAGGGGGTTAGATGTTAAGAGGAAACTCTTTACTTGGAGGATGGTG
Source organism: Perdix hodgsoniae (assembly GCA_035772895.1). Lineage (NCBI taxonomy): Eukaryota > Metazoa > Chordata > Aves > Galliformes > Phasianidae > Perdix > Perdix hodgsoniae. The sequence continues at coordinate 17,523,410 of JAPSGF010000003.1, forward strand.
AGGGCTTGGCACCCAGAGGTGAGGCTGCCCAGAGGAGCAGATGTAGATGCCCCATTCTCTGGAGGAATTCAAGGCCAGACTGGATGGGGCCCTGGGCAGCCTGATCTGGTGGGTGGAATCCCTGCCCATAGCATGGGGTTTAGAACTGGATAGTCTTTAAGGTCGCTTTCAACCCAAGCCATTCTGTGCGAAATAATCTTGAATTCTTCTTTCTAATAGAGAAAAGGATGGCATTTCTATGATCTTAACATTTTTCACTACTTCTGAAGAAAGGGATGCACAAAATATTTACCTGTGAGAAATATGCTTGCCCTCAGTGGAACAATTACACTGATATCCCTCTTAAAAACAAGACTTGCTTGAGTTTGTCTTCCTAGGATGCTCCTCAATCCTTGGAAACATAAATTGTAGAGCAGCATTCTCTTATTTAATCTCTTTACTGCTGTTGTAATATCTGTATGTACTTTCAGATTTTGGAATACCTTATATGCAGAATGTCTTACAGTGGTTGAATGACCTATTTTTTTATTAGTTGTCTGGCCTGGATATCTCAATCCTTATTTTTAGAAATGTTCTACTGGGAACACATAAATACTTTCGTTCATGCCATTTTGTTTTCGAAGTTGCTGAATTTCCATGTTGTAATTCTGTAGACAGGAACATCAGCAGTGTGGAGTTTGGGCTTGAGTTGCTCTAACGGCAGCTTGATCCATGCTGGGAGTTATTACAGAGTTTTTCATCTCCCTGTCTCTCTTACACTGCAGTATGCAGATCCAGTGAAGAGACTGAATTGTTGAAACCATTAGGAACAACATTGCCTGCAAGGGAGCCTAGGGAACAGCCTGCAGATGCTGAAGTTCTTTTTCCAGCTGTTTTTCTGTGGATCTCTGCCATACGTTTTCTTATTTCCATTTTTGTATGTGAGAACCTGTTCAGTTTGAGCATCTCCATTTAGTTGTCCTTATTAGTAATCCAAACCAAAGGCAAGCTGCAGCTGGTAGCTGTAACAATAGGAGATGAGGGAAGAGAGAGTGTAACTGTAAGGTGCTGAAGTTGCATAGGCTAACAGTTCATGCACCAGGTAACTTGGAAACTGTAGATTCCAAAAGTAGAGTGTAATATACAACTTAATAAGAACACAGTAGTTGCTTTCCTGTTTTTAGCTTTTAAAGTCTTAGCATTTACAGAGTGAAATTTTTCCTTGTTCTTTATGCACTATTCAACAAGGGCTTGTCTTACCTTTTTTCTTCATAATGGTTCCATTTATTTATGTATTTGTAACTATAAAATTATTTTATTTTAATTAAAAACTGCTGTTGCTTGGCTTTTGTATTTTTTTTTTTAAACGAAAAGATGCTGTGAGTCTGTACTATTCTCAGCTCATGAGGCAGAGGAGTCTGTGCGGGCAACTAAAAGAAATGTTCCAGTAGTTCCTTGCTCTGCACTTTTTAATGGATTCTGTATTTTCAGATTCTGCATCAGCCTTTTCTGCAGGTTGCTGGGGCCATTTGAACGTCAGTGTTGTAGGAAGTGGTTAGAGAATGTGGTGAACTTACTATCTGCAGAGTTTGGGTGCATAACCTATAGCTGTACTGCGAAAGTTAGTTAAGAGAGCTGAGGGATACTCTGTGAAATGAGATTGTCTGATAGTAATCAGTGCGTGGAACTAACAGCCATTTACAGACTCTATCTAAAATCATGATCCTAATAGTTTAAACATTTTTGCTATAACCTGTGTTTCTTCCTTCGTGACCAGTTGTATGTTCTGAATCTAGTAATTATAAAATTGTTTGTTGCCTCATTTTGGAAAAAGAGGATTAATGTTGCAAGCTGTGAGGCTGTACTACCTACCCAGTCACTGCACAGAAATAAACCTCTTCCTCTTAAGAAGTTTCACTGGAATGTTTGACTCACAGGAAGAAACTGAGAGTGTTCGACGGACAAAATATTTCGAGTCTTTCAGATCAAATTTGCCATCAACACATACAGTGTTAATAATCATGGATTGTTCAAGTTACAAAGAAAAAATCATAGTGAAGGAACTCAGTGTCTTCAATTGTGTAAGGCTGAGTAGTTGAAGACAAACAGGTGGGAATCTGTATTCTTTGAGCTACTTTTCTAATAATTGATTTTAAAATAATGTAAGGAATGCCAGCTACTGCTTTTAAAGCAAAATTTGACCCAGTTGCTTTAAAACGCAGAAATTTTTATGCCCTATCCCAGACAGTGGCTGTCTGCATGAAATGAAGTAATCCATGCTGTGCTGGTGTAAGTAAATGAAAGTAACTGTGAATCTGGAATTCAAGATTAATGAGAATTTCCTAATTAGACAGAACTCAATACGGTGATCCACTAAAACTGCCATATTGATGTACTGGTTTTAACTGGACTTGGACAAAAAACATGTAAAAATATTCTCTGAAAACGAACCCAAAGTCTTGTGACTGGATTAATTCCAATGGCCTCTGTTTCTGTACCCACACGCTCCTGTTTCTGTCCAAATTAGGCCATTTCTGTCTCTCACATCCCAAGAGCATGCCGTGCTTGCAGGGGACTCTCCTAACAGGTGGTGGTCTAAAACGGAATAACTCCAACAGCAACTTCTCCCCAAGTGGCCTTCAGCCTGCAGAAGGCTTGACTGATGGGGCTGAGTGACAGTGCGCTGCTGCAGGCAGCGGTGGAGCCCATGGCCTGGCTGGGTGTGTTCAAGTCAACTTCAATCCCTGGGAACCGGTTTTTCGGTGCAGCAAGGAAACACACCCCAGGCAAACCAAGGGCACCTCCCTCTGCACGGCTGCATGGGGCCCCTTCCTGCAGCTGGGAGAAAAGGAGCTGACAGCCACGATGAAAGGACTGAGCCACCTGTTTCGTGTCAGGGAGGACACAATGCATGGAGATGCAGCAGCCAACCACAACAGCTGTGAGTGTGTGGGGAGTAATGCCAGCTTAGCTTTCACTCAGCAGCCCAGTGTATCCTGTAGGGAAATTTGGAGCTGTAGATGTGAGATCAAGATTTGGGGTTTGATGCATCTGTCTACCAAGAGGCTGGCCTGCCTGGCACTCTGCTTTAAGTGCGCTCCTGCAGTTGTCTGAATGGGTTCACTGGGGTTAGCCACATGCTTGAGCTCAGGCACGTGGAAAGTTTCACAACCAAGTCACGCTTCTGGGCTGGAGGGGGGCACGCAGCACTTGGAGGAAGTTCTGGTCTCATTGCACACAGTGGTGTGACTCATTCTGATGGCAGATTGGAGACTGCAAACTGGTCTCTTACAGAACGGCCAGCTATGGCGTGGGCTGCAGATACTGAAAACAGGTTATTTGTGGAAACCGAACAGTAATTATTAAGCCCTACTGTGACCGTGTCCTGTGATTTCAATGTGATAATCACTGAAATCTGTTCTGGGTCATGCTTTTGCCAGTCTTGCAAAAAGGGTAGGTGAAGATAAGCAATGAATGAAATATCACTGTTGGATGCAGTAGGCAGTCTTCTCATGACTTCTTTGAAATTGAATAAGGGTTGTTTTATCAAAACATTCTCGTGATTTTACAAAATCTCTCTATGCTAGTCATTTTGTTTATAATAACAAATATAAAAATGTCAGTAGGTTATTGAAAGAGAAAATGTTACCATGCTGGTAAGTATAATTAATTTTTAGGAACGGTAGAAAGAAAATACTTCAAATGTATTTGTTGATATTTTTGTGTTTTCTGTAAAATTCCTCAGCCAATTCAGATTTCTATTTTCTCCATGTTCTTTTCAAGATACTGACAGATTGATATTGTGGATATTACAAAAGAAATTTCAAAGTAGAGGGAAAACATGGAAAGATTTAGTGTTTAGACTCCTTGTAAACTTTTCTGTGAGCACTGATACCACTGGTTTACTTTCTGACTTCAGTTGATATCCTTTGTTGTTCTACTACTCGTAAATGGATCAAAGGCCCTTACAGTAAAATAAGACTTGAATGTGAAGAAATTAAAATTGAAAGTGTTTCAAAATCTGACTTTCTGTAAGGGGGACTTCCTGTTCTCTAGTCAATAAGGCAGCTCACATTTTCTGCATTTTTTACCTCCTCGGTCCTTCTGTAAGAGAAGACAGACTGGGATATTCAGCACATTAAACTGCAATTACATTACAATTCAACTAAATTCTAATATGTATTCTGTCCCTATGAAGGAAGTCAGCTGACAAGATTAGTATTTTTGGTTAGCTCAAAAGTAAAAGTGAAAATAAAATGTAACTATTTTAATGAAAACCACAGGGCATTCAGTCAAACTGCTTGGGAGAAGCCAAGGAAATGACCCCTCAGAAAAGACAGAAGGCTGCAAAAGGATGGCAGATGGCTGCTAGTGCTTGAAAATCAAGTGAGGGTAATAATGCAAGGACTGCCAAATTCTGGATGCTGCAGCTTAAGAAGAAATCTTCCATAAATCTATGGTCTCTGGACAGCTCTCTGCTCTTGTAATTTCATGCATGAAAATAAATCATTTTGCAAAAGCAGTAGAAGATTGAGCGTAAAGTGAGCACAGTAGTGCACTTAAACTGCTGCTATTCCTAAACCCCAAATTAGGATGTATTAAGAGAAAGAAGCTGTTAAGAAACACCATGTCCTGAGCAAACAAAAGGTCTCATTTTAAAAACGTGCATCCAATTATTGACTTCCAAACGGAAGAGGAGAGATCGCTAACTGATTCTTTGTCAGAGCTAAAACAAAACTCTTCTTACTGCGCCAATGCTAGGATTATTCCTGAATGCCCTGGAATGCAACAGTGCTCATCTTTGCATCTATATGTTTTACATCTTCATTGAAGTGTTCACCAGCAGCCAATGGGAATGAATATGGCCAAACTAATTGCAGTTATCTGGTGCCCAAAGTCCTGTTTCCATGCTTGCTTTGAACAAGATATCCTGCAACCACTGGTTTATCATGATTAGAGTCAAAACAATGGAAATAACTCCTTCTGGATGTACAGTATAAAAGCTATGAGTGAGGCATTTATTCTCATCAATTCCCTTTGGGTCTTCTGTTAGCCACTGTTAAGAGGCAGAATATTGGAGCAAAGGGACCTTTGTCCTGGCTGGGCAAAATTTTGTAATAAATTGCTGCTATTTGATATGAAAGTTGGCTATTTCTTTTAATGCTTGAAATCTAACGCTAAGGTCTATAGAAATATTACTATTTAACTATTCTAGTCCAGTGGTGCATTTTCGTGACTGTGTTTTCATTTTGTAAAAGAAAATCTGTCCTGTGATTACCAAGAGACCAGTTTGCAGAAAATCTGGGAGGATGCTTCTGTTGTATGAGGTACTTGCATAATGTCATATCATAGGAAAGCTGGAAAGAGTTTTGGAACCATCCAGTTTAATTTCTAGTTGTTTGAACAATATCGCTGTGCTTATTCCACTGAGATTATAATCATAGATAATGTATAGGATTCAATTAAGTGAATGCCACCCCAGTTTTCTGTGGTATTTTCTCCAGTCATACAGCCACAAGCTATTTCTCATTAGATGTTAATAAATTCAGATGAGAGACCCCCAAGGAACTAATCGCTGCTGCAATTTCTAGTTCATCAGAGAATGCTGCTTTCTTTGTTGTTATCATTAGAAGTGGCCTTCCAGCTTTCAGGCCAAAATATTCTAGATATCCAAGTGATTAACTTCTTGAGTGTGATATGCTACTAAATTAAGAATATCTTACTGCATTTGATACTTTCATTTCTCCCAAGTACTGGATTAAAAGTTAAGGCAGAAATGTGCTGGTGGAGAAATACTCTGACCTCTAAGTTAGCTTAACTGGTTGTCAGACTCTGGAATTTTATTTTCCAACTAAATATTAAATGTTTTGTTACAGTGGTCCAAATGTATGCTGCATCTACTTTAGTCAACCAAATAGATGTTCATTTTTTTTCGTTAAGGCATTAAAGCCAGGTCCTGGCTTAATAGTAAATTCCTCACTGTGATAAAATTTTGAGTTCAAATTCAACCTTCTTTTTCACCTCCTCTCCTCTCCT
>JAPSGF010000003.1:17529824-17643768 GCA_035772895.1 Perdix hodgsoniae
TCTCCGCTCCCCCCCCCTCCCCCTCCCCTCCCTCCCCTCCCCTCCCCACTCCCCCCCTCCCTTCCCCTTCCCACCCCTCCCCTCCCCTTTTTTTTTTTTTTTTTGTCCTCTAAACCACTTGTTCCCAGTTGAAGCATGTCATTTTGTCCTTGCTATACATGTTTACGTATTTTGGTAGTATGCTTTGTTGTAAAATAGTGATTTTTCCAAGAATAGGACCTAAGTGCTGCAGTTCATACTGTTCACTGTTGGGCTTATAAAAGACCTTGAGACCCATTTAGATAACAGGAACTTCAGAAATGAACCTCTTGTTCCTGTGAGCAGAGTAAATAATAATAGCCTGTCATGTGAAAAGCCCACTTCTGTTCGCACTTAAAAGTTGGGAAGCATCAGCCAGGTATTTCTAGAAGGAAAAAGTGCAGTCCTGAAATGTTTCTGTGATGAGAAACAAAGTGATTCACAGAATGTGTGAAATCAGGACAAGTACCAGAAGATAAGAATAATAGATATCCCTTGAATTTGGTATGGCTATTGTTTTTGTTATATATATATATATTTTTTTTTTGGCATGTGCCATGCCTTTCCACAGTATTGCCAGATGAGAGAGAATTTCAGCATGCAGCTAAAATGAACAATTTGGAAACCATGGAAAAGCTGTTTAAGAAGAATCTTAATATAAACGCTGTGGATACTGTGAGTACAGTATGTCAGTAATGTGATGCCTGTGGGGTTGCATGGCGGAAGCCCAGGGTGCAGGTGCTGAACAAGTTCCCTTCTTGGATGTGGTTAAGCAGTGTTCCACATGTCCAGTACATGCTGAAGAGTTTCACACAGCAAAACTCTCAGGTCTTTTAATTTAAGGACTTCTGAATGGCGCTCACTGCTCTAATACGGACTGTCTTCCTGCATAATTAATTCCTTGAGTTCTCCATCTTTCAGAGTGGGAAGACTTAACCCCACAGTCACTCTGAAAATGAATTTGTGCTGTTAACACCACAGACTTCAAATGGTGGCGTGAAGCATTATTGCTCAGTGAACCACAGAAGCGTTATACCACAGCTTCTGCTTGCAGGTTGAGATCAGAATTCAGATTTGCCGTAAATAGACAAAAATGTATTTCTTACACTGACAGAATCTAAGGACATGAAGTTCACAGTGATAAAAATAAAGTGCTATGCATCAGAGGTAATTGAACAGCAGTGCAGTGGTCTTTATATTTATCTGGGAGTTGCAGAGAACTGGAAGCTCTCTGTAGCTATCTACAAGTCCTGTGCCTGTGAATGTCCTCACTTTAGTAACTCATGGAAACAAAAACCCTGCTGCCCAAGCTCACAAGTATTTTTCCCCACTGGGGAATGGAGGAGAATATAGAGCTGTATTCCTAGTTTTCTTTGTGAAAAAGAGATGGAGACAAAGACTTCTTTGGGGGAAGCTTCTCCAGAAGAACGACAGTATTCCCATCCATTATATACTTCTATAAATACATAGCAGGTGACCACAAAACCCAGCCACTCCTTTTTGCTTTCTAGAATTCAGGAAATTGAACTAAATACTGTTCCAGTCCAGTACTCTGAATCTTCACTCTCGTTCTTAAGTCTATAGTATGAGATTTACTAGCAGAGCTGCTTGGCTGTTGTGCATTGACTGATGCTCCTAGTAGGGACTTAATTTATGCTGGCAAAGCAGTTCTTGCATTTCTGTTGATTTTTTCCACTCCCTGTACTTCCAAGCCAAATAAGCAAGTCTGCCAGAAGCCGAGTTCTGCTGATAAAACTATTTCTGTGTAAGAAGCTTTTCCTGGCACAAATCCCACCTGTTTGTCTTTAACTTGTGTAGCTGTGGGTGAAGAGCTATAAATGAAATAGCTGATCTGCATAGAACAAATCCAAACTGACTTTTAAAATTAATTGGTTAAGTCACATATGGAAATTCTAAGTGAATTACGTTAAACCCAATTATGGTCACTGTAATTAAAGGGAAATTCTTTCCACGGAGGTTTAATTCATTTTAACCAATCCCTTTCAAGTTCACACTGTCAGTTACTGTAATGAAAAATTGTTTCTGATAAACCTTGCACTGATTCACCTATTAAAAATTACTCACTGTTTGCAAGGTGGGAGACATTATTTGCATAAGTAATATCTCATTCTGTGAAGGTGACTCAATAGTGAGAGAGGGAGGAATCCTGTCATGTGTTGCACGCGTATGGAATAAAGCAAGGAAAATACGAAAACTGGAGATAATTGTGTAAATCCAGACCTCAAATCTCCATATTGAATTGTGTAATAAAGATGTTTCAGGCACTGCATGTATTTCCTCTAGGTGGTGTGTGATTACTTAGCCCCAGTCTGACAGTGCATTTCAGAGAAGGCATTGTGTTGCCATACACAGTAACTTCAGTAAATAAACCCTTCTGGTTCTCTATGAAATTTTTATGATCAAGGTGTAAATAATCTCCAAAGGAGCAAAAAATACCAAGACCAATGTAGACCAAGCTGCAGGAGGAGCTATGCAAATATATATGTATGCTAACCACTATAATTATTTATAATTCAGAAATCCTGATATTTGCAATAACAAGAACATCATTATGGATCTGATAGCCAAAGCTTTGCTTATTGCAGTTGAAGCGCACCGCACTGCATTTTGCTGTTGCGGGAAGTCATACGTCTGCAGTGGATTTTCTGCTCCATCACAAAGCCAGAGTTGATGTGGCAGATCAGGTAAGTACCCCTGTATCTGTGGCAGCTTCATATTCAATCACACTTGCATAGGATTAATTTAATAGCCAACTGTATATCAAAACAAACTCTGAAAATAAAAATTAGATTCGGGAATCAGTGGGATTCCAGAGCATGACTGCTTGTATTCCCTTCCTCCACTCTTTTGTCAGTGAGCAGCTTAGTGCAGAACTGTCAGCTACTTTGCACCCTCCAGGACTTGAAGAGCTGAGCAGTATATGGTTCAGCTTTTCCTTGGGCCCGATGGGGATTCATAGTGCAGGATTTGATTCAGATGTTAAAATCAAATGTATGGTATGTTATTAATAATCATACTGTGCAAGCTAGGAGTTTTCCAGTGAACTGTAATTTGTTTCCAGAGAACTTATTTGTTTAGTTATTTACTTACCTATCTTTGAAATTCATCCTGAGTGATGAAATCAGATGAGTCATTCACCTCTTTTTTTCTTTTCCTGCTTGCCTCTCTGTCCTTACCCTGAACATTCTGCAGTGTTTACACTGTGAGTAAGAAAAATTCCAGGCTGGAGGAGTGGGCAGAAGGGAGAAAGTTTCCTTGTTACTCTGTGTTGGAATGGAAACAAGATATGAAGAACAAGATGTGGGAGACTGTGCCAGCATCTTGTTTTGGCGCTTGTTCTGCTGAGCAAGAAAGCCGCCTACTGTCTGTCTGTGTTCCAGTAGCTCAGGCTCATGGCCTTGTGCTGCCCTGACAGTGAATACTCACAGAATGAAGGCGCTGCTTCTCTGTGGAAAACTATTTTTCAGTGACTCTCTCCTGTATTTCTTGAGGTAGTAAGATGCTTCAAAGTGTAATTATAGGTCTTTTACTGTCTGGTATGATGCACTGAAGCCAATTAAGACAATATGTATTTTATCTGACAGTGATTCATGAACTCTCTGGCAACTGCTTTGATATTGCAGTAGGTACGCACCAGAGTGAACATACTGTGACTTTCGTTCTTACTCCATTTTAGTTTCTGATTTCTTTTTATACTAATGCAAGATTGTAAACATTCTTAACATAATACAAAAAGTAAGCTGATAAAAAACACACAGTAGTGGTTTTACCAGCGTTCTCTTCCACCAACGGCACATCTTTTGCTATCCAGCTACTCAGCCTGGCCTCTGACTTGGAATTTCTGAAGGCCAGTCTTGCTAGTGTACAGGCTGAAGCATTCAGTAAGGCATTCAGTAAGCAAAGCAAAGAAGGCATTCAGTACCCCAGCCTTTTCTCTGTTCTCTGTCTCAGTTCAGCAAAACTCCCATTTCCCTAGTCTTCCTTTTGTCACTGAGGTACTTCTGGAAAACCTCTTTGTTGCCCTTGACATCCCTGGCCAGATTCAATTCCAATTAAATACACAAGTGCCAAAGCAAGATTCATGACTGCAAAATTTTTTTACTGTAATAGTCTTAGATGAGTTAATGTATTTCTGTGTTGCTTTTACATAGTAGATGAAGTGTAGGCGTGATGCCTCTGACGTTCTACAGGATCGTGGTAGACCTCTTGTAAGACTCCTATGGATAAGGCTTGGATTACAGATAGGAGTCAACCTACTGATTCCTCATTTATGGGCAAGAAACTGGGAAAAGATTATAGCTGTAAAAGAATTGCCTGGCTTTGTTTTGTCACCTTTAGGTTCATCTGACTCTATCTAAAGATTCAGGTGCTTTTAAGCTAGATTTTGAATGTCTTCTGAGTTTTGTGCTTACACTCAGCTTGTAAAAGAATGAGCTATGATTTATGATGCTGCACCTGAATGCAGAATACACAGGAACAGAAGTGGAAACACTGAAGAATAGAACTATGGCCAAGATGGGAGACAAAAAGGATTCAATGGCTGAAAGATGCTTTGCTCTTTTTCTTTTGGCTCTAAGACATTAATGACAGGAAGAGTTGTTTGCTTGTTTGACTGGCTGTTTTTCTGAAAAAGAAGAATTCTTAAGAGTAATTTGAAAGATGAATTAACTGGAAAATCATGGTAACTATGGAAATGCTCTTCTTATGTACTATTACCTGAAATATCATCTACTGCACCCAGAGCTAACTACTTCAGGTCATTAGTCAGCTTTTGGAGAGAAACTTTTCAGGAATTACTTCATTTCACAACAGAATTAATCCTTCTCAGGAGATGCCAGATCTTCTGCCAAAGAGAGAGACAGCCTGAACTTTTAGTGTAATTTAAGTGAGGTGAATTCCAATCACAGTGTCAGGTGATAGTGCTGATCTTCTAGAGCCTGTGGAGCAAAACCAACTCATACGCTATATTAATCAAAAGGATTAAAATAAATATGACAGAAGGGATTTTGTTTGGTAATTTCTGCCTCTTTAATTTCTTTTACTTTCTTTATTTTTTAAAAGCATGGCCTGACAGTGATCCATCTTGCAGCTTGGACTGGAAATCTAGATATAATGAGGAAATTAATTAAAGCTGGCGCTGATCAAAGAGCTAAGAATGAGGTGTGTTGATGACAGGTTTTTACCAACTCTAATTATGTTGATGGTGGGTAATGATCAAACCTGCACTTACAGAGATGTGGTTTTTCAGGAAGAAATGAATGCACTGCACTTTGCAGCACAGAACAACAGTGTTAAAATAATTGATTATTTTCTCCAAGATCTTCATCTCACTGACTTGAACAAGCCTGATGGGGTACAGTATGTGCTTTTTGTTTTCTTTAATATCATGAGGAAACTGTTGTGGGCAAAACAGTCTCAACTTTGACTTTTCAATGAATTTAAATTTATTGCAACTTACATAAAAGTTTTCATCACTAGTTTGGGTACTGAGAAATAAATAAGACAAACGGTGAAACAAGCACATAGAGAAAGCTCCTTTCCTCCTTGTTTGCTGGTCTCAGCTGAACTCCAGATACCTCCCCTGCTCCTTTGCTTTCCCTGCATGTGATCTTCAGACCCATTAGTCAGCCAGTGGGAGACAGGTTGGAGTGAATCTACAGAATTCTTTGCTGCTAATTCTGTTTTCTTCTCTATTCCTCTTTTCTTGTCAAGGGCTCCTTCGTGGGTTGCGTGGCTGCTCTGGGAGTGCACCTCATGCATCTTCTCCCTTGTGCCCTCTCATGTCTGCAATGTCCTCTCCTGTTTTTTCTAGTATTACCCTATGCGCTTTGCTTGTAGCAGTGTCTGCTATTTCTTTTATACCTTGCAGAGGTACCATGAGCTCTTCTGATGGGTTCAGTACTAGCACATGGTTTTGTCCCTGAGGAGCTTGCTGGAAGCTGTTGTGATCAGCATGAGGTTGTCACTCCTCCCACACAGCTCATCCCTGCCACCCTCCCATGCTGTGTCCCCTAAATCTGCAAGGTATGGCAGACATGGGCATCGTTCACCAATGGAGAGCATGAGACCACGTACAGCCTTCTACAGAGCTGCACCAGCACTTCAGCAGTACCAAGGCCTTGTCCTCATCGCAGTTCGCTGTGCTTGTGTTTTTCCTCCCTGTTATCCTGGAATCTCATTTTGAGGACTTACTTAGCTAAGTAGGATATCTTATACCCATGTAAGGAAAAAATATTCTCCTGGGATCTGCCACCAAAGAAGCAAAACTCCCCCTTTCTCTTTACTGAGCCTTGAGTTTTATTGACCAGATCGTACAAAGCTCTGAACTCACATGTCTGCACATGACAAGGCTGACATTAACAAGAGTTTGTATAGCAAAACAAAGCTCTGTGTATTAGAATCTTAGAATTCTCTATATTGAGGCTATTTCAGAAGTGTCCAACATTTCCTTGTGTTTCATTTGCTTAGATATTTATTACAGGCCACTCTTGCATAGCATTTGCGGTTGGTCTCACCATCTGACCAGTGGCATTATTTCATGTCAGGGTAACTTTCCACAGTTGAGCTGTAAACAGCTGGAAAAGTTTCTGTTAATTTTAACAAAATTCAGAGTAATTCAGAATATTTTGAGCACATTTTATACCTCATTTGCTACCACTTCCAATCAGTTTTCAAATATTTTCTTCAGAATATGAAAGATGTATTTTTATTTTTACACTACATAATTTTCGCTTTTTAAAAAAATCTTAACTTTTCATGTATGTACCTGTGATATAGAAATGTTTCTTGTATATACCTGCTTTTCTGTCATATATAAATGTTCACAGAGAGCAACATGCACATATATATACCATAAATCTGGTAACTGGAAGGAGGCTATTTTTCTTTTCTGTAACAATGCATTCCTTTCCAAACTGTTTTCTAGAAAGGCAGAAAGCCATTTCTTCTGGCAGCAGAAAAAGGCCATGCTGACATGATAAATAATATGATAGCTCTAAATCTGTTCACAACTGAAAAAGATAAGGTAATGGTTTCTTTATTTGCTTGTGGATATTACTTTGTTTTGATGTAGTTAACTACACAACTAAGTGATGTGAACAAGATGTGCCTTGGTGCTGACGGTGATATGTATTGGATCAACAACTACACAAGGTTGATGGTTTTTCAGTAATTAAGGAAGGAAATTGGAACTTCTGTCCTTGTTGCTGGGTTTCTTGTTCATATGCATCAATAATTCCTGCAAGGCAAGGCTGATGGAAGAAGAGAGGCAGTCTGGGCTGGACGTGCCACTCTCTGCACTGGCAGAGTAGGTTCTCCATTTCTTGCTGCTCTGCTCAGCTGTGCCACTGCAGAATCCCACATGACTAACATTAAAGGTCTTGGAATATTTCACTAGATAGATAAGCTCTGATGGGGATTTTTCAGAAATGCCTGAATCTGACTGAATTTGCTTTCGACACAACATTTTAAGGTGACTTGGCAAACTTTTAAACCCTACCTTTAAATTTCCTTACTCCTTACACTGTTATTTGTGAATATCTGTGAATGAGCATGTTAGCATTTCTCTGCCTCTGTGACATTGCTAGGGTAAAAACATGGTGTAGTCCCCATCCTTGTAGGAACCAGAGGCCAAAGTTTTCTTCTGATTCAGTCTTTAAGAGTTAGAAGTTTAGGTGACATTTTCTTTCTTTCTCTCTCTTTGTTATTTTATTTATTTATTTATTTATTTATTTATTTATTTATTTATTTATTTATTTATTTTGCTGGTAATGCACTGTAGTTTTCAGAGCACGAGCAACCATCTAGACCAGAAAGGTCACAACTGCATGCATGAGGAAAGACTCCCTTCAGATTAGCCTGGCTCTTGAAGCATGCTCTGGGTCTTCCACCTCCCACTTATAAATAATAGAGAAGCAGGACAAATGGCTTTGTGTTTAAGTGCATGCTGTTCTTAAAACTTTCAGTTTATTCTGCATTTTAAAATATCTCCTTTGACATTTTAATTTCAAGGAGGGAAACACAGCCCTACATCTGGCAGCTAAAAATGGCCACAGTGAAGCTGTAGAGATTCTGCTCAAACACTGGGATGAAATAAATGACCTCAATCAGGTGAGGACATAAATTCCTGAATGAGTTAAAGGTTTGAAAAAAACAATTAAAATTAACATTTTAAAGGTATAATTTTTCCACTGAATAGACTTCATGAGTTCCGCTGCTTCCCCAGTGTGTTTGTATCCTGTTTCATTGTCTCTATTAGATTCAGCATTATTAACATCACCTGTCCTCTGTCCCTCGTACAATGAGTTTCTCTCTCTCTCTTTTATTTTTTAATTTTTGATTTTTGTGTGTGTGTGTGTGTGTGTGTGCCCCGTTTACTAGTAGAAGGAAATAGTTCAGGAGTGAAAGATATGCACTCCTCAGCAAAAGGCTAAATGCTTGTGGGCACAATGGCTCTATTTTATCCAGCTAGCTTTTTTTTCTTTCTTTTTTTTTTTCTTTTTTTTTTTTTTCCCCATCTATGCAGGGCTGAGGCACAGAAATCCTTTTGAAATGTGAAGCTCCTATGGTTCCAAGATTTGCCTAATAAAGGTGTTTCTTCTGCACGCAAATCTTGTGCTGCTTGGCCATGGCTAATGGAGCAAATGACTTGCCTCTCCATCTGGAGATCTTCCTTTCTGTGCATAACCAAGTCTCTCTCATCCCACCACAAGCTGTGTACTATGATACATTCATGTCTGCCAAAATGATGGTGGCAGGCGTTCAAGCAGGAAAAGATCAGGAGTTGGTAATGCCTCTGTGAATTCTGAAGCACTAAGGTGGTTTTCAATAAACCTTCGTGTGTTGCAGAAGTTCAGGAATGGGGATCAGATCTCCATGCAGATCATTTACACAGGTTTATTCTTTTTTTAGAGACTAGCTGTGAAGAAGTAAAAGACTTCTCCACAGAGAGAGGTGTGAAATAAACATGTAGCAGAAATATTTTTATTGAAAGAGCTCCTTGTAGCTAAAGCTTGACTTGAGAATTGATTGGAAATCATGGCATTGGACTGACATAAACTGGCACTTTTGCTATATGCCAACACGATAGTGGTGTTGACTGGTGTTGAGTGGCATGCATTGCTTCCCAGCATCTTTGTTTCTACGCCTTTAGACTGTGATGTTCTCTGGAAAGAAACAGTTATTTGTACTGTACAATTCGTCTACAGATACAGACTTAATTGTCATCCATCACTTAGTTGCTCATGTGTTACCATTTTATCGAGGTATTAGTTTTGGATCACTCAGATTCTGTTCTCTTCTGGCCATCTTCCCTTTTCTATTGAGCTGGATGACTGATCAAGATAATCTGTTTAGTGTC
Organism: Perdix hodgsoniae; assembly: GCA_035772895.1. Classification (NCBI taxonomy): domain Eukaryota; kingdom Metazoa; phylum Chordata; class Aves; order Galliformes; family Phasianidae; genus Perdix; species Perdix hodgsoniae. The sequence continues at coordinate 17,539,222 of JAPSGF010000003.1, forward strand.
ATAACCTTATAATCTTTATAATCATATGGCATAAATTGGGATACACGTTTTTTTCTCTGTTGATCTAGAGTGGAGAAACTCCATTTTACTTGTCTGTTGAAGGAGGTAATGAAAAATGTGCCGAACTCCTACTGGAAGCAGGGAGTAACATTGATGTTTTAACTCACGTACGTATGCAAAATCCCTTCATCACACTGCTGCTGGCACAGCCTGAGCTGTGGGAAGGGCTTTATCTTCTCTCTTCTGTGTGCATTGACAGTCTCTTTGCTTTGATTATTTTTTAGGAAATGGTAAAAACTGTAATCAAGTTGGGAATGGAGATTATGTTAATTGAACAGGACTTGTTTAGAAGACGAGGCACAGACGTGTTTGATAGAATTATGTTTTAAGGCTTTTTTATTTATTGTCAACTCGATAGTAAAACATGTGGCTAGGAAATCTAACCAAGCTGGATAACTGAAAAGCCTCGTTTTTGGCAGCTTATATTCATGAAGTGATGACAAATCTGTTCCCCACATCTGGTTCCTGGACTCAAATGTGTTAAATGCCTTCATCTTGCCTTCTGCAAGAGTATGCAGGGATGCTTTTGATTCCACCAGAGTGAGAGCTTGTTTGTTATAGCAGAATTAAGGGAACATTTTCTATTATTTTTAAAAATTAAATAATGATTTTAAATGTGTTAATGTGACTGCAGCTGCTTAATAAAGGACAGACTGAACTAACAGACTGGGAGATGTGTTGTAGTCTGTGGCTCAGCAAATCTGACAATGCTGAATTATCTGTTAGTCAATAGAGAGTAAAAGGGACTATGGAGTCCTGCTTTTTCTTCAGCACCTTTGTTACACTGCACTAACAACAGGAAGTTCATTCACTATTCATAAAAATACATTGCTGATGGACTTCTTCATAATTTTCTATCACTTCATGAGATGGAAATTTTTATATTGAGAGGAAAGAGGTGTATAGTAACACAGATGTGAGTGAAAGACTTTTCTGGATTGACAACCATCTGTAGGATTTTTTTCTTTTTCTTTCCCAGCAACAGAAATGTAAATTTTTGCTATCTATAACATTTCTTTCAGAACAACAGCAATGCATTGCAAGCTGCCATTCAGAATGGACATCAATCCTTGGTCACTTTTCTTATTGATAAGAACATTGACCTGGTCCCTAAACCTGAGGTGAGCGAAGGACAACATGTTTGATGCTGGTGGTCAGCATCCCCAGTCTTTCCATGAGGATTCATACACCGAATGAGGCTGAGGGCTGAGGGTTCCTTTGTTATTTTTACCACACGTGTTACTGATAATATGGTTTGTGGATGCTGGTCACCTACAGGTATGGGCTAATCACACACCCAGCACAGCGCAGCGCAGAGGTAGTTGGGATGTACTGAGGATTGAGCAGTGTGGGAAGATGAGCAAAGTACTCTGCTTGGACTGAGCTGTGGTAATGCAGGCATCTCTGTGTGCCACCTCATCTCTCCTACGGGCACCCCCTACGTGGGACAGAGAGTTAACAATTTATGTGATTTTGAATGAAGGTCAATATATACTTCAGTGTTTTCAGACTCTGTGCTCAAAGCGTCTGCTGTCAAAATCTCTCTCTCTTAGGAGTTTAAAAAGATACTAAAATCTTGATGCTCTTCAGATATTACAGATTCTGACAGCTAAGATTTTCTGTGAAAAAGTTATTTTCTACTTCTGCAGAGCTGGATAAGAACAGGACCTGGACTTTGTGACATATCTGCCACGATTGCTTGCATGTTGTATCATGCAGTTGTAATGATTTATTGTAAATATCAGTCTGTGTTTGAGCTGGTTGTTTTGTTGGCTTTCTGCAGCTAAAACAACTCATAAGGTTTTGGAAATATTTCCAGTGCAGCTCTGTGTAAGAGCTTTATTTATTTCCCTTTAGCCCTAAAGAAATGGCTGTGGTTTATAAAGATACTAATAAGCTGGCCTCTGGCACTGGTGTGGAATTACTTTTTAGCTGTATTTAATGAGAAACTGATGAGTCACAGGCTCAGCAAGAAGAGTGATCTTGCCAATCTAATGGTTGAATTGTGACTGGTGTTGGAATAGTGCCCCAGTTATTTGCATGAATAATCGCTCAAATACAAGAGCTTAATTTCTTTCTAGCTGTAATTTGCTTCCTTCAAATATTACAGCAAGTCAGGTTATTATGAAGAATAACTATGGCAGCACTATGGTAAAAGAGTTTATTTCTGGAAAGGAGATTCTGACTGCCGTACGCTCAAATCAGAATTATTCCATCTCTGAAGGAACAGAGCAGGGGCAGTGGCACACCCTGGCATGGATGTACGAAGGGGTGCCTTGCTGTAAGCATGGTGCTCTCTGCTGTGACAGCTGTGGTCCCTGATACCCCAAGGTGTGCTGCCTGTACTCCTGGATCTCATCGCTTCTGCACCCTCTTGGCAAGGGATAGACTCAAACAGGAACGTCTTTCTTCTTTGAATGAACCTTTAATGGAAACAACTTCTTGTTTTCTCTCCACAGCAGAAGAATTCCCCTCTCCATTTAGCAGTCATCAGTAATCATCTGCTGATAGTGAAAAAACTCTTGGAAGCGAATCACGATATAAACTTCTTAAATCATGTAAGGAAAATGGGGATTTGTAACTGTTTCAATGCTAAGTGGTGATTATGTGGATTTTGCTTGCTTCTTTTCTGTTTGTGAGCTAAAGGTATTAAAAAATAATAATAATAATTAAAAAAAAAAAAAAAAAAAGGAAGAGGCAGTTAAGAGGCAGTTTCCTCCTTATGTTTTAGTATGTGTCCATATTGTTAGTCACAGGTACATGCCGTGCTAGGAGTGTTTGCATCAAGCATGGACACCAGAATTTTAGATACTCCAAAATATTTGGGTTAGTTTATTGTCCAAGTGTTATGATTCATGCATAATAAATGTTTCAAAGTTGAATTCAGAGTAAGTCCAGTGCAGAGTGTCAGTGACCTGAACAATCTTATTTTTCTTCCTGCATCCTCACTATAACTCTGTCAATGTAGTTTTCTGAAGGTAAACACAGAGATTCACCTCTGGCCAGCTCCTGAGCTCTCCTAACTTCCAGTTGTCCATCTGGGAACGAGTACGGTGCACACAAGCCTGGCCTTTTAATTCAAGGCAGTTCTAGACTGTTCAGGCAAAGTCATTCTAGGTTTGAGAGACTGTCCAACCTTTCTCATTAAGAAATAATGATATCTAACAAAGGTTACTTCATAGAAAGAAAAATTAGGGTTTTCTAGTTGAAGTTGGAGCACAAGTTTATTCCTTTGGGTGTACATTGCTCTCTGAGTGTGCTTGATTTGGGTGAATGCATCTGTAAGATGACAAAACCTTGATTACAGACATGAAGAATAGACCAGAAGCTGAATGTTGCTCTAGCTGTATTTCCTATATAAGGGCTTGGCCTTTATTTTAAAGTTTTTTGTTTTGTTTTTAATTTTTATTTTATTGTGCTTAAAGGATTACTGGACCCCTTATGCAGCAGGTGGACTTCTGTTCTACCTTTCACTCCAAATCACCAGAGTGTGGCAGAGCTGGCTGAGAAAGAAGCCCTGTTGTGAACTGCAGCATCATGTTTGTTTGAAAATCATTGATGCCTAGTTGTCTTTACATGAATTTCAGCAGGGAGAGGTTACTTGAGAGGATAGTATGGGTATTGGTGCTTGCATGTAACACTCAACCCAAAAATCTTGTTTTAAGAGGGCAGAGCAGGAGCTCCTTACGCTATGGTGCATTTGTGGGGCGTGATGGCAGCTTTGTCCTGAGCTGGAGTTCCTGTCTGTTTTTCCTACAGGTATCCCAGATGCTTCCTTCTTTTTTTTCCTGTCTGAAACAAGACTAGCAGTTATTCCAGAGTTACATTTTCTTTTGGTATTTTCCAGTTTTCTTGTTGTGAATCTTCTCTAGATTCAAACTGTGTGCATTTTTCTTCTATGTGGATTTTGGCTCATTGTATTTATTTGGTGTTTTTAATTGCAGAGACAGGAAACTCCCCTACATCTGGCTGCTGATGTTGGCAATGTGGAGATGGTGGAAATGCTGCTGAAGGCAGGTTGTGACCTCAAGATCACGGACAGGGTAGAGTACCTTCCTCATGCATGCATGGGTTACATAGCTTTATTTTGTTTTATGACCTCCTTCCCAGAAATGCAGGAAGCACATGTTTCCAGTCATCCTTCATGGAATGAGAGCAGCCACATGTTCATTCTTACAAAAGAAGCTCACTTTTTATACTGCCTTACCTGCAGTTTGCAGGGATCTGGAATAGCTTTAGCAAAGAAGTTGCTTTTGAGTGCAGATACGATTAAAGTACAACACTGACAAAACCTAGGTTTGTAGTCATTTGAAGAAGTAATTTCCATGCACAAAACCGTCCTGGAGCAAAGCTTTATGAAACTACTGTTACTTTTTTTTTTTTGGTAGCCTGATGTGAAGCCTGGGGCTGTGCTGATGGCATGTGCACCAGCACATGGGGCCAGGGACACCCCATTCTGTGCACACATCCCAGGGAATGCAGCCCTAAGGAGCTCCTGCTGCCTCTGGTCTCCTCATGTATATCAGGGCTTTCCGTATTAACTGGGCACGTTTAACGATTTAATGGCAGAGCCCCCAAATGAAGGGGTTGGCTTCTCTGCAGTCTAACTTTCTGGAATGCCTAGCAAGAACTTTGCCTGAGTGTTCATATCTGAGGTGTCTCCACTTGGTGCAGGCCCACTGAAGAGGGCTGATTATGGAGAGAAATATGGAAAGCCATTGAGGTGCCTGTACACCAAACTGTTGATTGCTAAGCTGGGCTCAGATGGACTGGGATAAAAGCACAAAAAGAAGGGGTTCTGTCAACACAGCTCGTGTGTTTCTTCTGTTCTATCCTTGTATATATGAGAGGATGTCCTGATTCATTCTCTCTGCTTTCAGCATGGAAAAACTGCACTTGCCGTGGCTTCAAGGAGCAATTACGCCCTCATTGTAGATATGATCATTAAAGCAGAAAGGCATTATGCCATGGAACAGGTAAGAGACATCATGGAAACATAGAATCATAAAATGGCATGGATTGACAGGGACCTAAAAGGTCATCCAGTTCATTTTCCTGCATCATACTTTAGACACAGGGAAAAAGGGTGGAGAAACATTCTGACCCAAATTCAAACTAGGCCGTCAGCATCAGGCTGCAGTCCTTTGGTGCTGCAAAATCCGCAGCGGATGCATGGAGGAGCTCAGGCATCGGCCTTCCATTTACTGGAAAGAGCTCCCTCTTCTGTTCTTCCTATGTTAATTGCTGAAATGAAGAAAGGGAACAGGAAAGAGGCAGGCAACATAGGTAAGGGAGGACAGGGGTTATGATGACCTCAGGCTGTCTCTGTTTCTAAATTTGTTTCCCACAATGTCATACTTACCGAGAAACAGGCTTAATGATGCTCCTCCCTATGGGGCTGAGAGTCAGAAGCAATGACATACCAATAACTGCTTCATTCACTGCTTCATTCATGCTGTCCCCTGGTGCTCTGCAGGAGGTGCCTGATGTGGGAGGTCTGAATTTAGCATCTTTACAAAGGCAGAGAGTTTGTGCTGGGCTGCTGTGGACACCCATGCTGGAGACCTGCCTTGAAATTCAAACCCATCCCCAATAAGACCTGAAAATTCAGGACTCGTTACATAACAGTCTTAATTGGGACCATTCAGAATTCTGAAAAAGTTTATTTCAGTAAGGCCAGTCATAGCAGGGAGCTACAAAGCACCTGCTATGCCTATGCACCTGTTAAAAGAGAGGTATGTCATAGGATGACCAATATTAATTTTGGAGGATATTAATGCTCCATAAATAATATAGTCTTGCTTTTTTTTTTTTTTTTTTTTTTTGAGTCATAGGTTTACGTGAGCTCTCTGAGAATTAATTGAATTTGTTGAGTTTTAATATAATTCAGTTTAAAATCCCCGTGTTGTCTCAAACATTGCCTGCAGACTGGCCCTGGTGAGGCAGAAAAAGAATGCCTGTTGTAAGAAGGAAATGCTAAGACCATTTGTTTAAATCCAGGATGAAAGAACTGGTGACAGGAATGCAGTGGAGCCATGGATGTAGCTCAGGTTCTGATCTGATCTCTCACTCCCACTGCTGATGTCTCACAAGTCTGTGACTTGCCCCTTGCCCTTGCTGCCTGGCACTGAGGCTCTACCACCGTGGATGAGGGTCCAAGTGTAAGCAGCCACAATCCTCCTGAGCACAGACTCATAGACTGGTGCTCTGTTACAGCCCACGTGATCCTTAACACTGCAGGGAACTGTGCTGGTAGATCACAGCTCTAGGTTAGTTAGAGTGACAAACACATCCGTGAGCCATGTTTGCACACCTGATTTGTCAGTTCAGAGGGGCGGTCAGGTGTATTACTGCTCCTTTTGGCTTAAAGGGAATTTATAAGTGAGGTCACACTGCACCCACCCCTTGGTTTTGTTTGCTGACCGTCCTGACTAGGAGATTGGATGTTAAAGCAGCAGGGTTTGTGAAAGAGCCCAACAATGCTGGGAAGCAGAAATGCGAGTGTTTGGTCTCATTACCCATAGCTAAGGGCATGGCCTTTGGGAAGCAGCTCAGAGGTTACAATCATGGAATATGAAACTGTTCTCTTAGTGTTACCAAAACACAGCGTTTCAAAACATTACAGCAGGAATTGCCTTTATATTACACTGAGCTGACTGGTCATCTGTTACAAAGCATGAGTTAAAAAACGGAATGCCATACTGCTGTGAGTAAGTGCACATGACTCAAAAGCATGTGAAAGGCTCTCTTGTTCTCTCTGGTAGACCTATCAACGGGCACAACACATCTCTTCCCCGGTTTCAACCAGATTCCAGGGCTGCTTTTGCTGTCCTATACTGCCATGGCCTATGCACACAACTGGCAGCAAAGAACAGCTGTGTTTTGTTTGTTTCTGTATTTCTTTTGTTTTATTGTTGCTTTCTTTTCAAACCTCGCAAGAGAAACAGCACCGGAGAGAGCTTGGAACTAATACAGAATCACAGAATTGCCAGGGTTGGAAGGGACCTCAAGGATCATGAAGCTCCAACCCCCCTGCCACATGCAGGGCCACCAACCTGCACATTCTATACTAGACCCCCTCCCTCAGCTTAAAATCATTTCCCCTTGTCCTGCTGTTACCTACCCTTTCAAAGAGTTGATTCCCCTCCCCTCTGTAGGCTCCCTTTGGGTACTGAAAGGCTGCAGTGAGGTCACCCCACAGCCTTCTTTTCTCCAGGCTGAACAAGCCCAGCTCCGTCAGCCTGTCCTCATAGGGGAGGTGCTCTAACCCCCTGATCATCTTTGTGGCTCTCCTCTGGACCCTCTCCAACAACTCCCTGTCTTTCTTGTACTGGGGGCTCCAGACCTGGACACAGTACTCCAAATGGGGCCTCACAAGAGCAGAGTAGAGGGGGACAATCACCTCCCTGTCCCTCCTGGCCACCTCTCTTCTGATGGAGCCTGGGATACCTTTTGCCTTCCAAGCTGCAAGGGCACACTGCTGGCTCATATTAAGTTTTTCATCTATCAAGACCCCCGGGTCCTTCTGCACAGGGCTGCTCACAAGAACTGCTCCTTCCAGTCTGTATGGATGCCTGGGATTCCTCTGGCCCAAGTGCAAAACTCCGCACTTTGCCATATTGAACCTCATCAGGTTCACCTGGGCCCACCCTTCAAGCCTGTCAAGGTCCCTCTGAATGGCATCCCTTCCTTCAACCATGTCAACTGCACCACTCAGCTTGGTGTTGTCAGCAAACTTGCTGAGAACACACTCGATTCCATTGTCGATGTAATTGATAAAGATGTTAAAGAGCACTGGTCCTAAAACAGATCCCTGGGGGATGCTGCTCGTTACCAGCCTCCACCTGGACACAGAGCCATTGATGACCACCCTCCGTCTGTTGCCTTTCAACCAATTTCTTATTCATCAAGTGGTCTACCCATCAAATCCACATCCCTCCAATTTGGAGATAAGGATGTGGTGGGGGACCATGTCAAAGGCCTTGCTCAGGTAAATGACATCAGTCGCCTTTCCCTTGTCCACCAATGCCGTCACACTATCATAGAAGGCCACCAGATTGGTTAAGCATGACCTTCCTCTGGTGAAGCTGTACTGGCTGTCACAGATCACACGCTCATTCCTCATGTGATCAAGGATGTCATCTAGGAGGATCTGTTCCATGATCTTCCCAGGCACAGAGGTCAGACTCACCGGCCTGTAGTTCCCTAGATCCTTCTTGTTCCCTTTCTTGTAAACGGGAGTGACATGACCCTTCCTCCAGACAGCCACGACTTTTCAAATATGATGGAGAGCAGCTCAGCAACCACTTCAGCCAGCTCCTTCAGAACCCTGGGATGCACGCCATCCAGCTCCATAGACTTGTACACTTTCATGTGTACTATTCTATGTTGTAAGCCTTAGTCTGCAAGTGTCTGGAAGCCCAAAACACAGTCTGTACCTGAAGAAATAGCATCAAACCCCCATGATGATGATTAGTTACTGAATTATGACTTTTTTGTTTTGTTTTGTTTTAACTGCAAGCCTCTCAGGCTAGAAAATAACCCATTTTTGTGAAATTCACCTGGAAATCATAGAATCATAGAATGGCCTGGGTTAAAAAGGACCACAATGATCATCTAGTTTCAACCCCCCTGCTATGTGCAGGGTCGCCAACCACCAGACCAGGCTGCCCAGAGCCACATCCAGCCTGGCCTTGAATGTCTCCAGGGATGGGGCATCCACAACCTTCTTGAGTAAACTGTTTCAGTGCATCAATACCCTCTATGTCAAAAACTTCTTTCTAATATCCAACCTAAACCTCCCCTGTCTCAGTTTAAAACCATTCCGCCTTCTCCTATCACTATTCACCCTTGTAAACAGTCACTTTCCTCTCCTGTTTATATGCTCCCTTCAAGTACTGGAAGGCCACAATGAGGTCTCCCTGCAGCCTTCTCTTCTCCAAGCTAAACAAGCCCAGTTCCCTCAACCTCTCTTCATAGTAGAGGTGCTCCAGCCCTCTGATCATCTTAGTGGCCCTCCTCTGGACCCACTCCAACAGCTCCACATCCATCCTATGCTGAGGGCCCCAGACCTAACTTCAGGGTAAAATGCTTGTGGTTTGGTTGTACTTTTAGACTGGGTACATTCAGATTCCATGTCTGTTAGTACTCAAACACTGTGGATGCGTGCTAATGCTAGTGTTTCCCGATGCCAGCCAGTGACATGGCAGTGCCTGCTCCAGTCGAACTGGGTGACAAGGCAGGGGCAGGAGCAGTCTGGGCAAGTGCTGTGTTGGTGGTGTACATCAAGCAGAATGAGTAAGAGCTGTGGCTGAACACCAGCCATGTTCAACATGTGGCTTCTAAAGTTGTCAGCCAAGGGACTCAAGTAATTCTTGCTTTTACCTGCTATTGTGCAGTGTGTGTCTGAAGTAATTTTATTTTGCTCTTAATAATGTGTAGCAACGAACACAGGAGGTCTTCATTTCTGACATTTCTAGTATTAACACTAGAATAGCGTCATCCAAGCTAAGAGCTAAGCTAAGAGCTTACTGACAGCCAACACTGCCCCTTTATCTGCGTCGAGCCTTTCACCTCCTGGTAGTCACGTAAGGCTGTGAAGGACACAGTATTAAGTTCCCACCTTCATCACAAAAAATGTCATTTGCTGTCGTTGTTAGGCGCACCTAGGTCATAGTGATGGTTGGTCAGACTCTAATTTGTCCTTCAAACAAGATCATAGTGCACAGACCAAGCAACTCCGTTCCTCCCTGTGGAACCTGGCGTACAATCACTTAAAACCCCAGGAATGGAAAATACTGGCCCTGTTCTGGAAGTTCACAGATGAGCAGATTAAAGCTATTGAGGAACAATGGACAGGTAACAGCAACTAGTGGGATGGATAGACTTAAGTTATACAAACCATGTTAAAACATGTAGCTATTTTAAGAAGTATTCATATTGGATTTATGTATTAAGTCTGAGGATATTTATTATTTATCATTACATTTCTTATTACATTTCTTATTACAATTCTTATTACATTTCTTATTTATTATATAATATTATATATGTATTTATTTATTTTTCTTAATCTTTATGTCTCAGTCTTCATTTTGCTTCTAGACGGGGTAGGTAAGTGAGAGTGAATGAGCATATTTAAAAGCCTCTTAGAATTGTATAAGTGTAAAAGCTCAAAACAGCACTTTTCCAGCAAGTCAGACAGACAATTGATTTGTGTATTCCATAGGGAAAAAAAGTTATAAAGAACATGGCCACAGAATGCTGCTGATCTGGTTACATGGTACTTTGCTGGCCCATCAGAATCCTGTCAAGCATATATTCGAAGACTTGGTGGAAGCAGGATTTCAGCATTTAGCTGGTAAGTTTTTTTGTGGCATAAAGAGCATTTACAAAAGCACCACGTGGTGCTCAGCTCCCAGCCCGTGCTGGGAAGATGTGACTGTGGTAGAGGCGGAGGACACTCCTCTCTGCTCCTCTCTGGGAATCTGCCCTTGCAAGGGGTTGGGGCTGGTCAAGGAAGAGAGTTTAAGCAAGACAAGTTTTCTGAAGGAAGAGAGAAATACATATGCTTTGCTCCCCTCCTTTTACAAACACCATTAAAATGTGATTGCCCATTCCTTCATTAAGTGCTGGCCATGTAAAATCTGAGCACGTCAAGCAAACATTCTCTCATCTTTCTTTACAGAGAAGATCAGAACTGAAAGTAGCACTGATATGGAGGCCAGAAAATGTGAAATTTCATGAGTTCATTGATAAATGGCATATGTGATGGAATTACATGCCAGATGGAGAGACTTTCACATACAAATATTTCCTCTAGAAATGAAAACGTATTTTGAAGCTGCATGGCTTTATTCAAGCTAGAAGAACTTGCTCCCTTGAAGTACTGGTTACTCTTTGCTACACAGTGATCTAAAGTGAATGCCTAGATGGAAATTTAGGACTATATTGTCAAGCAAGAGCCACCCTGTAATTTCTGCACCTGCCTTAACATTGTAATAGTAATTCCTTATCAGAATTCTCCACTAAAGTTATTTTGTGTTTGACCTAAAATGTAAATGAGACATTTTCTTGATGAAATAAATTTAATAAGTGAAAATTGTGTGTATAAATCAACACTTCCCAAAATAGGTTGGCACCTCACCTCATCCAGAATTCAGGTTTTTATAGTCTAGCTAGGATTACAGTTTTCCTAGCTGAGGAGACTTGTTTAGTTAGTGCTTCAGCAAGTGTTTCCACTTCAGCATTTGATTCATATAGTAACAATATACAGTGAAAATATAGAAATAGCATCTAAAACCATCTGTAACTAGCTACAGAATTTTGTCATGACATAACCTTGTTTATAAACTCAAAAAGAATATTTGATAATTTAATACCTTACATACATATATTTTAACATTTTTAAACCTTGTTTATGCCTTGAACTATATTTGGTGGTGTCTTGGATAATGTTTACAAGTCTTCTGACTATTGAATGCATTTCACATATGAAAAATGATGTAGAATGTCTGTCTTCATACTCCCATCTGTAACATAACAGCAAGAGTTTTAGCATATAATGGAAGTACTGAGGTATTGCCTTATCTACCTCTGTATACCTAGCATTATTTGGTATTGGACTTCAGTGTTTGCATACAAAGCTGATAATCTGATGCCTAAGTCTTAAGTGCCCTTTCACATTCAAGCCATTCCGACAGCTCTGCAGAACTATACTGAAGACGGAGACTGGTAAATCCCCAGGCTTTAGAATTTGGGAACTAAGTTAAAACAAAAACTCTTACATCCTGTCAGGTATGCATCAACTTTTGCAACATTCTGCAACTTACCTGAAAAAGTGAAATTGCTTGACAGTTTCATAGACTTGAGGTGTCTAACCTACTCACGTCATATCCTGGCTGTGGAGGCCACTGCCCTATTATCTGTTATTCTTTGTTTAACTAAGTCAACTACATTTAGTAAAAGCATAGATAACAAAAATAAATTTAATTTTTACTTGAAACTAAATGCACTAACATTTATAGTGGAAGTAAACAAGCACTTCAGACAAATATAATATTTTATCCTTTATTTGAAAATGTGCAAAAGATTCTTTATTTAAATAAAGTGTTTATCTTAATAATCAAGTTCTCAAATAGGAGGTAGAATAACATTTCAAGATCATTTTCCCCTCCAGATGCTTTCTGCAAACACTTTTTTTGTTAAAAGGGCTGAAAACATGATACACGCTTTAGGTCTTGCTATGTCAAGCTTCGAGAACACTGGGAAGAGGTTTAAAATACATATCTCGATAAAAACCTCCACCAGTAAAAGATATTTACTCAGTCAACAACTTTTATTGACTGAACACTGGTATGAGTTTGGCTCTGAAGCATTCGCCCAACTTGTCCTGCAGGTCTCACAGTTGTAGAACCAGAAGTGAGGAACACAGTTCGAGGATATTTAGCAGCAGTGGCTTGGGATATGGTTTGCTGAAAAGTAATCAGACATCACAAACCTTTAAAGAATGCAAAACAACCCAACTACATTCAAGTAACTGTAAGTGAACTGTAGTTTAAGAGAAAGATTCCTAATACAACCTGAACTACACATAAAAAAAAATAATAAAATGGGTTAACTATTTTTTTTTTACTTCCTTATATAATAAACTTAGAACATAAAGAAAAGCACTAAACTTCCAGTTAACCATAAATCCTGAACTTGATCAGCTCGATCTACATGATCTAATTTCAAGAGTTTTTGCTTTTAAAGGTTATTCAAACATTCCTCTGCAGTTCTAATGTAATCACACCAACGCTCCTTTTAAGTACAGCATTTGCTATCAGAAAGTTGAATTGGTTTCCAAAAGGAAAAAGCTTGCATTTACTTAAGAAATAAATGTCTCCCCTCAAAACAGACTTCTTACTGCAAAATATAGTAAATATATACATTATATATATGTAAAAATCGTTATTCTCTTAATCAAGGTAGGCTCTTTGTCAGATGACAACAAAAGAAATACTTGAGTCTGGTTGATGTGCACTTAGACTTTTAGTTGCAGGATGAGTATAAGGCATTTATTTCTGGGAATGTCTAGGAATACAGAGACATTGTCAGAGCAGCCAGAGATCAAGCTAGGAAAATTAAAGCAGAGATGGAATTAAATCTGTTGTCCATGGACAATAAAGGCAACAATCTCAATGACAAAAGGAAGATTAGGGAAAATATGGGTCTCTTATGAAGTAAATAAGAGACCTGGTGATCCGGGACAGTGAAAAGGCAAGGTATGAGTGCCTTCTTTAGCAGCATTTAAGAATCCTAGATCTCAGAGGCCAGGATGAATGGCTGAAAAATGCACCTTTGGTAAGGGAATACCTGAGCAAACTGGACAAACTCTATGGGCCCTGGTAGGCTGTATCCACAAATACTGACAGTATGCCTCAGCAATCCTATGAAGAAAGACTGAGAGAGCTGGGGCTGTTCAGCCTGGTGAAAAGGAGTGGAAGGGTGGATCTCATCAATGTTCATAAATACCTAAGGTAAGGGTAGAGAAGACAGAGCCAGGCTCTTTTCATGGTGCCCAGTGCCAGGAGAAGAGGCAGTGGGGCAAAGTGGAATAGAAGAAGCTCTGTCTGAGCATTAGGCAGATCTTCTGTGCTGAATCACTGATAGAACACTGGCACCAGCTGCCCTCACAACCTGCAGACTGTTCTCACTGGAGATCTTGAAAAGCCACCACGACAGAGGCCTGGGAATCTGTTCCAGGTGTCCCTGATTGAGCAAGGTTGGACTAGGTGTCTTCCACGGCCACCTTCTAACCTCAATCATTCCGCAACTCTGTGACTGCATTTTTAAAAGGCAGGCTTTGGTACAGTAGTGACACTAGTCACAGACTCCGAATTCTTAAAATCCTATTTAAGTTAAAACCCTTTTTTTGCTCAGATTGGTCTAAATGCATAGTGACAAAGTGATTTGGGCTACAGTTTTCAGTCATCTTTCATTGCTTTCATACCCTACTAATGCACTTGTCTCAGTATTTCTTCAGATAAGTGGAGGAAATAAAAAGATGCAACAAGAAGCAGGCCAGATGAAATTTGTTGCCTCTTGACAAAGATTATGCTTTTTTCTCCAATAATTTTCTATTCTCAGCTTGCCAGTAAAACCTGTATCTCTATCATGTTTGAAACGATTGCTCCACTGCAAAGCTTGTCTTTAAAAGGCAGCTGTGTGATGTTAGCATCTAACATTGTTGGAGCAGATGACGACCAGCTATGGACAGGAAGGCTCACTTAAGAGTTGGCCAAGAAAGAAATTACTGTGCCTATGAACAAAATATGATAAAAGAAATAAACTCTGCCACTTTACCTTATTCTGTCATTCTACCCAGCCCCAAAACAGTACTGTTTGTTGTTTTAAAAAGACTCAAGTCTAATCATGTATCTCTTCATGGTGGTCATTTTTATTTATACAATATAATATTAACAATACTATGACAAGCATAATTCTGACTTACCTGAGTGACTGGATGATGTTTTTCAACAATGACCGAACTCATGGGTGGAGCAACTCCCATCACTGCTAAACTACCACAAATTCTGTGTTTTTGTCCCATATCACATCTGCCTGTGATTCGAGCAGTGATTGTTCTCCCTGCTTTCTGTTGAGCAGATGTTATTACTTTTGCCATGGGCTACAAACAAATTAGATACTAGTTAGCAAAATTTCTAAGCATAATATTTACAATGTTTTAGTATTCTGCTTACTTTTATTAGCTGCTTGCCTAACATAACATAGGAAACTGCATGTAATGCACTTACGTTACAGATGGGACAAAAGTTGTTCCACCTAGTTGTAACCTAGCTAGTTCTTTTCCCAAAGAGATGTTTTTTAGTGCAACTGACTACTGTCCTGATGGAGTAAGGCTAATGTGACAAAAATCAATCTGCACGGGTAGTTTAGCTTTGCTCACTGGCTGCAAACTCTAGTGATAGCTGCAGGCACTTCCATCATGCTGGTAAGTCTTTCCAGCAGTGACACAGCAGATACAAAAACACTTCCACGTGATAGAAAGTTGCATCTTTCTGATTGCTAGTAGCAAATTGCATCAGATGAGAAAAGGAAAAGACAACAATGTAGAGGACCCTTGAAGAAATTTAAAAGTACTATTTAGTAAAAAGTACAGAAAAGGGAATGAGATTAAACAGCAGGAGGCAAAAGCAGACCATATTTTTTTTCTAGAACACAACAGTACCATGTGAAACACCAACTGTTACTGTTGTATTATATCTATAAGCACACGCGCTTTTCTTACTCTTTATTTTGTCACTCCAAAAATTACTTAAAGCTTATCCTAAGAGTGTTTTTCCATCACATTAACAAGCACTCACAAGACAGCGTTTTCACATATGTAACTGAACTCTATGACAGTTTTCTCAACTACACACTCGAACCACTCTGAAAAAAGCAGAAACTAAAAATTTGTTATAATTGTCAGTTTGAGCATGTTACCAATTTCTGAGTTGATGCCAGCCCAGATCCTGCAGCTGTGCCAGGGATGATTACTGGAGAATCAGAATCTAGCCTTGTCTGAGAAGTGCTTGCATGACCCAGGTGAGTAGAAAACTGTTAATTGAATCAGAGTTTAAAGAATGAGTATAATGTTCCCAAAAATACAGTTTTGCTCTTTAGATAAACAGCCTATTGACTATTCCACTTTTCTAAATTCAAGCTTTTTTGCAGTCGTATTAGTACTATTTTTAATGTTTCAGGGTTTTTGTTTTGGCTAATCTAAAATTAAAAAAAAAAACACCAAAAACTTGTCTAAAAATTCATGGAAATCATAATAATATTTGGTACTGTTAGAATGGAAAACTGGGAAAAGCGGCAAGCATGTCCGCTCCCCATTCTAGAATGGAATTGTTTTACAGCAGCAGTGTCTTCAGCATAACTCCAGGGCAGGTCTAGAACTTCCAGGCTACTGGATAATAATCCAAATAAGCTGACATGACAGGACAATAAGATAAGTTTTTCCTCAGTGACTATACATGTTGCATTTTTTTTAAAAGAAATGTAGTAATGTCAAGCTAACTTCCATTTTTTCCCAGGTAATAGTAAACTCAGTTCTTTTTTTTGGCAAGCCACTCTAACAACTTCTTTTTTCAGTAGAAAGCTTGGAAAGCAAATTCTGCTTGTTATAGTAACTTTCTTCTCATCAGCTTAACACATCTTCATTAAAACCAAAAACAGATCTAATTGAAAGTATGACAAGACTTTGCAACCATGACTTAGGCACTTAATTGACAGCAAACACTCTGAACATACTTGCAGGTTTCTTTTTATATTTAGCCTAAGTTCAAATTCCTTTAATTCATGGACTACCTCATTTATCTTTAAAAAGCCCCATGGCAGGAAGTTTATTTTCACTGCTAGTGAATACAGCACTGACATACCAAGTCTTCCGTGTGAACTGTAGTTGCTGGTGCAGGGGGTGGTGAAGGGGGACTGTACTGTGAATGAGGTAGCCTTCCTGCTATAATGGCACCATTATCTTCTCTCCTACTTCCTGCATCTATTTTAAGAAATGCAAAGTAATGGGATCAGCACATTATCTAGAAAACCCTAGGGGATACGAAATATGTTATAGTAAAAGTTTTACTACTCCTTTGGTATTTCTGTATAAAATAATTAAAAATATGAGTCTATTCTACTCCTTATTTGACCCTCCTTTTCATAAGTCTGGAAACAGAAATTTCAGGTGGCTTGTTTGTCTGTTTTGCTCTATTCGCTTGTCGAATTTCAGTGCAAAGCACAAAGCTTCTGAATACTACTTGCAAATACTAACCCAACTGTGCTAGGGCTGCTCTTACACTAAAGGCTAAAAGTTACTTCAGAATGACAGCAATGAGGCAGGGAAAGACTGTACTGAATACAGCACCAATCTTTTGCCTCAGTGCAGACACCCTCAGGACAGTACACCCAAGCACAGAATCTTTTCAAGTTGTTTCAGCCTTTACTTTTAGAGTATACGTTTCCTTAAGGGAAACAGAGAGAAATACTCTTATTTACTCTTCCATTTCTAGAGCAAATAATGCAACAGGAGCTCCAGGAGAAGCTCATTTCAGAGAATAGAGTATATTGTATGGCAACTGTTTTTTGTTGTTGTTGTTGTTTTTGTTACTGTTCTCTTAAAGTGAGCAGGAAAAATATAATAATTAACAGTTCAATTGGTACAATATTCAAGGTTTTCAAGAACAAAAATATGCTAGAATGCACATTTTGTACAAACATATACATATATATATATATATATGTATACACACACACACATTAGCTTAGGCACAGAAAGCATCAGTGGCATATATATCTGATCTACATTACTTAAGCAGTGGTATTTCCATTATAACAGAACATGAACTATCATGGATTCAAGCTAAAAAAAACATAATATGCAAAATCACCCATCAGTATATCAGCCACAGACTGCTGACCATCTACACTGTCTCCAAATACTAGACCCATGTCAAATTGTGATAGTTGCACACTATTAATAACTACCTGTAAGTCTTCATAAGGGACCAAATTCTGCTTTTACTTGCAGTGACAAAAGGTGGCACTGCAGTGCTTGTAGATATGTATTGCAGATGCAGAAGTTTAAACGTCCACAGATTACAAAACACATAATTCAGTTACCCATCACTATCTGTGAGACACACTATCTGTTGCATGTTTTTATAAAAACAAGAAAAATGCAAATGTAAGATAAAACTTGAAAGAGCAGTTTCATGTTTATAACACATTGAAAGGTAAACATTTTATTCATGAATTTACCATCTTCAAGAAATCATTCATTTTATTTATTACTTAGCAGTACATTCTTCAGCATCAGAACTTTTTTTTTTTTTTTACAAATTCAATCCACCTTTTTAAAGGAATATGTATTTGATAAAGTCTTCATATTAAAAAAAAGAAAAAGAAAAAAAGGAGAATCCTTCTTAAAAAACAACAGAAGAAGAGAATAAGAACAACAAAAACTCCAAACTCCCAAATTAAATCTACTTTTATACTGACCGGGATCTGTCCTGTTGTCCTTGCCTTGAAACATGGTCATTGCTTCCAGATTCAAAGCACAAACACCACGCATAAATGCTTTCTTCATAGTGTCTTCATAGTGCTCTCTTTCACTGTGCAGACGCAGAATCTCAGCTTTGGTTTGTTCCAAAGTAGCAGTTAGCTACAAAAGAGAATACGGAACAGCTGCCTTGTACTTCTGGATGCAAACCATGAACATATTCAATTAGCTTGAAAAGTCACTTAATGTGTTTACAAAATGTATTTTCACTTCAAAATCTCTAGTTTGCTAAGGATAGAATCATAGAAGGACTTGAGTTGGAACCAGATGATCCTTAAGCCCTTCTGTGATTCTATCTGTAGCAAACTAGCACGTAGGGTTGTACCCACTAGGTTAAGCTGTCCATGAACCCATCCTACCTGACTTTGAAAATCTCCAAGCATATGGGGCATCCACAGCTTCCCCAGAACAGTTTGCTCCAGGTACCTCACCAATCTCTGTGTAAAAAAAGAACACAACTTCCCCCTAATATCTAATCCAAATCTTCCCTCTTTTTAGTTTAAAACTATTTTCTCTTGTCCTATCACTAACAA
Organism: Perdix hodgsoniae; assembly: GCA_035772895.1. Classification (NCBI taxonomy): domain Eukaryota; kingdom Metazoa; phylum Chordata; class Aves; order Galliformes; family Phasianidae; genus Perdix; species Perdix hodgsoniae. The sequence goes on from JAPSGF010000003.1 coordinate 17,557,924, forward strand.
ACAGTGAAAAAAGTTGGTCTCCCTGTTGTTTATAAGCTCTCTTTAGCTACTGGAAGGCCACAATAAGGTCTCCCTGGAGCTTTCTCTTCTCCAAGCTTAACAAGCTCAGCTCCCTTGGTGATTCTTTATAATAAGTGCTTCAGCCCTCAGGCCACCATGGCAGCTCTCCCCTGGACCTGCTCCAACAGCTCCACCTCCTTCTTATGCTGGGTGCCCCACTACTGGATGCAATACTCCAGATGGGGCCTCATGAGGGTGGAGCAGAGGGGGACAACTCCCTCCTTCCACCTGCTGGCTACTCCTCTTTTGATGCAGACCAGGATATGGCTGGCCTTCTGGGCAGCAAGAGCACACTCCTAGCTCATGTAAAGATTTTCATCATTCAGAACTCCCAAGTCCTTCTCAGCAGGGTAGACCTCAATGAGTTCTTCTTCCAGCCTATACACAGACTTGGGATTTCCACAATGTAATTGCAGTATCTTGTGCTTCAGCTTGTTGAATCCAATTAGACTCATTAGATTCCAGAGCACTGGAACAGTCTGCCCAGAGAGGTTGTGGAATCTCCATCTCTGGAAATATTCAAGACACACCTTGAAATTTTTCTCTATGACCTAGCATAGGAAACGTGCTTTAGCAGGCAGTTGGACATTATGATCTCCAGAAGTCCCTTTCAATCCCTACAATTCTGTAATTTTGTGATATGGACCCACTTCCCAAGCTTGTCCCTTTGAGTGCCAACCCTTCCTTCTTTTGGTATCAACTGTACCACTTAGCTCAGCATCACCTGCAAAACTGCTGACACTGCATTCAGTCTCTCTGTCCAGACCACTGATAAAGATGTTGAACAGTACTGTTCCAAAGACAAATCTCTGGGGGACACCAGTCATTACTAGACTAACTTCACCATAAACTTTGAATATTTTTCAACAAGTGTAGTTGACAGGCTGAAGACAAAAATAAATTGGTATTCAGCCTCTAACATAGTAGCTGTTATAGAAAAAGATGTTGTACTCTATAATAATAACAATAGGCTTTTATTTCTATTATGTCTTTCTTTTTCAGTGAGACCTCAAAATAAGTAGCAAGTATTAACAGTGTACAGGAATCAGGTACAATTCCTAGTGATGTGAAAATAGATATTTACTTCATCTGCACGTGCAGCTCAGCAACATTTTACATCAGAAAACAACCATCTCCAGGAGAAATCCTAGATCTCCTCACATCTTTTCCTATACTTTAGAGATCTGTTCTCTTGGAAAGCCTTTGTGTTTTTCAAGCTTACTAAGAGAGATATTTTGGGAAATTGATGTATTAAGAGAACAGTGAAGGAATGGAAAAAAGAAACTTTACTATACCTCTGCAATTTTGGCTTCATAATCATTGGTAAGCTGAACACAGATATCTTCTGCCCTTAACTGACAGGCTTTAGCTACTTTTTCCTTCCATCTTTCTTCACTAATAGAGCGCCATGCTGTCCACACCTTCTTCTTCAAAGCTGTCTGGAACTGTTTATCTGCTATTCTGTTTGCATATTCCTTGGGAAACAAATGAAACCATGTTATAAGCAAGTGCAAGTTAGCTAAAAACTGACAGTGGATATGTGCTTAGCCACATATTACAGAGACCACTGTGGGAATGTCTAAACTGAGTTTTGTGTTTACGCGCTGCTTCACTGTGAAACACCATATCAGTAGCTCAATTATTCTGCCTGTGCAAAGGAACTTTACTCAGTAATAGAAAACACATTGTAGAGCACCTAGATTACACAAAGCAGTGTTTTTATTCATAGCTTAATGACTTTTAAACAAAAGCCTCACATATATGGTACAAGCCTACAGTCACAAGGATAGCTGATATCAGCATAAATCATCATCCTTAAAAAAAACCAACATGTATAGAGTCCAGGATGCTTTAGATAGTTGTTTTTTCTAAATATACTATGACTCCACTCCAATAATAAATAATTCTGTTCTGTTTCAAAATATTCACCAGACAATATACTTTAGCATTGTTTTTTTCAGAAATTAATCAGCAGAAATAGAAAAAGTTGAGTAACTTCCCCAGAGCAGCTCCAAATTATTAGTAAATTTCCACACTGGAGAGAAGGAAAAGAGAAAAGGCTAAATCTTTCTGTTAAACAGCAGAGGTTAGGGCACTGTCAAATAAACATGAATCTACTTTGGACTGTGAAAGCTTTGCAGCCTTGATTCAGGATCCCCCTTTTCTGTTTTGTTTCGTTTAGCAGGCTCTTTACAGCACCTGACACAATGCTCCACATTTTGTTCTTAGCTAATGCATGTTTTGGCAACTGAAGTTTTAATTGTGACCGGGTCCCAAAAAATGTAATATGTGATATTTAGTAATTTAATTGTTCAAACATGATTTATTTAAAATTAATAGACATTCCCTCGTCACCTACTTCAGAATACATATAGTGTAAACTTCAGTGATTTGCTGTAATCATCTAATCACAGTAGGAGCAAACCAATATCCTAAACAGGTAGTTTCCTTTTTCATGATCCCAGAGAGTATTCAGACAGCAGCACTTTGGGGGAGATTGATGCTTTCAAACTGTTATTTGACATTGTCTAGCACATCACAACAGAAACATTGCCATTTCTTCCAACTGTAACAAGAGCTGCACCAATTCTGACTCTTGAGTTCACAGCTTTCATTTTCATCACACTTTTATTTTGCACACATACCTCTTGTTTAGCTTTAATTTGCTGAATCCGCCACAGTGTAAACATTCTCATTAACTCTATTTTCTCTTTCTTCCTCTCTAATGCTTCTGTCATGTTAGTAATCACCTGCAAAAACATTTATTAATGTTACATCAAGAGCTATGATCTTTGTAATCTCAAACGGAATGTAGTTGCAGACTTATTTTCACTTAAAGCATTTACTTTTAGCAGCAGCTTTTTACTAAATTTTCCTTTTAATCCAGTTAAACAGGGAAAAACAATCAGAATTCAAATCAGGAGTAACATTCATTCACTGACTCTTGTCCAGATTATAAGAATAATTTCCTCATAATACTATCTATTTTAATAAATGTAAGTTACTTTACTTAAATATGGCAAGCTCTAACTTTTTGTAGTTTCAGGAGAACTGTGTTGTTTCAGTTATAAATAGAAAATTTATCTAAAATAAGAGGAAAATAATCATAATTTGTCATCAATTAGAAAATGCATTTAATTTTAGGAAAAAGATCACCCTTCCTTCAGATTCTAAGTCCATCACCAGATTTTTCAGAATACAGACCAGTCTTCTTAATTGTAAATACGAATTAAGAGTCCAAACGTCATGAAGTCTTCTCAACTAAAATGCTTAAAAATTAGGTTAATGTAATTGAATCCTCTTATTTTATGTGGTTGAAGGTCTATCACAATTTTATGTACATTTCCACAGTTCTAGTTAATTTTGAAGTTGTTCATAGAAAAATAGCACAGCTAAAAGACCACAAATGTACAGTCCTAAGAAACTCAAAACTAAGACTTCCTAAACATTTTGAAGACTGCTGCCTAGTTAAAATGCAGTAAAACCAATCTAGTCAATAGAAAAATGAATGGCTTTCTGTAGATAAGAGCTAATAGACTCATGATTTTCACAAAACAAAGGAAGAATAAGATTAAATACAAGATTTAAAAGCAAACAATACTTCATATTAGATTTCCATTGTTAGAAGCTTACTAGCAACAATGATTCATTTTTCCACCATACAGTCTTAATATATTATTTTTTCACAATACAGTCTGAAGATACTTAATTATTGCAAGTATTTGGTTGTTCAAATAGACAGTGTAAAAAAGTTTTTTTTTTTTTTTTTAAAGAGAGAACAATTGAACTTTGAAATTGAAATACTACCTCATCTTTTCTGCCAATAGAAATCTCGTAAGTACGTAGCAACTCTTTCAGGTTTTCCATCTCATTGTTCAATTGTTTCACATGTTCAGCATGTTTCTCTTTTTCTTGTCTCATTTGATGCTTGTGATGTTCAATAAAACTTAATTTCCATTTTCTCAATTCACTCAGAACATTTGTCTAAAAAGTAAAAGGATGACAGTAGTGAAATTCGTAAAATTATTTCCCATCCTCCCCAGTCTTTTAATCTTAAAATGTTCTGCAATTAAGGACAGATCTGTATTTGAAAGGAAGTCTCCAGGCTGTATGAAACTACATACATTACCAGACGGTGAACTAACTAAACAGCTGTGACACAGAAAGTTATTCTGGATTGTTTGTCTCGTACTTACATGCAATATGCAACAAGAAAAAAACAAAAAGAAAGCCATCATTTTGGAATGTAACCACTATACAAATTTCCCCACACTCTCACTTAATCTACAACGTACTGACATTTGTATTTCATTTTTAAGAATTGCATACAAAATAAATACCTTAAGACTTCCACTCCAGAGATCAAGTATATTTTCTATTTGAGTAACTTTTTCATCAGGTACAGTTAATTCAGTTACTGTGGTTTCATCAATTTCTCTTGGAATGTGTGTGGACTCTTGTGAAGAAATCTCCTCTGAAACAGGGCAAAGTTGTTCCATATTGACCTCAGTACACTCTTTCACTGACAACAAACCTAAAAATGACACAGAAAATAAAGAGTAACTAGTCTGCATTTTGGATTAAGTCAGAAGCTAGGCAAAAAAGGAAAAAAAAACATAAAATGACTGTCAGAAGCCATGTATGCCAAATTGGACCTAATTCAAATACATGTCTCTAAGATACAGATATATTCAAGCCAACAGTCACACCATAACAGTAGTAAAAATCAAAATTACTGTTCACTTAAACATAATCTTTGAAAGTCTTTTTGTATTAAAGAGGATGACTAAAACAAGTGAAGATGAATGAGAATAGTGTTGCCAAAGACAAAAACTAACTCTGAAGAGCCTGAGTTGGCTCTAATTCCTCCCCAGTGACTTGGGGATGCCCAATATCATGACAGAGAGTACATAAATCCTGGTAGCACAAATCACATTCGGAAATTGTAGATAGCTTAATATTTACCTTCAGCTGAATCTACCAGACTACAGTTTTTGTACTTTGACCTAATATGATGGCTAAGGATGTTTTATCTTCCCAATCAAAATAACTTGTGTCACAGTTTTTAAAATGTAAACTGACTGTTCTCATTCTAGGAGTTGCAAGTGTAAGTAACAAGATTTCCTTCTGTAGAGGATTCCTACAGTTTCCAGTTAAAGAATAATTGCCATAGTACATAATATCAACAGCTTCTATTGATCTCACTTATTGTGCAGCTTTCACATAATTCCCTCACAGGATACAGCTACACTGGATGAAGTTAATAGGCTTCACAGATATTCCATGAAGCAATATATTTTCTCCCCTCCAGACCACCATTCTCATGCTTCCCCTGAGCTCCAGAATCATAGCTTCTGTATTTCCAATGGCAGCTGAATATATCCTGAGAAACAAGCATGCTAATTCTGCAGAAAAATTAGTTGTAGGTAGGATATCCTTAATGACCAAGATTCTCAACTAGAGAACTTCACTAAATCAATAATGTCACTTTAAAGCCATGTCAAGCAAAACCCTTCAGTGAATATAATACCTCCCTAAGTTTCTTATGCAAAATATAAATACATTAGATATTAGCCAAATGTTCTTTTCAAACAGCAACTATTTGAAAACTTAAGTCATAACACTGCTTTTATAACATCAACTCATAGTTTCGCACATATTACCTGGAGTTTTATGGTAAATGGTGTCATCTGTTACACTTGAAAATCTGCCCCTTCCTCTCAGTACTGAGGAAGGTTCTGACTGCTTTGGGATGCACAGTTCAAACTTTGGAATCACTATAACATAACGAAGCAGTTCTTCATACTCATCCTGTCAGAAAATGTTAACAATTATAAAGCTACAATTTAAAAAAAACCAACTGAGTATATGTAAGAGTAGTAGTAATGAGTTTAGATAATTTATTCTTTTAACTAGGGGAAACTAAGATTTCTCTTCATGGTGCAAAAGTGAGCTGTTTTCTTATCATTTAGAAGCAAGTGGTGACAGTTTAATTAATTTCCTCTAGCTTCCTTTCCTGAAGTTTATTGTTTACAGCTAAATGCAGTGTAATAGTTACACTGAAAGATTTTGCTAGATGCCAAAGCTGGAAATTATAGTAGGGACCTTAAAAAAATATATAATAAAAGAACCAAAATGGAACAGTTCCAGATCATGTAAGCTATTAATCACCTATTTTTTTAACACTGCTATTACTGCAAAGAGTAAGAAAATATATTTTTATAACTATGACGAAGTGCAGGATCACATTTTACATTCTGTAACATCACAATTACTATCATATAAGTTGCAAAGCAGAAGGTACTTTATTATCTGGTATTCTCTTTGAGGTAGATAAAGATAGGATGAAGACCTGTGACTATTGGTGTTCACCAGGGATCAGTGCTGGATCTGGTCTTGTTCAATATCTTCAGTGACCTTGAGGAGGAGATAGTGCCCATCCTCAGCAAGTATGCTGAGGATACAAAGCTGGGAAGAGTGGCTGACACAGCAGAAGGCTGTGCTGCCATTCAGCAAGATCTGAACAGACCAAGGAGTTAGGCAGAATGAAACCAGATGAGGTTTAACAAAAGCAAGTGTAGAGTCTGGCTTCTGGGAAGGAATAACCACAAGTATCAGTACACGATGGAGTGTGACTTGCTCAAAAGGAGCTTGCAGAGAGGATCCTGAGGGTCCTGGTGGACAACAGGTTGGCCAAAAGCCAGCAGTGTGCCCTGGTGGCCAAGAAGGCCAGGGGGATCCTGGGGTGCATTAAAAGGAGTGTAGCCATCAGGTCCAGGGAGGTGAACCTCCTCCTTGACTCTGCCCTGATCAGGCCTCAACTGGAATATCGTATCCAGTTCTGGGCTCCCTGGTACAAAAAAGACAAGGATCTCCTGGAAAGAGTCCAGCAGAGGGCCACAAAGATGATAAAAGGCCTGGAGCATCTCTCCTAGCAGGAAACAAGCTGTGTGAGCTGAGACTGTTCAGCCTTGAGAAAGGAAGACTCAGAGGGGATCTTATTAATGTTTATAAATATCTTAAGCGTTGGAGTCAAAGGGACGTGGCTGACCTCTATACAGTGGTCTGTGGGGACCACAGAACAAGGGGAAACGGCCATAAACTTGAGCACAGGAAGTTCCACACCACTATGCAAAAGAACTTCACAGTGAGGGTGTCAGAGCACTGGGACAGGTTGTGCAGGGAGGTTTTGAATTCTCGTTTCTGGACAGACTTGCCTGGATGCCTACCTGAGCAGTCTGCTGTAGGGAGCCTGCTTTGCAGGGGAGCTGGACCCGAGGATCTCTGGTGGTCTCTTCCAACCCCTACAGTTCTGTGATTCTGTGTAGTTTTCACCTTATATTATGTATTTGTTAAATTATATAGGTATGGGGAGCATGTATACAAAGCTAATATAAAAAATTTGCATGTTAAAAAGTTATAAACTAGTCTAACCAGTACATAACTTCAAGGCAGTCTAACCAAAATAGGCCAATAAACATGATTTTTTTTTTTTAGTTTCCTAATTAGATTTTCAGAAGAAAAAGCATTTAGCGTTCAAATCTGAATATCTGACATTACAGCTTAGACATAAAATCTATTCCAATGGTACCGCTAATTAAATACTGGGGAAAAAAAAAAACCTAAAACCAATTACAAAATATTAAACCATGCCACTAGCTTTTTTCTTTACTTAATACTATTTTACTAACTCTATTCAGTAGTCTAATGAGCTTAAATATCAGAAATCAATTGTGACAGTTGTGAATTTAAAAAAAAAACACTGTCCTGGTTTTATCAGTATTCTATATCATGACATCATGCTGTTGGGTGCAGAGATGCAGTGCACTGTAGAGCTGTGTTTCCTAGTTTTCTCCAGCAGTCTCAAGTGAATTCTGACACTCCAAGAGAAAGATACATTGGGATTAACAGGCTGCCCAAGGATGTGATGGAGACACTGTCCCTGGAGATGTTCAAGAAATGTTTAGATGCTGTACTGAGGGACATGGTTCAGTGGAAATACTGGTGACAGGTGGACAGTTGGACTGGATGCTCTTAGAGGTCTTGTCCAACCGTGGCAATTCTAATGAAGATCTGGTGCCTTACCCAAGTAAATGTGTCACCATGGAAAGAAGTAGCCAGTATCTAAGGGAATTAGCCATGGCAGAGTTGATGTAAGACCTCATGTTTGATCCTGACGATCCAAACCCAGGAGTTCATCAGTTATGTGGTGGAAATCCACACAAAACACACCAGCAATGTATCCCAGCGTACAAGCAGGAATGCTACATAGAGAAGGAAGACTCATGTTATATGACTGGATTCATACCCCTCAAGAATTTGAAGAAAACGTCACTGCTCCTGCTTGAATGTGCGTCTTGGCCATCTCAGTAAATCAGAAAGAATGGATAGATTTGAGAAAAAAAATGGTCCAGTTAACCCAAAGTGATGAACCCCACTCCTTAGCTGCTTGAGAGACAGACAATAATAAGCAGCTGTCTGTTTTCTTTGGCCTTTCAAAAGACCTATCTGTGGTAGGTTTGCTACAAGTAGAACAGCAGGTGCCAGTTGCTACTACAATAGTGGGCAGACAGCAATACTGCACTAATCAGTACTCCTTGCTCCCCATCCCTAAGTTGATCTCTCACTGGAGAGCCAGGGAGTGATCTGCAAAACTCACTCGCCCTTCCATAGCCCCATATGGCCAGTGCGAAAAACCAGTGGAGGCTGACAGTAGAATACCATTTGCCATGTGCTGATTCAGGCTACCCTAGAAAAGGGTGAAACTCCTGACCATCTGCCAAACATTGATGATATTATTACATAGTGAAATACAGCAGAGCAAATTTTCAAGAAAGGAAAGAAAATAATCCAATTCCTTCTGCAAGCCAGTTTTGCTGTTAAGCAAAGTAAAGTTAAAGGACCAGCACATGATTCAGTTCCTATAAATAAAATGGGAGGACGGACGCTGCCACATTTCAACATGTAATCAATAAAATTGCCACTACAACTCCATCAACTAAGGAAATAGAATCCTTCCTAAGTGTAGTGGGTTTTTGTAGCATGCATATTCCACACTACAGTCTTATCACAAGCCCTCTCCATCAAATGATGCAGAAGAACAACTGTGTATGGTGCCCTGCACGACAAAGGGCTCAGATGAGGAACCTCTATTACCCAGGAATCTTGGAAGCGATCACATACTGGCCTGAAAGTAAAAACTTTGGAATATCATCAAGGGAAGAAGTAACATGTGCAGAAGAGGCCCTGCCATGCAATGAATTACCAGAAAGTAAAAAGAAATATGTCCTGTTCACTGATGGGTCTTCTGTAGTGAAGACGGAAAGCTGCCATGTGGAGCCCTATGAGTTGCAGAAACTGCCAAAGGACGAGGCAAATGAAGCCAATCTGCAGAGGTAAAGGCTGTCTAACTGGCCTTAGTTGTTGCTGAATGAGAAAGGTGGCCAATGCTTTATCTTTACACTGACTCATGGATAGTGGCAAATGCCCTTTGGAGGAGGTTACAGCAGTGGAAACAAAACAACTGGCAACACAGAGGTAAACCTACTTCGGCTGTTGATTTGTGGAAAGACATTGCTAACTGGGTAGAGTATTCGGCTATAAAGGTGGGTCATGTAGATGCTCAGATGCCCAGCCTGCTGGGCCATCAAAGAACATAAAAGCAACAAGTAAGCTGTTCAGGCCACTAGGATTGAAGTGGCTCAGGCAGACTTGGATTGACAACACAAATGTGAATTATTTCTAGGTTGGTGGGCCGATGAGACCTTGGGTCCTCGGGGAAGAAATGAGACATATAAATATGCTTGAGATTGACAACTGGACTTGGCCATGGAAGCAATCGCACAAGTTATCCATGAATTTTAAACGTGCTACAATTAAAGAAGACAAGAGAAAATGAAACCTCTCTGGCGCGAAGGGCAATGGCAGAAGTATAAACACTGTGAGACTTGGCAGGCTGATTATATCACTTCATCACAAACTCATAATGACAAGCATTATGCACTTACCCTGGTGGAAGTAACCACTGGATAGCTTGAAACACATTCTATACCCCATGCCACTGCCTGTAATACTATACTAGGCCTTGAAAAATAGGTCTTATGGCAACATGGAACCCCAGACAGAATCATAGAGTCACAGAACTGTAGGGGTTGGAAGGGACCTCCAGAGATCCTCAAGTCCAAACCCCCTGCAAAGCAGGCCCCTATAGCAGACTACATAGATACAAGTCCAGGTGAGTCTTGAATACCTCCAGAGAAGTGAATCCAAAACCTCCCTGCACGACCTGTTCCAATGCTCTGACACCCTCACGGTGAAGAAGTTCCTTTGCATAGTGGTGTGGAACTTCCTATGCTCAAGTTTATGGCCGTTTCCCCTTGTCCTGTCCCCACAGACCACTGTATAGAGGTCAGCCGCGTCCCTTTGACTCCCACGTTTTAAGATATTTATAAACATTAATAAGATCCCCTCTGAGTCTTCTTTTCTCAAGGCTGAACAGTCTCAGCTCACCCAGCTTGTTTCCTGCTAGGAGAGATGCTCCAGGTCCTTTATCATCTTTGTGGCCCTCTGCTGGACTCTTTCCAGGAGATCCTTGTCTTTTTTATTCCTGGGAGAACTGAGTCAGACAATGGAACTCATTTTAAAACTACCCTCATAAAAATTTGACATAAAGACCATGGCACTGAATGAGCATACAATATCCCTTATAATGTACCAGCTTTTGGGAAAATCAAACAATACAGTGTACTGCTGAAAACCACGCTGAAAGCAATAGGTAGTGGAACATGCAAACATTGGGATAAACGTCTAACAGAAACCACTTGGTTAGTCAATACTCAAAGGTCTGCCCCTTGAGATGGGCCTACCCAATCCAGCCTTGTACAAACTGTAGAAAGGGATAAGGTCCTCAGAGAACGTGTAAAGGACTTACTAGGGAGAACAGTGTGAGTTATCCCAGCTTCTGGTAAGGGAAAACCTATTTGCTTTTGTTCAGGAACCTGCATATTCTAGGTGGGTAATGCAAGAAAATGGGAACACTGCGTATACCTCAAGGGAACTTGACACTGGGAGAAAGCAGGCAGTATATATGTATGTGATACTAATTATAGTTGTTATGATTTGTGTATATATCTGTGCTGTACAATTTAAGCATGATGTAATGATATGGAATAAGGAGTGGATACTGCCTTGGTTTCATCAGTATTCCAGTTCATGACATCATGTCATGTTAGGTGCACAGACACAGGTGAATTGTAGAGCTGTTTCTCCTGGTTTTCTCTAGCAGTCTCACATAAGTTCTGACTCTCCGCAAGGAAGATACATTGGGATATAATGAATTTCCCAGGAGCCTCCACATGATTTCCAATTCCAGATGATGGGGAAAGAGCTTTCTTTTCCAGGAGACAAACAGTGGAGGATCTGCTGATAAAGACCAGGACTGACTCTCTCTCTCTCTCCTCCAGTTTTATTTTTTATTTGTTTTGATCTATTACTCTTAATTATTCTGCATTATCACACATCCTTTTAATAAATTAGCTTATCCTATCTCAAATGGGCTTTTCACCCTATTCTTTCCCTTTCTCCCAGGAGGAAGGAGAGATATCACATGATTAACTCTTCAAACCCTGAACGCCTCAAGCTGTGAAAATTTAGAGTGGAAATGATCACTCGAAGTTACCAATTACATATAATGTGCTGTTGAATCTACCAGTTGAAACCATGTTTTAAAGCTTTTACTACAAACCTCACATTCCTGTGGACTCCAGACAACTGGCAGATATTTTAAGAATACAGGTTTTGTACACTTTAGCTAACTTCTAGTTTCCCTCAAATTTCCACTTCCCATCCTCTGTCAAAATTAGAGGTCTAAATAAACTTATATAAAGTTATATAGCATATCTTTTTGACAAGAAAATATCACATTCCATGTAAAAGATATAATTAGCTGCAAATTAGCAAGTTATCAAGTTGGGTGTTTTTTTTTTAACATTTAAGTCAAAGATAAATTAAGTAACAAATTGCAGCATGAATAAAAAAATGCAGATCGAACCCAAGACTTAAAACAGTTTACAAGGCATGATTTTTCAGTATACATTCTTATGGTGCATAAGAAGTAGACAATAACCGTGTAAAAATGTATGTTAATTGTAAGATGTTACATCCAGTATTAAGAAAGCTTACATGCATATTATGCACTTTTACTAGGTACTTATCTAAACGTCTAAAGCACAATCTTTTATACTGCATGCTAGGTGAGGAGCAAAAGATAAGCAAATTGTTCTCTATTATACTTTATTGCTCTTGACCCACTTACATAAGCCATCCCAAAGTGTTAGCTGACATTCCAAAAACAAGTAACTCTTCACAGGTGCACAAAAAAACAGGTATTCATATAAGCAAGGAAACTTTGGTATTAATTCCTGCTGTTAAAACTTGCAGAGCTACATACTCAAAGTGAAGCTGTGTTTTATTGCTGCCACAAGTTCAGTCCACTTAAGCGTTTTAACATCAAACTTAAACAGTATATTGTAATATCCCAGTCACACAACTGATGTATTCTGCCATTTCCAGACAATACCTATCCTAGCTCTTGCTTATTGATAAAACTTTACACACAAAAAGTAGCACCAGAAAGAAGAAAGCTGTACTGTTTGACTTACAGCTGTCACTGATCACCCTCCTTAGATGTGAATTCTCATTTAAGTTGAAATTTCTAGTGAAGTGCACAGAAAGAAAGCAAGCAAGTTTATTTAAATCACACATTTTACTTTTGTTTAATTTGCTTCATTTTCTAGCATTTATTTTACTATATCTCTAAAACACAAAAAAGGTACAAGTTTTATTAGGTTTCCTTACAATTACTTGTAGCCAAATAAAATGCTGCAATGGTGAACCAAATGAGGTTGCCTCTTTCCTACCTGAACATCTGAGGAAACAGAACTGCCCCGAACTGAGTCTTTTGGCAAAACTGGACTTGTGCTTTCTTCCTCATCTGGTGACATCCTGCACAAAGTTAGTCAATAAATCAGTAGAAACTCAGCTTCATTTTTTATTTCCAGGATGTTGACTGCATGTTGACTAACCTCATTCACAGAAACACAGATACTGCTGTAGTATTTACATCAAGTAGGTGGGGGTAGTAGCCCATTCAATGGGATAACCTGTAAGTGTCCTTGTTACATACAGTGCTATAAGCATAGACTGAAGGGTATTTAATTGCTTTATCCAAACCATACTCAAAACCATGAAAAGACTTCAACTGACTTTGAGACTCAAAACATGGGTAACTGAAAAGCAATACAGCAATTTTGTTATTCTACACTGGTTGAGTAAATTTTATGCCTAATATTTCATGTGTGTACAAAATATTTTACATTAAATATACAGTGCAACTACAATACAGTGATAGAAGAAAAACTTCTACAGAGAGAGAATTATAGAAACCTTAATTTATGAACACAGTCCTATGTCAAATCCTCCTCCTTCTCAGCTGCAGTGTTTGAAGCTATTTAGCTTACTTTAGTACAAAATTCCTACAGAGGGATATAGGAATGCCTAAATTCTGTTCTGATTTTTTTTTCCCCCCTGGAAATACCACAATCCAGGCTGAGATGATGCCCTGAATGCTTACCAGGCAGCATAAAGAATTTGATAATGAATGAATGGCAGAGTGATATAGCTGCCTGATGAACATCAAAAGTAAGCATGAGACACTTTTTAACAGAGAGCTGTTAGCTGAGAAGCAGCCTGGGAAGAAGACCACTATAAATAACCAGACATAGTGGTATAGTGTAGCTAACAAGCATATAAGTTAAAAATCAGTTTTAGACAGGCCTTTAAAACTGTCAATTACAATATTCTTAGTTGTTTTTTAAACAGATGAATTTTCTGACAGATACATTATTTTTAAATTGCCAGTTGTACTGCTGTTAAATTGGCAGGAAATATCCTCCTTAATGATCATCTTATTTCAAAATATATATTGAAAAAAAAAAAAAGCAATAAACTCAGAGCACTCTATATGGGAATAGAGATGGAAGTTGGTTCATTTCTAGGAGTTATTCCAGATACTGATTCGTCATGAACCATAGAAGACTTCTCTGCCATTTATGGCTTTAAGAACGTGAAGAACAGAATGTGAAGTTAGTGTTTGTGCTGATATTTTAAAAATGGTATAAAGACAACACTAAATGCTGCCTAAGGCTCAAAAAACCTTTATTATCTCACTGCCTACTGCCTTCTTTCCTTTACTGCTTATGTTCTTCCAAGGCCTCAAATTCTTCTTCAGTAAATCAAACCATGTGCTTTATAACACAAGCAATTTCTCAAGTAGTGGGTCTCAAGTAATCCAGAAGTCCTAGAGATATTCAAATGTGTTCACATGTGTGTTGGTGAGACAAAGGATCAATTAATTACCAGATATTCATAGAAACAGGAAGAGTATAGCAAATTACAAGCACTGCTCTCTTTATCAATCCATTTAACAAAACTACCTACCACCAATTCTTATAATTAAACAGGAGGCTACTTGAGTTTTGCATGACTCAAGTCACGCCAAAAGTCATGACACAACACGATGTATCTAATGAAGCAGAAGGAAAAGTTTGTTCATTAATTTAAGGCCACTGTCCTGACTTTCAGCCTTCTGAAACTCTTAACACTCAGTTTAGCATATATAGCTCTCTGTGTATCATTGAAACTATGCTTGAGTTTGTGGTTCTTCAAGTCAGCTGCTTCCTTTCACACAAACAAATGTTACCCATTTCATGTCACCCTCTGAGCTTAAAACTGCAGCTTAGCTATCTGAAGTCACCTTATAGGAGTCACAGTCTGCTCAAGCTCAGCGTGTCTGCCTTCTCTGTCTATCCCTTTTCTTTGTTCCTCTGGACTAGACCTCTATCATGTGCATCAGAATTCTAACCCTTCTTTACTAACTTGAAAATAACTTTACATTCTCACAAATAGCACACCTCTTAAATTTTCAGCTTTCCTCACAACATTTCTGTTTTCCCCATCAACATCTCTGATGTTCTTGCCTGCAGTCCAACCTGACATTTTGATTACTGCAAAGTCCAGCACAAATACCAGTAAACCTAGAATTCTAGAAAACTGCTTATGTACCGAACAGGCAAAATGACCGTAAGATGAATACAGTTGTTTTAAGCTGATGTTCGCACATGCCACTGTCACCTCATGCTAAAAATAAGTTATCTGCCTTGATCTGATTAAGAGAACACAGGGCAAGTTTCTAAGAAAGACATTTATCACGGCACACTAAGAGACCAGTAAAGTGATTTGCTGAGGCGCAAACTACTAAATGCAAGGAGACCAGCAAGAACAGCACCTCACGCCGTTAACTCCCAACTGTTTGAGCAGTGTGAGGTTCTGCATTGGGAGCCTGCTTGTCAGCTAGAGGCCGCTTTCCGAATAATTCAGATGACGAGCCTCTCACCCAGGGAAGAGGCCTGCTTCCAGCGGCCCTTTAACTTTCACGTATGGAGCGCTACCACTCGAACCCCCGCGCCCAGCTCCCTCCCAGCAGCAGCTCCGCGGCCTCCCGGGCGCCTGCAGCACCGACCGACCGCCGCGGCCACCTCAGCTGCAGACAAAGCAAGGCCGAGCCGAGGGGCGTCACGCAGCAACTTGGGGGCACGGCCGGGCAGGCACGCGGCTGAACAAGGCAGGACGGGGAATCAAAACTGCGTACGTGAGCGCGTCTCCTTTTTTGTCCTGCTACACACGGGGCCTCTAAGGCCGCAGCCCCACTCCGGCCGCCTCCCCTCTCACCTGCGGGCAACGGTCGGAGCGGCCGCCGGACGCAAAGGTTTCAAACTACCGAGGCGGAAGAAGAAACGCCTCTCTGATAGGCTCAGCCGGCTTCTGGAAGGCACTCTCTGATTGGGCATCTTGGCGCAAAAGTAGCCAATCAGAGAGCTCGGCCTGAGGAGATTGGGAGAGCAAAGCCGTCCCGCCCCTCGGCTGCGACGCCTCACCCTTTGCCGGTTCCTGTCCGTCAGCGGTGCCGCCTGCTGATTGGCCAGCTCCGTTCCCGGGGCTGGGGCGCGGGCCGTGGGTGGCCGTTGGTAGGGGGCGGTGCTGAGGGACGGGCGCCGTGAAGGGGGCAGCTGTGCGGGGCGGGATTCTGGGTGGCCTCGGAGCCAGTAGCCCTCGGAGCCAGTAGCCTTTGGTGTTGGCCCGGTCAGCCCTGTGGTCTTGCGTGGTGTCCGCTGGTGAGCACCGTATATGGAGGCTTGTGTGGTTCTGTTCACGTTGAGGTGTGCAGGAAGCAATACCAGCACAAAAGCTTGGGCTAGCCTTGGTGAAGGGAGCTCAGATAGGGGGTCCCCCCAGTTGGGGAACTGCTGCTAAAAGAATCACAGAATGGCTTGGGTTGAAAGGGACCATAAAGGTCATCTAGTTCCAATCCCTTGCCATGGGCAGCACTGCCATCCACCAGATCAGGCAGCCCAGGGTCCCATCCAGCCTTGTTGGAAATATCCTTTATCTCTGATAAAGCAAGTTTTATTTGCAGTTGCAGTGGTGGGCCTCCTGCAAGCAGGAACGTACACAGAAAACAGCGTTACATCTTTTACCCCCTATTACTCAACACTTATCTCTTTTTCCCCTGGTTCCTCATTGGCTGAGTACTGCAGGTTCACACTCTTTCATGACGCTTCACTAATTGTACAAATACCAAGTAAACACAAATCCTTGTCACCCAAACGCAAATATGTTAATTGGTTAATTGCCTTCTAACAACTGCTTTCTTAACAAAAACATCTGGTCATAATTGTTGGATGCCTGCTTTACAACCTAAACATAAGCATAACCTCTTAACTGTTTAATTACTTCCTAGTATTTGTGCCCTTTACATTGGGTTGTTGTTCTGGTCATCCATTTGTCCTTGCATAGAGATAAGCTGGGAAGGAGGATAGAGGAGAGCATCTTGGAGCCAGCCTATGGCATTCTAACATTCCCACAGAATGGGACAGTTCTGCTTTGCGTAAAGGCCCTGGCTCCTTGAAAGCTTGTTAAATGTATTTCACTTTTGCTGACCTCTGAACAACCTTACAGTGTTTCCCAGTTCAGAATATTATATACACATTGTTTAGAACATTTAAAGTCTATTGCAGTTTTGTGAGAAATAAATTATCGCGTAATTCTGTAACTACATTTCTAAAATATATTACTAACATGTATACAGTATTTCTACTTTTCACATCAGCTATTTCTAAGGAGATGCTACAGCTACTTTAGATTGCCCTTTTCAATATTCAATGCAGAAACAACATTTTATCCCATTCCCACAGCCTGGCCTTAAGTGCCCCCAGAGACAGAATATCCACAACCTCACCAGGCAGCCTGTGGCAGTGCCTCACCACTCCCGGTGAAAAATTTCTTCCTCACATCTAACCCAAAGCTCCCCTTTTAGTTTCAAGTCATTCCCTCCTGTCCTGCCACTATCAGAACATGTAAAAAGGTAGTCCTTCTCCTGCTTATATGTACTGGAAATTCTCCCTAGAGTTTTCCCCAAGCTGAACAGCCCCAGCTCTCTCAGCCTGTTCTTGTGGGGATGGTTTTCCATCTTTGAGGCCCTCCCCTGGACCCTCTGCAACAGCTCTGCATCCCTGCTGTACTGGGGGCCTCAGACCTGGACGCAGTACTCCAGAAGGGCCTCATGAGGGCAGAGCAGAGGTGGACAATCACCTCCCTCCTCTTGCTGGCCTCTCCTGTTGTGATGTAGCCCAGTACAGCCGGCCTTCTGGGCTGTTAGAGCACGCTGGTGGCTCCTATTAAGCTCAAGTGTCGAATATGTTTACGCCGTGGTGGAAAGCTGTCTGATTGTTAGTGTCAGCACGCCACTTGCTGGGTAACATTAACCAATAGCTGTTGCATATAACCCCTGGGGAAAATTTTGTTGCAGTTACCTCTGGGCAGTAGTAAGTAGAAATTCAACACCGAATTTTGCAGGCTTTTCTGTCTGGCTCCAGGAATCAGAGAGCCCTTCTGTTTGCTTGCCTCCATTTATCCTGACACCATCTTAATTGCTCCTTTTGTAATGCGTGCTGTGACACAGAAAATCCTTTCACAATAATATACAGCATACATCTGTACCATCTGGTACTCCGGGGACACAAACCTCCTGGTCAAGTTCTGTAATATGTGAGCATACTTTACATTACACCAAAATTTGGCCTGGTAACACGAGAAGGACAGCACAGACATATCAAACAATACACAACTGTAATTTATAATTTCCCCTTTCTAATTTTTTTAGTAAGCAACGCACATTTGGAATCTTTTGCACCTATGAAACAGTTAAATCAGGAAATTATCAGAAATGTCACCTCTCTTGGAGGCTTTAAGTTCTTCCAAAGAAAGCCTTTTATGTAATAAAAGGACTCCTTTAACCTCATTTTCCAAAACCTCTTGGCTACTGCAGCATCCTCTTAATTGACAATTTCACCTGAAGCGAAGCTTCACGGACTTGAAGTGGGTAATGTGAGGTACTTGTGCTTTTGCAGACCACTCTTAGGTTTAAGCCACACAGAACCTGACCAAAAGCAAGATTTCAATTCCTTTTTCTACTTTCCATACTGAAGTGGATGACAGTGTCTAATTTAAGCAATGAGTGGAAAGTTTTCCAGAACCTTCTTTCAGCACATTAGATACACACTAAATACTAAAGCTTTTTCTTTCAAAGAAACTGAAAGGAATTGTGTTAAGCAGTTACACAGCAATATCTTTTCCTCACTGTGTAAGATATACTAATGCTAAAGTATGTACTTTCTAGGTCATCTTTTAAAAACATAACAAAGCCAATCTAGCATCTAGATAGATGAATAGTTTTAAAATGCACTGATCATGATTTACTACTAGTAGGTGGGTAGAAATACAATTTTTTTGCACAGATTTTTTTTCAGAGATTTTCTGATGAGATTTTAATCATCTCTATTGTGTATATTTTTCACTTTTTTATATCTTGTCTATTTTTATATATATTACAGTGTTCCCTGTTGTATTTGTGATGTGTTCATGTGTTTCCTTGTTGCAAAAACCCCAAGCTTAGCACTAATCACAACCAACCATCAGATATCTGTAGATATGAGTATAAAACATTTACTTACCTCAGCCATTCCTCTCATACAATAAACAAAATTATTAATTCCTACTTTTCTGAGAGTCTGTCTTTAATCCCAATCCCAATTTCAGACTGCAGCAAGAGACAAATCAGAATTACCAGAAAGCACTGTCCTTTATGAGTCTAGCAATCTACACATTGAACATCTGTTAACTGAGGTATTCAGTCTTTCTTTCCTAAAGCTTTAATGAGAGGTACTTACTTCATTAGTATTAAATACATTAGCAATAGGCACTTGCCAATATAAAACTTTCCTTTAGCCTAGAAATTCAAGTAGCAAGGCAAATTTCCCATTTTTTTTTTCCTAAATTTCTAAATTTATAGGTAGGAGTGATCACAGTATGATTGGATTTGCTGCATATGGGCTTTGCTGAACTCTGGGGCCTATGGGAAGAAGACTGGTATCTATAGAAATGATACCAGTATCTGTTTAAGTACAGTTTGTAGAAATATTTGAAGTTAGGAATTGGAAGAAGCATCATCGGGGGCTATTTATAACATCTGGTAAGATCTACATGGCTGTGATAAGCAAAAAAAACAGATAGTCTGAGTGACTCCTCATTATTGTGCAGTCAATGTATTTTGTTAAGGCTCATAAAGTTGCTTGTTTAGGTTAGTTTCCAGAAAAGCAGAGTGAAAGACTCTGTTTACTGGTGGACTCTTGTAAGCAAGTGGGATATCATCGTTTCGGAGAAACATCTTTGTCTGTCTGTCTGTCTGCCAGTGTGAATATTTATTTTTTTATTTGTTTATTTTCCTAGCACTGTTACTTTGTTTGAATGCTGACTTGAAGCTGACACTCAGCTGTAATCATATCTAGGTGAGCAATGCCTGCACCAAAGCAAAATTTTCCCTTGCCTCAGCTGGCTGCAAAGTTCCAGCTGACACAGGATTTTTTAATAATCCAAAATATTCATCCTTTTAATTTAGTTATTTGTTTGATAATTGAAATAAAGTCAAATGTAGAACTGTTGCATTGTTTTGAAATTGTTGTTATTGTTTAATGTTTCAGCAAGGCTTGTATTTGTCCAGTATGCACTAGTAAAATGGAGCACAAGTTCATTATTTCTGACCCAACAGTGCAATAGTATTATACAAAACAGAGATCTGTGCTTTTTCATACTGATGATCCTAATCTGTATTGAACACTGCTGCTGTAAAAAGTACGAAGTGTATTCCTGCATAGAAGTGTTCTTGAAATAAATCGTAAGACATAGCCTTTAAACATGTGCTTAGTCTTCAGTCCTGTGCCTTTGGGAAAATGCAGACATTTGAAAATTGAAGGAGATTGCGATGGGTACTCAAACCGATCTTTGTGATGCAAACATCTACTGCTACTTTGTAATTAGATGGATAAAAAGCAAAGGAGATCAAATGGTATAAAGCTGATTACTTGTATAAAGAGATAATTGTAGATAGTTAGAGAGAGCGCAATGAAATGACAGTAATTACCCTACTCCCACACTTCGGATTTTATAAAGTATCTGATAAAACCTTATGTTGAAACTTTCTGCTTCTTAATTGTATATGAGAAATACTACTCATCTTTAATGTGGGATTCTATAATAAAAGACAAAGTAGAATTATTTTCACGGAAGGAGGGAGAATTTTCCGTGCTTCTGTGACCACTTATGTTCATGTGCTGCTCTAGCCAAGCAGAAGCCACAGCAGCATTTGGAGCCAGGAAAAGTACAGTCATGTGTACAGATTGAGAACTTGTGTTGAGTTGTCTGTCTCTAAGGAAAAGGAGGAGAAGCAAGTCAGGGAAAAGGAGGCTGAATAAATTTAGTAGCACTAGTGCATTTATGAATGCACATCCCTTTGTTCTTTGAAATAGTTTTTGAAGGAGTCAAAGTGTAAAGTAAACACATTTTACATGTTATATTCATGAATGTTCAGTGCTGTCCATAATTTTGGATTTACATTCAAAAGACTGTCCTATGTTGGCTACTGTTTTGAGGAAAGAGGCCTTCATAAATGCATGGACCAAAGCCACTCCTTTCCCATCATGGGAACTGAAACAGTATGTATAACTGATTGGCAGATCATCATTTCAATATTCAAGTAGTTTTTTTGTTGTTTCAATTAAAATAAAGAAATGCTTTTCAAAATATCTCAAAACAGTACTAAATTTAAAATTCTAATTTTAGACAAGAAACAATCGCTAAAGATGATGGATATGGGAAATGTTTATGCCCTAATTTGTTAAGCAGCTGTCAACAACTGATATCCTTTTTTGGTGATAACAATAATCACAGAACAGCCCAGGTTGGAAGAGACGTTGAAATATCTTCACTTACAAATTTTCATTGAAAAAGAGAGACTAGGTGAGATGATCTAACATCCTGTCTATTGCATCTCGAAATACTGAAGTGATGTGAAACATGCCATGCCCTTGTTGAGGTTGTACCACCCTTTAAGTACTGGACTACTGCAGTGAGCTTAGAACCTTCTCCAGCATGAAAACACCTTTAGCTTTTCTTCATAGGGCAGGTTCTCCAGCACTTGGATCATCTTCATGACGATACTTTGAACTCTTTTCTGAACTGTGGAAACCACACTTAATGTGCGTGCTGATAATTGCTGAGAAGAGTGGGATAATCACATTTCTTTCTTTCCTGGTAATGACCCTGCAGTTGCAGCCCAGGATTCAGTTTGCCTTTGTGGCTACAGTGATGCACTGCTGACTTCTGTTCATCAAGTTCGCCAGGACTGCTAGGTACTTTTCTGCAGAGCTTCTCCCCAGCAACACAGATCCCAGACTGTGCAGGGCTCTCTGGTTACCCCTTCCCAGGTGCAGAACAGTGCACTCATCTTTGTTAAACTTCACACTTATCTTACTTGCCCCCTCTTCCAGCCTGTTGAGGTCTCTCAGGAAGATGACTCATCTTTCTTCTGGTGTGTCCAGTTCACCATCCACCACCTGGCTTAGTGTCATTTGCAGTCTTGGTGAGTGCCTTCAGTCCCATCATCTGCATAATTCATGATGATAAGTGTGAGGCTTAAAATGAGTCCATGGATGACCCCACTTGTGACAGGCTTTCAATCTAAGTTAAAAAGCGTTGATCACCACCCTCAAAGTGTGGTCTGTTAGCTTATTAATTAGCAGATCAACCACCCGTTTTACCTGTTTTAACCATCTTACTAGTTTTAACAGTCATATCCTCATAATTTCTGAATACCTCAGAGTTAAAAAGGTTCTGCCTACTCTCCCACCATCCACCATCCTCTTGTAGAAATTCTGCTCTGAATATTTCATTTGTGATATAATGGTCAGTGCATATATAAAGCATGTATGCTTCTCAGAGAAGACTTTTAATACTGTATGAAAACATATTTGCCTTTTTGTTTGTTTTTGTTTGGTTTTGGTTTTGTTTTTTTTTTCCCCACAGATGTATTAGCTTATAGCTTTACAGGCACTTACAGGACAGCATTTGTTGAAGGGCCTGTAGATATCCTAGGCCTGGTGAATGTGTTCATTTATACTTCACAATTTCTCCTGGGGCATCTGAATTATTTTTCACTGGAGTAAGCTTTTCCACATCAGTCAGTCAGTCTTCCACATGAGTAACAGAACCTATCATGACTACAGTTACGAATGGATTTTGCATGAATTGCAAGATTCTTCTACTGTATTCATTAACTGCATGTTAGATACCACTTTTCAGTTACATGGAAACAGAGCCACTGTTAAAATGCAGGGTATATATATCAATGTTTCTCCCTGTTTTCAAGCCTCTAATTTCTCCAAATGGTGCTACGCAGGAAACCAAACCTGTAGGCTTTGTCTGAGTGTAAGGAAATGCTTTCTGCGAGATTTTTTGATCTTTCTTTAGCAGACTCCCTTGTCCCCGCACCACAGGCTAGAGAAATATCAGCAACTTCTGCTGTGTTTCATCTTTGGTAGGAGTAATAGTACATCAGCTGATTAAAAGGAAGGTGCTTCAATGTTTTTTTTGTTTGTTTGTTTTTTGTTTTTTTTTTTTTTCTCCTGTTCTGCATATTAAAAAATTGGAATGAACAAAACTTGACTTCCCTTTCTTATATTCTAAGTTCTGTGTCTATCCGCGACTTCAGCAGTCAGCTTTTGTTCTGGGATGCAACAGTTACTGAAATACTCCAGAGACGTAATAAAATATTTAAGATCAGTGCATTCTGTTTGTATTTTTAATGATTAAATGAATTGTTTCATTGCAAGCTTCTGAACTGTCAAAAACCGTAAGTCTGATAATGTTTTAGAATGCGGTGAAAATTCTGGATAGACCAGAACAACACAGTGAGCCATGAAAGTGACTCCTCAATGGGTGCAAAAAATGATTTGTTAATTATCTTGCAGAAAAGGACTTTGAATATTTCTGTGGTTGCAGTACATTTTTTCTTGCAAACTGTAGAGAGCATGTGATCAGTAAAATTTCTTCTGACAGGAAGTCAAAAGATCGGAATCCCTAGAGATGTTCCAGTGGCAGGGTGCACACATACAACTTCTTTATGGTAATATATTCTGCTTCAGCAATGGAACACAACTATGCTATAGAGTATTGAAAGACTATAATAAAATGGAACATATCAGCATCTTTCAAGACTACCATTGAGGCTGTCCATAAATCTGCTACTGAAAATCACATTTGAAGAAAGAAGATTGTTTTTGTCTTTGTAAGTGTTCCTCACAGAAGCATAGAAGGTTTAAAAGGAAAGTTAAAATGTATTTCATACAGAAGTCTGCAGAAAGCAGTTGGCAGCAACTAAAGTGTTTTCTATGAAAATAAGTAAAAGGCTTTCAAAGCTTAATTACATTAATGATCTGTTCCTAAGAAAAACACCATGTTTACATACAAAGATTGTTGTGCTAATTGCAGACTTTTAAAAAAATATCTGAGCACTGTACCTGCTTTACCACTTCTTTTGCATGAAGGGCTACTAGGCAAGTTCTTTGAATGATGTTCTCATTATGAAGCACAGATTTGTTTGCCAAATCACTTGAAGAAAATCTTGAAATGGTCAATGTGAAGCAGGCCTTTTGTCATTCCTCTAAGAGCAGCCCATTGTGTAACAGTCATCATGTTTCAGCATCTCCTGCAACACCTTATGGCAGGATCAATACTTTAATTGCTGACAGCTGTAAACGTATATTAGCCTTCCAGCCAGAATGCCTCTGGACTCCGTAACTGTGTGACAGCCTGTACCCATCGCACCCTCTCCCCTTTCTCTAGCAAGTTCTGTAGTCACCGTGCTTGTCTGCTGCACGTCTTCGTAGGCAAAAGGGCAATTTCTTCCCTTGGAGCTGTATTCTTCCGAAGCTGTGAGTCAGCAAACAGGGAAGCTGACGACATTGCTGGGATGTACCACGCACAGATGAGCCTCTGCAGTGACGCAGCCTTTGTTCATCAGAAGTCAGCAAGGATTTTTACATCATCTCTACGCCAGGTGGCAACACATCATGCTGCTCTGATAAAGAGCTGGACTTAAAGTAACAAACATTTCTAATACACAGCAGGCTGTAAAATTCAGCCAGTGCAGAAAGATCAGATTTAGATGCTGAATCATTACCTGTTTGTATTCTCTCCACTCCCCAGGCTTCTTCATTTAGTCTGAGAAGAGCTTTGCTTCAGCTCTCTATTAGCCCAGTAAAAATACATGAAAAACAATCTGAGAGAAGAGTTCTTTTAAAAGTTAAAATGATAAATTCTCTTTGTACAACAGATGTAAAAAGCAAAATGTAACTATGATTAAATAGAAGTTTGTGAAGTATTTAAAATGCAAATGAGTAAATTGACAAATGAGACATTTACTGCAGACAGCACTGTGAAAGAAAACAATAAAATAAAGAACGTATAGAAAAAATGATATAGAGAATATGAAAGTAAACAGTAATTATATTGGAACACTTTTCCAGTAAGAACATTCTTAATTTGTCAGATTTCACTTAAGGTTCTTTTAAGTGTGTGTGAACTACAACTGTATATACTAGCACAAGATGTGGAAGGTCATATTACCTTCAATCCTGCAGTTGTCTGGTTTTCTTTCTCATAAATATGTATTTTCTTTGTCTAGTTTTAGTTTTATTCAATTTTGATATTTCCCACTTACTTTAGGTAGATGGTAAACCTAGTTTTGCCAAAACCAAGAACATTTTCTTCCTTTTTTTGTTTGTTTTTATCCATGTGTTTCTTCCCTACCTATGAGAAAGTTTTATCTTCTCAGTGCTATCAAGTGATACAATCACTCATGTTTTCCTTGTTTCCTTCTTAAAGATTACAGAATATACACTTCCCAGCATGTTGAATGAGTACAGATGGCTCTTCTATTTGTAGGCAAAGAATAGTGCACTTGTAAGAAATTTGATCTAGAAGAAGAAAGCAAAGGGAAACAAACAACTGTTTGCTTTGATGATATTGTGGCAGAATATGGAAGACTTGAGTAACAGGTTTTTTTAAATGTGTGAACATAAAAGTAGTTACAGTCTCAGACCTTGTATAATATAGAAAGACAGAAGTGACGTGGAAATTGGCATTCAGCTGAAGTGAACTGCTTATATTCAATTACGTATCTATTAATAAAAAGACTGTAATTTAGCACACCTTTATCAATATTAGATTTCTCTACCATCAGGCTCATGCTCACTAAAGCATGAGTGTCCTTTTGGCTTGCCTGGGCTGCATTTAGTGAATAAAAACTGTCTTGGGCCACATATACGTAGGTTGCTCCAAAAGTTATGTCTCCACTTTATTTCCATGGAAATGACAACAAAGAGCACAGTAACACTGCTTGAGAGAACAAATTCTGAGCTACAGAACACTGTTTTTCAACAGAGTCACCTCCATTAGTTACATGTCAGTGATGAACAAGAGTCTGGATGCTGTGCTTATAAGAATCTGCACCAGTGAGGGTGACCTAGCGTCATTACTGCTGAAAAGCACCACTGTCTTTCTGCAATTTATCTGAGGGAGAGGAGATTCTTTGATATATGTATACCCCATATGAGATTAAGAAACAGCGGTTCAAATGTTGGTCATTCTAGTTAATTACAAATTTTAGTCAATCAGGGAGATGGGGAAGGAGAAACGAGTGATAGAAAAGATAGGAAATAAAAGCAAGGAGTCGTTGTAGGAAGCAAGAGGGAGACAGTCACCACCTGGGTCCAGTGTGGTTCACAGTTCAGTCATTGCTCTTCAGTAGTGGGTTGTCGGGCGTTGTTGTTCCACTGATGATGACGACTGTGACTGACTTTCCAATGGCAGTATGAACTTATTTCTAAGTTCAGAGTGATTGAGTCAGCTCTCTTTGGAGTGGCAGTTTCTGGCTTTTGGATCTCAGCAGGAGCTCCTTTTGTTCCCTTCTCTCTGACCTTGCCAGCAGATAAGAGGGAACATGGAGGCGCCAACTTGTATCTTGCCTTCACAGAATAAAATGGTATCATCCCCCAGTCTCCCATAGCAAGCTGGAATTATTTGGTCCCAGGCCAGATCTTCTGCCAGTAAATAGTCCTGAACACTCTCTTCCAAAAGCAAACAGCACCAAAAAAATGCTCTCAAATGTGGAATTGTCCACACAGTGATGTTGATTGCCGCTTGGCAACACTCACCTCTCATCTCCTAGGTAAGTGAGAGTCTTATCACAACAAATGCCTCAGAAAGCAAGGTTTAAGCCAAAAACAAAGGATTCATACAACAACCCGCTTACTGTGTTACTTACCACTTACAACAACCCACTTACAACTCACTTAATGTGAGCCTTACTGTGCTCACATTCACTATTTGGTCTACATAATCATTCAGCAAGCACTGGTGATAGTCACTGGGTGCAGTTTTTTCTGCATGGAGGAATTCAGTGACACACCTTTGTTTCATATGCATTTTCATGTCAGATGCCGCTTTGTCAGACGGCCAAACATAAAGCTGATGGGATATTTGACCATTTTTTGTGAAATTAACACATCAGTCTGGTTCGATGGCAGTGGCCACAGTTCTTAGTGAGCTCTTATGAAGTTATCAGAGATTTTTTATGAGATTTTATTTTTCGTATACTTCATCCTTGACAATAATTGTTTAAAATGTGAACCAAAAAGCTATGGCACTATTATGAAGTCAAGGATATTTTTCTCCACTAAGATACGAATTATGGAAGTCCAGTAAGGAGTCAATCAGATTTTTTAGTTGAATATCTGATTGGAACACTATACATTCCATTTGAAAATTTGCATGTATATATATAACTGAAAATTGTCTTGCAAGGGTAAATCGATAAATTTTTTAGGCAATCTTGAAACCCCAAGCTGTGGGTGCAGCTGATATGCCGAAGGGAACAGATGCCATCCAAAGAGATCTAGGCAGGAGTGAGCCGGAAAGCATGGCTGCGTATTCTTCGCTGTTTGGAGCCCTGTGTTTTGCCAATGTATCAAAACGTATACTGGAGAGCTGTTAAAAAATGTGACTGTTTTAGTATGGATAAAGACAGAAGCCAATCAAAAGCAAGCAAATAGCCTCTCTTGAAAAAAAAACAACCAACCAACCAAACAAAAAAGCAAATAAAAAGGGAGAGGGTGGAGGGGAAGAGAATGGGTGCTCCATGCCAGTCTAGAAAACACTGTAAGCATTCATGATGAGATCCTGCTTGCACAAACTAAGTTATAAAACTCAGATTTGTATCTGAGCTAGAAGTCAAAATTTCCCTTCTTCCCAATGGAGAGAGCAGAGAAACATTGAGTGTTTATAATGTGTAGTTTATTTCATCGTAAACTGGAAAACTAAAACATGTTATGGGACTCTAGTGAGTAGTTCAGACATAGATATCTAAAGCTAGGTGAGAAATATTCCATATTTTGTAATGTGTAGAAGTAAACATGCCCTTACCATGCAGTTCTGCAGGAAAAGGGGAATAAATGGGAGCAAACAGATTCATGCTCAGGAGACAAAATATTCATTATCTATTTTTCATGATAATGTTACACTGGGGCATTGATCACAATGGCTTCTTTAGCTTAGCAGAACTATATTTACATTTATTGACTTGAAGCAGAGGGGTTTTCACTTGGGAAGAAGACTGGATCTGCAGAAGTCTGCACCTGGAAGCTGTTCTGCTGTATTAAGAGTTTGGTCAAAATAAGAATATGCATCCTCCCTGCCAGCTGCTGTGAATTGTCAGCGTCCCACCACATGCGCCCATACAGGCTACAACAACATGCCATGGTGTGTTTTTGCACTGGTGTATAATTCAGCTGGTTTTAGGTGATAACAGGTACACACAGGAGCACTCACACAGGGAGTGTGAAACGAGAGGGACCAGCACTCACTGAAGAGGGGTGTGTGTAACTACTCACAGGCCTGGGGAGAAGAGGGGGGTGTGTAACCATGTGTATGTATAATGATAATTTTAGGAGGAGATTACTACAGGATGTTGTTTCAGACTTTGGTATATGTTTACTAACATTTTGCATGCATCTAAAACTGTAGTTTATGAGTTCTGCTGAATCTTGAATATATAGCTTGCAGAATACTGGTTAAAAACTTGTATATAATAACTTAATAAATTTCTTATAATAAATTCATATATTGCTTTGGTGTAGAATATGTGAACTGAAAAATTTTCCTTGCAACGAATATGTTTGCCAGAAAAACCTAAGGCCTGTATGTTGTGTTGTAAGTACAACTGATGAGTACCACTACAGAAGAGAAAGAAAAAGGGTCTTGCATTAGAGCAATAGCAAATGTAATCCCTATTTGATAAAAGTTCTTATTTATTTATGATGAAATCTTGACATTCAGAAAAATGCCTACAAGTGAAAATTTTCAAAGTCTGTCTATTAAGTACAAAGAAAATAATAAATAAAGGTTGTATCTTTTCAGTAGTTAACATGTAGTAGTTCTTGAGGGATTCCAATGCAAATCTTTTTAAAAGTAGGAGCTTTATTAAGAAACATAATTAATGAAAGAAAAGTCATAGTTCATTCATTGTGGCTCTCTGCTGAAGTAGAATAAGAATTGCTGATGGTAATTAACAATGCACCATGAACATTTCCTGAGAGATTCTGCACTGAGTGCCACATTCTACTTTTATGATGAACAGATTCTTTAAAGACAAAGGCTTGATTAAAACATT
This sequence comes from Perdix hodgsoniae, assembly GCA_035772895.1. NCBI lineage: Eukaryota > Metazoa > Chordata > Aves > Galliformes > Phasianidae > Perdix > Perdix hodgsoniae. The sequence continues at coordinate 17,587,220 of JAPSGF010000003.1, forward strand.
AGAAATAAAAGAGATAATTGAATTGGAATCAATTTTGATTTAATTAGATGATATAGATATGTTTCAACTTCAAGATATAACATTATTTCTAACCATTTGAATCAATATCATAAGCTTTGGTTTTTAAAATGTTCTGACAAGTTTAAGTTGACATAATGCTTTAAACTTCCTTATTTAAGATTTTGTTTGAATTAAATTTGATCTTAAAGAGCTTTTTCAAAAAGCCCTGAGGTTAAGTGTATTCTATGCCAAGACTGTGATCTGTATTGAGATTTTCAAGTAGGAAATAAGACAGTATGTTAGGCAGAGTTGCAAAGTTCAACTGTGCAATTCTTTATCAGTTTATTTTTAGTTGCTAAGAGTTATTATTTGCAAGACTAAATCCTGATTTTTTTCTTCATGTTGACTCATGCTATGGTTTTATCATTTCTGAGTTATCTCTGAGAAAGTTAATGGTGTGTCTTGAAAAGAGTATTTTTCTTTACTTCTAAAGGAAGCAACCGGGATATGATATTTAGTAGATTGGTTGAAGACACAAAGGTCTTCACCCTTGGCAACCCTTTAAGAAAATTTACATTGCTATGCAAAAAGTAGTTTCATCTTCATACTCTTTCTGACCACTCAGATGTAGCATGGCATCAGTGCAGAACACTTATGTATTATTATCATCTACATCATATGGCAAATACATGTTAAGCCTAGATACTACCTGAGACTTTCTTGGCCTGATTAGATTACTGTATACAAGAAGCAGGTGGAACACCAGGCTGTCAGCTCTGCAGTTCACACGATTCCTTTCATCTAAGAGACAATTTTTAAAAAAAGTATAGATGTTTTTATTATTTGATTGCAATGTTTATATATAATATTAAAATATTTATATATTATTATTTAATTAGAAATGGAGACTTTGGCCAGACTTGCATTAATATGGAATCTTCACTTCTCTCCGTAGTTTATGAAATTAGGCAGGGACCCCTCTCTTCTTTTCTGTGCAAAAAATCAGGATTTTCTGAGATAATGCTGCCCATCCACACTAATGTTTGATGAAGAGATATATTTATTAATCTTGACAGAGAAAACAATCGGCATTAAGGAGATCCTTGATATCTCAATATGTTTTTGAAACACTTTGAAATCTTCCTAGAAAACATACTCTTAATTGCAGCAAAGTATTCTTATTTATTAGGTAATCACTATAGAATCATAGAATCATAGAGTGGTCTGGGTTGAAAAGGCGCACAAAGATCATCTAGTTTCAATCCCCTTCCGTGGGTAGGGTTGCCAACCACTAGATCGGGCTGCCCAGAGCCACATTTAGCCCTGACTTATTATTCATAGCAAGTAATCAGATCCAAGATACTTTTTCATATGTTTATCTTTTCACTTGTTCCTTCTACATTTAGGACATGAACACAATGAGTCCAGCAACTCAAAAGAATAAGAAGTGGTAAATTTGAAAGGATACCTTTAGGAAGCCAAACAAATGCCTAATTTGACTCATGGCTGGGGAAGATACAAAATACATAGGCTCTTAATCAGTGACTTTGAGAGGCATTAGCTGTTCTGTTCTTTTTTTCAATTGTGTGTAGACATCTACAATTCTGAAGCCTTGGAATGGATAAAGAGTTACAGTTTGTTTGATTTACCACTTGATTGATTGCTATAGAACATCATCCAAAATTGCCTTAAAAGACCGCTTGTTACATTTTACATTTACAAGAGCCTGTACTCCCGAAGTGTCTGCAGAATATTCTAATACAGCTTATCCCAGCAGACCGTATGAATGTGATTACTGTATTTGTCAGGCTTATTACAACTTGTGTAACTTTTTCTTGATGTTACATAAATTTTAACTCATATTAAGTGAAAAAGATGTTGCACATCTTCTCATAGTAAATACTATTGTGATCATTTCAAATTCATAGATATTTCAAAGACATTTCAGACATTTCAAAGATATTTCAGTTATGTTGTGCTGTAAATTTGGGACTTAATGCTCTTGTCATGTTCTCCATCCTGTGTTGATAGCAATGTGAAATCTCTCTTAGATTTCATCATGTTTGCAGAAATATGGATCCTTTGTTTGTGTTACATCCTTTCCCAGAACAGTTGACATATTTAAGCATGAATATGTGGAAATGAGAATAATTCTTATTTTTTTTCTATTTTGTGCAATAGCACGTGCAATTATTTAGTTGATTACAAATGAACTTCATATAGACTTGCATGTCAGCCAACTGGGGATGTGGGATACAGTTTTACAGATAGGATTTCTATGCACTTTGGGCATATTTTTGGAGAATTTTTTCTCAGGGAGATATACATGAAATTTCAAAATGATTTTCCAGCAAATGTATTGGCATATTCACATATTTCAAATATGTGAAAAGAGGAAAAAGAAAGGAAATGGTTAGTAAATCTAATAAATGTGAATATTTTATTATTCTTTAATTAGGTAGTAGCTATTTGCATTCATCGGTACTATTGTTGGGCTTCAAAAAGCTAAAACAGTGAAATACAGAGAAGATGTCAACTGAATGTGTCCATGTGGATGTGCTGACTGCAAGAAAAACAAGAACAAATTTGAGAGAAAAGTCCTCCACTGGGGACAGGCGTTTGTGTTGGTTTTCTTTAAGTGTGCTAAGTACTCAGGTCCTGCTGAAAACTGTAGAACCTTCGCATATTCAATCACATGTGGAGCTGAACTCTGCATGTGAACTTGCTTGTCAGACTTCTTATAGATAAGGCTAAAAACACGGGCCTGTAGCTCTGTCACACTTTCAGTTAGCAAGTGCTTCCCAGTATTCAGAGGGAACCTCCTGTGTTCCAGTTTGTGCCCACTGCTTCTTGTCCTAGCATTGGGCAGCACTGAAAAGAGCCTGGCTCTCTTCAGAATCCCATCAGACACCATGGTATGTCTTTGATATTGCTCATGGCACACAGCATTAGTGAAATCTTTCTCTTAGTAGCTGGACTTCATAATTATACAAACATAAAGTCTATATACTACTTTGCATATACTACTAAGTGTCCATATATACTACTAAGTGTCCATTAATTCTATCTCAACTGGAATACAGTTCTCATTTGCTTAGACAGAGCCTTTTGTCTAAGGAGAAATTTTAGGAAGTGTTGAGTATTTCTTTAAACAGTGGAATTAGATTTTGACTTCAAGGCTTCTAAAGTATGATGGAAACTTGCTTTGAATAATCTGGGTTTTTCTCATCTTTAAAAAACATTCTAGAACCGCAGCTCACTGAATTATGTTATTTTTCATAATTTCAAGCATGTGCATTTTCAAAGTGTTAATCAAAGTAGTTTTGATGGTGAGTTGAATCTACTAAATGACAGAATCTTTAATGTACGTTTTTCCTGATGTAATTCCTGAAATTTGAACAGCCTTAATTTTTCTTTTTACCCCTAATGTATGTATTTTGGTCATTGTTGTGTATGGCACTGTTTTTTTTTTCTCAATGTAAGCAATATTTTCTCTGTTAAATAGACAAATTCTTGAATTTGAATGAGTAATTATATAATGACACATAGAATTAAGATTATGTTAATACAGCATGAATGTGTATGACTCCATTTTTGCAGAAATGTGTAACAATTATTTATATCTCTTAACCAGGGAGCGCTCTACAGTATTCCATCTGAAATCTCAACTTAGAAAGTTGTTTGTAAGTTTTACATCTTTACAGAACTCATTAGTGTGTTAGTCACTGGGCACAGTTCACAATATTTCCATTTTTGCTATTGGATATCTTTCTAAAAGATTAAACTAAAAGAGTTCAGTTTAGAGGCTACTGGGGAGGCTCAGTGAACTGTGTTAAATAAAATATGTGATGATATTGGCGCACTCCAGTCATGAAATCCATGTTCTGATTTTCACAGAAAAAATGTGGACTCTACTCAACTTGTATCAACTGTTGTTTAGCTCAGTTCCTGGACTCACAGAAGTATTGATGCAGCTGCATATATGAATACTGGCAGTCTATGACTAATTTGTCCTTGTGATCACTTCATTACTCTATAATCAGAATTATTTAGTTTTATATTAATTTATTCCTTTAAATTGAAAAGCATTCAATTAAAGACTTTTTTTTTCTTTTCTTCTCAGTAACAAGTCTACATTCCTTCCTGGGGGCTGTTTAATTGTTGTTTTCAAAATCATGCTTGCAGGCTATACAGAAGGCAGAGCATAAACACTAGTTAAGTGAGGAAAGCTCAACAGGATCTGTGTGTACAGACCGGGCAGTAGATTAACACACTCCAGGTCTTCATTTCCTGACTGCATTCAATGGTTCTAGCTTCTCAGGGTCTAACCAAAGCCAGACTAGTACCATGAAGGTAGCCATGTGCTCTGAGTTGCGTGGCTAATGTGCTGCAGTTTGCAAGAAGCCACAGTCTGACCTACTGCAAGTCATTACAATAAAGCTTGGCAGTTGGTGTCCTAGAGATTGCGTGACAGAAAGGTGAAAGAAAAATGAACAAATGAAGCCGCAGTATCTGTACACTGACTGCAGTTTCTTCCGTTATCCTATTTCTTCCATTTTCCACAGAAGAAAAATGACTCGGAGGTTAGTGATATAACATATATCATCACTGAGTCATTATCACTCTCTGGGAAGATTCCAGAGCTCCTTTCTCTTATCTCATAAAGAAATGCAGCATAGTTGCTGTGTAGGAAAGCAAAACCCAGTAGTTAGCACTCCTTGATGGAACAGAAAGCTGCTGAAGAGATTATGAAACAAAAGGAGCTGTAGCTATTTATTTTTCTAAAAATATATGAAAATAAAAGGCATTGTGCAAAAAATTTAATAAAAAGAGATCTCTATATAAATATAGCAAGGAAGCAGATTAAATAGCCATTGAAATTAGAATCATCAATATATGAAAGGAAAAAGCAAGCCAAACCAAACTAAATAATGAAGGATTACAAAGGATTAATCACAGAATCACAGTACTGAAGGGTTTGGAAGGAATCTAAAGAGAAGACAGAATCACAGAATTGTAGGGATTGGAAGGGACCTCCAGAGATCATGTCACCCTACAGCAGGTTGCAGAGGTAGATGTCCAGACAGGTCTTGAATATCTCCAGAGAAGGAGAATCTGCAGCCACTCTGGGCAACCTGTTTCAGAGCTCTGTGACTGTTATCTTAAAGAAGTCCTTCTGCATGTTAGTACGGAACTTCCTAAGTATGGGTTTTAGACCATTATTTCTTGTCCTGTCGCTACACACTGAAAAGATCCTGGTCTCATCCATTTGCCTCCCACCTTCCTTTAGATATTTATAAACATTAATCAGATCTCTGCTCAGTCTTCTTTTCCCCAGGCTGAACAGGACCAAATTACTCAGCCTCTCCTAATACAGGAGATGTTCCAGGCCCTTTTTCATTTTTGTGGCCCTCCTCTGGACTCCTTCTGGAGATCCCTGTCTTTTTTGAGCTGGAAAGCCCAGAGCTGGACACAGTATTCTAAATGTAGCCTTTCCATAGCAGAGTAGAGGAGGAGAATCACCTCACTCGACCCACTGTTTAACTTCTTTTGAAGTAGCTGGACTACAGTTGGCCTTCTTGGCTACAAGGGCACACTGCTGTCTCATGGCCAACCTGTTGTCCACCAGGACACTCGGGTGCTTCTCTGCAGACCTCCTCTCCAGCCTAACCTGTACTGATGCATGCAGTTATTCATCCCTACGTGGAAGATTCTACACGTGCTCTTATGCTCAAGTCCTCAGCTTATCATGCCTAGGCTTTGTGATGAATACTTGGAAGTGGTTTTGTGCTTCCATCTAAGTGATGTGCCCCCTCCCACAATGAGGCAGTAGTCTGTCTTGTGAGAACAGAAGTGTGGAATGGGAATGGAGTATTTGATGTTATTTTTTTCTTTTTGCTAATGCATCTAGATTTATATCAGAACCAGGTTATGATTGATTAGGGCTTGGTATTTTCAACAATGGGCATTGATTAATTTTTGTGGAGCTCAATAAAAGCATGTTAATACATCCACACACATACCCTATTAGGCATGCAATATAATGTGCAATGCAATTAGCTGTGGGGCAGCAATGATTAAGCAGTGTAGTATCTTTCTTCTAAATTGTATGCTGCTGTTTATTATTTCTGGGTCTGCAGTTCTCTTTCCTTAGTCTGATTCATTCTGAGTCATACAAAACACATCCTCATTGAGATGGGGTGCACAGCAGTGAGGGCTGTCGTGCTAGTTCTGCACCATTAGGTAATTGCTCGAGTCTTTCTGGTGGAGATGTCTGTTATATGGGCAGCACAAAAGACTGGGAGAATGTGGGCGTCTGGTGGGAGGATTCGAAGTTAGAGGAAAAATACCTACTGGAAAAACTTCCACTTGAGCTTGTTTATTACAAACTCACTGATATTTCTATTTTAAAATATTTTGAGAAAGCGTTTCAGGGGGTGAACATGAGTTTTCATATACATAAATAATTTTCTGTAATATAGTGGAAAAAGACAGTGAAGATTATCTCTCTGGGGGAATTTTTAGGGCCCAGCTGTGATATTGCATCAATTCTTACAATAGACATTAGAGAAATGGTATTTGAAAGTATGTCTTAGAAATGAGGAATGGGGTTACTGGTAATGCTGATGACTTTTATGGGTTAACTCACAGTCCTGTTGATAATGCAACAGAGCAACTCTTATTCATTGTTTTAAATCCTTCAGTTTCACTTGGTGAGAATTTAACAGGGATTATTCTCATTTACAAACGAGTTACCTTCTTTGTGTGAAACACAGAATTTGAAGCAGATAGCACTACAGTAAACATTTTTAAAATTGATTTTCTCATCTGCTGAGCAAAATTTGAGAGCTGTTTACTCAGAAATAGACAGCCTACTCCTCCACTACTTGGAGAAATATCAGATTAAATAAAGCAGCCACCAAGGATAGCACATCAGAAATGACGTATGCAGTCACAATGGGAGGTATTTATGCAGGGATGAGGCACTTCCCTCCCCCATGCTGTGTGCAGGCCAAGAAGGAACATTATGGATAGCTGAAAAATCACCTCTTCCCTCATCTTGCTGAAGAGAGAAGACAAGAATGTCTGGATAATTGATTTGGAGTAAGAGCAAAGCAGATGCTGACATGAAATATGCTTTATTTTTAAAGCCTTGGTTGAAATACAGTTGATTTAATTTGTTTTGTTTGTAGCCAGACAGTAGACAGAAACATGAGTTGAACTGCTTAAACAGTAAGAGGAAAAAGCTACCAAATTAATTAAAATAGAAAAAAAAAAAAGAAAAAATAATGACAGGACATTTTTAATGAAAACATTTAAAATAAAAGTAAAGGATATATTGATATTCCTATTCTGGAAATAGAGTGCTATATAAAGATAAAATTTGTAAGCCTGTTATTTAAATGCAATACATTCCTTGCTTATTTTAAATCCTTCCTTTGAGATACCTTCCATGTCTGTGAATTATGAGTGTCTTTTTTAACTGTGTAGCTTTCAGTAAAATCCATTATCAGTTCTTTGTTTGAATTCAGTTCACATCGTCTTCTCATAGGCTATAAAGAGATTCAATCTGTTCCAGAACAGTAATCACAGTCCATTAAACCCTGTTCCCTGTAGTCTTTGTTCCCAGTTACATGTGATACTGTAATTGCGTTTGTGGGAGAGGGAAAAAATCTTCGAGCAGGCTTGCAAAATTGTCATGAAGATTTACCAGTCCAGGAAAACATATGCTTGTCTTCCTTTTACAGTGATGGTAATTTCCCTGAAAAACCTGAAAGCATTTCACTTGCCCAATTAAACAAAACAAAACAAACCCAACAAACAATCTCCTCACCAACCACTTGGTGAGGCAGATTTTTGCAAAACCATATCTGAAAGATCTCTTCATATATTAACTGGTCACCAGCTTAATCTGAATGCTGTGAAGAGACGCCGAAGAGAAGTATCCTTCCATGTTGACTTCAGAGATGATGGAGTTCATGATTTCAAAGATTGTTTCTGTACAGCCTGGTACCTTTTCTGCCACGTCAAACCTGAACAGCTTTAATGCCATTGATTTCATCAGGGCAGATCATAAATCTGGTGTGAGATCATAAGCTTACTGACAGATTTAGGTAAAATAATAAAAACAGTAATAAAGGATATATTAAAGCTGCTGCAGCCCTATGTGTCTTTCAAAATTTTTTTTTTTTTTTTTCCTTGTAGAGCAATGACACCTCAAAAAAGGATGTCAGTTGAGCCTTTCTGATCACAGCAGTTAAGAAAACTGCAAAAGAAGAATTTCATGCTTTTCCTACTGTTAACAATATTCTCAGAATAGTGGAGCATACTGTACAGGGCTTCAGAGAAACTGAAGTGTTTTATTTATCTATGCAAGAGAAGTAGATACTGACAGAATGAGTTTCACCAGAAACGTGGCTGCTCTGATTAGCATTTTATCCCAAGCTCATTCATATGTTTGACTTAAAATGAACAAGGCAGTTGGATTTCAATGGGCTACTCATATGCAGTTCCAATTTTTAATAGTTTTGCTTACTCATGTATTCTGCAGTTAACAGGCTCACAGCTACTATAGATTCTAAACCTCAAACGGCATTACTGAGAGTCTTCGAAGTCTTCGGTCTTTTGTGTATGATGCTTTTCCCACAACCTACTGGACAGTAAATTTGTACAGCATTCTTCCATTCTGTTTTAACTTCTCCTCTTAACTTTCATGAGAAAATTCTAATGGTTTAATGAAAAAATGTTTGTAGCAAATTTCAAAAGAGAACTAACTCTGAGGCTAGTGGAGTGAGCACACTGCATTATTTGCCTGATGGGACTCAAGAGTATTTCTTGTTTCTGTTAAGGAACCAGAAAGTCCCTGGAGTTGGTGTACATCCTCCGTCCTCTGGAGGAATAATGGCTATTGCAGGATAGAAAGAATCTTCTGAAGATAATAAACAAGGAGTTGCCATAGGTATTTCTTTCTTTTTGTAAACAAATAAGCACAATCAAACTGCAATATTTACCAAAATAATGTCTTACTAATTCCTAAAAAGCTTGCCAGTAAGCTGTTATTCCTTAGGAACCATGTAGGAACATATTGTGTCTATCCAGGGAGAAAAGATGAAGATTTGGTTAGGAAACAGATTTCTGTTCTCCTTCTTCAATGCTTCATAACAAAAGAGAAAAGATTATTTTGTCAAAATATTTTGTCAGTGTCCTTTTAAGCTTTGATTTCAAGGCATTAAATTTGCAGCATGATTTGACTGTGAAAGAGACACAGTAATTATCTGTCCGGTTCCTCCTTTTTCTCTGTATCAAACTTGATTGATTAGAAAGTAGAGAGCAACTTGAAACCAACTATCCCTGGTATGTATTTGGGTGACATGGATGATTCTTATATGGACCTGTGGGTGACTCTTTTTATGTATCTGAGTGACACAGTTGAAAAAAAAATGCATGTTAGGCAGAGGGCAGGTGAACTGTGTTCTGGGTGCTTCACATAGGCTGAAGAAGTAGTTAAAAAAAGGCAAAGGACATTCAGGTTTACATCCCATTAGAAAATATGATCCAGAGAGAAAATCTAAACTTGTGATCAGGATAATGAACAGGTAGATGGACACGGTCAGGGTAAAAAGATCAACTTAAAGTGCTGTTGTAGAGCATCTGAACATGGTTGTAGACTACTATAGATCTGAGATACTTTGTATTATTTTCTTCTACAATTAATTGGCCCTGGATAAAGAGGAAGTTCTGCAAACTATACATGTCAGGTGGATCAACCATTTCATCTCTGGAAATATATGTATTGGACTTTTAATGGAACACTGTATCATACATATGCATGCTAACAGAACACTGGCAGGTGAAATCTAAAATCCAGTTTCACATAGTTCCCACTGAGATGAACCTTTGATTTTGCATTGTTTTGGAGAAGAGCCTTTGATAATTATACATGTATTAAATTTCCAGTTCCAGTGTTTATAATTTTAAATTAAAAAAAAAAACACAAAAAAAACAGATTTCGTATTTATGTATCGGATATTCAAGACTCTTGTCTTAAGTTTGACACTAAAAACATTCCATACGCATGGAATCAGGGAAAATTGTAAGAAAAACTTATTAACATATTTCCAGCAATTGTGGAATAAATACAAAGCTTACATTGCTATGTGTTACTGTCCTAGAGTTAAGCAATACTGTCATCTCTAGCATCTAAGCTCCTTTTTAGAAAACACTTTCATTTCATTTGAACTCAAATGCATAATTTGAGAGAAAAACATCAAACATTAAAAACATTAAACAAATATTCATTTCAAAAATGAAAACTTTGAAAAGTGCCCCAGGATTAATTTTTTATGTCACATGTATGCCAAAATACTATAGCTGCATATTGTACAATAAAACATTGAAATATAAATCCTGATTCTTAAAATACTGCAATATAACAGCATAGCTTTTTCTTCAACCAACCAAGTCATACATACATATCATCTTCTACTGCTGTGTGCATGTCTGTGTGTACCTAGCTAGCATACTGTGATGAGCACCTAGCAAACTGTACCACGTGTCAAGACCTGTCTCCTATAGTAAAGACATTCCCACTCATTTAAGATTTTCAGTACAGTATTTGGGAGCATTACTGATGTTACTAAACTACCCAATACTTCCTCTGATAGATCTTGCTTATTGTTTCCCTAAATTATGTTTGCTTGCCCCCTGAAGTTTATTTTAGTTGATATTTTACTTCAGTTTATTTTCAGCCATTCTTAGGCATACATACAGAGAATAAGAGAAAAAGTGCCTTTCCCCCCATTTTTTAAAAGCAAGGGTAAATAAAAAATCTTTAATCTGATAGTCTTACACCTTTTCAGAAGGAACTGGAACTTGCCATAAGGACTTACATATTTTGTCCTCAAAACATTCTGCTCATGTAAATCCAGAATTCTAATTTGCATATGCACAAGCATTTTAGTATTAATCAACTCAAACTGCAAATCCTGGTCAGTCAGGGCATGTTCCTAATACTGACAATGCCATGCATGAGATGTTTAGGCAGAGTAATTAAGTTTGCTGTAATGACTCTAATGCTCTTGCCTGCCCTGCAGCAGGTTGACACAGCTTTGGAACTGGTGTTCCTTGTTTTTCCTCCCCTAGGTTTTGGCACGTGCACAGTATAGTGAAAAGTGTCAGGTCAGCAGCTCTGTGAGGAGTGGGAGCCAGGGTCAATAGCATGTATCACAGGTAGCACCTCTCCATCCTGTCCACTGCCCCTAGCAGGACAAGCTGGGGAAGGTAGCCAAGCTCTAGATCACTAGGCAGGCACATGTTAGATGTTGATAGGAGACTCCTGGAGGGTGGTGAGGCACCAGCACCCAGGCTGTCCATGGAAGCTGTGGTTGCTCCACCCCTGGAGGTGTTCAAGGCCAGGCTTGATGGGTTCCTGGGTGATCTGATCTGATGGATGGCAATCCTGCCTACACCAGGAGGGCTGGAACTGCATTACTGTTAAAATCCCTTCCAACCCAAGCCACTCTTTGATACTATGATTCTATGAACTGACTACAAAATGGTGAAGACTAGCCATTTTTTTGAATAGTCTGTCCTACAATCTATATTTACAGGCTCATTTTCTGTTTTTTGTTGTTGTTGTTGTTGTTGTTTTTGTTTCCCAGTGAATGGATGATATTGTGTTATGAATGGAGACTCATTTATTGCATGAACTGAATGCTTCACAGTTAATATTGCACAGGTGTGTACAAAGTGAGTAGAATATAATGAACGTAAGTTTTAGATCAGGTGTATGAACAGAGGCATTTGAGATATTGTAAACTACTGCACTTTGCCAGTTTCAAAACTGAACATGAGTAATGAGTTACATGAGTCTTCTGTAAGTCCTGTGACATATAACCCTGTGAAAGTATCTTGTGTATTCTACAGTGTCTATATTTAAGCAATTGAATGAGGACTTAATGCCAGAGTTAAGTATCTCACTTTTTCCCATGTGTAGGGGAAGGATAAGATGGCATTTGACAGTCAGACTGTCAGAAGCATAGAGCTGGGAAGCTCCCACGTTCTACGTCCCTTCAAACTGGAACACAAGAGGCTCCTTCTGAGCACTAAGCAGCACCTCTGTGCTACATGGGTGATGGAGCGCTGGCACAGGTTGCCATGAAGGCTGTGGTGTTTCTTCCTTAGAGATCTTCAGGAGCCACTGAGACATGGCCCTGGGCACTTTACTATGGGTGTCTCTTCTTAAGCAAGGTTGTACGAGGTGACCATCAGAGGCTTATCAACCTCAGCCATTCAGTGATAATGGAAAATGATAATTGAGGTTAGAATGGTGAAGAAGCATCCTAGACAGGTCCTTCACAGGACATATATATACACATACCTACAAAAGTCAAGCTTTTAGCTTACCAGTACTGACCTAGTAGTCAGCCTTCCTGTTTGTATTTGGAACAGCTGTGAAAAAAAGGGTGACTCTGATTAATGTTTATTTACCCTGTCTCAATTCTCATGCCACCCATTGCACCCATGCACTTACCTTTGGCCCACACGGGGAAGTACTGGTCCAACTGTGACAGCTGCTTTGGAGCTGCTGCTGGCAGCTGGAAAATGCCATGGCACCAAGGGACGTAGAATGTGGGAGCTTCCCAGCTCTATGCTTCTGACAGTCTGACTGTCAAATGCCATCTTATCCTTCCCCTACACAGGGGAAAAAGGCCGTAAGAAAAAGTATGTCAACTTCACAGCATGTAAAGATTCTCCTTAAAGTATGAAACCTCCTAGTGGCTGCTACTTAAGCATGGGGGGTGGCCTTTGCTTCTCTGGTGATGTAATAACTGAACTCTGATACATAACATGTCAGAAGCAGTATTTTTTTGTGCTTTGTTGGCAATATGCCACCATTATTTCGGAACTATAAACATGATTGGGTATACATCACAAATAAAATGTTAATTTCAATCTCTACCCTTTAATTTATTCTTCTCCCCACTTTTCCTTCATTTCTCACTTCTTTTCGGTTGGAAATCAAAAGAAAGGACCAGGCTGCTAAAAGCTTTTCTCCCAGCAGTGTGTATATATACTTGTGTGTGTTATGAAAGCCTGCACTGATTACAGCAGCAGGAGCCAGCTTCAGGGAACAAAAGCTGTTTTCTCCCCCTGCCATTTCCCGTTCAGAAATTAATCTTGCATGTGTGCATGTACTCTCATACTCTCTCTCTCTCTCACACACACACACTGGAACATAACGTGGGCTGGAACTCACTTAATCTGTATATTCCCTATTGATCTGTGTGATCTGATCTCTTTTGTTATATAGTCTTTTTTGCTCTTTCAACTTTTATCTTTAATACTGTTGATTTTGTGTTTCAATAAACCCAAAAAATCTTTTATTGTCAAAAAACTTGGGGAGTTTGCCCATCAGTTATCAAAGAAAAACTGGAGAAGAACTTCAAAATGAGACCATAGAGATGTGAAGTGTAACACTTGTTGCAGTGTCTAAATCAAGTGGCAGCATCAAAAATTCCACGATAAAACGTTATGCATAAAAACTTGAAGATATGTCAGTTATGATTACATTCTGAAAATATGGCCGTGGCGATATTTTTAACAACTTTTAAGTGTATTATTCTTCATTTAATGGAAGGGTGGAAAATGTGTTTCTGAGAGACACCAACATCTATGGATTTTAAAATGAAGTATTACATGAGTATATATATCACATATATGAGTATTTATATCTCGGGCACCCGACATGTTTTTTTTTGGTCTGAAGTCTTGGTCTATGCTAAGGGTGAATAGCTACACTTTCAAGTGGCACTAAAGAGCAGCCCCAAGAAATTCAGAAGCTTTTTCCTTTACAGTTACAGGCTTGGTTAAAATATAAAATATAAAACATAAAAGTGATGGGAAACATTTTAGAAAAATGTCCAGTCATAATTGCCATACAAATTCTGGGCAGGTTAATAGTACATTGGTGATATTTTTGCCTCTCAATACCGACATATGCAAATCTTTATAAAGTCACAGTCAGTGTTTTTACCATTCAGAAAGGCATCTGAGAGATATTGATTAACTCCTTGGACTGCCAGTACTTCATCCACGTTTCTTTTGTGGCTGTAACTCTGTCATTCCTGATATGAAGGAAGAGGTAAGAAGGGAAAAAAGTAGTCAACACATCAAAAGATTATTTTTGCTTTAAGTAGCAGAGGAAAATGTGTGCTGAAATTACACTAGCCAGGAGGCTGCTGCTTTCAGCCTTTCATGGGATATTACTGGTGTTTGAAATCCATCCACAAAATGAATTTTACTCTATAAAGCACATGTACTGTCTGTCATGTAGCTTTTTATTTTTCCTTTTTGTAGTGGAAAGGCAATGAGATCCGAACATCATCCAGAGAAATCTCTAATATTAGTGTTGAGAAATGAATCTGTGGAATGAGGTTGTGTGTGGGAATTAATTTATTAGTTTCCAGTTGGGTTTTGGATGAAGCTGTCAGCCACTCCTCAGTCAAATCAACATTACAAGCCAGTGTCTATTATCTTTCTTGCAAGAAGCTGCTGTGAAAAATATTTCTTCTTGAACCACAGTTTTCTCAAAATTGGCTTTGTCAGCTTCCACAAGGTATGGAGCCAGATAGAATATGGATTTCCTGGCTGCAGCATTTATATGATTTGTAAATTGAATGTTTAGGAAGGCTTTTGTTTATCTTCTAGCATGTTATATATGCCTATTTGTGACCAGTCTTCCTTCTGATAAGAATTTGAATGCATTAAGGAGAAAAAATTAAAGAACATGCTGAGGTTCTGTACTTGCAGAAGCAGATGTCACGCTGTGTCTATCAAGTTAATCTCTGCCTCCTCTTTTATCACCTGCTTTAAATAGAAATTAAAAAATAAATTATAATGATGCAAATTATTACTAACACTACTTCGGAAATAATGGAAACAAATTCTTATGTCCTGCTGGAGACAGTTTAACTTAAATGTATGCTTAAAGTTATATTCAGGTCCTTGCTGAATAGTGATCAAACATACACATGTGTGTGAAATCTTCGTTAGATTATTTTCCGCATTTATCTTTTCCAACAGCTTTTTTACTTAGTCTTAACCTGTATTTAAGGCAAAGTAGTCTACGTTAAAAGCTGGTGACAATGCTTGGTGATAACTGAAGTTTTAAAAAGAGCTATGAAAGGCAGTAAGAAGCCTAAGGAACAAGGATATAGGATGAGGAGAGAAAGCATAATACTATTATAATATTATTTTCTGCACGTTTAGCCCATATCAATACCTGCATAATAGTAGAATTGTTACAAATATATAGACCATACTGTGTATAATTATTGTAATTAACACGCTTAGAATTAATCATGAGCATTTGTACTCTATTAACTTCTCATGTATGTAAAATACATTTTAAAAGCCATGTATTTATGTATTTATATATTAGGAAGAGGAAGAAGAGAGATGTATTTAAAGTTTTTTTCATCTTACACATTTATGAAAACACTGTGAGATTAATTATTTGAAGATAACTTGAGGTCTTGCCTACTTTATTTATGTATGACACTGATCTGTGCTTGGATGTTTGATTCTGTTCCACTGTTTTAGTTGTTTTTTGATGGACTTTGCCATGAAAAATATGTATTTATGACAGTGCTGCTACTGTCATCCAGTCTTCTTATGCTATTACTTTCTGTTTCTGACCTGTTCAAACATCTCTTTTCAATGCTGTGGTCTTCAGCTGACTCATTCCCAGTGTCCTTTTTTACTCCTGTCAAATTGCACTGTTTACAGACCATTTAGGTACATTAATATGTATCAATTTTCAAAAATACTACATATATAGTATGTTGTAGTTTGGTTAGAATTAGGCTGAAAGTTTAATGTTTGGGTTTAGAACTTTTTGGCATGTCCATATTTTAAATGCTAGGCTCTACTTTTTTTGTTTTCTAAATTTTTATGAACCATTTTTCAGGCTCACTGGATGAGCTCATTCGTCAGATTCATCTGAAATAAAAATATGTTTACGTCATTTTAAAATGCAAAATATTCAAAATGAGTATGGCTGGACATGGAAATACGATTGTTACAATATATTTCTGACAAGGACCAGAATATTTGTCTCCTGCATAATTGAATTTCTCACTTATTTTTTCTTTGAGATATTCTCAGTGTTTTGTAGAATACCAGGGAAAAGAACTGCAGTAGAAACTATATTGATTCCTTTAAGGTGAGAAATTTATTTTAACTACTCTATTGTTTTAATGATTCTTATACTTAACTGTAAGAGGAGATTCCTACAGAAGAAGAGAACTCTATTTTGTACCAGTGAATACTACTTTCTTTTCTCAAAATATAACACATACCAGGGGCTTGCTATCAGATTTTTTTTTCTTTTTTTTTTTCTTTTTTTTTCCCCCCTGTTAGTTTCTCCTCATGGCTTTTGTTGATCACATATTCTGTACAGGGTGAATGTTGAACCACATATTTGGTTTTCCTGCTTCTTAGCTTCCAGCTGCAGTAATAAGAAAGCATTTTTCTAGATCACTGTGAAAACCTGTGTTCCTGCCAATAGGAGAAAGCTTCTAAATAATAGCCAACCTGATGAAAGCGAACAAACAACAGCAACAGCAAAACAGATTTACTGGAAAAGCAAATCAAAATTAAACAAAATGAACAAACAAACACAAATACTGTCATATAGAATCCTGTTTTAGATTTTTTGAAAGTCATTTTCAGATTTTAGAAAAAAAAAAAGACTTGCAGTTTTGGTAGCTGTGCATGTTTTCCTCTTCACAATGCCTACAATCTATTTTTTCCCCCATTTTATAATCAATATGACAGACTATTTTGCTTTTCATTCCACCAAGTGAATATATTGTTTGCTTGACTTTGTCATGTTACTTGTGTGCATTTCAAGTAGATCTTTGTACTGCATGGAGTAAAAACAAGTTAACCTAAATCAACCTGAGGCTCAGGCCTTCAAGGAGAAACAAACTGAGAAACTGTAGTTTGAAGTTCTGAGGATGACACATCACTCAGAAAAAGGGAATGCTGCAAACCAAAATCATCCTTTGCGGGACTTCATTGAAATAAATGCAATTCTGCCACAAAAGAATTTGGATTGGTTGGATCTGACTCATCTGACTTTTCCCCCCTCCGAGTGATCATTTCTAATGGCTATTATGAAATGTGAAAGAAAATATGTGTTTTATTTAATCTACAGAGACACTTGAGATTTTAAGGTAAAACAACAGCAGTACACTGCCCCTGAACCATACTTTTCAAGTTATAATGTATTCGTGAAACATCAAGTGGAGGTTGACTTAAAAAAGCTCTTTTTGTCCAACACTTACAGTTGTGGTGGAGGACCGGGTGGGAGGAATTATTTTTTTACTGTGCATTGGAAGATGACACAATAATTCATACCTGGTGTTCCAACATCCTGTGCTTGAATCTCCTGTCACAGTGTAATGGCAGAAGTCAGAGTGAACCAGGCAGCGTATAGCCTGGTTCTCTTTGAGGCAGCACTTGCATGCAGGCTTCTCTTCTCCTGCTCCTAGGAAGGCAGAGAGGGATACAAGAAAGGTCTAAGAGGTGATGCATGCCTAAGTCTTGCCCCATTGTGGGCTTGAGAAATGACAAAGTGCTACTTATAGACATGTAGGGCTGGGGATTATTCCCATGTTCTGCACCTTCTACAGACTGCTATGCAATAACAATAATGCTTTGCGTTTTTCTAGTCACATCCAGAATGCATCTGCCATTTCAGTTTTTGCCACCGTGGCTGCATGCTTTATTATTCATTATTTTGCAATTGCTATCCTTTTGCACACTGCTGAGCACAAAAATAGTATCTTATTATTAGACTGGCTGGAGAAGCATTTTATTCTTCAAAAAATGCCAGTCCTTGAATGTATATTCTGTAAACAAGGAAGTGTATGCCTTGCAAGGAGATACTCTGCAGCTAGATGCCTACGTATCATGTTGCATTTCAGACAACTGGTTTACCTTTAAAAAGTATGATTGCAAAATGCAATGTTTTGCACTTCGGTCGGAGTAATTCCAGATACAAATACAGACTAGGAGAAGAACTCCTTCAGAGCAGTCCTGCGGAGAGGGACCTGGGGGTCCTAGTAGATGAAAAACTGAACATGAGCCAACAGTGTGCACTTGCAGCTGAGAAGGCATCCTGGGCTCCATCAGAAGAGGGGTGCCAGCAGGGACAGGGAGATGATTGTTCCTCTGCACTCGTGAGGCTCCATCTGGAGTACTGCATTCAGGTCTGGAGCCCCTGCTTGGGAAAGATGCGTAGCTGATGGAGATGGTCCAGAGGAGGGCAGTGAAGATGGTCAGAGAATGGAGCACCTATAAATGTCTCTATAAAGACATGCTAATGGAGCTGGGCTTGTTCAGCCTGGAGAATAGACGGCTGCAAGGAGACCTCACTGCAGCCTTCCAGTATTTGAAAGAGAATTGTAAAAAGAACCAACTTTTTACTCAGGTAGGTAGTGGCAGGACAAGGGAAAATGGTTTTATGCTCAAGGAGGAAAGGTTTAGATAGGTTGTGGATGCTCTGTCCCTGGAGGTGTTCAAGGCCAGGTTGGACAGAGATTTGGGCAGCCTGGTCTACTACCAGACCCGGTGATTGGTGGCCCTGCCTATGGCAAGGGGATGGAACTTGGTGATCCATGGTGTCTCTTCCAGCCCAAGCTATTCTATTCTAATTCTAGGATTCTATTTTAACAATCATCATAAGGGAAGAAGTATGTTTTGTCAGGCAATGAAGAAGTACTCATAAAAGGGTTAATGTGCAGCTACTAAAGAAACTGTGTATTATCCAGTTGTAATGTAAGACTTCTGTCTTCCTTTTGAATCTACTGTTATTACCTACCATCAAGTTCTACAAGGTATATGAGTAATTGTTGTAAAAAGAAACTTTTATCCCAGCTTGTGTGGGCCTGGTTTAGGCTTTCAGTTCTGATGGTGTTGTAAGCCTGACTATAACCTGGCTTAGATGCAGGCTGAAATGAAGACCATATGAAGAATAAGCACGTGTCTTTAGAGAGGAAATTGGATCTGAATCACAGATCTGATCATACATTCATGTGGGGAGGAGAAAAAAAATGTACATTAGAGAATAAAACTACCTGGGGATATATAAATCTCATCACCAGCTCATTTGTATGACCATGAAAAAGTCAACACAATTTGCACTTAAAGAAGTTCAGTTTTGGTAAATTTCAACTTGTACTATTTCTACTGAGCTTGCTTCAAAGTTTTTTTTTTTCAAGTACTGAAGATAATCATTATCATTTGGGGAAGAATATAATATTCTAGTTGGATAAATAATACAAAGTTGGATAAATAAATACTAAGTATTTGCTGAGTACAGAAAGAAGAATGTTCATTTTTGCAGCTCATCAAACGGCTAGAGTGCCTTTTACTCATTAAAGCATAGCTGTTGCAGTACAGAGAATAAACTGCTAGGAAGGTGGCATTTTAGAACATTTTTTGAGCCTATTGTTTTAAAGTAATCATTCTTTGAAATGATGAGTTTCTAAATACATAATATATACATTTCTTTTCATGTGTCTGTCAGTCTTATGTAAATTCATTCATGCAACTTCTCCAATTCTACTTCTGCAGCAGTATTCAGGATGAGACTGAGACTTGGTTCTAACGTTTCCAGAACAAGGCAAAGATATGAGAGAAATCATTTCCACAGAAACAACAAGTTCTTCCTGTTTTCTAAAGATTTCCCACAAACAACTATGCCAGTTAGTGTTTGCCACACTTTAGCATGCTTCTATATATGCTTAACTGTGTACAGATTGCTTCTGATGACATTGGAGTGTACATTACTAGGTGATGACAGACAGTGCTACATGAGGGAGAAAAAAACACTACCAAGCAGTTAAAAAGTTGAACAAAATTTCTGCATTTTAAACAGTCTTGCTTTGGATGGAAAATAGAAATTTACATTTACATTTTTGTGTCGGTATTTTTTTTCCAGAAAAAGCAAATTTCATGACGAAGAAAGGTGAACAGATTTTTATGTCTTCGGTATTTCAGAAATTAAGGAATTAAACCAGGTCAAAACTACAATTTTGAGAGGCAACTTCAGATATTCCTTAGAAGCTTTCCAGCTCCCCTTGATAAATAAATGTATGTGATCAAAAGGCTTATTGCAATGGAAAGAACTTTAATACTCCAATTCAGTAAATAATTTTATTTTTGGCAGTTTCATTTCTGCTGCTCAATATGTTTAGACTCCATATCGGTTGCTAACCATTCTGATTTTGTGTCTGTCACTGATGGCTTTATGTCTTTCTGTGCTGTATATCCTATGTATTCCCATTATTCATCTGAGCTTCGTGTTTTCATTACATATACGAAAATACCATTTCCACAGAGGTTTAAAATGAAGTTTCTGGCTTTAGTCAGCTTTTTTTCATTAGTCTGATACCTCTTTTTCTGGCTCTTACATTTTTATCTAATGAATTGTATATTTGTGGGCAGCAGCTTCCTTGAGAACTGACAAAATCATTTGTCTTTTTTTTTTTTTTTTTAATGACTGCAGTTACTGACAGGTTGTATGAAAAGGGTATGAATCACCTAAAGAATTGTTTAGAAAGTCTTGTATATGTAACAAATTATCCTTATTGCTTGTCTATGGAGGAGGTTAGGCAAGATGGAATGTTTTGAGCCAGACAAAGAATCATATTGGCCTGTACAATGGAAGAATTACATGCCACAATGTAGATTATTATTTGGTGGGCTTTGGCTTATAATCATGAGGAGACAATACAGTTCTACAGGCAAGAATTTTCTGAACCACGATGCTGCAAGTGGAAAGCATCTCTCTGATACTTTCAGAAAACAACAGAAGCTTTTGATACTTTCTGGGTCACTGAAGATGAAAGAAAATCTTGATTTTAATGTACAGATGATGCTAGGAGATCAGATGTAGCCTATGGTGGCATGGGCTTTTAACCTTCATGTCTCATAGTAAGAGGTTTCAGAAACGAGTAACACGCAAATCAAAAGTATGAGAATAAAACTTAGGAACCAAACAAAGAAACAGTGCCTTTTCCAGTTTTTATCTATTTTTGATGTTAGAAGAAAGAAACATATGGAATAGCATTTACACATTTTCACAGTATTATTTTACATTCTCTTGAAGGAACAGGAGTATGACATCAGTGTTCCATCAAAGAACTAGCTGGGATAGATCATCATAAGAGTCAAAATATCAGCTGTGAAAGACTCATTTCAGAGGAAAAAAAAACCCAAAAAACTAAGGAACAACTCAGTAGCTGATCTTGGAATACTAGATGGCAGCCATTAGGTCAATGATGCTGACTTTCTCCATCAACTACACCTGTGTTTTATTTGTATAAAATTGCATCTTATTCTTCAGGAATGAATTGTTTAAATATGAAACACAGAAATTGTAAAACTGAGTGAGTTTAAAGGCATTCAGTCTTTCCTGTGCTTTTGTGGGATATATTTTATACTTCAGTGATGAGTTTTTCTGTACACTGTATTTTCTGCATGTACATGTATAGATTTCTTGTCAAGTTCATGTTCTGTAGCATCACAGTGTTCTCTCTTTGCTCACCAGCGTTTATTCTTCAATAGTAGCAAGAGCCTAGAAGGCATACTGCAAACTGTGGCTGAGCGCTCTGAAGGAAGGAAAGTATTTCTCAAGACATAAGCCACAATTTTTTGCCTTTTTTTTTTTGTCAGAAAGACACTGCTTTAACAAATTTCGTAACCACTGCTAGAGCTGATGGTCTGTCTTTTTGGAAAAGGTCACTATAAAAGCAGTTATTAATCTTTAGTATAGAAGTCAATCAGCATGAAGTGGCCAATTTATTGAATTCACTTATCTGTAAAAACAGGAGAATTTCCAACCAAGATACTTTGAGGAAAGTTTTCTAGCCTGTGCCCATTCACACAACTATTGTCATTTGGGAGAGTGTTAGTTATCTTAAGTCCCAGCACTATCCTAGAAACTGCAAGGGTGGCCACATTTCAGGAACATTACCTAGTTTATTTAACTTCTACATGCATGCCTGCTTGTTCTGTTCAGACCCAAATTGTGACTGACTTTTGCTTTGCTTTTAAAGAGAATCAGAAATATGTGGTTAACTCGAGACTGTTTTGTCTGTAACTGAGCAACATACTTCAAGTCTTACCTTTCCATTGGGCACCATAAAAGAGCCATATGTGATTTGTATTTGTCTTGTATTGGGCTAAGTCTCTTAAAATAACAGATGCTTTTGTAAGCTATTTAGTACTATTCTTTGCTCTAGAATTGAAACTGGTCAGGAATTTTTTTGGTACAGTTCTGTGACTAGTTGAAAAATGTTCTTTTATAATTACTGAAAGCTTTTCCTGAAAAGGGTTCATTCTGAATAGTTTGTTGATAATCTTTAGAAGAAAAGCTCAAACAAATATATTGGGCATTACAAATTCTGCCTTTCTCCAATTCTTTAAAGAATTCTGCTTTTTTTTTAGGGAATGTTGCACAGTGGTAGACCCAATTATTTCCACTGCTTGTCTGATGAGAGAGTCTGTCCATTCATACAGAAAAAAAATTGAAAAAATTATATTCTCCATCTGCTGTTGGGCTGAACTCAATACCCTTGTTTAAGGATCCATTAATGAGCAAGAGATATTTTTGAAGCTATGTATTCATCTCTGCCCTTTAGAGCTGTTACTTTGTCACTGAGATAGAAGATCTGTAGGAATTTCTTTCCTAAAACAATTCTAATCTTATGCTCCTATAAAGACCATAAAAACCTCTCTTCTTTCTTCATTTTTCAATGTGGAAGTCTCTATCGTTGTTCAGAGCTCCTCCAAAATAGGGAGGAAAAAATAATGGTGGAAGAATACAGCATTGGAAAGACAGGACAGCTTTACTGGCCTCATGCTATTTAAGCTGTTTCTCAGGGTTAGTTTTCTGGGAGTAAGTAGTCTTTCATAACAAAATAGTTAGATCCTTCCAGACCTCAGAACTGCTAGTCTGTATTTTATGCTGGGGAAACTCCAAGCTTTGTCTGGAACTATTTGGCTTCAAAAGACTATCAATAAAATGGATTCCTTCTGCAAGTCAAGTGAAATTGGCTATAAATAGGGGACAAAATGCTCTGACAAAGCTATGGATTGGTTTGCCTTATGTTCTAGATCCAGTGTACTGGTCAGATCTTCGTGTTTAACACCAGTAAAGCCTTTTTTCCCTCATAAGAATGATATTCAGAAACTTAGAAAAGCTGGGAGAATGTTTATCAGATCTTCTATTTTTTTCCACCTCTAGTGCACCACCTGGGCCAGTAATAGAGAGCATAAGACTTTCTCTGCAACAGATGCTACTGATGCACACCACTAACTTGTCTCTAATTAGAATAAAAGTCTTTCTCAGCAGCAGTAAATCTGCAATAACTTAAAAAGCAATAAAAAATAATAATGAGAACACAGAATGAACAAATTTCCTGCTGTTTGGGTTTGCTCTGTCTTTATTATTATTTTTTTTTAAGTTCTTTTTATACCTTAAATGCTTGAAACAATTATTCTACTGGTCATTTTTTCATAATAAGGGTAGCAAAGCACTGGAACAGGTTGCCCTGAGATGCTGTGGATGCCCCGTCCTTGGAGACGTACAGTGTTATGCTGTGTGGGGCTCTGAGCAACCTGTTCTAGTTGAAGGTGTGTCTGTTCACTGCAGGAGAGTTGGACTAGATCGCTTTTTTAGTCCCTTCTAATTAAAATATTTTTATGATTCTATGATTTCATAGCAACAACTATTATTCCAATGTTTGCTGTTGGTGTTCCTCTCTGTCACTTTGAGTTAACAGTGTGCTTCTGCAAATCTGAGAAATACAAATTTCTGCAGGTTTGTAATAAGAACTCAGGTACAACGCTTTTAACTTGAAAGCTATTTTTTTGCTTACAAGAAAGTCATTCTGCTACTGCATTAGAATTGGCATCTTACTGGTTACAGAAGTACAAGCATACTGGCCATTTGCTTGTCTTAATGGAGCTGCTATTTATCTTGGCTGAACTAATCCTCAGCAGGGCTTCCTTAGATGCCTCTTGTCACAAGCTAACTAGCAGAAAATGCAAATGCAAATACCTAGATTTAGAACAACATTTGGCATTCTCTCTCTGTTGTATGTATTTTTGCTGAGGAGCATCATTTTAATGTCTTCAGGGTAGCCAGAATTATCTGTGCAGCCACTTAAGCTTGCAGATGATATTGGACACAGCATTGCCAGTAGTGAGAAGGAAGTCTTTAAAAATTAATCTGGATTTTGGAAAATAATTTTGCAGTATATGTAAAATGTTAATGATTTGTTTACTTTGTCGAAGTTAAAAGTGGAAATAAATTTTATAAATAAATAAATTCAAAAAAATTTTTACCACAAAAATTGCACTAAATCTTAAGTAGCTGTGAAATAATTTTTTTACATATGATAAACGAGAAATTTCGTTATCCTGTAACTCATCCATTTTCACTCCCTTTCTCTACCCTTTGGTCAACTGTTACTGTTTTATCTTTTATCAACTACATGCCTCTTTTTATTTGAACATGCAGCCACAACTGATTCCACTTCTTTTCCTTCATGTTCTCAACTCCCAGGATCTAGTCCTTTGCTAAAAAAACACACTGTTATTCATTCACTTACCATAATTTGTCAGGGACTCAAGTAAAATTTTGAAGCACTTCTGTTTGTGATGACAAGGGCCATTATTAAACCGTGATAGCTATCCACTTTCATAATTAATGATGACTAATTTGGCTGAGAACTTGGAATAGTCAGGTATTTCTCTGGTATACCTACAGAATCATGGAATCATAGAATGGCTTGGGTTGGAAGGGGCCTAAAAGATTTTCTAGTTCCAACCTCTATCCAGTGAGCAGGGCTGCCACCTACCCAATCAGGCTTCCCAGGGTCCCATTCTGCCTGGTCTTGTACACCTCCAGAGCTGGGGCATCCACAACTGCTCTAAGCCTCATCACCTTCTGAATGTCTTTCTTGTATCTAACATCTAACCTAAATCTCCCCTTTTTTAGTTTAAAGTCATTCCTTCTTGTACTATCTGTACACCATGTAAAAACCCAGTCCCCCTCCTGCTTATAAGCTCCCTCCGAGTACTGGAAGGTCACAATGAGGTCTCCCTGGAGCTTTCTTTTCTCTAGGCTGAACAAGCACAACTGCCGCAACCTTTACTTCATAAGAGAGTTGTTCCAGCCCACAGATTATCTTTGTGGCCCTCCTCTGTAGCTCTAACAACTCCACAACTTTCTTGTTTTGGGGCCCCCAGGTCTGAACGTAGTAATCTAGATGGGTCCTTGGGAGGGCAGAGCAGAGGGGAACATTTACCTCCCTCTCCATGCTGGCTCTCTGTTGATTCAGCCCAGGGTACTGTTGGTCTTCTGGGCTGCAAGCAAATGCTGCTGGCTCACATCCAGCTTTTCAACCACTAAGACTTCCAATTTCTTGTTTGTAGGGCAGCTCTCACTATGTTCTTTTTGCAGTCTGTACATGTTTATGGAATTGTCCTGACCCAAGTGCAATACCTTGTTGAACCTTATTAAGTTCAACTGATCCCATTTTTCAGGGGGCCTGTTCAGGTCCCTCTGGATGGCATCTCTTCTGCATCAGCTTCACCACTCAGCTTCATGTTATCTGCAGTCTTGCTGATGTTGCACTCAATTTCACTATCTATGTCATTGATAAAGATGTTAAAGAGCATTGGTCCCAAGAGAGACTCTGGGGAATGCCACTTGTGACTGGCCTTCACCTGGATGTAGATCCACAGGCAGTTTTTTCAGGCTGCTAAGTGAGTATGAGGCAATACAGTTTTTTAAATGTAAATGATACATTCGGCTAGTTCCAGAAGGGTATAATCAATAGCAAATAGAAAATAAATAAATGAATTCAGAAGCTCAGCATAAGGCAGTGCTCCCTTATATAGCTGAACTTCCTCTCCCGCTAAACCGTCATAATTAGTTCTGCTGGTCACCAAAGTGTTGTTTCTTACAGTGTTCCCAAAATTAATGGAAACTAAATTTTTATTGCTTTGTAGGTATGTTACTCAGAACTGAACACGGGCACAGGAAAACGCCTGCTCCCCGTGCCTGACCTAAGGCCGCTGATGAGTCCAGCAGCTTTCCCTGCCATCTAAGAAGAAAACAGTTTTCTGTGCAGACGGTATTTCAGATTGGGGTAGATGTAGCTTCTGTTGCTCCTCTAAATATATTCCACTCTCTTGATCTTTCTCTGATTCCTTGTACAGTGATGTTTGAAAAACCTGACTTCTGTATGAGTTCCATACAAAACAAGGTGGGAAATATCTCAATTTCTGTACTTGCAGAGTTGTAGGGTTCTACTGGCTGCACTAACTCGCATGAATGCAGTAATCAGAAAAGAAAGATAAGCTCTGAAGTGTTTTTCTGCAATCAGAGGGGAGAAAAATGGATGAAAATGGAGAACAGAGTCCATCTTCTAGAGAAAACACTGATGTACTTTTTTTGTATCCTTATGATTATGTAATAATTTGTTTTTTGTGTGATTTGACTTGGATACAGAAAAAAGGTGTTTCTTCTTGTTCTACAGTTAACCAACTTATTAACCCACTATTTTTACATTTATGTATTTCTTTTCATTTATGACAATAGGAAGCTGTTTGGAAAATGAAAAATATAGTTAAATGAAATAGTTTTTCAAAAATTAAAATTCTGTTCTACAGTATCTGTTCACTGCTGACAGCGAGATACACGCTGCTTAAATATACATTCATGTACTTTTCTCATCATGACGACAAAATAATCAGTTCTTGTTATCACAACATTAAAAAGCAGTAGACTTCAAGATTTTTTTTTTAATATTGATTTTGAAAATAGATGTTCCCTAATTTCATAGTTCTGTCACAAATAAAGGTTATTAGGAGATTCATGAAGTTGTCATAAAAAGTGGTGGCAGAATCCTTACCGATTTTATTTATGTATTGATTCTGTCATTTATTTAGGGAGCAATCAAGAATGGACTATTGGGAAAATGTGATGTTGTCATTTATTAGAAGCCCTCAAAAAAAATAATCATAGGCCCTAGTCCTATAATTTACTGTGTATAGACTGAAGGTTACACCCATGCAGAGCCTCAGTGAAGTTAATGGTGTTCCATGCTGGCACAACAATCTGCCCATCTGCTGTAATTGTGAGATCAAAACAGTGACTTAGAAATTACAACATTGATGGGCCAAACTGAAATGGTAATTCCACCTCTGAAACTCTGGGGGAATTAAGCCTCATCTTTGCTCAAAGAGATCTGCAAAAGGTGTTTCTGCCGTGGATAGATGGTAGTGAAATTTTAGAGATATGAGGATATGGTCCTGGAAATATTCTTCCTGCATTATTTGACTACTCTGAAAAATCCTAATATTTTAAACTTACTGTAGTTATTTAACCTAATCACTGTATGTGGGATATAATTGATCTCTCTCGTAGGAGGTAATGCAAGAAAGAAATGGCATAATTCTGCATGTCTCTGTTCTGTAGTGACAGCCTGTCATTTCCTGTACTCTGCTAGTGGTTATGAATAGACAATATATGTAGGCTGAACACTGTTGCTTGGTAACCATCTTTTTTACTTTCTTAAATGTAATTGCATCTCTTCAGAAAAACATTGATTACTTTAATTTCTTTTGATATTGAAGTAAGAAATTTGCTTCTAACTACTCTGAGTTCCTCAACAGGGTGGAGGCTATTTGAAATTTCAAACTATGAATTTTCTCAGACTTCTTTAGGGCAAGACATATAATAAATATTGCCATAGATATTATTATAATCAGATCTACATTTTCACTCAATGAAATAGAGAGTATAGATAGCAAAAGTACAACTTTGAAATGACCACAGTGTGGAGCATGTTTGTAATACAGGAGTGAAATGCTTGTAAATTTGATGCCATTCTATTTATAACTTAAGTTTATTCACAGGTTAACTGTCTACATGAATATTATTATGACCACAAAGTCATAGATAGACTTTTGTAAACGTTATTCACCAGGTTAAAAAAGCTGGAAATGATCTGAAAAATTGGATGGATAATATGTTAAATGCAAACACAGCATTTTCAAAATATCAATGAATTTAGTTATGAAACTAATTTGCCCCTCTACATGGAACATTTAGGAGAAAACTTCTATGGGGCAGGAAGCACAATAATTATAACAGGAAAGCAGAGTTCCACAAGTCTCCACTGGTTCTTATCAGTTAAGCATCACATCATGCTCAGAATATTTCAAGAATATTTTTAACAAGTCCAGAAAATCCCATATAGAAATCCCCAGTACATCTCACTCAGCAGATCATCTCATAGTTGTTCATAAGCACTTTGTCTAGGAAAGTTTTGTTGTTTTCTCCCCATGTTAATTGGCATTTGTGATAGTTATTATATTATCAGATGGAATATATGGCTAAGATGCAGTAGGTGATACAGTAACATATCCTTTTCCTTTTCCTTTTCCTTTTCCTTTTCCTTTTCCTTTTCCTTTTCCTTCTCCTTTTCCTTTTCCTTTTCCTTTTCCTTTTCCTTTTCCTTTTCCTTTTCCTTTTCCTTTCCCTTTCCCTTTCCCTTTCCCTTTCCCTTTCCCTTTCCCTTTCCCTTTCCCTTTCTATTTCCCTCTTTTCTTTTTATGAGATAGGTGGCTTTATCCCAGTTTAAACAGTCAAATTTATACCATCATAAAAGTATAGTGAATAAAAATGAATCTGTTTTAGTGACTGATAAACTGTTTCGCTGCTGACTGCTTCTGACTATTGATTGTTTGGGTAGTTCTTTGAAATTGTTGTTCTGTGTGTATTACCTTACAGCTCCCTTATATGAAGTGCTCATAGCTGCTAATCAGCAGATTGAATCTTAGATGATGAAAGGAAAGTGAAATTTTATGTCATCCCAGCAAGTATGAGCCACATTTACAGATGTCTTCCTTTGTCACCACTGTGCCTAGGAATTACCATTTATAATTGCAAAATGGACATTTTGGAAAAAAGATGAAAGTTGTTCCTAATATTTCAGTATTGGTTCTGACACATCAGTGAGAGTCAAGGTTTCAAAGGATTTCTACAGGCTGTCTCAGAAGATCATTATTTCCAAAAACTGCTCTTTTCCATTAGGTAGTGTTCAAAGACTGTTTGGGGAATGATTATGAGGCAGAAGAAAGTGTTATCTTGTAAAGGTTATGTATCCATCTTTAATATGCAGAGTAAAGTTAGAAGCTTTTTCTGGAACATATAATACCAAGAAAATACCAATACCAAGAAAACTTTCTATTATACTGTTTTATCTGTTAAAATATTCCTTGGGCATCCAGAACTATATACTACAAAAGTGCATATGTATCTGATCTGTTCTCCCAACTGGTGGCAGGGTCCTGGAAAGAAGGAGGAGAATAGATTAGGTAAATTACTGCCTGAGGGGATGGTGTCCAGATCATGATTTTAGGTACTATGACCTTGGGCAGCCCTTTGAGAGACTGGGTATATGGGTGTCAATTGGAATATGACTGAACAGATGGGTCAGAAATGTTCTGGGCAGCAAGCTGGCTAGATTGCTAACATGGCCAGGCACACACAGTCCAGGCAGTTCCTGAAATACACTAATGATTACTTTCTGATGGAGGTGGTAGAGGAGCTGACAAGGAGGGGTGTTCTACTTGACCTTGTTCTTACTAAAAAGGAAGGGCTGGTTGGGGATGTGAAGACTGGAGGCAGATTGGGATGCGGAGATCATGAGATGCTGAAGTTCAAGGTCTTGTATGGAAGAAGCAAAGCAATAAGTAGGATTTCTACCCTGGACTTCAAGAGAGCTGACTTGGAGGTATCCTATGGACTCGAGTGTTAGAAGGTAAGGGGGCCTATGAGAATTGGTTGGCACTTAAACATCACTTCTTTTGAGCTCAAGATCAGTGCATCAGTAGGAGTAAGAAGTCGGGGAAGGATAGCAAGTGGCCCGTGTAGATGACCAAGGAACTCATGGATAAACTAAAAGGAAAAAAAGAAGGTCCATGAAGTTTGGGAAAAGGGCCTATTCTCCTGGGAATTTAGAAATGTTGTCAGGGACTCTAGGGATGCAACAAAGAAGGCTAAGGTCCTCTTGAAATTCAACCTTGCAGAAGAGGTAAAGGATAACAAGAAAGATTTTTTTTAGGTATGTCAAAGGAAGACTAGGGAAAATGTGGGTCCCCTGCTAAATGAGGTGAATGCCTTGGTAACAAGGGACAATGAGAAGGCGGAGAATTTGAACACCTTCTCTTCTTCAGTCTTTAATGCTAAAACTAATCCTCAAGAATTGCAGACTGTGGAGGTAAGAGAGAGAGTCTGAGTACAAGATATCCTGTTGGTGGAGGAGGATCTGGTCAGAGAGCATCTAGCCAAAATCAGTGCACACAGATCAGCGGCACAGAGTCTGGTTGGAGGACTGTAACTAGTGGTGTTCCCATGAGGTTGGGTCTGATTGTGTTCAACATTTTCATCAGCAACTTGGATGAAAGGAAAGAGTCCATTCTCAGCAAGTTTTCTGATGATACTAAGATGCAGGGAGAAACTGACATACTGGAAGGCTGTGCTACCACTCAACAAGACCTGGACAGCCTGGAGAGTTGAGCAAGCAGGAAATTGATGAGGATTAACAAGAGCAAGTGTAGAGTCTTCCACCTGGGGAAGAATAACTGCATGCATCAGTACAGATTAGGCTGGAGAGGAGATCTGAAGAGAAGCACCTGGGTGTCCTGGCGGACAACAGGTTGGCCATGAGACAGCAGTGTGCCCTTGTAGCCAAGAAGGCCAACTGTAGTTCAGACTACTTCAAGAGGGTGAACAAGGGGTCAAGAGAGGTGATTCGCCTCTCTACTCTGCCCTGTAGAGGCCACATTTAGAATACTGCATCCAGCTCTGGGCTCTCCAGTTCCAAAAGGAAGGCTGAGAGGGGATCAGTCATAAATGTCTCTAACTATCTAACGGATGGTGGGAGGCAAATGGATGAAGCCAGGCTCTTTTCAGTGGAGCATAATGATAGAACAAGGAATAATGGTCTAAAACTTGTATATAGAAAGTTCTGTACTAACATGTGGAAGAATTTCTTTATGGTAAGGGTGACACAGTGCTGGAACAAGTTGCCCAGAGAGGTTGTGAAATCCCCTTCTATGGAGATATTAAAAACCTGTGTTGATGCCTGCCTGTGCAACCTATTGCAGGTTACCTGTTTTAGTAGGAGAATTGGACTTGATGATCTCTTCATATCCCTTCCAAATCTTGTGATTTTGTGATCTGCTGTCTCAGACAAAGCACGGTATGAAGAATGTCCTTACAGACTATTTCAAGCCAGGTAGACTGAAGATTAAAGATTACTGGATTGAACAATCACGTATTAGTGCTTATCACAAAAGACATACAAGTTCTGCAAAACATGCCATAATGTGACGAATCTAGTCTCTAGCTGTTATCACAGAGATCATTTGGGGGGACTTTGAAGTTCCAGCAAGACACTGTGTTGGCTGTAATTCAGTGATGAGAGTGGACCTCAGCATTGTACTGAATACCATAGCTATTACCTAATAAAGTGGTATCAGCAGATATTATTGGAATTTAATACTTAATTGAAGGCTTGAGGTGTGATTGTATAAATGTCTAATCTTTTGTTTTCGATTACATGCTCTAGTCTTCATATTTGCGGAGCTAAGCATAAATGGGTAACCTGTATTTATTTTAGAGACCAAAAATGAAATAGTGTAATTTTATAATTTTGCATAGATCTCACTTTTTGGCAGATTTATTTCATTATTTTGAGAACGTTATATTCATGCTAAGAGGATAGTTGAGAATGTTATTTACATGCTAAGAGGATAGTTTATGAGGCCAAGGATTTTCTTGGTTTTTACATAAAAATAATTACTCAGTGCCCAAACTCATTGTATGCCTGTTGGAACTTATTGTGGCCTATTGCCTGTTAAACAGCATGTTGCTGATGTAAGGCAGATCTTAAATTGCGGTAGCCATCTCAAGACAAATTCATGCAATCTGGAAGTTTATTTTTGCTGACAAAACACAATTTTGATGGCCAAAGCAAAATACTGCAAGTGTCAGCTTCCATGCTGGTCTGTTGCAGCCACTGCACGGATACAGCAACTTACACATGGCTGGTTTAATTTAATATCTGATTTGTATCCCCCATAGTCACGTGTCCGCGGCCATTCTTGAAGACATGTTTGTCAGGAAAACTCCATACTGGTCATTTAACCAGTGTTTGGAGATCATAGTATTTCCTGTATAATATCGTAATTAGACATTTGGTTGTGCCAGTAAAACTCCCTAATGTAAATATTTTATTCTGGAACAAGAGTGGGAGCAGGATGCATTTTGTACTAGGCATGTAGATGAAAAAAAAAAAGAAAGAAAAAGTAAAAGTTGTATCTGTTTGCTGCTGATTCATAGAATATCTCAAGTTGGAGGAGACCTGTAATAATACTTATATCCAATTCCTTGCTCCACACAGGTCTGTCTAGGAGACAGACCTGTCTAAATTTTGTCCAGACACTTCTTGAACTCATACTAGCTCAGTGCAATTACCACCTCCCTTTGGAGTCTGTTCCAGTGCCTCTTCCTCTCAGTAGAGAATGTTTTCCTGATACCAAACAGAATCTGTTGGATAAGCTGGACAGTTTTCAGCTAGGATCATTAGGAAAAATTTCTTCTCTAAAAGAGTGGTCAGACACTGGAACAGGCTGCCCAGAGAAGTGGTGGAGTCCCTGGAGTCCACTGTCCCTGGAGGTGTTCAAGAAACATTTAGATGTGGTACTAAGGGACACAGTTTAGTGAGGAGATATTAGTGATAGGTGGACAGTTGGACTGGATGATCTTGGAGGTCTTTGTCAACCTTAGAGATTCTATGATTCCATGAACTTGCCCTGTTTCAGCTTTATGCTGTTCTCCCAGGTACGGCTAATGGTCAACACAAAGAATAGATCAGCACCCCTCCAGTTTCCCTCATGAGAAAGCTGTAGGCTGTGATGGGGTCTCCTCTCAGTATCCTCTTCTCTAGGCTGAGAAAAAAACAAAGGGCTTCAGCTGTTTCTCATTTCTCTTCCCATCTAGACCCTTCACTGTCTTTGTAGTCCTCCTGAGGTATGTTTAATTTTGATCTGTTTCTTTAGAATGTAAAGAAGTCCATCAATTTTTTCTGTAACATAACTTTTACTGTCTTCTTGAGACACTTTTTGTTAAATATTATCAATGAAAACCTTTTTTACCATTATTTCATTAAAAACTCCTGAAGTTCTATCAGAGAAATGGATAAGACTCACCACTAATATTGCTATGTAAGCTTTTATTCCAAAACAGTGGAAGATACTTATTATTTACTGTGTTTACTGGAATGCAGATCAGTTAAAATTGATTTGTTATTTAATGTAGAATTAAGCTATATACTGCATAAAGTGCACAGTCTTTCAACTTTGTTATTATCATTTATCTCATGATTTTTGAAGTAAACATGAGAAATGAAAGACATAATGGAAAAAAACCTCATTTCCAGCTTAACACTTTGTTGTCTTTAAACACTCTGAATATCTAATTAGATCTGTTTGCTCTTTTTTTGGAAGACATGATTGACAAGTGATGTGCTGAGAAGAAACTCAACAAAGAACAAAAGATACGAGGACTAGGAGCTTGTGACAAGTTGTCTGAATTTTATATAACAGAGTATATTAGCCTATGCAATACGATTCTAGAGTTTAAATGAGAAGTAGATGTCTAAATGCCTTTGAGAACCTTGACAATGCACAATTTGTATTGTATACTGCAGTGTATACTGGTGCGTTCTTTCTGTACCTACTTCTAATTTGCACTTGTAATTTAGAAGTAGTATTGGGATCTAATTTGCAGCATGAAAACACATTAATCTGTTTTTTGTTGTTGTTGTTGTTTTGTATCTGAAGGAAGTAGTCACTAAGTTTTGAAATGGTCCTTGGTTTGTAGGAATCTGTATTTCATGTCATGGCTTTTTTGTTGAGTTTTTCAAAGTTTTGGAGTACAAATTGCACACCCCATTTTTGTTGAGTAAGTAGTGAAGGAAGAATGGTGTTTTTTGTTTTTAAGTCTTTATACATTGTCCTATGCAGACATTCAAATGCTTTTTCAACCAGATGCTCTGAGGATCCTCTGACTCACAGTCCTGAGCCTCAATGATGGAAGAAAATTATATTTTATTATATTTGCTTATAATGCAAAATAGTCTCAAAAATCAGACCTCTACTGTGAAACGTGTGCTTCCATAACAAGCCATATTTTCATGGAGGAAAATCAAGAAACTTGTTAGGATTTTTACTAGCAATTGTATTCTTAATAGTATTCACACCTCAAATAGACAGTGGTCCTCCTATAATTAACCATAGAAAAACTAAGAAGGGCAGTTCAGTTTTGACTACCTTCTTCCCTCTATCTTTACCTATAACTTTTTTTTTTTCTTTTTTTTTCTTTTTTATTCCTGGCATTTGATATACATATACTGAAAATATTAAAAAGGAAGAAGGGAAACATTACAGATAATCTGCACTGTCTGTCAAGATTACATTGTACAGAGCAGAAGAATAGTACATATAATTAAACCTTCCTGGCTTTATGGTTGCTAATTCCGTCTACAAAGATCTCTAGGGGAATTTTTCTTATAATCAGAAATATAATCAGCTTCCAACAGGGCTTTATTTCTGCAAATGTCCTCCCAACCCCTACAGAATCTCAGCAGTTTTTCTACACCAAAATCAGTAGCCTGAAAAACACTTTTGAAGAGAGTAAGAAATTCTAACTTCTAAATAGACTGAATCATGAATAAGCTAAGACTTCAAATGGAAGAGCACAGTTTGACTAAGTAAGCTACATTATCTATCTCTTCATCTTTTTAACATAGGAGATCCTTACTATTATTATCATTATTATTATTATTATTATTATTATTATTATTATTTTAATAGTTGCTCTCTCACTTGCCTTTGTTTGGGGGTATAGAAGAAGGAAAAAAGTCTTTATCTGTGTAAAAATAACACTTTCATTAAATATTTTTGTTAAGTTTTCATGGAATGCTTGAACGAAAGATGGAAATAATCATTAGGAATAGTAGTCATTTCCACTGAAACTTATGATCATGGTTTCTAGATGTAACCTTATTGCTAAAAACAGCTACAAAATGAGCAGATTAAAAGATGGGAGGTAGTAATGAGATGAAAATAGCTCTGCTTTTGAATGTAGAACACTTGCCACTTTATTTGCAGCTGGGGTAACAGTAGTGTGTTTCCTGTTCATTCATAAACTCATAGTGATTCTGGATCCACTTCTCTTTATAGGTGTATACTAGCAGGTATATTATGAAACACAAAGGTAACCCTATAGAAAAATTATATTTTTATTATTAAAAAAAAAAAAAGAAAAACTAGAAAACCCTATGAAATTATCTGTATATACTTACATTCACTCCATGTCAGATACAACAATAATGCTTACAACGAATAGAGTGTGTAAAAATCCTTCCATAACCAGATGAGTTATGACCAAGTCTTAAACTTCAGAATATATAAGATGAGAACATTATACATGAGAGAATTTTCATTTCAGTTTCAATACTATGGCCTGCAGATGTAAATAAAACCTGTCTGTATTTATCCAGTAATTTTCCTGGCTCAGAGAAAATTCTGATGCATTTAGAGATAGAGTAAGGAACTCCTACTTGCTAGTTGGATTTGATTTGTATCATCACAGCCCGTTGGCTAAACTTAGAGCAGCCCCCAGGGTTGGGAGCAGTCAAAATGTCATGAAGCTGTGACTGGTGACTGACCTCCAGCCTAATGCACGCACCTGAACTTAATTTATGGTTGCCTGGGCTCTACTACTTTTGGCAGATCATTGTTGTGTTGGCATTGCTGGATTAACTTTGAGGCTGGAAAACGTCAGTGAGATAAGAAAAGAAATGTCAAGAGAGAAGATAATGAAACAGTGATGGGTCAGAGAAATATTCTGCAACATGGAATTATCATAAGAATTACCAATCAACTCAGATAAATCCTTTTTTATCTCCAGTGTATTCTACTGTCAGTTAATGCATTTGTCATCATTTAATTGTTGCAACAGAAATAATGGCATCTTTTAAAGTTTGTTCATTTTCTACAATGTTTTGAACTAAAGTTTTTACATTTAAAAAATAATTTTGCATTGTAAAAAAAAAAAAAAGTTATAACTCCCACCTTTATGTTTTCTATTCTCAAGTTGGAACAAAATATGTAAGTACAAGAAAATACTTTCTCATCAAGATGTATTTTTTTTCCTTATGTTTTGGATGGGTTATTCTTGAGACTTTTTCATTCTTCATTATTTCTCTATAACTCACATGCTTTTTTATTTCTAGCACATATGATTTTAATAGATATCCCATTATTTAAATTAACAATCAAGTGTTGTTACTTAAAATGTGTGAAGTTCATCACTGAACTGCTAAAGTTAATAAAGAATAAATTAGATGCTTTCTCTTTAAAAGCTTTGTTGTGATGAGGTTACATAAGTTTGTACTATTTTGTAGCATTTTTTGTTCCAAAAACAGTCCATCAGAAGGAGATGAAAATACATTAGAATACTGGAGGGTTCTTTTACTTTTTTTTTTTTTTTTTTTTTTTTGTGGTTGTGGTGGTGGTTTTTGTTTGTTTTTTGGTAGGCAAGAAGATGTGAGGACGATAGGAAGCAGGCCAGAAACAGGAGAGAATGAAATTAGTAAAATATATAACATTCCTTCCAAAGTAAAATCAAAAGCAACAGCCAGCTATGGTGCCAACAATAATGTGATTACTCGATGAGCCACAGCACTGAGACGTCCAGGAGCTGAAGAGGCAGAACTGCTGTTTCTATTAGGCAAGTGGCAGGGTGCCACAGTTCAAGGGAAAAATGAAAATCCTTGACCTTCCTGTTGTGTAAGGAAGAGCAGGCACACTATCTCTGAGAGCACTGTTCAGTGCATCTTGAAATCCAGTAGCTACGGCCCACTGCCCATTGGGGCAGCCCATTCCATGCCACCGCCCTGGTGCAGACCCTGTCCCTCACCCCCTGCTGCCCCTCCCCTGGCACAGCTCCATGCCGTTCCCTCGGGCCCTGTCGCTGTCACCAGGCAGCACAGCTCAGTGCTGCCCTCCCTCCCTGTGAGGAGCTGCAGCCGCCATGAGTGCTGCCCTCAACCTGCTGTGCTCTGGGCTGAGCACACCGAGAGGCCTCAGCCGCTCCTCGAACACTGTGCCCTCACATCCTTCCCCATCTCTGTAGGCCTCCTTTGTACACTCTCTAATAGCAGCTTCTGTAGTGGCTCCCAAACCTGCACCCAGCGCTGGAGGTCAGGCCGCACAGCGCAGAGCAGAGCGGGACAGCCGCTTCCCTCACCTGGCAGTGCTGGGCCTGACGCACCCCAGGGTACGGCTGACCCTTCTGACTGCCAGGGCGCACTGCCAGCTCAGATTCTATTTGCCATCAAACCAGATCCCTTTTTGCCAGGCTGTGCTCCAGCCCCTTACCACCAATGTCTGCAAACAGAGACAAGGGCACCTCATCCCAGGAGCAGAGCCCAGCGCTTGCTGTTCTTTGTGAAGATGGGGACCGCCCTCATTTTCTCCAGATCTTGGTGCAAGGCCTCTCTATCCTTAAGAAGGTCAAAAGTCCTCCCAGCTTAGCATCACAAATGGATTGATATCATCCACAAATGGATTGATACTATTTCCAGATCTTTATTGGAATCAACAATAAAATCATTGAGGAGAAACAGCCTTAAAATGGAGCCCCGCAGAATCCCAGTGGTGACAAATAGGGCAATGACAGGACAAGAAACCAATCACCCAATACAGCCATGTTTTGGTTGCCAAGGGATATTCTTAGGGATGCACTGCCATGGCTCCTTGATGTCATGAGCTACCTCCGAGCCAACAGCTATAAATATGGGAACCCTGACAGCAGAAGAACACCAGCTGCGATTCAAGGGAGCCAGCTAATGAAGGCTGGCAGGCAGGGGCCATGAAACCATCCAGCCAGCCAAGGCAGGCAGGCAGGGGCCATAACACCAGCCAGCCAGGCAAAATAATAATAATAAAAAAACAAAAAACAGTCCTTGGTCATGGCTGGTTTCTCATGACAGTGCTTGGGAAATCCTTGTCAAAACAAAATTTTAGCAACACAACTAATTTGGTGTGGTTTGTCTTTTTTGTTTATTATATTTTGTTTTTTGTTTTGTTTTAGCTGATGTTAAAGCATTAGAAAGATGCAAACAGCTTCGAAGAAATGTACCAGCTTGATTTCTTTCTGCTTCACTGCACACACAGCATAAGATCAGCTGGGTTGAAACCCAGAACCCTCACACTCCCCTTTAACATCTTTCTGAAGTAAGCAACAGCACAGCACAACACCAGCAGTTCCACAAGAAACTCCAGCGTTCATGGGAAGTATTCATTCAGTTGCATTACTACTGAATCCTGTAAAAGCACTTGCTCCACTGGGAACACTCCAATATTGTAAGTCTGAGCAAAGCGCCTTCTTTAGTGTGCACAAACCTCTGCCACAGACCCATCACTCAAGTATGAGGTGATTAAAATTACAGCCATCAGCATTTAAAAGTGGGTAATTATGCTCTAACTTGCATACTAGCAAAAACAAAACAAACCAAAAAAAAAAAAAACAACAGAAGAAAAATAAAAAAAAGATGATACCCACACAACCTGAAGAAGAGACAAAGAGACATTGTGCTCCTATCAAGTGTTGTTAGTGTTCTGAGACTGTTTCAGACACTGAAGTTGGAAACAAATCCTATGGTATATATTCATTTTAAAACAGGGTGTGTTCCTAAATACGGGACTGATTTAGGCTTGATGGTTATCCTTTTTGTGCTAAAACACAAATTAACTTGGTCTGGGGCAATCCCTGGTATTTATACACAGTGGCAGAGGGACCTCTTGAAAGCAGCCCTGTGGAGAAGGACTTGGGGGTCCTGGTAGATGAGAAGCTGGACATGAGCCGGCAGTGTGTACTTGCAGCCCAGAAAGCCAACTGTGTTCTGGGCTGCATTAAAAAAGGGGTGGCCAGAAGGAGGTGATTGTCCCCCTCCTCTACTTGGCTCTTGTGAGGCCCCATCTGTAGTACTGCATCCAGGCCTTGGAACCCAGCACAAGAAGGATGTGGAGCTCTTGGAGCAGGTCCAGAGGAGGGCCACTAAGATGATCAGAGGGCTGGAGCACCTCTCCTATGAAGAAAGGCTGAGGGAACTGGGCTTGTTTAGCTTGGAGAAGAGAAGGCTGCAGAGAGACCTCATTGTGGCCTTTCAGTATTTGAAGGGAACATATAAGCAGGAGGGGGAACAGTTGTTTACAAGGGTGGATAGTGATAGGACAAGGGAGAACAGTTTTAAACTGAGACAGGGGAGGCTTAGGTTAGGAGATGTTTTTCACTCAAAGGGTGGTGACACACTGGAACAGGTTGCCCAAGGAGGTTGTGGATGCCCCATCCCTGGAGGCATTCAAGGCCAGGCTGGATGTGGCTCTGGGCAGCCTGGTCTGGTGGTTGGTGACCCTGCGCATAGCAGGGGGGTTGAAAATCAGTGATCATTGTGGTTCTTTTCAACCCAGGCCATTCTATGATGCTATGATTCTATGAATATCCCAAGTTGGAAGGGAGCCACAAGGATCATCAAGTCCAACACCTTGCTCCACAAAGGACCACCAAATGCGAACAGTCCTTCATCTGCAGTAGCTCGGGGCCTTGCCCACTGCCCATTGGGGCAGCCCATTATGTGGCCACTGCCCTCTGGTGCAGACTCTGTCCCCAGCTGCCCCTTCTCTGGCACAGTTCCACCCTATTCCCTCGGAACCTGTCGCTGTCACAGAGAGCAGAGCTCAGCACTGCCCTCCACTCCCTGTGAGGAGGTGCAGAAACCTTGGCCATTGCTCACACATCTTATTCCCCAGGCCCTTAATCATCTTCGTATCCCTACTTTGGATGCTCTCTTAATCATCTTCGTATCCCTACTTTGGATGCTCTCTTAATCATCTTCGTATCCCTACTTTGGATGCTCTCTAATAGTTTTATGTCTTAGTAATATTCTTACTTGTATCACCAATGGTATCCAGTGCTGGATGTGAGACTGCACAGCACAGAGCAGAGGGGACAAACCCTCCCCTCACCCACTGGCAGTGCTGGGCCTGGTGCTTTCCTGGGTGTGTTTGTCATAACCTGCTGTCAACAAGAACTCCCAGAACCCTTTTATCAGAGCTGTTCTTTAGTCTCTCAAACCTCATTCTATACATAAATCTAGGGTTGCCCCAACCAAGGAGCACAGTCTGGTGCTTGTTCTTGTTAA
The DNA here is from genome assembly GCA_035772895.1 of Perdix hodgsoniae. Taxonomy (NCBI): domain Eukaryota; kingdom Metazoa; phylum Chordata; class Aves; order Galliformes; family Phasianidae; genus Perdix; species Perdix hodgsoniae. The sequence continues at coordinate 17,627,650 of JAPSGF010000003.1, forward strand.
ACCTCATGTGCTTGGTGATTGTCCAGCTGTCCAATTTGTCAAATCTCTTTGTAAGGTCCCTCTACCCTCAAGGGAGACAGCTGCTTCTCATAATTGAGTACCATCTGCGAACCTTGGTATGCATTTGAATATCACAGCAGAAACAAAAATATAAGTGAGAGGCACGTTTTAAGAAATACCTGAACTTTTTTGACTTGCATTACAATTAAAGGAAAAAATTTACCTTGGGGGAAAACAGTTGTGAAGATAGATTTAGGAGGATTTGTTTTCTTTGCAAAGGAGAGAAAATTGTGTTTTAATTAAAAATAAAGCATATTTTAGGAGGAGAAATGCAACTGAACTATGCCCATGAGTAAGAAAAATTAACAATTTCCCTGAGACAAAAAGTAACTACACATGCCCCTATTTACAGAACTTTTCAGAGGGCATGCAAAGAAACATCAGATAATTTGAATGGGTTTTGATGACAGCTAAGGTAACTTGAATGACTTCTGGTATTTTTTGTCCCTAATATTATTAAAATGCATATATGAGTGGTTAGCAAATGTAATCTAATGTTTTTTTGTTGTTGTTTGTTTTTTACTTAGGTAAGTCACAGTCACTTTCTTGCATCTTAAGTCATTACAATCTAAAATCATGGTTAATCTCAATAATACTGCTGTAAAGTAGTTTTGCACAGCTCTGTTTTAGCAATACAAAGATGCCTTATTTGCTGTTAGAATAGCTGTTAGAATTAAAATAGCTTCTAATAATGCACAGCTTGATATCAGTGACAGATAAAAGCAATTGCAGTGCAATCACACAAAGTTCACAGCCACCACTTATAGTTTCCTAAGTCACTGCTTTCCAAAAGTCAAGTATTTATGAATGTTATCATTAGACTGATCATATATTTTGTTCATTTTAGTACATTTGAAAGTATTAAAAAGGAGAGAGTGGGAATTTTATTGTCATATTTTCAAATCAAATATTGTCATCAAGAGCTGATTCACGTATATCCAAACTGATATTATTTCTGTCTTGGCATTTTATATGTTGATATCCAGTGAATTCTGTCTCAAAATTATTTTAGCGGCGCTTCAAGTTTTGAAAGCAGGTATTTCTAAAGGAATAGCAGTCTTACACATTTACGCAAAATAAAAGAAAAATGGAATTTACTCTGACTTGTGATTTTGCCAGAAAATAGCATCACATTTTCTAAGATTTAAGTGTTGTTTTAAATTGAGAATTTAACATTTAAAATATATAGTTTATCTTGAATACTTAAGCTTTGTAAAGAAGACAATAGCAAGAGAGAGTTGGCTGGATTCTGTAATCTGCTTTGGGGTGTCTAACACTACAAGTGTCTTGTTGCTCTGCCTTGCACTGCTTATCACCTAACAGAGTAATCTAACTCTGATCACTGCTAACAGAGTAACAAGGAGATCCTTTTATAGTACTGTGATCAATGCTAGGACAGATAGAACTAAGTAGTGTTGAATATCATTAGATCCTATAAATACTTGCAATAAAATTTTTTCTTGGCTTTAGAGATATCTTAGTAAATATATTTTGGGAAAATTTGTATGATTGTTTCTTACAGAATACATTAATTCATCAGAGGTGTTACTCACATAATCTGCTAGTTATGCTTAAGCTTACTGCAGCTTAGCAAAGAACTGTAGACTCACTGTCTGAATTCTTGACTGAAAATTTACTTAATTATGATCCCTTGTACATGTCATGGTTCTCTCTCCTTACCTCAACCACTGTTTTCCTTTGTCAGATCCAACAGTATCTAGTGAATGTTCTGGCTGGGAAATGGGAGAAATCATCTCTGATCTGATACATAACTGATGTGATATCACTACTAGACACCATTTTATTCCGACCTTGAAGACAGTTTCCCCATCTTACCTTTGAAATTATTATTTTTAGTACTATATTGTATCATTTTTTATTTGTATTTGATAAACTACTGAAGAATTGCATGGCAGAATATTAGACATCTTGGAGGCAAAAAAAGATGCATTTTATATTTTAGAATACTGGCTGTACTGATATCTCCAAGATTTATATTAAGTGTATTTTCATAATTTTGCATCATAGTTATCATTTTCATGCTTCAAGATTGATTACAAAAAAAGTTTCCTTTCCTCAGTGCATAAGTTGTTTAGGAATTTTTTTCTACCATCCTTTCCGATATTGAAAATGATCACAGATAAAGGTATATGTGCATGTGTGTATATTCAGATAAAAATATGCAGATATAACTAGAGATAGCTGGTTGATGCATATTCCTTGTATGTTCCTGGTTCCTGGAACCTGGAAATCCTTTTCACTCTTACCTGACTAGCAACCTCCTGCAGCCTATTTTTGTTCACCACTGGAACATTACCCATATTGTAAGATTATGTGGGCATGTTTTCTTTCACACATCCTAAACTGTGGGATCTAAGACTATGGAGATTGTCCTTTTTTCATCTGGAATACTTTTTTTTTTTTTCTATAGGTCTTTAGTTTGTTCTAAGACGTTAGAATCATTTATATCTCTATTTATAGAATAGATTAGATGATCTTTTGATCTTTTAAAAATGAACACCTGTTTATTTAAGTTTAGTTTCATTTCACACTAGACATGTTAGATTTTTGTTGAGACCTCCAAACACTGGGGTTATATCTTTGTCAAAATAATATACAATAGCATTTCATTTCTAATTGCTTTCAATTTAAATTTGCAACTAGGCACTCAAGACTTGGTGGAGCAAGAACTAATAGACTTAGTTCTTTAGAATACAGTTTCATTATTTCAAAGATCTGCATACCCCTATAACAAATACAAATCACTTCAAATATCAAAAGAATATTTTACTTAGTTTATTTAATTACCTTGTTGTATATAATTTCAATTTCAACTTTTATTTAATGTTCTCATGTATTCTTGAAATTCTACACTGTACATACAGGGTTGTTTTTTAGTTAATATTTTTGTCAACAGTTTGTTTGTGAAACATTGACATGGAACAGAAAAATTCTACATAATTTTATTGCATTATGTTTCCAAGTCATACACCAGATTCTTCTTTTGCAAATGGTGACTATAGTCAATGATTTGTTTTCAGTTGATAGCTGTTAGACTGGGAGTAGTATGTTTGTTGGTGCTTTTCAACGGTTACAGTAGCTCACAACTGCTTATTGTACAGTCAGAATTAACTTATCAAAAGAAAAGGATCTAATGTGTGTGAAAGCACACATTTTAGTCCATTCATCTTAACAAGAGTGGGGATATAGGCAATATTTTGAGTGCTGGTGTTACTTTAAGTTATCCTTTTCTAATGAAGAATAAGGAACTTCTTCACTAGCCTCGCTCTGAGTCACTCAGACTCCCATATCTCTGGAATATCCCAGACCTCTGGGACACTTAGTATTGGCAGTACTTGTTTGAAGTTTATTATTTCCTACAATAATTCCAATCCAGGTGACAGAATGTTTCAAGATAAGTGGTGTGCCTGAAGTTAAAAGGAAAAAACAAACAAGAACACTTTATTCTAACAAACACTTCAACTTTATTCTACTTGAAATATAAAGCAACACTGCCAACATAAAAACAGGTTCTATTAACTTTCTTTTCAGAAAGATATGAAAAGCCATATTCAATCTTAAATTCTAAGTGACCATAAGAATGAATTAGATAATATGAGAATGAGATAGCATAAGAGGGGCTTACACTGTGAATTCTTGTCTAATTACCATAATACAGTATACCCAAGCTTTTAAAGAGCTTCTTTGCTTCGGGAAGTAAACTTTTACAGCATCAGCACTTTGGAATTCTGCCTCAGTTGCTTGCTACTAGCTTTGAAGCTGTTACCTTCTCAATGAGGACTGTGTATCTGCAATTTGTTCTGGAAATAAGTAGAGTCCCAGTGAGCTTTCATTCTTAATACAGAAGTGCATTTTTCTTGTTAGTTCACAGGTGCAATTGTTATTGTTATTACTATTAAATATTATAATTCTGTAGCTACACAAACTAATCTGTCATTAATTCAACACTATACTCATACATTATTGTTATTGTTATTATTGGGAATGACTCATGGAAATGTGGAAAGAATGTTGTGAAATAAATGCTCTTTCTCAGATGAACTGTCACTCATTGCAAGGGACTTACAGAATCCAATAGCCTTATAAAAAGCCATATTTTGATCTCAGTTTCTGGAAGTTTTTGACATTTCTGACTTTAGAGGGACTGGCAACAAATATAAAATTCTGGTAGAATCCATTAAAACTTAAAGAACCACAAAATATCCTGGGTTTGTAAGAACCCACAAGGATCACAGAGTTTAACTCCTGTATCTACACTGCAAATCCAAGCATTTTCCAAACACGTTCCATGCCTGACCACATTCTGGTGAAGAGTTCTTGCCTAACACCCATCCTGACCCTCTACACACATTTTGTCTTGTAGAATCTTCACCGTTTTCTTAACCAGACTAAACAATCTCAGTTCCCTTGGCTGCTCCCCATAGGAGCAGATCCCTCACCAGCTTCACTGCCCTTCTCTGGAAACATTCCAGGGTCTCAAAGTCTTTTGTAGTGAGGGGCCCAAAACTGAACACGGTACTCAAAGTGTGGTCTCATCAAAGCTGAGTATAGAGGGACAGTCACTTCCCAAGTCCCATTGACTGAATTATTTTTGATAAAAGCCAGGATGCCATTGGTCTTCTTTGCCAGCTGGGCACACTACTCACTTGTGTTCACGTGGCTATCAGCTAATACCCCCTCAACTGCTTCTCTTACCTGCAGCTTGCCAGCCACTCTGCCCCAAACCTGTAATGATGCATGATGTTTTTGTGACCAAAGTGCAGGATCTGTCACTTAGCCTTGTTAAAACTCATAAAATTGGCCTCATCCCAGTGATCCAGCCTATCCAGACCCCTCTGTAGAGCCTTCCCACCCTCAGGCAGATCATTACTTCCCCTCAGCTTGGTGTCGTTTGCAAACTTAATAAGGCTGCACTCAATCCCTTCATTCAGGTCCTCAATAAACACATTAAATAGCACATAGCACATGCTATGTGATCACACTCAAGATGACCTGTGATGATCTTCCCTAATACCAAGGTCCAATTAACAGGCCTGTAGTTCCTCAGATCCCCCTTTCAATCCATCTTGTAGATAAACATTACATTAGCAAGTCTCCAGTTGCCTAGGACCCCCTGGTTGACCAAAGGTGCTGATATATGATGGAAAGCAGTTTAACAATCACTTCTGCCAACTCTGTCAGCACACTTGGGTGGATCCCATCTGGCCCCATGGGCTTGTGGCAGTCCAAGTGGAGTAGCTGCTCACTGTTTTCTTCTGAACTGTGGAGGGCTTTTCCTGCTCCCCATCCCTGTCTTCCAGCTCAGGGACTGAGTACTTTGAGGATAACTGGACTAGTACTGAAGACAGAAGTAAAGAAAGCACTGAGAACATCAGCCTTTTGCTTCTCCTCAGGGATAACATTCTTGACCATGTCCAATAAAGGTGGGAGATTCTTCTTAGCCCTCCTCTTACTGTTACTACTGGTAAATTTTACTAATGTAAAAACATTTTTATTACAATTAGCAGTGGTGGCCATGTTAAGTATGTATAGTAACGACCAGCAAGGGTATGTTTTCTACCAAGCATTCTGTACAAGTCTTTCTATTTGCCTATATACTCAGGATCTTAAAGTTAATGACATTTCCACTGAGCAGAATCATAGCGACACCAAGATTGGAAAAGACCTCCAAAATTCCCCAGTCCAACTGTCCACCTATCACGTAACCAGTATCACCAGTACTACCAGTAACCATCAGTACCACATCTAAATGTTTCTTGAACACCTCTAGGGACTTTAACTCCACCATCTCCCTAGGCAGCTTGTTCCAGTGCCTGCCCACTCTTTCAGAGATGTTTTTCCTAAGGTCCAATCTGAATCTGCCCTGTTGTAACTTCAGGTCAAACCTCCTATTCTTGTTGCTAGTTACATAAGAGAAGAAGCCAACCTCCACCTCACCACAACCTCCCTTCAGGTAATTGTAGAGAGTGATAAGGTCTCCCTGGGCTTCCTCTTCTCCAGACTAAACAATCCAGTTCCAGTAGTTTCTTGGATATTTTGTTTGACCTTTAGAGGAATTCTTTGACTATTTTTCTTCTCACCTTCTGTTTGTCAGAGCCTTTTCTTCTCATTGCTGATGCTGAGAATTTCTACCTTTCAGTTAATTGCTTCTCTTGTAGTGGATTTCTCTCTTATTGTTCCATTGCAAAAAACACATAAGTTCAGTAAATACCTTTTTGAAACAACTGTGCTTAGTGGCATGTTCTAAAGGAATGTGTGAACCTTTCTCCACTGTAGTTGGTGTAAAACTTTTTTTTTCTCTATGAATGATGATAAATGAGGGATCTAGATATTACACATCAAAGCCCTTTAAATTTGAAGGAAATTTAGATGAGTATGCAGAATTTTTCTTTTAAACTTGTATTTAATTTGAAGTACTGCTTTCCTGGAAAAGTGGCTGTTTCTGTATTTTGAGTGCCAAGATGTTAGATAACTGACTGATAACAAAACTTTGTGAATTGCCTGTCATTTCTGCTGTTTTCCTTAACTTGAAAAAAATGTCTGGACTAAACAAGCATGGATCTCTCCTTGAATAAGAATTCTTGATGGGTCTTGTTTCGGACTTTCTTTATGCAGGAGAGTTTCTATTACTGTATCTGTTAGAAAATCTGGATCCCACGTGTACGTAAGTTATCAGGATTTAGCCCACTTGTACATTTTTGAACATACAGTGCACCCAGTAATTGCAGCTTTCCTCCTCACCTTGCCTCGCATTTCCCTTGCTTTTGTCTTTCACCTCCTTTGCCTTTTCTTTCCTTTTCCTTTCCCTTCCCTCTCCTTCCCTCTTCCTTTTATTTCTTATTCAATTTTCCTTTTTTTTTTTTTTTCTTTTCAATTTTCCTTCTGTTTCAGTGGTCCAAGAATGATTTGAGATATAATTTCTTTGATTCCTGTTCTCCTGCTGATGGAGCCTATGATGCTGTTGGACATCTTGGCAGCCTTTTCTGCACAGCTTCTACCTGCCAGTCATACCCCTGTTTGAATAGTTTCTATAATTACTTCCCATGTTAAGGAATTTACATTTGTTCAATGCAGCTCGTCTTGGCATAGTCTTCCAGTCTGCCTAATTCTCTCTGGACTTTGTTCCACAAGGGCCATCCCTTCAGTTTATTTATGCACTTGAGCTTAGAGAATTACTTTCTTTCTGACACACAGCTAAATAGAACTAGGACCACAAATACTCTTCTCTGGCTAGTGTTCTTCTTCCTATTCTGTTATATATAATTATTTATTTATGAGCTGGAGTAATATTTAGGTGCAACTTTTATTATTATTTGATAGAGGATGTACAGTTTCTTCTCTGCTCCTTGCCTTACGACCCTTTTCCACTCTTGTGCATCACTGTTACACTGTAGCTAGTCATGCTGTAGACCATAGATTTTAAATGTTTTTCCAAGAACCTTTTGTTTTTGCTTGGCTGTAAGATGTTTAACTGACATTGGGTCAGACTGTGATCTCCCTATTGACATTAGTGAACCCTTACTCGTAGAGTTAGTGTTACTGGGCTTCAACAGCTGGAAGAATTTACATATTAGAAATTTGACCCTGCCAGTCTCTGTTCATACAGACAGCCCCATCTTTCAAATCTGATGCCAAAGGGCACATCTCAAACAGAACAGTTTAGTTCTAATCCTTAGCAAAATCAGACAAACTCAGCACACATTCTAGGAAAGAGAGGACCTTTCAGGCAAGAAACAAACTGCTCGAAAGTGGTTTTTCAAGAGTGATTTCTGTAACAGTGAAAGCTGGTGATGGGTCTGGAGAAGCTGATGGAGATGGAATTGTTTAGTCTGGAGAAGAAGAGGCTTGGGGGTGATCTTACTACTCTCTACAACTACCTGAAGGGAGTCTGTGGTGAGGTGGAGATTGGCCTCTTCTCTTGTGTTACTTGCAATAGGACTAGAGGGAATGGCCTCAAGTTGTTCCAGGGGAGATTCAGGTTGGGTGTTAGGAAAAAGATCTCTGAAAGAGTGGGCAGGCATTGGAATGTGCTGCCCAGGGATGTGGTTGAGTCACCATCTCTGGAGATGTTCAAAAAATGTTTATATGTTGTACTGAGGGACATAGTTTAGACGGAAATATTGGTGATAGGTGGTGATAGGTTGGACTGCATGATTTTAGAGGTCTTTTCCAATCCTGGTGATTCTATGATTCTATGAAATTCAAGTCTCTTTAGATAGAAATGAGGGAAGATAATTGTCACTAGAAGATTTAGACTTCCAAGCAATGAGAACCATTTTATCCAGAATTAACTGAACTGAGTGCAGTATGAAGCAAACATCATCATCCAGGTTCATTAAGAGAGATATCAAATATGGAAGAGTCATGAGAATTTCTTCCCAATTTTGCTGAATAACTTACTTCTTAAACAACAAGTGAGCCCACAGTCTTGTTGCTTTGAAATATTCATTGAAAAAAAGAAGAAAGTAAATTGGAATCCCTGTGAAATGGAGGAAGCATACTAACTGCCTTATTTGCACTGTGAATTTACTGTTTCTGTTAAATTCTAAAGATTATCTTGAATACTTATTTTATCAAACATATCCTGGAGAAACTTGGTCTTGGGTGTACCAGACTTTTTCTAAGCTACAAGTTAGCTCTGAATTTGGACATAATGCATGTTTTCTATTCTCTCTTCCAGCTTTTTTTAGATAATAGTAGAAAAGCTGCAGTGATCAGTATAATGAGATTTAGCACTGCTGAGAACTGTAGGTATGTTCACATCAGTGCTAAAAAGAACAGCAGTGTAAATAGAACTATCTTTAAAATAATCCTGATAGCAGTGTGGCCACCTTTAGAAGTAAAACAGCCATGAAGCAGGATAAATAAATATGCCCTGAATTTCACTGTGTATCTGTAGTAGTGGACTCCTACAATGACAACACAGCTCTATCATCTGTACTCACTATGGCACCGCACCTAAATTTAAGAGAATCTCCTTAAAGGAAGGTACAGCTCTGTAATTGTGTACTATGGGACCTTGGATCTAGCAGCATGTAGCTGTCAGTAGATGGTAGGAATTCTTCATTGCTCTGTCAGATTATGTCCACCCACCCTTTCTGTACAATTCAGCCTAAATGTGGTCTTTTGATTATTTCACTCTGCACAGAAAAGATGTGTTTTAGTGGAATAAGCAAAGGAAAAAATGGAGAAAGTTTTCTTCTTGTCTCAGTAATTTCATCACAGAGAAAGCCCTCCTTCTTTTTGTGAGACAGAAACAGGATGGTTTCACTCCCATAGGTGTGGAAGGTGAGAGGTTTGTCATTAGTATTGAGTTTTTCCTCCTGGGTTCCTGGTATTGGGTATTGTTATCTCTTTAAAGAAATTTCCTATTTTGAGCTTTCCACCATGACTTCTAAAGGCTTTGTCCCTGAGCACAAACTCTTGTGAGTGTGTGCGACATCAAAATTTTTTTTCATTTTCATTTTCATTTTCATTTTCATTTTCATTTTCATTTTCATTTTCATTTTCATTTTTATTTTTATTTTTATTTTTATTTAATCAGAGATCTTCGAAATACTTACCTGCATTAAGGACATTACGTTCTTCAATAAATAATGAAAGAATGCCAATAGTGAATTCTCACTACGAATTCCCACTTCGAGTCACCATCTTCCTAGACAGTCTATTTAATGCTAGATACTATACTCTGCCCCTCATAGGGCACAAAATCGGCAGTGTAACTTTACTCCTTTTGATTTTTATTCTGTCCTGTGTTAGAAGAGTCAAGAAGATTCACTGCAGATGTTTAGTAAGGAAAGTTACCTTTTACCTCTATTATATGTATCTATAATGCAATTCTGCTTGGCTAGCAGAGCTGAGTAGCGTCTGATAAAACATCTGAGTGGCTAAGTGTACAAGCGCAATGTGTATTCTTTCTTCTTTGAGCAGCTGTCAGTGGCTGCTGAAAGCAAAATGTTATGTCTGCACAAAGAATGATTTTAGCAGTAGTGTGAAAACAATCTTGACTCATGATTTCGTAGCGAGTCTTATTTTAGTATAGCATTGTTCTCAGACTACTGTAATTATGGGTCAGATAATAGTTTTGTTTAAAGTTTTTCCAGTGATCTATAACCTCCTCCAAATCACATTTTCATCTGCCCTTCTTCTCCTGTTTATTCTTCATCAAAAGAGATCATTTTTAATGGGAAAAATTAAAGAGAATCCTTTCAAACGATGTGAGTTATGCGAGTGTAAAATGTGAGTTTCTCATGTCATTAAATATATATATATATGTATATATATATATTTCTTAATTGGGTCCTTTGAATGACAAAATGTTTTTTTTCACCAGGAATATTTTCTTCACAATTCAACAATCAAGTTCAAACAAAAGGTTTGACATAGAGATAGGTGTCAAATACTTATGCATGCAGTTCACTTCTTTAACACTGATGATGATTTTGCCATGAGAAATATTGGAGATGAAGATGAACTGCATGCTGGTTTTTCCTGCATGGTAGTTCAGCCACCATTCAAATAAAGACTACAGATTCTCCTCATCCAATTAAATATAGAATAAATGATCAGTTATGGAAAAAAAATCTTCAATAAAAAACCCTTGAGATTCTACCACAGTAATGGGAAAATGGCACACAAGGAGTCAATTCAGGAGAAAGTTTTAAGATGGGATTATGAAAAGTGATTTTTTCTTTAAGAGTTTACCAAGAGCTAATCACTGAAATGTCTAGCATGTTGTCAGTTAAATTATTTTGGTTTATGGACTCTATGTACAAGAAATCTGAAAGTATTCTGCAATGATAGGTAAGCCTCTAGGTACATCAGACAGAGAATGCCTAAGAACGCAATTAGTACTAAATGCAATAAATTTGTAACACAGTATAACCATTCAGAAATTTCAACATTTCAACGTTCATTTTGCTCTTGAGCTGTCTAAGAAGCTGAAAATATTCAGATCATGCTTTAAAAAATGGTATATATACTGTAAGGCAGTTAAAGGAGTAAGTTAATGAGTTTAAATGAAAGAGCAATGTAAATCACATTTAGAAAGAAATGCAAATTTGCTTGAGTTTTTTAAGCCCCCAGAAACTTACGGAAACCTGGAAATAATTCAGATTTTCTTGTTTGAATTTTCTTATTAATGTTCATGTGCATATTATTTTATATTACTTCTGTGGTTTTTTTTTGTTTTTGTTTTTTAAATAGTTCCAAATTTCTGAGCCATTTATTAAAATTGAATACAATTTATAAGGTATGGAAATTTAAATAAGCATGAATGGAATCATGTCACACAAACACTACAAAGTTTCATTTTGCTAGCCAATCTTTTATATGAAGAACCCCAGAAATGTATATTACTGACAAGCTGACTTAGACTTCACTGTCTATGAAGCCAGGTGGTACCTTTGTAATCGTGACTGCATTTTTTTGGCTGATTCTCTGATTGTTCTTTTATTTAAGTGAATGAACCTTCAGGAGACACATCTGGGTGTATCCTGAAATTGTTGAGGATGAAAAACCCAGCCTAGTTTGTTAGGTCAGTAGATGAAATGTGGAAGTATGAGCTATAATCCTGAGGAAACCATACAGTGAATTTTGCTGTGTTTTGAGGCCTCTTGTTGTAACTTTTAACATCTGGAAACAAACTATGTGAGCAGATCAACTGCTGCTGTGTCAGATTTAATCTGTAATAGTTTCTTACTGGCTTTGTTGTAAAACTATTGTTACCACAAATTTTCCTTTTGAATGATATCAACAAAAGGTCAGTAGAAAGCTCTGCATGTTTTCTCTTTCTTTCCTAGTCTCTAATTTATATTTAAGAAGTTAAAACAGTGAGAAATTTGAATCTGAGGTAAGTACAAGTAGGAGAATTTCAGGTTTCATCAGTCTGTCTTGCACATTCACCTTACCATCAGATTAGCAAGTATGCTTCAGGCACCTTCATGATTTTCTCCTGGTATAGTCTGCTTTTGTACTGGTGCTGCACCACCGAAAACTTTAACCTAATTTTTAAATCCCTGGTTTTCATGCCCTGCTGCCTCATATTTTGCTGCAGGAATGTCAGGTGTGTAGATGCAGCATTCATAAAAGCACTGTGCTAACATTTAGAAAATGTAATAATGTAGTGAACTTAGCTTAGGTGACATTTCTGAGAAAAAGATGTATTTCCAGACAAGGTATTTCAGGATAGCTCTTCCAGGTTCTGATGGATAAGAAGCAGACTATTGTTCATTTTCCAGCCATGTTTTGTGGGATGGTTAGTCATTTTCCAAGTATAAATGGTAGACTTTGGACTCAAGGAGTAAAATGTGGGGAATTCCTCTTTTCTGATTTTTCTTGCTGTAAGGTGCCCATTAACCAAGTTTAGAGTCTTGACAACTACAACGAAAAAACTCATAGATTTCCAGGTTTAGATAGTGAATTTTAGGTAAATATTTTGGATATGAATGCTTATGATCTCATATTTCTGTAGCTATACTTGAAGTGTACAGCATATTCTCTCTAATCTGACTGATTAGAGATAAGAAAAGCAAATGTGATTATCACATATCTACCTTTATGATACTTTTTCCTACTCCGAGATACTTACGAGTATCAGTGTTCTGATTTCTGTGCAGGAGGGGAAGAGTCTAATTTACTGACAGCAGTTTTGTCACTAAGACAAATTTACTCCTGGTGCAATGACACTGAGGAAATTATGTGCAACTCTAAGGGCCTGCAGCCAACTATCAACTTCAAGTCATTCATTCCACCCATGTACTGTTGCTTATTGTGGCATAAAGGAAAGATGGACAGAGCTAAGAGAGAATTATGGTGAGGTTTGATCTGCAATATGATGCTGTGACCTTGTGATCTCTGAACTGTTTCTCAGGTGCTATTTTTTGTGGTGCACTGTATTTTTTTGGAATAAATTACATAAAATACTGGTCTGTTTGACCAAAGAAAATTGAAATAAAATACTATACTCCCTTTTGACTGAATGTTATGTAGGTGCTGTGGATTACCTTGGAGTCCTAATGCTCTGAGGCATGCTGTGCATGTCTTAAGGGTCTTTGTATTCTCAGATCTGATTGTACTGCAATGAGGACAGGCATTTCAATTCAAGACCTTGAAAGAAATCCTAGATACTTTAGATGCTGCTGAAGAGTTCTCTATGTTAGCTGGTTTACTGATTCTGTTATCAAGAAAAAGTCTAACAAACTGTAAGCTCAGCTTTCTTCCTTGCTTTTTTTGAAAGTGTGAAAGAAAATAGATTCTGGTCTGAGAATACACAGACCCTGATCCAGTGATCAAGGTCAGCCCCCTCCAACAAGGTAGGTACAAACTGTACCTTAGTGGATATTAGATTTTAGATGTGTTAAACAATTTAGGTATTCAGCTGTGCAACTGCAAAAGATTTAGGCCTTTTTTGCTTAAATTTATTTTCTCTGAAGGAAGGATGGAATGAAAGATTAAATTATGAAATCGAAGGTGAAGGTACAATAACCAAGGAAATAATCAAGACTGACTGCTGATGTGTATCTGATAAAAGTGATTTGTACAAACAGTAAAGCAATATTGTGATATATTTATTTCTGCTAAGAAATATTAAATCAATAGTAAACTACACAAGATAGTACACAGGTGTGTTTCTAAATACCACACCATCTTCTGTTTTCTAGCCTACATTAAAGTAAGTAAAAAATTATTTTGAGTCATAAAGCATATTTATTCTGATTCTTCATTTAAAACATCTGAAAGTTCTTCTGCAATAATTCTAATGTGGACAGAAATTTCCTTATCACCAGCTAGCTAGCCATCAGCTGACTGCTGATGGATTCAAGCTCAATGAAGAAATGTACAACTTGTTTAAGTAATCGTGTGACTGTGACTTAGCTTTGAAGTCTCTTCTTCACATTCTATTCAGCAATGAACAGAAGCAGTTATGCCCATATTCTCATCGCTGTCTTTGGGAATTGCATTACAGTACCAAAAATATCAATGCTCAGCTCCAAATACAGTTTTTCTTCTGAAATTTCCAAATTACTGTAATATTTCTAAAAGTATTCAGCTTTAGTAATATGCTTGTGACACCACCACCCACAGTGTTGTCATGTGGAAGCTGAGACAGTCTGAATAAGTGGATTCATAGAAGGATAGAAAATAGGCTGAACACAAAGCTCAGTGGCTTAGTGACTGGTTGGCAGCCAGTAAATAAAAAAGCTTTAGGAGCCAGTAATGGAACCACTGTTGTTCACTGCCTTTAGTGAATAAAGTACACCCTCAGCAAATCTCTGAATGGTACTAGTTGGCAGTGGCCTATGTACCAAAAGGTAAAGCTACAGTCCAGAGTCCTTGAGAAATTTGAGGTTTGTAGTAGTGGAAACCTCATAAAACTGAGTAAAAGGAAGCACAGAGTTCTGCACCTAGAATGGAACAGCCCCGTACATAGGCCCAGGATGACTACTGATTGACTAGGTAGTAAGTAGCTTAACTGGATGTCACAACTAATGCCAAACTGAAAGTAAGCCTGAAGTGTGTTCTCAGTACTGAGCTGTGCTAGAAGACATGTGGATTGAGAGAAGTTACTGTTGTGTTCTGATGTTGGTAAGGAGGCTACCTCTGGAATACTGCGTCTAGTTTTGAATGCTCGGTTTGAAAGAAATGCTGACAAAATGAGGAAGGTTAAGAAGAGTACAAAAAAGAAACTCAGTGACCTGGAATATGTGATCTATGATCAGAGACTGGGGGATGCTTGTTTAGTTTGAGGAGAAACTTAAGGGGCAAGATAACAGCAGCTTGCAACACCATGAAAGGGAGTTAGAAAGATGAAGTCAAACATTTATTGTTCGTGGCAAGCAGTATAAGTAGGAGTAAGGACCACAAATTGCAGTTGAGAAATTCAGATTATACTCTAGGAAGAACTTCACTCTAAGGGTAAGGAAACATTCACCCAGGGAGTCTGTGCAATCTCCATCCTTGGAGATTTTCAAAATTCAGCTGCATCCAAACTGCAATTTGTGGTATTTACTCTGAGCTACACTATTCTGTTACTGCTGATCTCCATGGCTTTTGTTTTTGAAAAATAGTTCCAAATCAATTTATTAGTCCTCATAAAAAGAGAGCAAGTTAAGATAACAGAGAAACTGAAAGTAAGAGACAAACCGAATTTCTTGTCTCTTAATTCACTTCTCAAAATTGTGAGTCCCGTGTCCATCCTAAACTATTTTAATGACAGAATTTTTACCCCAAAGTATTAATTATTCTTTAGAGAGAGTGTAAAAAAAATGTATGGAATCATGAAACAACTTTTCCCAAGTGTATGAATCATATAAATACATACCTTTATTGTTTCAATGCATCCAGTGATTTTGTAAATTCACGTAGAATTTATTATTTTTTTCTCAGGTAACATTACTGTGAGGTTATTTTATTTAATAACTCATGACTTCTATGTCCATCCATCTAGTATAATTTTACATTCATTTATTTAATTCATTTCTTTAAAAGAATAACTTTGATAACTTACTTGCATAATAAGTATGCTGACTCACTTTGTCCTTGAGGCTTTGTTTCATACTGATAATCCTTGTAAAAACTAGACACAGCAAGGGTAAAAGACTGTGTGTAATTTTTGAGAACTCAAAAGTACCAAAGGCTCCCATGACAACCTCTTTAAAGTAATCTGGTATCCAATAGCTTAAATTACTAAAATATTGGTTAATGTAGAACCAGTCTCTGGCAGAGCACAGAGGGTTGTCATTGGCGGTGCAGAGTCTGGTTGGAGACCTGTAACCAGCGGTGTTCCCCAGGGGTCGGTGCTGGGTCCGGTCCTGTTCAACATCTTCATCAATGACCTTGATGAGGGGATAGTGGCCACCCTCAGCAAGTTTGCTGATGATACGAAGTTGGGAGGATTGGCTCACACGCCCGAAGGCTGTGCTGCCATTCAGCGAGACCTGGACAGGTTGGAGAGCTGGGCAGTAAGAAACCAGATGAGGTTTAACAAAAGCAAGTGTAGAGTCTTGCACCTAGGGAGGAATAATTGCATGCACCGGT